>JARQOD010000001.1:950054027-950159965 GCA_033576555.1 Oophaga sylvatica | reverse complement strand
GTGGGACTTGCTCTCGCTCCAAGCCTTGCTCTCGCTCTATGGTTGTTGATGCCATTGCCTGTGCCCAAGAGACCATGGACCCATATCTCTAGGATTTCTTTTCCGATCTTCCGTTTCTAGAGAATGAACCACCATCTGGGTAATTTGTGATAGGTTTTCCAAAATGTACACTTGTGCCATTACCTAAGTTGCCTTCCTCCTCTGAATTGGGCCGTTTTTTCCTTCACACGGGGTTCGTTTACACCATTCCTAAACATTTGTCTGACAGAGGATCCATTTGTTTCCAGATTTGGGACTTTTGTTCAAAACTGGGTTTCAATTGTCTTTTCTCCTCGGCGTTTCATCCCCAGACCAATGGTCAGACTGAAAAACAAACCAGACATTGGAACTTATCTAAATGCTTTGTGTCTGCTGACAGGTTACTGGGTCTTTTTTTTTGCCTTTGGCTATTTGCTCTTAATAATAGGCTAGCTCTGCCATTTTGAGTCTCCGTTTTTCTGTAATTCTGGTTCCACCCTCGATTTTCTTCGGAAGAGGGAGGTTCTGTCGGTCCGGTTTTTTTGACTCTGTTGTTACGTATGCAGCAGATTTGGGACCAGAGTAGAGGTTGTCCCTCTCCAGGAGAAGGCCCAGCGTTTTTGCTAACCGCATAGGACTGATGGTCCTCGGTTAAAGTGGGGGACTTGGTCTGGTTGTCCTCAAAGAATATTCCTATGAGAGTAGCATCTCCTAAATTTAAGCCTAGGTTCATTGGACCTTATAAGATCATGGAGATTATTAATCCTGTTTCTTTTCGTTTGCTTCTTCCAGGACATTTAAGATCCATAACGTGTTCCACAAGTCCTTGTTGAAGAGGTTTGTTGAGCCAGTGGTTCCTGCTGCTGTGCCTCCTGACCCTGTTTTGGTTGAGGGCAATCTGGAGTATTGTTGAGAAAATATTGGATTCTCGTTTTTCTAGACGAAGACTCCAGTATTTGGTTAAATGGAGAGGTTATGGTCGGAAGATAATTCTTTGGGTGTTTGCTTCGGACATCCATGCTAGGGACTTATCCGTGCGTATCATAGAACTCATCCTGACCGACCTGGTTGCTCAAATGAGGTTCGGTGACCCCTCCTCAAGGGGGGGTACTGTTGTGAATGGGTTTGAGATGATTCTGACAGAGGCTCCCTCTGGTGGTTACAAGCGTACTAGTGAGGACTGGGAATCAGTGTTACTGATTGGTCTTATTTAAGGAATCATTTCCCATCAGGTTGCCGGGATCAATTGTTCTGGTCTGAATCCTTCTTTTCCAGTTTCCCTTGTAGCCTGCTGTGTCGTGTCTGCATCTCCTGCTATCAGATAAGACAATTTCTTATTTTGTGTTTTTGCTATATATTTTTTGCATTTGGTCCTGCACTTCTGTGGGGCCTTCTGGGTCCCCTCCGGGGGCTTTTGCCCTCTCATTTGGTCCAGCCACTGTGTTTTGTACTTTTGCTTTTTCCAGTTTTTTTCAGTGGCTGCTGTTTTTTGTTACCCCAGAGAACTAATTTAGGTGGTAGAGTCGTGTGATCTCAGGTGATTTTGAATTAGTAGAGTTGGTGTTTTTTCAGGGTTTTCTGGGATTGCAGTAAGTACCCTTCCTGTCCTTTTCTATTTAGATAGTTTGGGCCCCAGCGTTTGCTCATACTATTTTCTTTCTGTGTCCAGTATTTCCTCTGTCTAACCGCCATTACATGTTTGGGGGCTTTTCTATTATCTTTGGGTTCTGCTCCGGGCAGATAGCTTTCCTATTTCTATCTTTAGGTTTAAGTTTCTCAGCTGTACGAGGCGTCTAGGACCAACGTAGAACGCTCCACGCTGCCTCTAGTTGCGGTGGTTAGTCAGGGTACTGCAATCTCATAGATTCCAACTGCTCTGGTGTATTTCCTTTTTTACTGCACTCCTCAGCTAACCGTAACATAACAGGGTGGTAGTGTCGCTGTATGTTCTGAGCTTGAGGAGGAGGTGTTAGAGGCTCAGGGGACGCCCCTGCAGGACCTCCAGGGAGACTGTTTTGTCCAAATCAGTTGAGACAAAAGGTTATTGAGGCACATCATAATTCTGCTTTAGCAGGACATCCAGGAGTAAGGCTACTTTAGATCTCCTTCTCGCCGGTTTTGGTGCCTAACGTTAATAAAGATGTTTTAACTTTTGTCGCGTTGTGGGTTTGTGCTCGCTCTAAGACCCCTCATACCCGTCCGTCTGGGACCCTCTTACCCTTGAAACTCCGGAGCGTCCATGGACTCATTTTCTATGGACTTCATCACGGACCTTCCTCAGTCGTCAGGAAGACTGTCATACTGGTGGTTGTTGACAGGTTCAGTAAGATGGCCATTTCATTGCTCTTCCTGCCCTCCCTAATGCAAAACTCTGGCGCAGGTGTTCATTGGGGAGATTGTGAGACTTCATGGGTTGCCTTCTGATGTGGGGTCAGATAGGGGTCTCAGTTTGTGTCCAAGTTTGGAGGCATTTTGTTTACGTCGGGGATGCAATTGTCATTTTCCTCGGCTTTTCATCCGCAGACCAATGGTCAGACAGAGCGCGAATCAAAGCCTAGAGACTTATCTTCGGTGTTTTGTTCTCAGAGAACCAGGAGGACTGGTCTTCTTTCTTGCCTCTGCAGAGTTCGCTCTTAACAACAGCGGAGCGAGTCCACGGTAAGTCCCCGTTTTTTGGGGCATATGGTTTTCATCCCCAGTTTTGTACATTCAATGGGGGGGGCCCTTCTGGGGTTCCTGAGGGGAGCGTTTTCCGTCATCACTTGCTTCAGTGTGGAGAGGTGATTGAATAAATCTGAGTGCTATGGAACTTTATAAACTATGGCTGATAGGAGGAGAGTTTCTGGCCAGACTTAATGTGAACGATCTGGTATGGTTGTCTACCAGGAATATAAAACTAAATTCCCTCCTGGAAGCTGGCCCAGATTCATCGGGCCGTACAGGATCAGTTCCATAATTAATCCTGGGCATTTCGTCTGGACCTCCCTCCTACGTTTAAAATTCATAATGTGTTCCACAAGTCATTACTTAAGGTACGTGGCACCATCCATACCCCATCACCTCTACCTCCTCCTCCAGTGGTGGTCAATGGTAACTTGGAGTTTCAAGTGTCAAAGATCATTGACTCACGTCTGAATCGCCGGTCCCTTCAGTACTTGGTGCATTGGAAAGGGTATGGTCCAAGGAGAGGACGTGGTTCCTGCTCTGACATTAACGCAGATCGTTTTGGTGCGGACCTTCACAGAACTCACCCGGGCAAACCTGGCCCTGAGGGTCCGGAGGCCCCTCGTAGAAGGGGGGTACTGTCATGTGTTCATCGCCACGAAGATCGTCGCGGTTGCACATTCTGACTTCTCACAGCTGAGTTGCTGTTTCTTTGTGTTTGGCAGTTAGGGAGTTAATTCTGTCTGTGCTCAGTTCTGGGACTGGGTGCAGTTTCTCCCGGCTGCAATTAATTATTTGTTGATTGGTTTCCTTTAAATCTCTGGTTGTCTGTGTTGGGAGTTGCCAGTGAAATTCTTCATGCAGACCACAGATAGGATTGTATCTGTATAGACTTAAGTTAAAGAGCTCCTTAGTTGTTTTAAGCTCACCTTGCTTAGAGTTTAATATCCCAGATCATTTATGTTCCTTCTGTGTTTGAGTGTGTATGCAAGTCTGTGTTTTCTCCAGTCTGTCTTATATGTCTAATCTGTGTATTTAGCAGAGATAAGCCCATATCCCTTTGGTGGTAATCAGAATCCTTCTTAGGACTGATTACAGGGTTCAGGGACTGATAGGAGACAGGTTAGGCTGGAGACTTGGACCTCTGAACCATTATCAGTACCTCCAAGGTGAGGGATTAGTTAGGACCCCAGTTTAGGGTCAGGTTAGACCCCTGGTCCTCCTCTTTCCTGTGACAGTGTATCAAGTCCTCAAGATTAACCCTGAGTTCAACGGATATCGTGTCAGGTAAATCTATTCTATATTTACATGCTGATGTTGCTAATCTATATTGTTGTATAGAGTGTTGTTCTTTTAAGAATAGTTTTACTGACATCGTACACATATCATAAGACCGCGTGACATCATCTCAGTGTTTCATATATACAGAAGCACAGTTTTACTAAAAGTTTCATCAACAATCTGAAGATTTGCCCAAGTCTTCTGAGACTCTAAGAGTAGTGATGGGCAGACCCGTGGATCGGGTCTGTCGAGTTTCACATTAATAAATGTTCAATTCTGGTACCAGAGTGGGAAGGGGCCTTGTATATTGGGCCTCCCAAGCTAGAAATATCAGCCTGCACCCGCCCAAGAAAAGTAGCATCTATTAGAAGTTCCAATTTCTGGCACTTTGTCTGGCTGTTCCCACTTGCCCTGATGCGGTGGCAAGTGGGACAATATTTTTGGGGTTGATATCAGCTTTGCAATGTCAGCTGAAATCAAGCTCACAGGTTAGTCATGGAGAGGCATCTATAAGACACCCCCATTACTAATCCCACCATGAAAATTAAATAAAGACACACACAGAAAAGTCCATTAATTGAAATAAACACACAGAAAAACTTCTTTATTTGAAATAAGCGCTCTCTTTTACACATTTATTACCATAAAAATAAAAAATCACAATATTCCTCACCTGTCCGCTAATAGTCCATATGTCTCATGACTTGCTCTATGTCTGCTACATCTATATGCATTGCTGAGCGATGTGAGAAAAGCCGAGGCTAAGTGCCAGATTTTATGCATCTTATAGATGCGCTATTTCTGAGGTGCCTGAGGACTGATGTTCTTAGTCTGGGAGAGGCCAATAATCATGACCGACTTTTTTTTTATTTAGGCAAATGATTTAAAATAACATAGACAAAAAAAGTAATTGAACCATGAGCAGAGGTCCAAGTGGAGAAAAAAGTGGAGGTGGATTTTGAAGAGGGGGCCAACACTGATTTATTGTTTTTGGGGTTTTTTGCTTAAATTTGGGGAAGCAGGAAATTGAAACAAATGCAAAATACAGTGTAACCATGGCTGAGTGCAGCTGGTATAGTTGTCTAGTAAGCCAAAAGTAATAGTGCAGTCATGTGTGATCCAGCCTTGATCATTTTTATGAATGTTAGCTTCCCCACGTTGTCCATGGACAGGTGGATACTCCTATCCATGATGACACCACCTGGGTTGCTAAAGACACACTCTGACATGGCATTTGCTGCAGGGCAGGCCAGCACCTCGAAGGCATGCAGAGCAATCTCAGGTCATGTGTCTAATTTAGACACCCAATAGTTAAATGGGTAGACCCATCTGTTAGTACATGGATATGTGTGGACACGTACTCTTCGACCATGTTTAGGAAACACTGCCTCCTGCTGCTACCGGCATTATGACAAGGTGGTGCCACATGCTGTGGAGTGCTCATGAAGTTTTGCCAAATTGCGACCATGCTAACCCTGCCTTTCGAGGTGGTGGCGGTGCCACAGCTATGTTGGCGACTTCCTCCTCCTTCTCTGCCTTTTTGAATCACTGAGCCGCTGATGGTAGGTGGGAAAGCAATTAGTAGTTTCTTTACCAGCGAGTTCTTGTATTGACGCATTTTTCAATTCTGCTCCAGTCACGTAAGCAATAATGGCACGTTGATCTTGTAGTGGGGATCCAGCAGGGTGGCCACCCAGTAATCTGCACTGGTGACAATACAGGCAACACAGTTGTGACAGCCCATACACTGCGCATATATTGACTCATGTGTGCCAGGCTGCCCAGATGCAACTACAAGCTGTCCGTTGTGGGAAGTGTATCGTCTGGGTTCTCACCATCCTCCCAGCCAAGCTCCAGTGATGCTCATGCACTGATCTGAGAGTTACCCTGCTGGGAACATGGCTGTTCCTCCTCATACTTCAAATCGGTACCCTGGCTGGAAACTTGTGTACCTGTCCGTTGTTGGTACAAAAACCCACCCTCCGACCCATGTGTGGACGACAGGCCTGATGAAGTTGGAAATGGTCCCTGTCCCTCCTGATCCTCTTCCCACTACCTCATGCATAATTGCCTGAAGTGTTTCCACAGGCATACAAGTGGTATTGTAGCACTGATGATGGTGTCATCAGCGCTGGCCATGTTACTAGAATATTCAAAGCACTGCAAAATGCCACACATGTCCCACATGTCTTCATGGCGGTGAAATAGGGTTGTTCAGCCGAGCCACTTACCATGCGTGCTGCAGCTGGAATTCCACTATTGCCTCTGCTGCTTGCTCAGCCTCTCCAGTGTATGCAGGGTAGAGTTTCACCCTGTTGGTACCTTCATATGGGTTTGTGAGAAGGAAGAAAGAAGTGGCCTTGCAATGCAGGCAGGCGAGCAGAAGCAGGGTGAGAATGTTTAAAGTGAAAACATGCTGCACGCACTTTCACCAGAAAATCGGACATATATGGATAATTGTTGTGGATGGTCAGTGCAAATAAAAAGCACATATGCCAGCAAGGTATGTGTGTGGGTTCAGCTAGGCCCAGAGCTGCTACCAGATTTCGCCCATTATCATACACCACAGGTCGAGCTTGAGGTGAAGTGGCAGCAACAACTAATCTGTCTGATCTTTGATGACAGTCCACAGCTCATGTGCGGTATGGGATCTGTCCCCCAAACAGATTAGTTTCAGAACTGCCTTGTCACGGGTTTACCACAACAGAGAGGAGCTAGAAGACCCCAGCGTCTGATCTCTCCTACTCCTGCAAGGATTAGAAGCACTTCACCTTCTTTTTAAACCATGTAAATTTCTTTGGCAGTGCAGGGGTTTAATCTGCTCTGTTGAACGTTTCTGGAGCTAAGGCTCTCAGCTGTGCACTGTTAGCCACTTCCATCTGCTATATAAATTGAATCCTGGCTAGCACTCATTGTCAGAGTATAACCCCATCCACCACTCCCCGGTGCATACCTCTGTTGTTTATATGTGTATATTTGTATGCTTGGTATTTTTCGTTACCCCTGTTCATATTACCTTGTTAGTCTCGTTGGTGTATTATGGTACACTATTACTCCCCTGTTCCCTGGGTGGGAGAAGGTACAGAGTGAGGGCGGATTCAGGAGCTAAGGCAAGGTACATGGCCCGGCATCTTCCCCATCAGAAGTAACCCAGGAACAGAACGAGATAAGGCACCCTAGCGTTAAGGACAGGGAAGGAGCCCCTGGTCCCAGGACACCCAACAACAGAGTCATGACACGCCTGCTGTCATTTCCCCCTGGCTGTTATCAAGTTGACGGTGCTAGTCTCACTGTGAGTGAATGATGAAGTGGTGGAGGGAGCGCAGTAGGAGGAATAGGCAACCTGGACAGAGGAGCGACCAGCAATCCTCAGTGATGGTAGGACAAGTCCACTGTTCTCCGCGTCTAGCCCAGTAGCCACTACATTGACCCAGTGGACAGTTAGGGAGATGTAATGCACCTGGCCTATCAGTTGTTATATGGGTCTTGCCATCGATGGTGTTGTGCAGAGCACACTGATTTTCGCATCAAGGCAAGTGGGAAGTCCTGTCCAAAGTACCAGAATTGGCGCATCAAATGGATGGATCCCCACATGTATTCAGGCTGTCTAGTAGCCGCAAATCATACAGCTGCGGCGACAGAAACTAAATCTCCGAGCACTTCCAAATACTCCGAGATCACCTAAGCATGCTCGGGAAAGCTCAAGCAATGAGCATACTCGCTCATCACTAGTTGTAAGCCATAATCATCAACATTAACAAAAATAAAACACTTGAAATAGATCACTCTGTTTGTAAAGACTCTATATAATGAGTTTCACTTTTAGTATTGAAAAATTTAAATAAATTAACTTTTTGATGATATTCAAATTTTGCATCCTTTATAAATGTGAAACCAAACATTGGATCCCTGAGTCAAGATTGGGCCTTTCAAATTAATTTTAAAGATGCAATAATATGTTGTGAATAAAAGCTTAATTATTATTTTTTATGCTCTGTATAATAATTGTTACCAATATTAGGACAGTATTTTGGTTGTATTTTATTTGCTATTTGGGTCTTGTTGTTAATTTTTTGTTGTTAAAGATTCTTTAGGTCAATGCAATTTCAATATTACCAAATTTTCATATATTTTTTTTACTTAAATGATGAAAAAAAATCTGAAGTTTAAAAAAAAAATAGTTTGTAGGTTTGTGTCACCATTTTCTGAGACCTGTAATATTTTTATTTCCATTGATTGAGCTGTGTAAGAGCTGTTTTTTTGTGTTATGAGCTGACATTTTAATTTATACCATAATGGGATACATATGATAGTTTTATCACTTTTTAATGTGTTTTTTGTGTGATGATGATTGAAAAACTGTCATTTTTTTTTCGCAGCACTTACCAAATGGCTTAGTTACTTTATATTATGATAAAACAGAATTAACAAATACAGTAATTTTATTTTTTTAGTTGAACTAATTTATGTATTTTGAATGAGCAAAAAGTGGTTGTGTTTCAACTATTTATATTTTTAATTAAAATATTTTTTTAGAATTTTTTAAATTTTTTACTTGATTTTTAATTCCTTTTAGGTGATTTAACCCCTTCATGACCCAGCCTATTTTGACCTTAAAGACCTTGCCATTTTTTGCAATTCTGACCATTGTCCCTTTATGAGGTAATAACTCAGGAACGCTTCAACGGATCCTAGCGATTCTGAGATAGTTTTTTCGTGACATATTGGCTTCATGTTAGTGGTAAATTTAGGTCGATAATTTTTGCGTTTATTTGTGAAAAAATGGAAATTTGGCGAAAATTTGAAAATTTTGTAATTTTCAAATTTTTAATTTTTATTCTGTTAAACCAGAGAGTTATGTGACACCAAATAGTTAATAAATAACATTTCCCACATGTCTACTTTACATCAGCATAATTTTGGGAACAACATTTTTTTTGTTAGGAAGTTATAAGGGTTAAAATTTGACCAGCGATTTCTAATTTTTAAAGCAAAATTTACAAAACCATTTTTTTTAGGGACCACCTCACATTTGAAGTCACTTTGAGGGGTCTATATGGCAGAAAATACCCAAAAGTGACACCATTCTAAAACCTGCACCCCTCAAGCTACTCAAAACTACATTCAAGAAGATTATTAACCCTTCAGGTGCTTCACAGGAACTAAAGCAACGTGGAAGGAAAAAATGGACATTTTAATTTTTTCCAACAAAAATTTTCTTTTAGCATCAATTTTTTCATTTTTACATGGGCAACAGGATAAAATGGATCCTAAAATTTGTTGGGCAATTTCTCTTGAGTACAACGATTCCTCATATGTGGTCATAAACCACTGTTTGGGCGCACGGCAGGGCTCAGAAGGGAAGGAGCGCCATTTGACTTTTTGAATGGAAAATATGCTGGAATATTTAGCGGTTGCCATGTTGCATTTGGAGATTCCCTGTGTGCCTAAACATTGGAGCTCCCCACAAGTGACCCATTTTGGAAACTAGACCCCTAAGGAACTTATCTAGATGCATAGTGAGCACTTTGAACCCCCAGGTGCTTCACAAATTGATCCGTAAAAAAAGTACTTTTTTTTCACAAAAATTTTCTTTTAGCCTTAGTTTTTTTATTTTCACATGGGCAACAGTATAAATTGGATCCTAAGATTGTTGGCAATTTCTCCTGAGTACACAGACACCTCATATGTGGTCATGAACCACTGTTTGGGCGCACGGCAGGGCTCAGAAGGGAAGGAGCACCATTTGACTTTTTGAATGGAAAATATGCTGGAATATTTAGCGTTGCCATGTCGCATTTGGAGAGTCCCTGTGTGCCTAAACATTTTAGCTCCCCACAAGTGACCCCATTTTGGAAACTAGACCCCTAAGGAACTTATCTAGATGCATAGTGAGCACTTTGAACCCCCAGGTGCTTCACAAATTGATCTGTAAAAAAAAGAAATACTTTTTTTTCACAAAATTTTCTTTTAGCCTCAGTTTTTTCATTTTCACATGGGCAACAGTATAAATTGGATCCTAAAATTTGTTGGCAATTTCTCCTGAGTACACAGATACCTCACATGTGGTCATGAACCACTGTTTGGGCGCACGCAGGGCTCAGAAGGGAAGGAGCACCATTTGACTTTTTGAATGGAAAATATGCTGGAATATTTAGCTTTGCCATGTCGCATTTGGAGAGTCCCTGTGTGCCTAAACATTGAGCTCCCCCACAAGTGACCCCATTTGGAAACTAGACCCCCTAAGGAACTTATCTAGATGCAAAGTGAGCACTTTGAACCCCCAGGTGCTTCACAAATTGATCCGTAAAAAAAAGAAAGTACTTTTTTTTCACAAAAATTTTCTTTTAGCCTCAGTTTTTTGATTTTCACATGGCAACAGTATAAATTGGATCCTGAAATTTGTTGGGCAATTTCTCCTGAGTACACAGATACCTCATATGTGGTCATAAACCACTGTTTGGGCGCACGGCAGGGCTCAGAAGGGAAGGAGCGCCATTTGACTTTTTGAATGGAAAATTAGCTCCAATCGTTAGCGGACACCATGTCGTGTTTGAAGAGCCCCTGTGTGCCTAAAGTTTAGAGCTCCCCCACAAATGACCCCATTTTGCAAACTAGACCCCCTAAAGAACTTATCTAGATGCAAAGTGAGCACTTTGAACCCCCAGGTGCTTCACAGAAGTTTATAACGCAGAGCCGTGAAAATAAAAAATCTTTTTTTTTTCTCAAAAAATGATATTTTAGCCCACTATTTTTTATTTTCACAATGGTTACAGGAGAAATTGGACCCAAAAGTTGTTGTCCAGTTTGTTCTGAGTACGCTAGTACCCCATATGTGGGGGGGAACCATTGTTTGGGCACACGTCAGGGCTCGGAAGGGATATAGTGACGCTTTGAAATGCCGACTTGATGGAATGGTCTGCGGGCATCTTGTTACGTTTGTAGAGCTCCTGATGTGCCTAAACAGTAGAAACCCCCCACAAGTGACCCCATTTTGTAAATAGACCCCAAAGGAACTTATCCAGATGTGTGGTGAGCACCTTGAACCCAAAGTGCTTCACAGAAGTTTATAATGCAGAGCCGTGAAAATAAAAAATCATTTTTATCCTCAAAAACTGATTTTTTTAACCCACAATTTTTTATTTTCACAAGGGTAACAGGAGAAATTGGACCACAAAAGTTGTTGTACAGTTTGTCCTGAGTACACTGGTACCCCATATGTGGGGGGGAACCACTGTTCGGGCACACGTTGGGGCTCGGAAGGGAAGTAGTAACGTTTTGAAATGCCGACTTTGATGGAATGGTCTGCGGGCGTCATGTTACGTTTGCAGAGCCCCTGATGTGCCTAAACAGTAGAAACTCCCCACAAGTGACCCTATTTTGGAAACTAGACCCCGCAAAGAACTTATCTAGATGTGTGGTGAGCACTTTGAACCCCCAAGGGCTACACAGCAGTTTATAACGCCCGGGCATGAAAATAAAAAAATCATATTTCTTCCATAATCAGGATCTTTTAGTCCCCAATTTTTTTATTTTCCCAAGGGTAACAGGAGAAATTAGACCCCAAAAGTTGTTGTCCAATTTGTCCTGAGTACGCTGATACCCCATATGTGGGAGAAAACTACTGTATGGGCGCACATCAGGGCTCGGAAGGGAAGTAGTGACGTTTTGAAATGCCCACTTGATGGAATGGTCTGCGGGCGTCATGTTACGTTTGCAGAGCCCCTGATGTGCCTAAACTGTAGAAACTCCCCACAAGTGACCCCATTTTGGAAACTAGACCCGCAAATAACTTATCTAGATGTGTAGTGAGCACTTTGAACCTCCAAGGGCTACACAGAGGTTTATAACGCCCGGGCATGAAAATAAAAAAATCATATTTTTTTCCACAAACATGATCTTTAGTCCCCAATTTTTTTATTTTCCCAATGTTACAGGAGAAATTAGACCCCAAAGTTGTTGTCAATTTTCCAGAGTACCTGATACCCCATATTGGGGTAAACCACTGTTTGGCATACGTCGGGGCTTGGAATAAAGGGAGCACTGTTTGACTTTTGAATGCAAATTTGGGAATCAATGGTGGCGCCATGTCGCGTATGGAGACCCCCTGATGTGCCTAATATGGAAACCCCTCAATCTACTCCAACCTACCAACAACCTAACCCTAATCAAACCTCCAACCCTAACCCCAACACACCCCTAACCCTAATCCCAACTCTAACCATAAACCTAACCACTAGCCTAACCCTAATCCCAACCCTAACCCCAAAACACCCCTAACACTTATCCTAACTCTAACCCTAACCACAAACCTAACCCTAATCCCAACCCTAACCCTAATTCCAACCCTAACCCAAATTCCAACCCTAACCCAAATTCTAACCGTAACCCAAATTCTAACCCTAACCCTAAGGCTGGGTTCATATTGCGTTTTACCAGCCCGTTCAACACGTAGCCCGGCTTGGTATAATGCGATCCGCGCTAGCGCAGATGAATCATCAGATGATTCATCTGTGCTAGCGGTGATGGAGCCCAGACGCTGCAGCCCGTGTCCGAGGCTCCGTCACTGAATGACAGCTTTACGGCATGCGTTGCGATGCGCACACAAATGGCAGCGTTAACGGACTGCATTACACCGCGTTATACCGCGGTGAAGCGCAGTCCATCTAACGGACTGCCATAATGCAATATGAACCCAGCCTAACCCTGAGGCCCCGTGCACACGTTGCGGATTCACTTGCGGATTTTTCTAAAATCCGCAGGTAAAATGACCTGCCTTTTACCTGCGAATTTAGCACGGATTTGCTGCGGTTTTTCCCTGCGGTTTTACAACTATAATGGAATAGGTGTAAAACCGCTGCGGAATCCGCACAAAGAATTGACATGCTGCGGATTTAAAACCGCAGCAAATCCGCGCTGAAAAATCCGCAGCATGTGCACAGCGTTTTTTTTTTACCATTTATTTGCATTGTACTGTACATGGTTTCTGGATCTGCTGTGGATCCGCAGCGCCAAATCCGCTGCGGATTCGCAGCGAAATCAGCTGCGGATCAGCAGCGAAATCAGTGGGATCAGCAGCGAAAGTCAGCTGGGATCAGCAGCGAAATCAGCTGCGGATCAGCAGCGAAATCCGCTGCGGATCAGCAGCGAAAACAGCTGCGGATCAGCAGCGAAATCCTCTGCGGATACGCAGCAAAATCCGTGCGGATCGCAGCGAAATCCGCTGCGGATCACAGCGAAATCAGCTGCGGATCAGCAGCGAAATCAGCTGCGGATCAGCAGCGAAATCCGCTGCGGATCAGCAGCAAAATCAGCTGCGGATCAGCAGCGAAATCCGCTGTGGATACGCAGCGAAATCCTCTGCGATACGCAGCGAAATCCGCCGCGAATCAGCAGCGAAATCCGCTGCGGATACGCAGCGAAATCCGCAACATGCACAGGGCCTAAAAGGAAAAAAAAATTCTTTATTTTATTTTTTGTCCCTACCTATGACAGGGGGGGGTTCATTTACTTTTATTTTGATCACTGTGAGAGTTTATCACAAGTGATCAAAATAAATTGTAATTTGAAAGGTGCACTGCTCATGCGCCGGCCGGCGGGCGCACTGCGCATGCGCCCGCCATTTTCCAAGATGGCGGCGCCCATGAAGAGTCCCGGGCGGACGCCGGGACGGATCAAGAGGCCGCAGAAGACTGGAGGAGGTGAGTACATTAGTGGGGGGGTGATCGGAGGGCGGGGGGAGCGGAGCACACCGGAGGGGAGAGGATCGGAGCGGCCAGCAGATGATAGTAACTGCGGTGACCGTTCGCCGCCATGTAATCGGCGGCGGCGGCCGATCACCACCGTTACTCTGTGTGGGGAGGGTGGGAACACAGTGTCCAGCCATGGCCGATGCTATTGCAGCATCGGCCATGGCTGGATTGTAATATTTCACCACTTTTCAGTGGTGAAATATTACTAATCGCTCTGATTGGCTGTTTCACTTTTAACAGTCAATCAGAGCGATCGTAACCACGTGGGGGTTAAGCCACCCCCACTGTGGTGATGCGCAAGGGGTCCTATGCCTGCGGGTCGGATGACCTTTCAGTGATTCCGGTCCCCCGACCCGCAGGAACATGATTTATAGCATGACGCCTACGTTGGCATCATGGGTCAGGGGTGGCACAGGTTTTCATGACGCCAACGTAGGCATCATGGGTCGGGAAGGGGTTAAACAAAACTTACAAAAACACAGTATTACAGTGTATAGTGTAAATCACGGTTTCCTATAAAGCTCAGCCTGTGGCTTCACAGGATGATCAAGATGTAGCTATGGGTGCCTTCAGCAGTCTCCTGGCTGTCATGGCAACCCATCAGTGCCCCATGTTCACATTGTGAGGGGCCTATGGGAGATAGGATGCCCAAATTTTCCATGAAAATGTCATTGTCAGGGTGAGACAATGGCATTTAGATGGAGAATGATGAGGGGTCTAGATGGTGAGTAATACTTCTTTAATTATCTTATACATTGCATGCTCAGTATGAGCTCCCTTGTCACTGTGTGATATCCTTTTCAATGTACAGTGACAATGCACTTCCGCACTAGCTATGATGAGACAGTAAGCGAGCACACTGTCAGTGCACATTGTAAGTAGAGAACTCAGCTAGTTGGAAAATACACTAGCCCCAGACCTAAAATAGACGTCACTTTTGGGATGGGGCTTTTCTGTGTTCTCACTGGTTGCCAGGCTCTCTTCTTACAATATGCATCATTGACAGTGCGCTCTCTTGCTGGCTTATCACTTCTCATCAAAGGCAGCAAAGGAGTGCACTGTTACTGTGAGTTCAAAAGTATAATATACAATGAAAAGCAAGCTCGTACTGAGCACACATTGGAATTGACAACCAACACATGCTCAGTAGAGCAGGGACTAGCCCAGCCATTGAATCGAGGGTCAGTGATAACACTTAATTTCAGGGTGTGGACAAAGGCTGCTGTAGTGACCACAGTCTCTGCACCATGATGAATTCTTGTCTGAGTATCTCAGCATGCACTGAAGATTCTTAAATAAGGGTTATCAAAATGGAAGTAGGTAAAAAAAAGCAGTTAGATAGATTAGAGAGGGAATAGTGAGGACTTTTCAACTAAAGCATATTAGAAAAGACATTAGATTATTACAACACATAAATAGACATATAAGATTAAAAACAATGTTAGTTTCCGATTACCCCTTTAATGTGATCTGACCTGCTGTAGCTGAGAATAGCCAAAACACCGTGTATAGAACTGAGTTTTTCCAGCTCCAGTGACAGTGCCCTTCTGGTGGCCCTTGGACCTGGTAACAGTTGGTCTGTGGGTGGGCTGTTATGATTTGGTAACTGAGGAGGATACTAGAAAACTAGGCTAGGCAACCAGACACCCAGAGAGGTTGGTAACTTAGCAGATTGCAGACCCCTAAACTGACAACACAACTAGAATTAGCCGTGGGACATACCTATGATGCCCTAGACGCCTCAACACAGCCAAAGATTAACTAAGCCTAAAGATAGAAAGTGGAAAGCTAAACTGCCCCAGAGTAGAGCCCCAAAGGAATAGATAGCCCACAAACATATATTGCCAGTGAGAAAGATGAAGTGCAAAACACAGGCAGAAAATAGTGTGAGCAAATGCTGGGGTCCAAACTGTCTAGATAGAACAGGACAGGAAAGGATACTGTCTGCAATCCAGCAAAAACCCTAAGAAAAATTCCAACACGTCTGATATGCAAAAATACTGAGGCCACACGACCTCTCCCCCACTAAATCAGAACTCTGGTGTGAACTGGATGCCAAACAACAGATACTGAAATAACAGGAGACTAGAAATACTGAAAAGGCTGACATAAGCTGTGGCAAAGGAAAACGGAGTCCAGCACAGGCCCAGCAGGGGACCCGGCTGAACTTACACCAGAAAGGCAGAGAACAGAGAAAAGCAAAATGCCACATATTAAAACAGACAAATAACTTATCTGAAAGATGCAGGACAAAGCAGGGAGCAAGCCGACTTCCAAAAGGCTCAGGAAGAAACCAAAATCACCAGCAACCACTAAGGGAAGGCTGCTCATTTAAATCTCCCCAGTCAGTAACACCTGATCTCCAATCATCCTCCTCAGGTGATTGACTTATGTCAGCCAAACCAGCTCCATTAACAGCAGCAGCCACCAGAGGGAGCCCAAACTCAGAAGCCAGATCCAAAGTGTTCACAACAGTGGGCTGGGTATGACTCTCTCCAATCGGTTATTGAAAAACTATACAAAAGTAGGTCATCAATATATTAGTCTTAGACAACCCTTCTGTTTTGGAATGTTGGGGTTCACCAATAAATTTTACAAAAGTGTATTACATTGCATATGGTATAAAAATATTCCAATTTGCTTGGTACACTGCTAAAGGTGGGGGTTAAAATAACAAAGTAAGAGGGATACATCCCTTTCAGTACATCATGATGTGAGAAGGTACATGTAAATAAAGTCTTCCATGTTGATCTGATTTGTATGCAGCAATTGCCAGCGTGTTGCCAATGGACGGTGATAAAGTGCATTTTTCTGCTTGGGCGGGTAGCCCTTTCATTTTTACAAGTGACAAAATAAAATTCTGCTGAAGAGTGAACATGCTGCTTTCACTGTGTCATCCCAGCCCCATAGGTCATTTTATCATAAAAATGTAAAAATCCAGTCAATTTTATTTAATCAGCTGAAAAGGAAAAGTGCTTCCAGGTCATTAATCAAATGCTCCTTCTCTGTGGGGCTTGTCTCTTCAAAAACTGCCATGTGAATCATTAATAAAGCTGAAAAGACTCAGCCAGCGGGTTTGAGAAACCTAGATGGTATCGATATAACTGAAACTACAGTAATTTAAGGTCAGCAAAACAGCTTTATAGACTGGATGCAGGTTTTGTGCGCTAAGCTGCCTATTTAAGAAATGCCAATAATAACTTCAGTCTGCGGATTTTAGCAGAAACTCCAGTGGATATTTGCTTTTAACTTCTGTAAGGTTCCAAAAATGATCAATTTTATAATAATTATAAAAGAATGACTGGGACTTGTCCATGATTGTATTTGTAATATTCAGTTTTTTAATAAATGTAAAATTGAGACCAGCCTGAAGGCAAGTACCCCTGGCTACCTTCCCCAGATAAGCTTTTGTTGAGTTTTGATTGCATTTTTTTACATGCGTCTTAATTGCATTTTTGATACTTACTGGTATTTAGCTTCGAAATTTTTTTTATTAATACAGTTATGTGTGTTTTTTACCTGCTGAATTTCTGCATCTAATGCAGGTCTATGCAAAAAATCGGCACATTACACAGTTACACCTGGTCCCGGTTCTGGTCCAATACCTCTGCGGGGTCTCCGTCGGGACTCCTGCTCTGTGCCGGCCTCAAGCCGTCCTGCCGCAGCCTCTGCTACTTCCCCCTCCTCTGCTTCCTGGCGCCCTGTCGGCAGGTTCCTCGGGAGAGTACTTAGGTCGCGCTCCCGGTTTCTTAAAGAGACAGCGCACATTTTTTGAAAATGTCTTTGACCAATGGTGTTGTACTTATTACTATTTCTGGTCCCTCCGCCATAGGGAGGGTGCCAAAGAAACAAGTATCTACTGTTGCTAGCTTCCAGTTCCGCTGTGAATGTGCCTGTGTTTTTGCAGTGTTCTGTCTTCTGCTTTGCTTACACTGTCTCCGCAGACTATCGGTTTCCCGTTACCGGGCTGTCCAGGACAATGTCTGTACGGTCAACAGCAGTTCTGTCCCGTTCCGCCACTCAGCCATCCGAAACTCTGGACAATGCCAGTCAGCTCCAAGGGCAGCACGGTGGCTCAGTGGATAGCTTGCAGCGCTGGAGTCCTGGGTTCGAATCCCACCTAGGACAACATCTGCAAGGAGTTTGTATGTTCTCCCCATGTTTGCGTGGGTTTCCTCCGGTTCTCCGGTTTCCTCCCACACTCCAAAAACATACAGATAGGGAATCTAGAATGTGAGCCCCATCGGGACAGCGACGATTATGTGTGCAAACTGTAAAGCGCTGCGGAATATGTTAGCGCTATATAAAAATAAAGATTATTATTATTATTATCATATCTGTAAAATCTGTTTACCCGTTGGTCCCGTTGGGACAGTTGCCACGTGTTCGGGGTCTAACTGGAGGTAGCACCTGTGTCCCCCAGACATTCCATTCTGACCCTGTCGAGGGACTTACTAAGCATGTCTGGGGCTCACTTAGTCACGCCCCCTTCAGAGCTCCCCGGCCAGTGGTCCAGAAGTTCCACAAAAACAATAAAAAATGAATGTGAACTTCACCACTTTTGCCTCCGCTTCCATTCGTTACATGCACTCAGTGTACCTGCAAGAGAAATTGACATGTTGTGTATATGATACACGCACCGCAGAAGTTTACGCAGAGTAAAAAAAAACACAGAGTGCAGGAGATTTCTCTAATACCAATCCACTTTGCGGGAACTATAAGGCTACATTTGCACATTGAGTTTTTAGCGTGTTTTTGACTCTGTATTTTTTCTTTAAAAAATGCAAGTAGCTTATTTTACTTATTGGGTACATAAACGGTGCAGAAAATCTGCAACATCAAAAACTCACCAAAAGCTCAATGTGGGAACATAGTTTTATTACACTAAGTTCCCACTATGAGCTGTTTGGTGAGTTTTTGATGTTGCAGATTTTCTGCACCATTTCTGCACCTATTAACACCTTCACCCCAAGCCTATTTTAACCTTCCTGACCAGTTTAAATTTTACAAATATGACCAGTGTCACTTTATGAGTTAATAACTCTGGAATGCTTCAATGGATCCCACTGATTCTGAGATAGTTTTTTTGTGGCACATTGTACTTCATGTCAGTGGTAAAATTTAGGCTAAAATTTTTTTGCCTTTATTTTTCAAAATATCAGAATTTTGGGTGAAAAATTTGCAGTTTTCAAACTTTTAATTGTTATGACCTTTGTCTGGACCAAATCAATAGGTCTCTAGTCACTATGCATTACTTCAGACTTATGGACCCCCCAGGCGCACACACTGTGCGCTGCAGGGTTTGCTGGCTTCTGACCCAGGATAGGGGGTATGTGTGAGTTTAGCCGGGATCACACATGCGAGAAACTCGCACGATTCTAGGGCGAGTTTCTCGCATGAACACCCACCTGCCTCTGGCACACTCGGACTGAGGGTGGCTGCTGTCACGCGTCTAATGATATGTAACAAGTCAGTACAATACGGGACAACACTCTATACAACTAGATAGCACATAAGCATGTAAGTTATAGATAGATTTACCGACACGATCTCTGCTGAACTCAGGGTTAATCTTGAGGACTTGATGAGCAAACAGGAAAGAGGTGGACCGGGATTAACTGACCCTAAACTGGGCTCCTAACTAATCCTCACCTTGAGGTACTGATAATGGTTCAGAGGTCCAAGTCTCCAACCTAACCTGGTCCCTATCAGACTGCAGTCCCTGTAAACCAATGTCCTAAGAAGATTTCTGAACTAACCAAAGGATATGCTGATCTCATGCTAAATACACGATTAGACGACTTAGAGCGAAAGTACACACATCAACACAATTAAGGAACATAAATGGTCTGGGAAATTATTCAACTCAATTGAGCTTAGACACAAAAGGAGCTACACACTAAAGTCATTACAGATTCACCTACTCGTGGTCTGCATGAAGGTTCACGGAACTCCCAAGCAGACAACAGGAATTTAAAGGAAACCAATCAAACCAATAATCAATTGCAGCGGAAGACACTGTCACCCATATTTTCCAGCACACGAAGAATTAACTCCAAACTGCCAAACACAAAGAACACAGATCAGGTGAGAAGTCAACATGTCAACCGCGACGATCTCGTGGCAATGCACACATGACAGTACCCCCCCATTTACGAGGGGCCTCAGACCCTCAGGGCCAGCCTGCCCGGGTGAGTTCTGTGGAAGGTCCGAACCAAACGATCTGTTAACATCAGACGCAGGACATCACGTTCCTCCTTGGACATATACCTTCAAAGCACCAAGTACTGAAAGGGACCGGCGATTCAAGACGTGAGTCAATGATCTTTGATACTTGAAATTCCAAGTTACCATTGACCAGACTATTCAGAAATATAATCTTTCATAGCCTGCTCTCAGACCAGAAAGTCTACAACCTAGCTTAGGCAACTTACACAGTGAAGGAGTTAATAGAGCAGTCCATACACGCGATGAGGAGGCAACTTGCAACCACCTCAGGAAAACATCCCCAAAATCCTCCAAAAAAGGATGCAATGTACTAGGACACCGCACTGACTAAATGTTCATGCAGTTTGCTTTTGAAAACTCAGCCATTGGTTTTACTTATGGAAATGCAATTAATCACAGGGTATTTAAAACAGGAAGTCCCAACACAATGGGAGTAGTACCCCCAACCATAACAAGATAATTTTCCCTATTATTGCCCCTACCCGAAGGTAATGTTAACCTCATAAAAAAGCTACCTTGGCCGAGAAGCCTGGCGTCAATGGAGAATATAGGATCGGTTTGACCAATACTCAGTATGCATACCTTGAGCCTGAGCAAATGAGTCAACCAGATTAGGCCCAGGAACACATATAAGAAGCAGGAATCATTCCACTGCCTGTACAACTAACCACTCCACTGGTACAAGGAACTGAGAACTGGCGATGAAATACATACTCCCAGGTTGTCGTCCACCACACAACCTGGGATTAACAGTTTTCCGGCGACTTTTGGCTCAACAAGGCACGGGATGGACATTCTCCAACAAAATGTCCCTCTTTCCTGCAGAAAAAACATCTTCTAGTCCTGCGGCGTACCGCCAATCCCCTCCTACGAAATGATGTCCCTCCCAACTGCATAGGCTCATCCGAACAGACAAGGGGAACCTCAACATAAGGGACTTTAGTGGTAGGTGGAGAAACAACAGGGAGTGGGGTTACCTCACCCCTCTCCCGAAGCCGTCTATCAGTACGGATAGCTAAGGCCATAGCAGCCTCCAGTGAATGAGGAGACTCATACTGAGCCAAAACGTCTTTTAATTTATCAGAAAGCCCATGACAAAACTGGCTCCTAAGAGCTGGGTCATTCCACTGAGTATCTGTGGCCCATCTACGAAACTCAGAAGCAAATTCCTCTGCAGGACGATCTCCCTGCTGTATCTTACGTAATTTTGTCTCAGCAAGAGAGACCCGATCTGGGTCATCATATACCAATCCAGGGCAGTAAAAAATTGATCTACAGACAGTAGAGCCGGGGATCCCGGAGGAAGGGAAAATGCCCAGGATTGAGGGTCCCCTTGCAGAAGTGAGATAACAATTCCCACTCTCTGCTCATCACTCCCTGATGATCGAGGCCGAAGCCGAAAATACAATTTACATGCCTCCCGGAAGGTGAAAAATTTGTCTCGCCCACCAGTGAACCTGTCCGGGAGAGCTACTTTAGGTTCAACTCTGGTTTGCTCCAGGGGAGACAAAACTTTGGACTTAATGTCCGTCAGCTCCATGGATAATCCCTGCAACTGCAGAGCCAGCTGGGCTACTGGATCCATGGTAACTGGAGATAATTTTTATGGCCAGTGAAAATGTCACGCTGTCTAATGATATGTATACAATGTCAGTAAACTATTAATACAGGAACAACACTCTATACAACAACTAGTATAGCAACATAAGCATGTAAGTATAGAATAGATTTACCTGACACGATCTCTGCTGAACTCAGGGTTAATCTTGAGGACTTGATGAGCTGAAACAGGAAAGAGGTGGACCGGATCTAACCTGACCCTAAACTGGGGTCCTAACTAATCCCTCACCTTGGAGGTACTGATAATGGTTCAGAGGTCCAAGTCTCCAACCTAACCCTGTCTCCTATCAGACCCTGAACCCTGTAATCAGTCCTAAGAAGGATCCTGACTACCACCAAAGGGATATGGGCTGATCTCAGCTAAATACACAGATTAGACATATAAGACAGACAGGATAACACTCGCTTGCATACACACTCAAACACCAAAGGAACATAAATGGTCTGGGAAATAAACTCTAACCAAGTTGAGCTTAGAACAACTAAGGAGCTCACAACTAAAGTCTATACAGATTCATTCCTATCTGTGGTCTGCATGAAGGTTTCACTGGCAACTCCCCAAGCAGACAACCAGGAATTTAAAGGAAACCAATCAACAAATAATCAATTGCAGCCGGAGAAACTGCACCCAGTCCCAGCACCGAGCACAGACAGAATTAACTCCCTAGCTGCCAAACACAAAGAAACAGCAGATCAGCTGTGAGAAGTCAAAATGTGCAACCGCGACGATCTTCGTGGCAATGCACACATGACAGCTGCATAGAAATATATGCAGCTGCACGCTCCGGTCCAAGTGGTGGCGGCAGTGCCGGGTGTTCATGTGAGAGACTCGCACGAGAATCGTGTGAGTTTCTCACATGTGTGATCCCGGCCTTAGACATACTCTCAGGCAGTGAAGCAAGGGGAGGTCCTCTAGTAGGCCACACCCACTGGATGCTCAGGGCACTAGATGGGGCATAGACTCACTCAATACATGCCCACTGGCAAGGAGTATGTATAACTCATACATACTCTCCATTGCTGGGTCAAGAAGCAGAGAATCCCATCAGGGGAGAATTCAAAAGTCTGCAGTCACCTTTTAAACCAGATAATAATATCACACAAATTTTTTTAAAAAATAGCATTTACCGCATGTCTACTTTACATAGGCATCATTATGGAAAACTACTCTTTGGGTGCTTGGCAGGGTTCGAAAGGAAAAGTGCATCAACTGAATTTCGAAGCACAGTTTTCGCTGGTATAGATTTGTGGATGCCATGTCACATTGGTAGAGCCCTGGATGTGCCAAAACGGTAGAAACCAGACAAATGATCCCATTTGACAAACTACACCTCTCAATGAGTTAATTTAAGGTTGCAGTGATCATATTGACACCACATAATTTGGGGAATGTGTCATAAGAAAATGACCTACTGTTATATTTTCAATGCTTTTTTAAGCTTTTGATATTTTTTCACATCACAATCTGTATTAAGACATAAATGAGAAATTTTGTAATTTTTACCCTGTTTAATGGGTCTATTTTAGACTCCTATTTCTTTTATTTTCAGGAAATCAATAGCAGCAATATACAAACCCTGACCCTATTTTTTTTATTCAAGAATCTAATGAGTTTGTGCAAAAGTCATTGTACAGGGTGGGGGAGCAGAGTGAGGTGTGACATCGTCTATTGTGAATAATAGATTCTGTGTTAACAGCTATGTATGCAAGTATTACCTATCATTGATGTCCAACAAGTGATGATAATGAGACTTCTAAAACATCTGTAACAAAATAGCATAAGGGTCCAGTGTGAAGAATCCAAGATTTATTTATTTTTTTTATAGTACAGATTGCTATATAAAAAGACAAACATCGTGAATAGTGATGAGCGAGCATGCTCGCTACTACTCGGTACTCACCCGAGCATCTCACTGCTTGAGATGCTTGAAGCTCACCGAGTATTTCCAGGTTGCTCGGCGGGAGCTCGGGTCCCCACCCGGCATGTTTGGTGCTCTTTAGAGAGCAAATGAACATGCAGGGATTGTCTGCCACACACTATAATGCTATTTAAAAAAGTGGTTTGTCCATCACACGGATCACATATCAGTGCGCTCAAAATTCTGCCATTTCTGGCCTCCATTTAAATTTTGTTGCAGTGTCTTAGTGAAGTTATTGACACCAGTTTAGTGAAAAAAATAGTAACCTACAGGCCAGCTATTTAAAACTGTGGTTTGACCATCACACGTATCACATATCAGTGCGCTCAAAAATCTGCCATTTCTGGACTCCATTTAAATTTTATTGCAGTGTCTTAGCAAAATTATTTACACCAGTTTGCTAAAAAAAATAGTTACAGGCCAGCTATTTAAAACTGTGGTTTGTCCGTCACATGGATCACATATAAGTTCGCTCCAAATTTAGCCATTTGTAGTGAACGTGGAAAATATTGTCCTCCATTTAAAATGGGCAAGGCACATGGCAAGGGATGTGATGGTGATGGTGCATGCAAAGGCTGAGGCCGTGGGCATGCTGAAATTGTGCCACAACAAACACCCACATCTTATCGCCTGACATTTCTGTCCCAAAACTAGGGGACCGCAGCAGCACACCCCTATTGAACCCAGAGCAGTGTCAAAAGGTTGTTGGTTGGATTGCGAATAATGCTTCCAGTCACTTTACCACCACTACCACCACCCTGTCTTCGACACGATCAAGTCTCAGTAGCCATGAGTCTGGACCTTATATTCCTCACTCTGATCCTCATTCCTCCCACCATGCCGAGTGCCCAAAGACAACTGATCCCACACTTGGACACTCCGAAGAGCTGATCACTTTTCTATTTATAGATTCGGGCCTCTCACCCAGTCCACTTGCAGCGGGGCAAGAGGAGATTGCATATAACGATGTTCAAATATTTGAGCAGCCACTGTCACATGAAGTCGACAGTGGGAAAGAGTCACAAGAGGTGGATGATGAGACACAATTGCCAGAAAGTCAGGAGGAGGACCAGGGTGTGGAAGTGGAAGACGAGGTGGTAGATGATATAGTAACTGACCCAACCTGGCAGGAGGACATGCAGAGTAAGGACAGTAGCACACAGGAGAGGGAGGCGTATCACCACAACAGGTAGGAACAAGAAGTGTGGTGGCCGCAGACTTATGGCGGGCAATCGTTCCACGTGACACCAACATGACGGAAGTTGCCAGTACAACTGTTAGGTCTTCCCGAGTCTGGTTGGTTTTCAAAGACTCTAATGACAACCTCAAAAAGGCCATTTGCACAACCTGCCATGCCAGCAGCAGCAGGGGTAGAAAAACTACCAGCAGGACCACCAATGGCATGATCAGGCACATGGCAGCAAAGCACCCAACTTTGTGAGCGGAATCCCAGTTTCCAGGAACAGTGTCTGCGGGTGACACCACTACTTCTTCTGCTGTTGTGGGTGCAAGCCAATCCCCTGTCCAGCTTTCCGCAACCTGATGGCAGTGGCCATCC
The DNA here is from genome assembly GCA_033576555.1 of Oophaga sylvatica. Classification (NCBI taxonomy): domain Eukaryota; kingdom Metazoa; phylum Chordata; class Amphibia; order Anura; family Dendrobatidae; genus Oophaga; species Oophaga sylvatica. Next base: position 950,134,925 of record JARQOD010000001.1, on the reverse strand, counting down.
CTCTGTACTCGCTCCCCAGACGCCACCATTTCTTTCGGTGTGCCGCCTACTCATTACACATGCACAAGTCCCACAACATTAGCCGTGCCCTCAACAATGCAGTTACTGGAAAGTCCATCTAACAAGGGATGTTGAGCAGCGATGATGCCATAATTAGCGTCACCATCCTGCTTCTCTGTCTTCTGAAATGCTCTCTGCTCACAATCAAAGAGGATGCATTGCAGGCAGAGCAGGATGAGATGGAGCAAGGAACCATACAGGATGATTACACACAGCCCAGTCTCATGTCTTCCCAACGTGGATTGTGTAACAATGAGGAACATGAGGAGGAGGAGGAAGAACAGAAGTTAGTTTCATGCGCTATAGACGGTACTACCTACACAACTGTGATACCGTCTGTTCAGCGTGGATGACCTGAGGACAGGGAGGAGAAGGAGGAGGAAAGCATGGTCATTTGTCCACTTGGTGAGGACACGGAAGTCTTGCCTGTTAGCAGTCTGGCACGCATGGCTGAGTTTATGTTACACTGCCTTTCCTGTGACCCTTGCGTTCTCAAAATTTTTGGTGACTGTCATTACTGGTTGGTGACACTTCCAGATGCATGCTACAAGGGAACTTTCTACATCTTATTCCCGAGACAGACAGCTCTACTAAAATGGGGAAGTACCAGAAGGCCCTTGTTGAGGAATTATTAAAAAATTCCCATCTGAAAACGCTGGCGGCAGAGGTCACTGTTCGTTGGACAACCAAGAGAGAGAGAGAGAGAGACACAAGTCCAATCCAGCAGAGGCAGGGGAACACTGTCAAAATTATGGGAGAGTTTTCTCAGACCCTCCCATCGCACAGGCCCTGAGGCATGGGTACTCTCATAAGACTTGCAAAGTTTGGGAAGATGCTGAGGGAGGACCTTGCTGACCATACTAACATCCTCTGAGATTCCTCTGTGCCTTATAATTATTGGGTATCCAAGCTGGACATGTAGCATGAACTGGCTTTCTATGCGTTGGAGGTCCTGGCCTGACCTGACGCTAGCATTTTGTCAGAGCTGGTTTTTAGTGCCACTGGTAGAATTATAACTGATAAGCTCATCCGCCCATCAACTGACTCTTATAAAAATATACAAGGGTTGGATTGGGCCAGACTATTCAACACCACCAAATGATAACAGCGTAACATAAACTCAAATCCAGTGTCTTTTTTGGAAGGTCTATTCCTATGCACCTCTTCACACCCAAACATGGGTATACGCTTCCTGATTTTGGCTTTTTTCTGTTCTCCTCCTTCCCCTCATCCTCATCCTCCACCACCATATCACCAGGGTGACCATGGTCCATGATGCAACACCCACATAATTTTTTTAAAGGGTGTTTATGATGCTCGTAAAAAAATTTGTTACATATACCCCCACGAGTAAATGTTTGTCAGCCCATACACTTAGTGCATGGCATTACAAGTATAGGAGACCTGCTCCTTTCTAATGGAACATTTTTTAATGAGGCCTTCCTCCACATCTCTACCAAGGGGCATTGGAGTGGCTCCAATTTTTTGTCAACCCTTGCATTCACTGCATAGGCAAACACTATGGGAGATCTTCTCCTTTCTATTGGGAACATTGTTTTATGAGGCCCTCCTCCATGTCTCTTCCAATGGGCATTGGAGTGCCTCCAAATTTTTGGCTGCCCTTGCATTCACTGCATAGGCAAACAGTATGGGAGACCCACTTCCTAATAATGGGAACGATGTTTCAGGAGGCTCTCCTGTACTTCTATTCAAAGTGGTATTGTGGTGTGTCCAAATTTTTGGCAGCCCTTGCATTCACTGCATAGGCAAACAGTATGGGAGACCCACTTGCTAATAATGGGAACATTGTTTTCAAGAGGCCCTCCTGTACGTCTCTTCAAAGGGATATTGGGTGCGTCCAAATTTTGGGCAGCCCTGCTACTCCCTGCATACTCAATAACAGTATAGGAGACCCACTGTTTAATAATGTGAATGACAAAGCAAAGCCGGCTGATGGCTCTCTAAAATTAGTGAGGGCAGACTGATGGCCCTATAAGATTAGTGAAGTCCGCCTGATGGCCCTATAAAATAGGCTTTGTGACTTTCAGACTCCCTCCTTCATAAATGAAACAGGATGTGTCTGATGATGTGTCACACACCACATGGCCTGATAAGGTTGCAAAATGTTAAAATGACATTTCCCAGTGAATGCATCTGTCTTGGTTGAAAGCAATGCTAAATTTGAAAAACGCATAAAAAACGCTACATGCGAACATAGCCCAAGGTGTGGGGGGAGCATTTTTGTTTTTGGTTATTTATTTTGCCTTAGGACGACAAACTCACATTTAGTGGCTAGTGTCAGGCAACTGCTGCAAAGGCAAATAAAATAATGGGATGCATTAGACGAGGCATAGATGCTCATGAGGAGAACATAATTTTACCTCTATACAAGTCACTAGTGCGACCACACTTAGAATACTGTGTACAGTTCTTGTCTCCGGTGTATAAGAAAGACATAGCTGAACTGGAGCGGGTGCAGAGAAGAGCGACCAAGGTTATTAGAGAACTGGGGGTCTGCAATACCAAGACAGGTTATTACACTTGGGGTTATTTAGTTTGGAAAAACAAAGGCTTAGGGGTGATCTTATTACAATGTATGAATATATGAGGGGAGAGTACAAAGACCTTTCTAATGATCTTTTTACTCTTAAGGGTATGCCACACTAAACATATCGCTAACGGGATCGCTAAAAAACGTCACTATTTAGCGATCCCGTTAGCGATATTGTTCAGTGCGGCAGCTTCCAGCGACGAGCTTCCTGCTGTGATCTCGCTCGTCGCTGGAATCGTTCCGGACCCTATTTTCTCGTCGGCGCTCCCGCTGGGTAAGTATCTAATCGCTGTGTGGCACCTTTTCTTAGCGATTTAGCGGTACTTTTGTACCGCTAAAGTCGTTAAGAAGATCGCTAACGGCGATAGCGTCGTTAACTATATCGCTAAATGTGGCCGCATTTCGCGATATAGAAACAATCCCGCTAGCGATCGCATTAGTATGCGTCGTTATTGTGATCGCTAGCGGGATTGTTTAGTGTGGCAGTACCTTTAGACCTTTGACGGGGACAAGGGGGCATCCTCTACGTCTGGAGGAAAAAAGGTTTAAGCATATTCACAGACGCAGATTCCTTACTGTAAGAGCAGTGAGACTATGGAACTCTCTGCTGTATAATGTTGTAATGAGTGATTCCCTACTAAAATTTAATAAGGGACTGGATGCCTTTCTTCAAAAATGTATAATATTACAGGTTATATTCACTAGTTTCCTAGATATTGTGTTGATTCAGGGAGATAGTCTGATTGCCGTATGTGGAGTCGGGAAGGAATTTTTTTCCCCAATGTGAAGCTTACTGTCTTCCACATGTTTTTTTTTTTTTTGCCTTCCACTGGATCAACATGTTAGGGCAGGTTAAGATAGGATATAGGTTGAACTAGATGGATTTAAAGTCTTCCTTCAACCTTAATAACTATGTACTATGTTACTTTGTTACAAGTCATTACCCTGGAAAGGATGTTCTATAACATATTTCCCGGGAAAATCCATTTTGGTTTAGTTTTTGTATGTTTTAATGTGAGTCTGTAAAAGTGGTTGTAAGACTCTGACAATATTGTTCACAGCAGTGACCTGGGAGTCAGAAATGCTTTCAGGGGTCTTCCCCATGCTGTTCCCATGTCATTTGAGCACTGTTCTTATCGATTTATGCAATTTCTAGTCCCTCTGCAGACCACCAAGCACCCGAACATTTTAGTGCTCGCCCATCACTAATCGTGAACATTGAAAAAAACATATAACACTAAACTGATTTAAATAGGTCATTTTCTGATGATACATTTACTTTAAGGAAAGATAAAACAAATAAAAATTAAATATAAAAAATACAAAAAGAAATGCAAAAATATTATATTTTTGACTAAATATATTTCCCAAACAAAAGATGGATGGCAAGGGGCTCTTCAGAGATTCTGTTATATCCATATAATGAAAGCACAGTACAATCCTTTTTCTAGATTTTAATTCTGTTAAAATTTAGATTTTTTTTCCTTCAGTTCATGTACGCACTCAAAGCTATGTGCATGAACCCTGTACAAGAGTGCACAGGATCTACAGAGTTCCATATTGAACTCCATTGTCACTCAATGTACCATTCTATGTTTGGGTCCGGTGGTTCGGCCAAACAGTTTAAAAATGTTTAGTTCGGGTACCAGAACAGTACTCAAACCAGACCTGGACCCCAATCACTTGAATTGTATCCCGAACATCAAGTGTTTATGATACTGTCATGTGTATGACAGTGCAGCAAACACTGCCTTTAATCGGCGGCAAGATCGTTACCGCTGGTCAGAGAGCCGCTGCTACCACGCTCTCAAATGACAGCGTGAGCCTGCAGCTTAGAGCGAAGGTAAAAAGTTTACCTCCGATCACAAGCATCGGCTGATGGGACTACTACTCCAATCAGCCTATGCCTTCTGCCCCTAATAACAGTGAGAGCAGGCGGCGGCTGAAGCTGGCACATGCAGAATTAATAAAAACATTTTTTAAAAAATTGCTTGGATTTCCCTGTATTTTTGATAACCAGTCAAGCAAAACTGACAGTTGCGGGCTGCAACCTTCAGCTGTCAGCTTTAACAAGGCTGGTTATCAAGAATAGAGGGGTCCCCATGCTGTTTTTTAAATTATTTAATAAATAATTTTAAAAAATGGCATGGGTTCCGCCCAATTTTTGGCAAGCTAAAGCAGACAGCTGAGGGCTGATATACTCAGGCTGGTAAGGGCCCATAGATATTAGCTCCACCCAGCCTAAAATTAGCAGCCATGCCAGAAAAGATGTATCTATTAGATGCGCCAATTCTGGCACTTTGCTCGACTTTTCCACAGGTTAGCAATGAAGAGGCAGCTACAAGACGCCTATCCATTAGTAATCCTATATTATATTGTAAATAAACTCATAGCCAGAATAAAGTCCTTTATTTGAAATAAAAAACACATTTTACCTTTTCATTTAATAATAAAAACACAGTTATATTCAGCTAATTTTAATGCCCATTCCATTGAAACCATGGTCTCCTGTAAAAAAACAAAATAAAAAACAACTATATCCCTCACGTGTCCATCGTTCTGTCCCACGCAGTAATCCATGTCTGCGATAAATAGTTTTCAACCTGACAGTGCCAAAATGTGACTGTCCAGGCTGAAAACCACTGGCGAATGAGATGCTGCGAGTTAAGCCTCAGTGAGGGCGGCTGCTGCTGCTATTTTTAGGTTGGGGGCAATATCCATGGCCCCTAACCAGCCTGAGAATATTAACCCCCAGCTTTCTGCTTTAGCTTGGCTGGTTGTCAAACATGAGGGCGAACCCCACACTGTTTTTTTTATTATTTATTTAAATAATTAAAAAAATGTATTATTTATTTAAATAGTTAAAAAAATAGAGTGAGGACCCCTCTATTCTTGATAACCAGCCATGATAAAGTTGACATCTGAGGGTGGTAGCCTGCAGCTGTCAGTTTTGCCTGGCTGGTTATCAAAAATACAGGAGAACCCACACCATATTTTTTTCCTTATTTAATTACAGCACAGGGGCCGGCTGATGAATGCTCCCATTAGCTGCCCCCTGCTCTCACTGTTACTAGTGGCAGCAGGAGCATGCAGATTGGAGTTGTAGTCCCATCAGCCGACGCCAGTGACCGGAGGTAAACAGTTTAACTCCGGTCACAGCTGCCGTCAGATAACAACATGAAAATTGCAACGCTCTGACCGGTCATATTAATCTTACCGACGATCAGAGCCATTGGTTTTCTCGAACTGTCATGCAGCAAGGGGCCGAACCAGAACAGTAACACAGACTTCTTGGGTCCGTGCCCGAACAGTAGGTGTTTGGCAAGGACCCCAGACTTTACTGTTCGGGTTCTCCCATCTCTATGTGTTACCTCTGTAATGCAGCATGTATTGGAAGTTGAATTCAGTATATACTCATATTTATTATTGTTATTATTTATCATTTTAGCGACATTTATTCCATGGTGCTTTGCAAGTGAAAAGGGGTATAAATAACAAAAAAACAACTACCATAATCTTGAACAAAATGAATCATCGACTGGTACAGGAGAAGAGAGGACCTTGCCCGTGAGGTCTTACAGTCTACAAGGGATGGGTGAAGATACACTAGGTGAGGGCAGAACTGGTCATGCAGCGGTATGGTGGAATGAGGGTTACTGCAGGTTGTAGGCTTGTAAGACGAGTTAGGTCTTCAGGTTCCTTTTGAAGGTTTCAACGGTAGTCAAGAATCTGATATGTTGGGGTGGAGAGTTCCAGAGTAGGGGGATGGATGGGAAAAATCTTGTCTGCAATTGTGGGAAGAGGAGATAACAGTAGCGTAGAGGAGGAGATTTTAGAGATTGCTTGCAGGTAAGTAATGGGAGACTAGGTCACAGATGTATGGAGGAGACAGGGGTTTGATGACTTTGTATGCCAAGGTTAGGGTTTTGAACTGTAGTCTCTGGGCAATGAGAAGCCAGTGAAGGGATTAACAAAGAGGAGAGGCCAGGGAATAGCAAGGGGTAGTCGGATAGCTGAGTTTATAATAGATTGAATGGGTGCGATAATATTAGGGGAGGCCATAAAGCGGGAGATGATGAAGGCATGCCGTACTGTTTTTGCAGAATCTTGGTTGGAGTCAGCAGGAAGTGCAAAAGGGCTTGGATGTGTGGTTTGAAGGAGTTATCAGAATCAATGGTTACCTTGATGCAGCATACATATATACAAAAAAAGGTTGCACTCTATTTGTTTTCCCCACTGTAGTTATATTTTCCCATTTTAGATTATTAAATATTTATGTCTGAAATTGGATATAGATAAGTAAAAACTTTGATTAAATTAAAAAAGTGAATTATAGTAAAATAAAAAATATATATTATAATCGAACAATGAAAATGGAATCTTTAAATTTCAGATAAACTAAATGCAGCAATACAAAATAACCTTTTTTTTGAGTTGGTTCATTTGGATTTTTTGTCTTTGTTTTTTTCAATTTTATTTTTGTCAATATCCTTGTTTTCTTTTAACACGGTGATTTTTCCTATTTTTTATTTTGTTTATCTGTTCAAATGTTTGGCTTAAGGGTATGCCACACTAAACAACATCGCTAACGGGATCGCTAAAAAACGTCACTATTTAGCGATCCCGTTAGCGATGTTGTTGTGTGCGGCATCTGCCAGCGACGAGCTTCCTGCTGTGATCTCGCTCGTCGCTGGAATCGTTCCGGACCCTATTTTATCGTCGGCGCTCCCGCTGGGTAAGTATTATCGCTGAGTGTGGCACCTTTTATTTAGCGATTTAGCGGTATTTTGTACCGCTAAAGTCGTTAAGGAGATCGCTAACCGCGATAGCGTCCTAACGACATCGCTAAATAAAGCCGCTACTAGCGATATTAAAACGATCCCGCTAGCGATCGCAATTAGTATGCGTCTTTATCGTGATCGCTAGCGGGATAGTTTAGTGTGGCAGTACCTTTAGATGTAACAGAATTTTGGAATGAGAGATGGATTTGACTGTTTTCCTTTGGTTTTGTATTCTCTTTCCGGCCTCCCCTGCTTACATTATGCCTGTGTTAATTTGCATGCACTCTAATTAGCTTTTCTGGCATCGTATCTACATATTATTATTGTAATTAAAGGACTAATTACAGTCTAGATTCTCTTTCTGTTTAATACACTATACAGAGTAATGGTTTATGCAAAAAATAGCACAACAATATCAAAAGGAAAATGTGTCTTGGACAAAAATAAATATTTCAAAAATTGTAGATAGTTTATGATTTAGTATAGGCATGTTATGACGTTTGATTCAGACAAATCTATGTGCTTTGAATATTATTGTATGTCAGTCATACTCAGTTGGTTATGTGTAATGTCCACTGAAGTCCACCTTATCTAATGCATCTTAAACATATGAATATCTTTGCACAATAAATCGTGTAAAAATTTTATGTTGTGGATTGCTGTGATTATGACGATATAAAATTTAAATTGTTTTTGGTAAGTTTATTTAGGCTGCATATTCTGATTGACAGGATCTGTTGACACAGGTCATGTGACACTGATTACAACATCACAGGTCCTTCAGCACTTCTACTTTGCTGGCTGCTTATGATTGGACAGTGTCATAAAGGAGGCAGAAGTACATGCCCCCAGTGAAAACTGTCTGATAACACCCACTTGGCAATACGAAAATTAACTCATTGGGTGCCAGCTATTTGATTGCTAATATGTCCACCACGGACATGAAAATGAGAAAAAAAAAACAACTACAAAAAAAGCTTTATTCTTAATCTACGGCCACGAATACTTTGTTTGTTTAGTTCAACATGAAAACTTTGATGACAGGATCTCTTTATTAAATTTGGCACATTTTCTGAAAGCCATGCGCCTCCATGAACCAAGTCAGAAATGCTACTCTAGTCATTTCTGGTGTACAAAACACCGTCATTGTTATTGACTTTGAAGCAGGTGAGGCCACTTCATGTCCTACACCAAGCTTCTCCCCAGATCCATCCATTTTGGAGAAGCTGATACAATCTGACGTGAAAATGTTAAAAGTCGCTAAATGTTTGCACAACTACCCTTACGCAAACATTTTGAAAATTTTTATAGCTTCTATGACATAAAAGCTTTGATCATTTAACCCCTATGTTTATTTCAATGCATTCAATGAAGCATTACATTTTTATTTTTCTGTCCATAGAGCTGTGTGAGGACTTGCTTTTGAAGGAACGGGGTAGCATGAACAAGAAAGAGAAGCTTTACTATTTCATTTTCAACTTTTTTTTATGATGCTATTATGGAGTTATTTTCCTAATCAATCTCAAAATGATTTCCTTACTCACTCTGTTCCCCGTCCCTCCTCTCAGCTGCTCCTTATATTGTCGCAGCAACCCAACGCTCTCTTGTGACTCATCAACTATATGTACAAATAATGTCTACTGAGTTCCCCTTAAAAAGAATAAAGCCCTCTACTGTCTTCCTAGAATTATAATGTCCAGAGTGTCTCTTAAAATATACAACGGAATCTTAAAATTAGATGATGCCCCTTGAGTGCCCCATTTAACTGGATTATGTCCCCTTAATACTAATGATGCCCCGAGACTGCTTTTTAAAACCCCTGAGTGTCCCCTTATAATTGCTCCCTTAAAACAGATGATGGTCCCATAAAATGAGTAATGTTAACACCAGCCAGGGGCCTACAGGATGGGTAGCGGGGTGAGTGGGGGGTTGGGCCTATGAATCCCTGCTTTATCAGTATCACAGAATTCAATGGTGTCACATTGGGGGCAATACAATACACAGAGATGCATGCCACTTAATTAATTCAGTGCATTTTATGAGTGATTAGCTCCTCCATGTGCCATGACAGAAATTCTACCCCAGTCAGAGTTTGGAGTAGCATTTCTGCCATGCCTCCAGCACTTTTGACTAATTGGACAGGCAGTTGTGACCACTCCTCATCGCTCCTTGGCTCCTTTCTACCTCTGCTTATTTCAGCACAGCTGAGTCAAAGTGACGTGAAAGCTTTTAAAACTTTTGATGAATATGCCTCATTATGTATTTAGTAGCCATAATACTAAAACCACTGACAGGTGAAGTGATTAACAATAATAACTTTGTTCTTGATCTGATGTGATATTGATGTTTTGAAAGCAGAAAAAATGGAGAAGTGTAACGATCTAAGCAACTATGACGATGGCTAAATTGTGAATTACAGCATTTCCAAAACAGTAATTACGAGTAGTAATGATCGAATAGTGAAATATTCAGATTCGGGAAAATCAGCCCGAATAATTTCTAATATCCTTGTATTCGTACCGAATAACGAATCCAATGCAAGTCAATGGGAAAGCCGAATATTTTTCTGCAAACAGGTCTGGGGGCATGGGAAAAAGCTGAAATGGATGCGATAGAGCTAAAAGTAAATGGGAACAGGATGGAGAAGATGCCTGCATGCCTCTCTGACTCACATATGGTATCTGGGAATAATGTTGTCAGACTATTGCGCCATTTTTTACAGCTCAATAAAAATACCTACCAAACCAAACTTATTTTTTTTAAAGGGAAAAATGCGAAGAAACAGTTTTTCATTCATAATTACATGTAAATAACGCAAAATAAAAATAAAAAAAATCATACCTCCCCTTTAGCATATTTTCACACGGAACGTTTTGGCTTTTTTTTTTAGCTTAACATTTGTGAAGGCTCTCACTCCTACATTTGGGAGGACCCTCCCTCATGCCAAATAGTTAGCAAGATAGTGGAATATAAATTCCACATCCCTTTACACTGCCATTTCAATCATACCAATTTGAATTTTGGGCATTGACCACCACCATCACCATGTCCACTGCCATTTCATTATGCCGCCGGCCCTAGCTGACAATTAGCAGAGTGCCACTATGTCGTGTGAAACCTGCATTTTGTAAGGTCCACAGTTCATTTTTGCACTTCATCCCAATGGAGCCACAGTCATAGTGGGTGAAGCCCTGTAAGGTAAATATAATCCAGGAGGTGGGGGAACTGTTTGATCAATGTCAGTAAATTGGATTCTACTAGACATTAAAAGCATTAGAATTAAATTCTGAATACAGTGTAACATGCGAGGGCCTGTATTATAGTCAGTCTGTGAGGCCTGAAACCCATGTCAGGAACATGTACAAGCCTCATTTTACTTGGAAGCAGCCTCCTCAAGGGAAAGAGACAGGAGTGCCATTGACCAATCTGCACAAGTCTACACACTTCTTCTGGAAACTACCCAACCAGGCAGAATGTATCTTTTGCATAGTTTTGAGCACCAATGAAGTAATTACAGGATATGTCCCAGAAAGTGACGAGGTCTGTGGAGTGTATTACTCAGGTGAAAGGCAGTACTACAGAGCTCAGGTATAAGGTCTTAGCATGGCAATGACTATGTTCCAATATGTGTAAGGCTGTGGCATGAATAGGTCTGTAGGGCATATTAACCCAGTCTCTTAGACGTGCCTAAAATATACAGAAACTGGCCAATACCCCACCACCGTTTTCTTGCAAGGTTGTAAGGACCCAAATGTAGAAAATGTAAAGGAAGAGACAATTTAATAAAGAGACAAAAGTATCATTTATGAGCTTGGAAAAGTCAGCAATGGTCTTTGTCCAGCAACAGACAATGTAAATTGCTAACGAATATGTATGCCTTATCTAACAAAAAATTTGTGAACAGACATATATGCTGAAAAGGGACAACTGAACGCTGCACTGGGAGAATGAACTAGATGTGGTTGCTGAATGTTGTGTCTGTGCAATTGCAAATTGTGGACTGGAGGCCTCAGCACCTCCTTCCTGGACAACAGAGTGGGAATGACATAAAACAGAGGAAGGGCCAGTGGCTTCACTGTCAGACACAGATTTTGTACCCAGGCGTTCCGCCCACTTATTGGGGTGTTGCATATATGAGCAGAATATGCCGTATGCTAACAGAGGTATTATTTCAAATTTCCCTTTAAAAAGGGATGTGTGGATAAGATTTTTGAACTAGCAGCATATATGTAAGGAGGAAGACCAGGCTGTGGGTACCTGTACCGAGCCGGGTCTGGAACTGTTGAGGCTGCCTCCCATGTTGCCTGGGGGAAGGAATGAGGGACTGGACCAACCCTATGACCCAGGTAGGAGGGGCAGGTTAAAAGCAAAAGCAAGTGTAGTTGTGGGCAGTTTGGCGCGAACAGGCAGCACACAGCAGGGTGAGCAGCATGTTCGTCTCCTGAGCACCAGCATTGCGACAGGCTGCATTTGCCGGCTCCCGTGACCTCCCGAGGAGCCGAGAGAGAGAGGTGCCGTGCACCCAGAGACTGTGAGTACTGCGCACATGAGAAGGAGAGAAGGCCGAGTACCGAAAACTCTTTTGCGGCCTTCCCTGCCATTTGCTGGACGCCAACCAACGTTCAACTGCGAGAGTGCTGCAGCCTGGCTTGCTTTGACTGCACAAGTTCATGGACAAGGAGCTCAGCGGAAGGTACCAGAGACCGACCGCTGCTGCCAGAAGACGGATCATCATTCAAGGGACCCCCTCTGTGGACATCTTCCCGGCCGTTGCCGGTGCTGCAAGCCCTGCGGGATCGTCTGCGGTGGAGGAGAATAAAAGGACACGATAAGTTTAATAACGAGACTGCTATTGTTCTGCACTTGTTGTTCTTGCTATTTATCCCTTTAACCATTTACCTCCCTGTGAGGAGTTAATATCCTGTTCAATTAAATTGTTAAGTTTGTTAATCCTTGCTCTGCCTTCTGTCTGTCACTGCATCCTGCAACCTGCTTACATACATATAGAGCATGTTTCATTACACATATTATCATTCTGTGTAAGGCTGAAACCTGAAGAAGTAAATGGAGCATATTAATGCATTTATGTTCCAAAATGTCCTAGTGCAGACCCAAAAAACAACATCAGGCTATCAGATACACGTTTAAAAGACCGTGGGAAGGGCAACACAATAAAAAAATTATAATAACAGAATATATAGAGATATAGCGTACAAGTTTCACCATTGCACAATGTGCAAAGGTTTCAAAAATTACAAAACAATACCCACGTGGGGTATACATAGATGAACGCTAAGTACATGTTTCAGAAGCAGGAGGAGGAGGACGTGATTTCCTGAACAAAATGGTTTTGGATGGTAAGGGATGGACGTTAAGACAACTTCCCAAAACAAACATTTGGCCTGCATTTACATAACGTTGCTGTCATCCGTAGGACTTACAAAGTCAAAGGAAATCCAGGCCTTGTTCAATTTTAGAAGAGTCAGCCTGTCTGCATTTTCCATTGACAGGCATGTGCACCTATCCGTTATGATTGCACCTGCCGAACTAAAAACCTGCTCAGATAACACACTCGCGACAAGGAATGGCAGCCAATCCAAGGTGTACAAGGAGAGGTAGGGCCAAGTGTGCAGCTTGGACAACCAATAGTTAAAGGGCATTGAAGATTTAGGAAGGACGCTAGTATGGTCACTTTAGTAGTTCTTCACCATCTTGGTCAACTTCTCCCTTCTCATCATAGTTACACCCACAGATAGCCCTTGATAATGGGACGATGTCATGAAAATGGCCCAGCTGGTGGAAATTTCCCCCACCCCGAGTTGCACATGGTGTTTGTGGCCCTTCCCTGTAATCCTTGTGGGTGAAAAGAGCTGATACCTCTGCCACCAGCGATGTCTGAGGGTAATCGTTTGAGCAAGTCTTCCACTACGGGCCTCTGGCATGCATGTATTGAAAATGGCACATCTGCTTCCGACATTAGAGAAGCAAATTTCTCCTTGTACCATGGGAAAAGAAAGGTGCACAGTCAGTTTTTCATGAGGGACAAAATGTCTTTCACGCGAGGGTCTTGGGAAAGGCATCTGGACATGAACTCTGCAATATGTGGCAGACTACAGAGTCAAACGTTAGGTGTCCTCACCAGGAACAACACTAACCATCCTCTCCTACTCATGATGCTCATGATTCTGCCTCCTCCTCTTCAGGCCATCACTGCTGGACAGGCATGAAACAGTGATTGGGAGTCCCCTCTGAAGTGTAGAGCAAAAAATCCTGTTCCTCCTCATCCTCCACCTCCTGTTCCTCGTCATCACCCAATGTGGTCTGAGAATACTGTGTGAGACTGGTCTGTGTGGTGTCAGCCACTGTACAGGGTGGGCCATTTATATGGATACACCTAAATAAAATGGGAATTGTTGGTGATATCAATTTCCTGTTTGTGGCACATTAGTATATGGGAGGGGGAACTTTTCAAGATGGGTGGTGACCGTGGTGGCCATTTTTAAGCCAGCCATTTTGGATCCAACTTTATTTTTTTCAAAATAAGAAGACACGTCAAACTTATTGAGAATTTCAAAAGAAAAACAGTGGTGTGCTTGGTTTTAACATAACTTTATTCGTTCATTAGTTATTTACAAGTTTATGATCACTTAAAAAAATGTGTTCAAAGTGCTGTCCATTGTGTTGGATTGTCAATGCAACCCTCTTCTCCCACTTTTGACACACTGATAGCAATACCAAGAAGAAATGCTAGCACAGGCTTCCAGTATCCGTTGTATCAGATGCTGCACATCTCGTATCTGAAGGCAATTGTCAGTCGGTGGTATATAAATGGCTCACCCTGTCCAATCTTGCTCCATAGCCACCTGCTCGGCATTCAAAGCTTCCTCTTTCAGATTCTGCAGTGAACGTTTTAATAGACAGAGCATTGGCATTGTTACGCTCATAATAGCATTATCAGTGCTCACCATCTTGGTGCAGCACTCAAACTTTTGAAGGACTTCACATAGGTCAGCGATCCACACCTACTTGGCAGTTGTTTTGTGTGAGGGCTGAGTGTTACTCTGATGTACATTGAAAAGGTTGAATTCCAGTGTGTGGGCACATCACAAATCAGTCGGTGGCAAGCCAAATTAAAGCACTGCTGCGTTAAAGCTAGAGCAGCAAAAGTCTCAGATGACTTTTGGAAATGTGCGCTGACTTGGCATACCTTGGCAAGTAGGTCAGGCATGTCAGGGTATGTTCAGCACGTGGGCCATGCATGGAACCTGTACCAGCTTGCCGAGCTTTAAAGCCATCACCAAATTACACCCATTATCACACACAACCAGACCTGGTTGGAGGTTCAGCGGGAAGGGCCACTGATTGGTCTGTTATTTTATCCCTTTCAACAGCTCTGTTGCATTTTGAGCTTTATCACCTAAACAGATGAGCTTCAGCAGAGCGTGCTGCCGCTTTGCCAAGGCAGTGCTCCAGATTTCTAAGCTGGGGAGTGATGGAGAGGCTAGTTCCGCTGAGGATGATGATGAGGAGTAGAGACATGGAGTGGAATATGAGGAGACTGAAATCCTGAAGGATGTTTGGCCTCTTGATGTAGGTAAGATGTGTGATGTCCCAGCCTCTGACTCTGTCCCAGACTCCACTAGGTTAACCCAGTGTGCGGTCAGTGAAATGTATCATCCCTGTCCACAAGAATGTGTCCACGTGTCTGTGGTTAGGTGGACCTTCTCTGTGATTGCGTTGGCCAGAGCACGGCTAATATTTTGTAACACGTGCTTATGTAACGCTGGGATGGCTCACCAGGTAAAATAGTGTAGACTGGGAATTGAGTACCCTGCCACCACCAAGAGGTTGCAGAAAGACTCAGTTTCCACAAGTCAAAATGGCAACATTTCCAGGGCTAGCAATCTGACAATGTCGGTGTTTAGTGTTTGGGCCTGTGGGTAGGTGGCTGGATATTTCTGTTTTCTAGTAAGGGCAGGGACAACTGAACGCTGCACTGGTAGAATGAAGTTGACATTGGTGCTGACTGTTGTGTATGTGAAGCCGATGGTTGTGGGCAGGAAGCATCAGCGCCTGCTACATGGTCAGCAGATTCGGAAGGCCATAAGGGGAAGGGGCAGTGGTTTCACCCTGAGACATAGATTTGGTACACAGGCGTTCCTCCCACCTCGTGGAGTGCTTCGCTGCCATGTGCTTTTGCACACTGGTGGTGCTCAGGTTGGCAGTATTCTTGCCTCTTCTTATCTTGGTTTGGCAGATGCTGCAAATTACAGTTTTATCTGAAGGACTTTCAGAAAAACTGCCATACATGGGAACACCGCACCCTTGGCCTGTTATCTAGCTGATTGGGGGGACTCTGTGGAACAGTTAACTGAGTTCTACCCCTGGGCAAACCACTACCTTTTTTGAATGTTTTCTTGCTATAGATCCATCGCTCTCTGCACTGCTGTGCTCGCTAGGCATGCCACAGTGGCAGGTTGGATCAGTGGCCTCATCATCGACCACGTTGGCTTCCAATTTCTCAATCTGATCCTCCTTCTGAGCTGCGATTTGAGGTTGACCTCATGAGAACTGTGCCTCATGTTTATCCTCCACCTCTTCAGACATCAATAGATCTTCCCCAACGTAGCTTTCTCCTGGCCGTGGGTGCTCAAATGTTTGGGCATCACTGCACTCCATCTCCTCATGACCCTTTTTAATGGTGCACGTTGAGAGGCCTGTGGATCACCCGCCAGGGAAGGGATACTCGGTACCGGGCCGGTGTATTGAAGGGATGTGTCACAGCGGCAGTGACCTGGTCCGTGGCCCTGGGCGTCCAATAAAAGGGGAATATTTACAGGGGATGTTAGAGTTTGTAGTAAGGTATTCGTGACGCCACCTGTGATATCTGGTCAGAGATGACCAGCGCTGCGGTGCAGATCCACTGAGACCGATGGTGTGATGCAGCAGAGGTGAAATAGCTTTCCACAGATAAAGCTTGTGATCTCAGGGCAGGTAGATGTTGTAGTATTAAGGTAATGGTGCTGACTCTGAGAGATGCAGCTGAGTGTAATAGGAGACGCAGGAAGAAACTGAGAAACAATCAGTGAGTTGCAGTTTCCAAAGCTTTACTTACAGTTTTGCAGGCAAAGTATCCAGGGCATTGAATACAGGTCGTACTGGAGTAGGTCAGCCTGAAAGCAGTTTAGGATCCCCTTATTACAGGTGGGATGTGAGGTCTTCTTTCTAGCACTGTTCTGTGAGGCACTGACTGCTATAAGCTCCGTCCAAGTTCCTCTTTCTCTCTCTGTCTTATTTAAGTTGAACTTCACTCTCATAACAGGCAGCTGTAACCTGTTTCAGGAATCACTCTCTTTGGAGTCTCCGGCTCACATGTGCTGCTGCTTTGAAGAAGAGTCTTAATTGGGACAGAGAACCTGCCGTCCTCTGCCCTCCGGATTCTGCTGCTGGGATTTTACTTCACCCTCTCAGCTTCGGACTCCAGGGGTCCGGTCTCTGGTGCTCAGACCTGGGGGTGAGCCATGCTATGGCTCCTGTCCCCCAGCTTGTCTTCACACATCTTCCCTCTCTCGTCCCTCCAGCTACACTTCTCACTCCTCCCCCAGCCAGAATATTCCAGAGAAGCTCTCCTGAAAATCAGGTGTTTGAGCACACCCTTCTGGTCTGGAGTCAGAAAGGTGTTGTATGCTGTGTTACCTGTTAAGGGATCCCCTTTGCTTTCAGGCATGACATCACCCTCCCCTGGAGGAAGGCAAGGTCACTGTGGCAACCAAACTCCTGGGGTGCCACACCTGACAAATTACAAGGGAACATAAACAGTTCCTCAGAGTGGCCAGCGTTGGGGTCATATGTCTCCTGGGACGCTTGATGGTGGGAGGAAGAAGGACCAGGTTGAGGATTCAGAGGTCTAGCCTCTACTGAGACTGGACCGTGTGGAAGACTTAGTGGTGCTGCCTGTCAACACACTGGAGCCTTTGTCTGCCATCCAATACACAACATCCTCACACTTGTCTGGATTCATTAATGGTGTAGCACTCTGACCAAATTTTGACAGGAACCTAGAACAAGATACAGTCATGGCCAAAAGTTTTGAGAATGACATAAATATTGATTTTTACAAAGTCTACTGCTTCACTTTTTCTAATGGCAATTTGCATATACTCCAGAATGTTATAAAGAGTGATCAGCTTAACAGCAATTACTTGCAAAGTCAATATTTGGCTAGAAAATGAACTTTATCCCCCAAAACACATTTCAACATCATTGCAGCCCTGCCTTAAAAGGACCAGCTAACCTCTTTTCAGTGATTGCTCCATTAACACAGGTGTGGGTGTTGATGAGGACATGGCTGGAGATCAATCTGTCATGATTAAGTAAGAATGACACCACTGGACACTTTAAAAGGAGGCTGGTGCTTGGCATCATTGTTTCTCTTCTGTTAACCATGGTTATCTCTAAAGAAACACGTGCAGTCATCATTGCAATGCACAAAAATGGCCTAACAGAGAAGAGTATCGCAGCTAGAAAGATTGCACCTCAGTCAACAATCTATCGCATCATCAAGAACTTCAAGGAGAGAGGTTCCATTGTTGCCAAAAAGGCTCCAGGGCGCCCAAGAAAGACCAGCAAGCGCCAGGACCATCTCTTAAAAGTGTTTCAGCTGTGGGATCGGGCTACCAGCAGTGCAGAGCTTGCTCAGGAATGGCAGCAGGCAGGTGTGAGTGCATCTGCACGCACTGTGAGGCGGAGACTCTTGGAGCAAGGCCTAGTCTCAAGGAGGGCAGCAAAGAAGCCACTTCTCTCCAGAAAAAACATCATGGACAGACTGATATTCTGCAAAAGGTACAGGCAGTGGACTGCTGAGGACTGGGGTAAAGTTATTTTCTCTGATGAATCCCCTTTTCGATTGTTTGGGACATCAGGAAAACGCCTCTTTCGGAGAAGACAAGGTGAGCGCTACCACCAGTCTTGTCTCATGCCAACTGTTAAGCATCCTGAAACCATTCATGTGTGGTGTTGCTTATCAGCCAAGGGAATTGGCTCTCTCACAGTCTTGCCTAAAAACACAGCCATGAATAAAGAATGGTACCAGAATGTCCTCCAAGAGCAACTTCTCCCAACCCTCCAAGAGCAGTTTGGCGATCAACAATGCCTTTTCCAGCATGATGGAGCACCTTGCCATAACTAAATGGCTCAGGGAATAAAACATAGAGATTTTGGGTCCATGGCCTTGAAACTCCCCAGATCTTAATCCCATTGAGAACTTGTGGTCAATCATCAAGAGACGGGTGGACAAACAAAAACCTAAAAATTCTGACAAAATGAAAGTATTGATTGTGCAAGAATGGACTGCTGTCAGTCAGGATTTGGTCCAGAAGTTGATTGAGAGCATGCCAGGGAGAATTGCAGAGGTCCTGAAGAAGAAGGGTCAACACTGCAAATATTGATTTGCTGCATTAACTCATTCTAACTGTCAATATAAGCTTTTGTTACTCATATGTTTGCAATTATTATATTTCTGTCTGTGACAAAAACATCTGTCAAACACACATAAAAACCAGAGGGCAGCAGATCATGTGAAAATATAATATTTGTGTCATTCTCAAAACTTTTGGCCTTGACTGTACAGTCACCTTTGAATCTGTCACACAACCTTGATTAGCACCACCACATCCATGTCCCTTAGTTTCACCCTTTCGCATCTTGAATGCGTTATGCTTATGAAACCAAAAAATATTGGCTTTATTTTTCACAAGTGCAAATGTCTTATGTACAAATTCACAATGTGTGGCTATTTTCTTGGAGATGGTCTTTCTGACACACTCCAAATGCAGTGTAATGAAGACTATTGCCCCTGCTAAATTGTCACGTACGATTATCTGTACCCTTATTGCACCAGTCGCACAACTGCTAAACAAATATTAGGTATTTTAAGTGAAAATTGCAGAGAGCTACAGCTTGCAATTACAATGATCAGTAAAACCCAGGTGCCTGCCTTTCAAAATATGTGAAGAATGATGTTCTCTTCCAATGTAAAATAAAGCAAACCATTTCAAACTTTTAATCTTTATTTTTAGAGAATTAGTGTTTTTTTTTTATCATTGCACTTACTACATTATTAAATATTGGATAGGAGAAAAAAGAGTAAATGATTTTTTTTTATTTTCCCCTTCTTTTACAAGCCATATAGAATCTGTAATTACTGTCAGTTATTTCAAGTGATAATTATATCCCAAACATTAATTAGTATATTTCATTAAAAGAAATGTCGTGTAATATCTCAAAGAATTGAAAAATTTTATAAAGTCTAGTGCTGTTTTAGTTCTTAATAACAGCTACTTCATTATTTTTATTTTTAGAATTATAGCCTTTAATTCTTGAGGAATTCCTGACATTTATAATTTGCTATAATTAAATCAACCTTTTGGCTTTAAAAAGCAGAACAATAGAAAACTTCCTGTGATTAAATTTGCATGTTGCGTCAATCAATATTATAGTCTCTGTGATTGCTCAGTGGTTGGGAGTTATTATATTGTCAGGTAATATGTGGGACTCCTTAGAATATTGCTGCTCCCCTTTGGTAGTCTTATGATAAGGAAGGCAAAGGCATTGGATTGCATGCCTGTTCTTTACGGTATGATATGTGCATTAATAATAGGCCAAAGTAAGATATAAAACTGAAGACAAATGACTATATATCTCAGCATGATAATGTTATATACCCTTTTCTCTTTTTTTTAATTTTTTTTTTACTTAAGCCGTTTTCAAGCCACCCACTACATGCGCATGCAAACTTACACTATTTGCATTTTTGTATTTTTTCTTCTAGTTTTTGGTGATTTGTCCTCTGTTTTCTTTCGCACCTAATTCTTCTTTTAAGCTGTGCTTTTTTTAAGTCTATTTCATACATGTTGACCAGTTTTTTTATTTTATATTTGTCATAGTGGACATTGTTTGGGTTTCCAGCTGATTACTCAATTGCAGCTCCTTAACCCCTTCACCCCAAGGGTGGTTTGCACGTTAATGACCGGGCCAATTTTTACAATTCTGACCACTGTCTCTTTATGAGGTTATAACTCTGGAACGCTTCAACGGATCTTCGCGATTCTGAGATTGTTTCTCTGTGACATATTGTACTTCATGATAGTGGTAACATTTCTTCGATATACCTTGCGTTTATTTTTGAAAAAAACGCAAATATGGCGAAAATTTTGAAAATTTTGCAATTTTCAAACTTTGAATTTTTTTTTCAATAAAACAGAGAGATATGTCACACAAAATAGTTAAGAAATAACATTTTCCACATGTCTACTTTACATCAGCACAATTTTGAAACCAAAATTTTCTTTTGTTAGGAAATTATAAGGGTTAAAAGTTGACCAGTGATTTCTCATTTTTACAACAAAATTTACAAAGCCATTTTTTTAGGGACCACCTCACATTTGAAGTCACTTTGAGGGGTCTATATGGCAGAAAATACCCAAAAGTGACACCATTCTAAAAACTGCACCCCTCAAGGTACTCAAAACCACATTCAATAAGTTTATTAACCCTTCAGGTGCTTCACAGGAGCTGAAGCAACGTGGAATGAAAAAATGAATATTTAACTTTTTAGCCACAAAAATGATCTTTTACAAACTTTTTTTTATTTTCACAAGGGTAAAAGGAGAAAATGGGCAGATAAAGTTGTTGTGCAATTTCTCCTGAGTACGCCAATACCCCATATGTGGGGGAAAACCACTGTTTGGGCACACGGCAGAGCTCGTAAGGGAAGGAGCGCCGTTTGACTTTTTCAAACTAAAATTGGCTGGAATTGAGATTGGACGCCATGTCATGTTTGGAGAGCCCCTGATATGCCTAAACAGTGGAAACCCCCCACAAGTGACACGATTTTGGAAACTAGACCCCCTAAGGAACTTATCTAGATCTGTTGTGAGCACTTTGAACCCCAAAGTGTTTCACAAAAGTTTATAATGCCTGGGTGTGAAAAAAAAAAAAACAATTTTCCACAAAAATGATTTTTTAGTCCCAAATTTTTGATTTTTCCCAAGGAAATTGGACCCCAAAAGTTGTCCAATTTGTCCTGAGTACGCTGATACCCCATATGTGGGGGGGGGAAACTGTTTGGGCGCACGGCAGGGCTTGGAAAGGAAGCAGTAACGTTTTGGAATGCAAACATTGATGGGGGTCATGTTCCGTTTGTAGTGCCCCAGATGAGACTAAACAGTGGAAACCCCCCACAAGTGACCCCATTTTGGAAGCTAGACCCCCTAAGGAACTTATTTAGATCTTTGATGAGCACTTTGAACCCCCAAGTGCTTCACACAAGTTTATAATGCCCGGGCATGAAAATAAAAAATCCTATTTTTTTCCCACAAAAATTATCTCTTAGTCACTAATTTTTTATTTTCCCAAGGGTAACAGGAGAAATTGGACCACAAAATTTGTTGTCCAATTTGTCCTGAGTACGCTGATACCCCATATGTGGGGGGGAACCACTGTTTGGGAACATGGCAGAGCTCAGAATGGAAGGAGCACCATTTGACTTTTTCCAACCAAAATTGGCTGGAATTGAGATTGGATGCCATGTTGCATTTGGAGAGCCCCTGCTGTGCCTAAACAGTGGAAACCCCCCACTAGTGACCCCATTTGGGAAACTAGACCCCCTAAGGAACTTATCTAGATCTTTGGTGAGCAATTTGAACCACCAAGTGCTTCACACAAGTTTATAACGTACAGCCGTAAAATTAAAAAATCATATTTTTTCCACAAATTGATCTTTTCACCCCAATTTTTATTTTCCCAAGGATAACAAGACTCCAAAAGTTATTGTGCAATTTGTCCTGAGTGCGCTGATACCCCATATGTGGGAGTAAACCACTGTTTGGGTGCATGGCAGAGTTTGGAAGGGAAGGAGCGGCGTTTGACTTTTTCAACGCAGAATTGGCTGGATGCCATGTCGTGTTTGGAGAGCTCCTGATCTGCCTAAACAGTGGAAACCCCCCACAAATGACACCATTTTGGAAACTAGACCCCTCAAGGAACTTATCTAGATGTGTGGTGAGCACTTTGAGCCCCAAAGTGCTTCACAGAAGTTTATAACGTACAGCCGTAAAATAAAAAATCTCTTTTTTTTTTTTACAAAAATGATTTTTTTCGCCCCCAATATTTTATTTTCACAAGGGTAACAGGAGAAATTGGACCCCAAAAGTTGTTGTCAAATTTGTCCTGAGTACGCTGATACCCAATATGTGGGAGTAAACTACTGTATGGGCGCACGTCGGGGCTCGGAAGGGAAGTAGTGACGTTTTGGATTGCAGACTTTGATGGAATGGTCTGGGGGAGTCATGTCGCATTTGGAGAGTCCCTGATGCGTCTAAACAGTGGAAACCCCCCACAAGTGACCCCATTTTGGAAAATAGACCCCTCAAGGAACTTATCTAGATGTGTGGTGAGCACTTTGAACCCCGAAGTGCTTCACAGAAGTTTATAACGTACAGCCGTAAAAATAAAAAATCCTTTTATTTTTTACAAAAATGGTTTTTTCGCCCCCAATATTTTATTTTCACAAGGGTAACAGGAGAAATTGGACCCCAAAAGTTGTTGTCCAATTTGTCCTGAGTACGCTGATACCCAATATGTGGGAGTAAACTACTGTATGGGCGCACGTCGGGGCTCGGAAGGGAAGTAGTGACGTTTTGGATTGCAGACTTTGATGGAATGGTCTGGGGGAGTCATGTCGCATTTTGAGAGCCCCTGATGCGTCTAAACAGTGGAAACCCCCACAAGTGACCCCATTTTGGAAAATAGACCCCACAAGGAACTTATCTAGATGTGTGGTGAGCACTTTGAACCCCGAAGTGCTTCACAGAAGTTTATAACGTACAGCCGTAAAATAAAAAATCCTTTTATTTTTTACAAAAATGATTTTTTTCGCCCCCGATATTTTATTTTCACAAGGGTAACAGGAGAAATTAGACCCCAAAAGTTGTTGTCCAATTTGTCCCGAGTACGCTGATACCCAATATGTGGGAGTAAACTACTGTATGGGCGCACGTCGAGGCTCGGAAGGGAAGTAGTGACGTTTTGGATTGCAGACTTTGATGGAATGGTCTGGGGGAGTCATGTCGCATTTGGAGAGCCCCTGATGCGCCTAAACAGTGGAAACCCCCACAAGTGACCCCATTTTGGAAAATAGACCCCATAAGGAACTTATCTAGAAGTGTGGTGAGCGCTATGAAGCTCCAAGTGCTTCACAGAAGTTTTATAACATACAGCCGTAAAAACAAAAAAATCATTTTTTTTTACAAAAATGATTTTGTCGCCCCCAGTTTTTATTTTCCCAATGGTAACAGAAGAAATAGGACAAATTGCACAATAACTCTTGTTGTCCAGAGTACGCTGATACCCCATATGCGGGAGTAAACTACTGTTTGGGCGCATGGCAGAGCTCAGAAGTGAAGGAGCACCGTTTGACTTTTTCAACGCAGAATTGGCTGGAATTGAGATCAGACGCCATGTCACATTTGGAGAGCCCCTGATGTGCCTAAACAGCAGAAACCCTCCAATTCTAACTCCAACCCTAACCCCAACACACCCCTAACCGTAGTCCCAACCCTAACCACAAACCTAACCCTAACACACCCCTAACCGTAATCCCAACCCTAATCCTAATCCTAACGTTAGCGCCAACCCTAACCCTAACTTTAGCCGCAACCCTAACCCTAACGGGAAAATGGAAATAAATACATTTTTTTAATTTTATTATTTTTCCCTAACTAAGGGGGTGATAAAGGGGGGTTTGATTTACTATTTATAGCGGGTTTTTGTGATTGGCAGATGTCACGCTAAAAGATGCTTTTTATTGCAAAAAATAGTTTTTTGCATCATCACATTTTGAGAGCTATAATTTTTGCATATTTTGGCCCACAGAGTCATGTGAGGTCTTATTTTTTGCGGGACGAGGTGAAGTTTTTATTGGTACCATTTTTGAGCACGTGACATTTTTTGATCGCTTTTTATTTCGATTTTTGGGAGGTTAGAATGAACAAAAATCAGCAATTCATGAATTTCTTTTGGGGGAGGCGTTTGTACCATTCTGCGTGTGGTAAAATTGATAAAGCAGTTTTATTCTTCGGGTCAGTACGATCATGGCGATACCTCATTTATATCATTTTTTTATGTTTTGGCGCTTTTATAGAATGAAAACAATTTTATATAAAAAATTATTATTTTTGCATCGCTTTATTCTGCGAGCTATAACTTTTTTATTTTTTCACTGATGATGCTGTATGACGTTTTCAGTGGTACCATGGTTATTTATCTCCGTCTTTTTGATCGCGTGTTATTCCACTTTTTGTTCAGCGGTATGATGATAAAGCATTGATTTTTTGCTTCGTTTTCTTTTTTTTTTTAAGGGGTTCACTAAAGGGGTTAACTAGTGGGACAGTTTTATAGGGGGGGTCGTTACGGACGCGGCGATACCAAATATGTGTACTTTTATTGTTTTGTTTTTTTTATTTACAGGAAAGAATGAATTTATTGGGGAATATTTTTTTTTTTTTATGATTTTTTTTACCACTTTTTATTTTTATTTTTTTTAACTTTTTTACTTTGTCCCAGGGTGGGACATCACTGTATTTTAGCAGATCGCTGGTGTGACAGTGTGCACAGCACTCTGTCACACCAGCGATCGCTCTGGCAGTGCTGCAGGCTTCTCAGTGCCTGCTCTCAGCAGGCACTGAGGAAGCCGCCTCCCTGCAGGACCCCGGCGCCATCTTGGATTCGGGGACCTGGAGGGAGGACGGACCCTCGGAACAGCGCGACACATCGCGCTGCTCTGAGGGTCTCAGGGGAGCGCGCAGGGAGCCCCCTGCCTGCGCAATCCTCCCCTGTGCCCCGGGTACACCGCGATCATGTTTGATCGCGGTGTGCCAAGGGTTAATGTGCCGGGAGCGGTCCGTGACCGCTCCTGACACACAGTCACGGGTGTCAGCTGTGATAATCAGCTGACACCCGGCGGCGATCAGCTGCGCTCCCCCGGGAGCGCAGCTGATCGCCCATGACGTACTATTCCGTCCATGGGAATTAGGTCCAGGGTCACATGGACGGAATAGTACGTCTGATGGAATAAAGGGGTTAAAAAGTCACAAAATATTTGCATAAAAATATTTCAGTCCAACTCTGGAGTCTTTTTTATGTATGTCTGAAATATTTGTGAACATTTTGTGACAGGTTGGTTTAGCAGAACATGCAACTCTAGCATTACACTACTGTTGCTGTCATGTCTATGAGTACTCTTTAACTTTCCCTATCATACTGTGAATAGTGAAGCTGTGGGAGATTTGTGTGCTCAGATAACTTTGACCAAGGTTTCAGACCTTAATTAGCCTGTTAGGGTCGTGGCTTGTTCACTACCATTAGGAAAGACCAGGTGATGCAAATTACCCAGCTTTATCAAAACTCTGCCTCCTCTAACCCTGTGCCAAAAACAGCAGCCAGGGCTTCTTCTAAGCGGCAGCCTAGCACTCTGAAAATGAAAATAGCGGAGGCCCACAAAGCAAGAGAAAGCTATAAGAAGAAAGCAAAGCATTTTCAAATTGTTCTTTTCTCAGGCCGACATGTAATTAAGAAATGGCAGCTAGCATGAATAGTAGAGGTCAATATAAGATCTGGAAGACCAAGCAAAATCTCTGGGAGAGCTGCTCATAGGTTTGCTAGAGAGGAAAAACAAAACCCTCGCTTAATTGTAAAAGACCTTAAGAAAGTTTTAGCAGACTCTGGAGTTGTGGTACATTGTTCTACTCTTCAGAGACAGAGACATTGGCACAAATATGGCCTTCAAGGAAGAGTCATAAGAAAACCTTTCCTGCATCCTCATCATAAATTTCAGCATCAGAAGTATGCAAAAGAACATTTAAACAAGCCTGATGCATTTTGGGAACAAGTCCTGTTGTCCGATGACGTTAAAATAGAACTCTTTGGCCACAATGATCAAAGGTTTGTGTGGAGATTAAAGGGCACAGGATTTCAGGAAAAGAACATCTCGCCAACATTTAAGCATGGATTCAATGAAATTTCAACAAATTGTTGATGCAAACATCTGTGAAAAAGCTAGTTGAAAAGAAGATGGCTTCTACAAGTGGATAATGATCCTAAACATGCGTCAAAATCCACAATAGACAATCTCAAAAGGTGCAAGCTGAAGGTTTTTCAATAGCCCTCACAGTCCCCTGATCTGAATATCATTGAAAATCTGTGGCTAGACCTCAAAATAACAGTGCATGCAAGACAACCCAGGAATATCACAGAACTGAAAGATTTTTCCAAGGAATAATGTATGAAAATCCCTCAAGCAAGAATTGAACGACTCTTGGCTGCCTACAAAAACTGTTTACAAGCTGTGATACTTTCAAAAGGGGGTGATACCATATGCCGGCCATGAAGGGTGCCCACATTTTTGCATTGACCCATTTTCTTTTTTAATTTTTAAAATGTAAAAGATAAAAAGTATATATATTTTTTGCCTAAAATACAATTGAATTGAAGTCATCTTTTTACTTTAGGCCTTTTAGAGATCATTTAATCTTCAACTTGCTTAACTGTTCACAATAACAGTCATTTAGACCAGGGGTATGCAAACTTTTGCATGCCACTGTAGCAACATAATTGGGAAAAAAGTGCTTTTTACAGCTTTCAGCCACTGTTATCCCTGAGAAGAAATGGACACCTTGAAGAGATGGGCTACACTATTTGTGGGACTCCATAATACCTGCTTTGGTTGATATGCCAATAATTACAGTCATGCTTAACATAAGGCATTATCCTTACAGACACACATAAGCCACGCCTTAATTTCATCCATGTGGACTTGCTAAGGATGCCTAATCCAGGTTTTACTTCAGCACCTACTGTATATATTTCTGTTTTAACCTATTTTTTAGTCAATTTTTAAAGAAGTCAATCACTACTTTGTTATTAATGGCCTATACTTTGGCATCTAATTGGCCAGGGACACTGATGTTGAATCACCACCCATTTGATAATGATGACCTATAACAAGAATAAGTCATCAATATCAAAATAGTAGACAACCCCTTTAATCTACAGTACTTTTTATTTCTAAGAGGAAGTGTGGAGCCCAGCTGCGACTGGATCCATATTTTCCAGAAGGGTGCACTGAAAGAATATACCACTAGAGGTCATTATGCACCTACACACACGTTCATTTTATCCCCAAAAGACCACCAGAGGGAGCTGTGTTAGACATATAAAAAGAGCTTAGCACAGGAAGCTTTAGTTCAGTGAGCTGGAAGAGTTCAGCCAGCCACCTCAGAGAAGTCAGTCTGCAGTAAGGGAAGTGCAGAGCTGAGGTTAGAGAGGCTGCAGAGCTATTCAGTTCATGAGAAAGTGGAGGCTAGTACGGGTGGAACAGAGACCACTCCAGCCTAGTCAGAGCTGAAGCTAGGAGTACAGCTCAGAGAGCAAGCGTGCCGACGCTTAGAGAGCGGTGAAGAGGCAGCCCACCAACTGCCAGTGTGTGATCGTGTGAGGATCCGGGTAGGCCAAAGGCGAGTGGAAAGAGCAGCAACAGGGGTAGAAAAGCCTTTAGAGCTTACCTCAGCAAGTATTGACCGGACACCGGGGTCCGAGCCTATAGGGATCTCCACGACCCATTAGGAGAACACCGGAGTTCCTGGAGGACTACAAGTCCCAGGAGTACCACAGAGCTGATACGTAGCAGGATCAGGAGGACGGAGTCTAGCAGTGCACTGCAAATAGAGACTGTGTACTTCAAGAAGAGGTCCAACCACAAAGTCAGCCAGGTACAAGACGGAGACTAAGCCAGGCCCAGCTACACGCAGGCCAAGACTTCATTACAAAAAGGCAGAGGACAGGAGGCCACACACCTACCAGTGGAGGAATCTGGATGTGCACCCTTCACCCTACAGTGCTCTGGGAAGTGCCTGCAACATCTTCAGTAAAGATACCAAAGTGACTTATGTGTGTGTCTCCCTTATTGTCCCTGACTGCCGGGTCCCCGTCTGTCCTGCATTCCTATTCATCTATCTGCCCTGGAGGAATCAGCCTTACTTGTGGAAGGCTTAACATCTAGCTGCACAATATTAACCCTCCAGTGGATCTGCATAGCAGCGCTGGTCATCCTGACCAGATACCACAAGTGGCGTCACGAATCCCCATATCAATGTACAATTCACCTGTAAATATCCCCCATTTTCAGTGAGCGCCCAGGGCAACGGACCGAGCTGTGCTATCCGTGACATCCCACATAGACATCAACGGGCTCGGTGCCGAGTACCCCACGGCCCTGGCTGTGTGACTCAGAAGTAGAACATGGAAAACTAATCACTAATGAATATCCAACTGATATTATAAGTGAACTGTCGTTTTATACAACTACTTATAAAAATAGGGATTCAAACTAGAAGAGTTAAGGTGCCCATACTTATAGGAGCAAAAGTCACTATTTTCTACAACATCAGCCAAGTATCCCTATGTAAATGGGAGTCTCTAGACAAGGGGTCTCAAACTGCATTCCTCAAGGGCCGCAAGCCGTGCGTGTTTACAAAATTTCCTTAGCATTGCACTAGGTGCTGGAATCATTATCTGTGCAGGTGATTAAATTATCACCTGTGCAATACAAAGAAATCCTGATAACATGACCTGTTCGCTGCCCTTGAGGAATGCAGTTGAGACCTCTGCTCTAGACCGTAGAATGAAGAAAGAACTGAGGGTTCTGAATTTTAACACATGAAACTTTTTTTCACTTTCTCCATTGAGACTATAATCATGCTCAGGTGAGCTGAGCATGCATGTGCATGGGGAACTTTAAAGGAATATGGAGACAGCTATTAAAGATGTATACAAAAAATAGGAAAAATGTCATTTCTGCTCACCACTTATGACTTAGAGATGAGTGTCCCAGGAGACTTCCAGGGTAGACAGTCTGGTGTGGCACATGGAGTATGCACTGGTCTGGCTTCCAGGTAAAATAGTTCCCAAAGGTTCAAAAGGGGATGTTCTCCAGCATCAAAGGAAAGTAGTTAAAACTAAAGGTACTGCCACACTACACAATCCCGCTAGCGATCTCGTTAGCGTCGCATACTAATGAGATCGCTAGCGGGATTGTTTCTATATCGCTAGTAGCTACCTATTTTAGCGATATCGTTAAGGACGCTATCGCGGTTAGCGATCTCCTTAACGACTTTAGCGGTACAAAAGTACCGCTAAATCGCTAAAAAAGGTGCCACACTTAGCGATATATACTTACCCAGCGGGGCGCCAGCGACGAAAATAGGGTCCGGAACGATTCCAGTGACGAGCGAGATCACAGCAGGAAGCTCGTCGCTGGCAGATGCCGCACACAACAACATCGCTAACGGGATCGCTAAATAGTGACGTTTTTTAGCGATCCGTTAGCGATGTTGTTTAGTGTGGCATACCCTTTAGTCTTTAATCATATAGAATGAAAAAATATGGTTGAATTTGCTCATATTAAAAATGCAAAATCATAATGCTTTTGCATTTCGGGTAGAAAAACCCTTAATCAACGTCTTTCTACCCAAAACGCGTAAGCATTGAGCTTTCTTTGTTAATACGTGCACATTCTCAAATTTTTTTTATCCCATATTATTAAAGGTTAAGTTTTAATTTCTTTGCTTTAGTGCTGGATAACATCCTCTTTTAGACCAGTAAAGATAAATGTTCATGGTCACCTTTATTGCTATTGAAAAACAGTAAAGGACAAGGATGGGGATGGACTAGTTCACTTGTGGACCGTAAAAATCAACCTCATGGACTATAACGACCAGGGATCATGCAACCACGTCTGTATTTAATAGTATTATTACTAAAGCTGAGTTTATTTTATGAAAAGCAACATAAAGCTTGAGTGTAGGAAACATATTGCACAGTAGACTAAACATGCTCGAGTCTTTGGAAAAATATTAATTTATATTCAAGTTGCAAAAAAATTCTTGAAAAAAAACAATATAAATCACCTTGAAGACAGCAGAGAAAATATTGAGGAGCGTAGTTTTCAATAATTATTAAAATATTCACTATTGAAAAATATAAAAAATAAAGACAAAAATCACATATATCCAAACAATTTATTTTCAGGTAGAATGTATTTTTTGGTCTTCAGGCAAGATAAATGGGCTATGAAGATTGACAGAGTAATATCATAAAAATATTAAAATTAGCCTTAAATTACTATTCAGATTATCACATTTTGCTAAGTGGGCCTTGGTTGGAATTGTGAAAGATGCTATTTGGGGAAAAGCTTTGTGGGTCTCACAAGAAGGTCAGAAGCACTGAGTGTGTAATAAGCAGGAAACTATAGAGCAGCCATTATCTTCCCTGTGACAACAGAGCAATTCAATGACCTGGCATGCTGACAAATGGAGAGGAAAATTCTGTACTGAGATGTAAATTCCTCATGCAGGTCCCTCATGAATATCTTGTCTCCGGGATACAATCTAGTGACCTGGAAAACGAGGTTCCTCCCCAATCAAGATGACAGGCAGAGCTGGTTTCCTGTTAGGAAGACTACTAGGTGTGTAAAAAATTACTATGCCTGAAGAAAAAGAATGAGATGTCACACAGAGGAAAATATTACTTTTAAATGGTCTTCGGCCGAGCCTTTGAATGGCAGCTGTTAAAAATTCAATTGTGTGTATGTCACACTGAACGGCAGACAGGGACTTCACGGAGAAGGACATTTTCTTTTCCATCTTTATTATTTTAGTTAAAAAAAGACCAATGGGAAAAAAATGACTTTATCGCATGCAAAATTCAACCCACATTTACATATTGATAGAATTTCCTATTGACCCTTAAAGACAACAACACGGCACACATTGAAATATAATAGTCATTATTTCAAATAGATCAAGTTTGAGATAGGATTTGTCAAAAACTAGCTTTCCCGATGAATTAAAGAGTCTAGGACTGATAATCATGGACCCATGACTTTTCACAGTGATTAGACATATTGTATAGTTCATTTTCTGGTGATTTGACTCTTGTGTAAATAATTGGCTACGGCTTCATTAATTTCGAAAGGAGGCACCAGTTTAAACTAAGTTTAGAGGTGAATTTCAAACATCTATAGTCACCATGGATGAGTGAATCTTTTGAAATTCGTATTTGCTAGCATCCTTGAATTTTTAAAAAAAATTGATTTGAAGCAAATAGATTTTCTGGTAATTGAAAGTACACCAAAGCCTTCTATTGTCCTCAAAACATGTGTGTAACATACTGGGGTCTCTTTAGAATTATATTTAACATTTTTTAAGTTCTTTAATGCAATCACAGCCTTAATGATGTTGAAGTAACCAGAACTAACTGTACTGTGCAAATGTTTTAATAATAATAATAATAATCTTTATTTTTATATAGCGCTAACATATTCCGCAGCGCTTTACAGTTTGCACACATTATCGTCGCTGTCCCCAATGGGGCTCACTATCTAGATTTCCTATCAGTATGTCTTTGAAAAAATGTTTTATGCAGTTATGGAAAAAACCTTGGCTGCTATCAATAACATTATTAATGGTTGTCTGAGGAATATCCTGCAAAGCTGTATGCCTTTGGTCAAATCATCAAGATCTACTTCTGGAAGCTCTGATGAAATTGCTGACCAATGATAAACTAGATGTGCTCAATGGGAGACAAGTCCAGACATGCTGTAGGGCATGGCATCATGTTTAGGCCATACAAGCTACTCACAGCAGCATGAACAACATGTTGCCTGATGTTGTGTTGAAAAACAGCTCCTGGAGAACTTTGTAGAAATGGCCATACAATGGGTTACATGACCAAATCAATGTAATGTCAAGCTGTCAATGTACCTGGAATGATGACCAGAGGGGTCTGCCCACTGTACATTATGCCACTCTACACCATAATTGTGGGAGTAGGACCAGTGTAACATTCCCTCTTGATGATGTTCCATTGACCTACTGCCATCACTCTCAAACACTATTATTGTGCAGAACAGGATGGCAGGCTGGTATGGAGTTCTATCCTCTGAACTGAATACAGAGTCCTTGTCTCAGGGCTTCCCCATCGAGTTGCTGGCTGGATCTGAAAAATCATATGAGAGAAGCTGGAGATGTCTGCTGTGGTAAATGTTCTGGATTTTGAGTTGGGGCTCCCTCTGGTGGCTGTTGATATTAATGAAGCCGACTTAACTGACAGAGGCCCTTCAGCTGAGGATCCAGCTGCGGACTATTGGCAATCTGGGAGTAATGACTGGGGAGATTTAAGGGAGTAACTTTACCATGATCCTCGCCGGTGATTAGTTTTCTCTTCCTGGTCCAGTTTGGAAGTTAGCTTGCTGGGCTCCTGCAACTTTCAGATAAGCTATTTTCTGCTCATTTCTGTGGTTTTGTTTTCTTTTGTTTTTTCTGCCTTCTGTGTGAGGTCAGCCGGGGCCCCCTGCTGGGACCTGTGCTGGTCTCTGCTTCTCATTAACTTCGGTTTATTTATTCAGTCCCTGTTATTTCAGTGGCTGCTGTTTAGCTACCTGTTCACACCAGAGTTCTGATCTAGCTGGGGAGATCGTGTGGTCTCAGTATTTTTTGGAATCTTGAGTGTTGACATTTTTCCTAGGGTTTTGCTGGATTGCAGAAAGTATTCTTTTCTGTCCTGTCCTATCTAGACAGTTTTGGGCCCCAGCGTTAGCTTACTCTATTTTCTGCCTGCGTTTGTATTTCATCTTGTCTAACAATATATATAATATATACACAATATATGTGTGGGGGCTACCTATTCCTTTGGGGCGCTACTCCAGGGCTGTTAGCTTTCCCCTTTCTGTCTTTAGGCTTAGCAAACTCTCCGGCTGTGTCGAGGCGTCTAGGTCATCGTAGGTATGTCCCACAGCTGCTTCTAGTTGTGCGGTTAGTTTAGGGGTCTGCAATCCATTAGTTACCAACCTCTCTGGGTGACTGGCTGCCTTGGCTATTTTTGTTACTGTCCTCCTCGGCTACCATATCATAACAGTGTGCTATCCTGATATACACATGGATGGAATGGGGATTGTGGCATTTATTCGCAAGGAAGACATGCAATATGCTTTAATGATAGTGGATGACACAAATTTTCGTTCTCATGAAGGTGAAACCTCTTACACTCATGTCTGTACTTAAAGAAATGCCCATGGACTGTCTTGATAAGTGGAGGAGAATGATTGGAAGCATATCACATCTGGCTGCCAAGTCAATAGCAACCCACAACAGGATCCAGCAGTCTCGGGGCAAATTAAGAAGGGAAGAATGTGACCGCACAGCGTTTATTCTTAATTATGTCTGACGTATTGTTCAGTAGATCAAGGGACATGAGCCATTGTTCATATAAGCCTGTATGTTGACTCTTGTATCTTAATCTGTGGAATTCCTGCTGATTAGGTATTGTTTCAGCCCCCCGTGGTTTACTAGACTACAAACCTTGGAGGACAAATACACTGGTCAATTGACCAATCAATGTTTGTTAATTTGTTGAATGCCGGCTGATTACATATTTTTCAGCCCTTGCGGTTCACTAGTCTACACAACATAGAGGACAAATAGGCAGGTTAATTGAACAATAGAAAAAGTAAGGGATTACCTTCCCCCAATCCTGTGGGAGAATGCCCTGAATGAGAGCTGTGGTTATAAAAAAAAAGTGGCCTGTCTCCCTCTCCTGTGAGACTCTACAGGACATCAGCTGAGGAACCATGGCTACAACAGGTGGAATACAGATCTGCTCCTCTGCCCATGACTGAATCTAGTTTGGGACAAGGTCTCCTTGTCACATACCTCACTGCACTCGGTCATCTTCCTAAGCTTGCCTGTAACTGTTCACTGTGGGTGCCCGCCAAAAGCGTGGTGCTAGTGGTTGGAGCAGTTGGCCCTAGATGACCCAAAGTTGCAGATGTTCTAATCCACAGTGAGCCAGCGGAAGGGTGAGACTCTGTCATTTTCCCCATCTTGTGTACTTGCTGGGACTGTACCATATGTTATTTACTGTTGGTGATCCAATAAAGTATTAAAGCAGGGAGTTACCTTTACCCTGTGTTGTCTGAGTAGTATTCTGCCCACGGGGAAGGAGTGTGGAGTTCAGTGGGATGAGCACTGGCTTGTGAGGTCATTTTAAAGACAGACAGGTCAGCGAATGAGAGCCCCCACTGACCCTCATGTCTTCACAGCGACATAGTCAGAAAGAGGAATCAGTGAGGAGTCATGATTTTCCTTTTTTTATGGATCAAAATTAGTTTGTATAATGTAGTTTAAATCTAATTTATTAAGATCCATTTAAAAATACATACAATCTTAAGTAAGCTAGGGGAGGAGGGGTGGATTAAGTTTCCAATATACTATTAATTTTTTTTCTGTGATTAAAATGAATTAATATGAACTTAAGTGGTTAAAAAGGTTAAAAATGAATAATTTGTCACAAAAATGCAAAAAGTATTTTAAACAAAAATATATAATATAATGAGAATATAGTTGAATAACATGTAAATGTTAAAAAAACAAATCCTAAAAAAAAATTGTACTCAATAATGGGTTTGTCCAGCCTTAGGCTATAAGCTTCAGTCGCTCTATGAGACTGTAGACTTGTGAATCCTTATAGTGTGCACTTTGTGAGGATTCTCCAGTGCTGGTCATATAACAGTATGTGATTTGCATACATGCGGTCACTTGCCTCACTCAAGTATATCGGACAGTCTAGTAAGAATGTGGCTGGAAGTATGCAAATCACACACTTGTGGTCACATGTCCACTCATTCCCAGCACTGGAAAATCCTCACAGCATGCAGTGTGCACATAATCACATAAGGTGACTGCGGACGTGTGCCTCAAGGCCGGACAACCCCTTTAAGGGCCCCGTCTCACATAGCGACACACCAGCGATCCCGACAACGATCAGGATCGCTGGTGTGTCGCTACATGATCGCTGCTGAGCTGCCAAACAGGCAGCTCAGGCAGCGATCAGGACAGCGACACTGCGGGTAACGTCGCCTAGTTACCCGCAGTGTACGTTGGATTCCAGCGCACTGATGCAGGGAGCTGATAACCAAGGTACACGTCGGGTTTCTAGGCGCTGTGCGGTGCCTTGGAAACCAGATGTGTACCTTGGTTACCAGCTCCCCTGCAGCAGCGCGCTGGTATCCAATGTACACGTCAGGTTTCCAGGCACAGCCCCGCGCTTGGAAACCCGATGTGTACCTTGGTTACCAGGAGATCGCTGGTCTCCTGCCTGTCACACGCAGCGATGCGTGCCTGTCAGCGGGAAACCAGCGATCAAAAAAAAGTCCTGGCATTTCTGACACGACCAGCGATTCACAGCAGGGGCCTGATCGCTGGTACGTGTCAGACATAGCGAGATCGCTGCTGAGATCACTGTTTAGCAGCGATCTCGCTATGTGAGACGGGGCCCTAAGGCTCATGTATTCTGCACTGTACTGTGGGGTAAAATAGTTTGGCACATACAGCATCTAATGGAAGATGTGATGAAATTTGACTCAATAAACCTTCTTACATTTCAGCATGAAATCTTAGTTATTAGGAGGTGTAACTCTTGGACCTATTTTTAGCAGTAGTATTAAGATTTGAAACAAAGCAGAGACCTGAAACTGTTGTGTGCATGACGTCTAAAGCCATTCTTGCCAACAGTCCTATATTTGCTCAGACATCCTTAGAATTAGTCCACAAATGCTTAGGAGCATCACACCAAAAAAAATAACAATTTCCTGGTAGCCCTTGGCTTTTTGGGATAGTTCTAAAGGCAGTGCTTAAAATACCCAAGTTGAGGTTTTATCAGTTTTTGTCATTCCGTAAGACCCATAATTGTCCAGGAAAGAAAGGGATTTATAAAACATTTCATAAAACTGATAAACTAATAATACAATGCAAGCATTACAATAGAGCCCAGACATATCAAGCACGTTCAAGGCTATAGTTTATTACATTTTTGGCTTATTTAGCTTTCTTTTTGACAATAAAAGTTTCCTTCAAACAGATTTTAACATATTTTTGTCCTTTATATATTTTTTTTAAACTCCCCTGCAGTCACAATAGCAATCCTTTACTTCTGACAGAATAAAAAATAATTCTACTGTTTGCTCGAAAACACAGAAAACTAGGTTTCGCGATGGTATTGTTTTCAGCTGGTGATGTTGCGGTGCCTTCAGTATATGACATATTGTTTTGTCTTGTAATCAGCTTAGTTCAAGGATGCCATTGAATACGGCAAAACATTGTGATTTAAGTTAACAATAAGTAAAGAAATTATAGAAAAATCAGGGCCAAGGATATATAGGAGAGGAGGAATTAACGTCTCAGGGCCAGATTGCCGAAGATCGGCAGAATATAGCACAATAAATGGATTACAGCGAGTCGACTCAAAGTCCATTTCCCTTGGATGTTCATAATATTAGGGTCCTCTTAGAGCATTCTGATAATATTCAGATGAAATTATCCAGCTGATTGAATTTCCGAAGAATGCTTATTTTGTTTTCACGACTCTAGTTAATTAGCCTATAGGATTTCTAAATGCCTCGCTGCTCCGCCGTTCCATGACATCTTGAAGCTAAAAATATGTTGATAAAATTGTAATCAAAAGCTATAACAATTCATAGTGGTTTGCAAGTCATTATATTAATGTCACTAGTCATACATGTGTTGCATGATTATTCTAAGAATATGTCTCAAGCAAAATGTTTCAATCTCTCTAAAGAGGATCTGTCATCTCTCCTGACGTCTTTCTTTTTCTTAAATGCTTGTGCTCCCTGTAAATAACCATGCTCTATGCTGTTCCTCTGTTATCCTTCCTGTAAAATGATGAAAAATGGTTACTACTATTCCCTTTTTTAAAGACAAATTCTGTCTGCAGGCTTTGTCAATGCAAATTTAGAGCAGCAAGATATAGGGTCTGAGTGCCTGATTCCGGCAATGTGTCACTTACTGGGCTGTGTGTTGCTATTTCAATAAAATCAGTGTCTTATCACCAGGAGATTATCACTATAGGTCTAGGTGTCTCATGCCTCCTAGTCAACTGTTCTGTGTAACTCTGCCCCTAAACACTGATTGGCAGCTTTCTGCTTATGCACAGTGTAAAGAGAAAGCAGCCAGTCAGTGATGTGGGTGGGGATACACAGGGTTCAGCATTATGATCGCTTCTAGTTCTGAAGAAGTAAAAACAGGGATTGCATCAAAATGACAGCATGTAGATCAGCAAGTGATACATCAATGGAATCAGGGTATCAGCCCTTACATCATGCTGCTCTCAGCCTACATAGCAAAAACCAGAATTCAGATAAAACAGCCTGAATTCAGATGAAACAGCCAAATGCACTGCAAAAGCGCACTATGAACAAAGCCTTAGCTGTATCATCTATTTTGGATTCAAAGTACTTGCAGTAGCTCGGGGAATCTACCAGGAGCCCAAAAAGTCCATCTGCTGCATATAAAGAGACCAGTAAGATACATTTTGGA
Source organism: Oophaga sylvatica (assembly GCA_033576555.1). NCBI lineage: Eukaryota > Metazoa > Chordata > Amphibia > Anura > Dendrobatidae > Oophaga > Oophaga sylvatica. The sequence continues at coordinate 950,097,030 of JARQOD010000001.1, read as the reverse complement.
TCATAGCTGGGGTCCATGTTAAAGTTTTCACACTGGAGCTAGGAACTTAACATTACACCTCTGCTTTGAAGAGAGATTGTAAGCCTTCAGGACTTGAAAAGTTTAGACATTTTTAGAACATTCTAGTTTAAAGAGAACCAGCCATCAGGATTTTGCTTAGTAAACTACATGCATTGTCAGGTTGGCGCTGTTACACTGATTAAAATGATACCTGGGTTGAAGAAATCCGTTTTGTGGTTCTTGTTTAATCTGTGTTTGAAGTTTTGCGTTAATGAGATGCTCGTGCTTGTGGGAGGGTCTTTTTTGGTGCTCTGGCCTCATTGTCAGAATTCTGGGCTTAAATGATAGCTGACTGAAACTTCAGTGACCAGCCTCCTACCTTAAATATGACGCCTGCACAGTTAATATTGTGGTCATAAAAGAAACAAAATTGTCTCTAACAAAATGGCATTGGCAGCAGTGCATGCACAGTAGCATCTATTGGAAAGTGATGCTCTCAATCTGCCCATACACCCACCATCTGTGTACTGAGGACCAGAGCGGAAGGGCGCATAAGAAGCAGGTATCATCATTGCTGAACCTAGGAGCGCAGCGCACACAGCATTTTTTTTTAGTAAATCACAATATTAACTGCTTAAGCAACGTAGTTAAAGTAGTCATTTAAGTATGTCATTTAATGATGGCGCTGAGGCCAGAGCACCAAAAAATCCCCATCCACAGGCTCATCCCCAAGGCCCAAGCATATCATTAACTCAAAATTTCAAAGATTAAACAAGAACTACAAGATAGATTTCTTCAACCCAGATATCAATTTAACCCCTTTCTGACCTCTAACGTACTATCCCATCCATGTGCCCTGGTCCTATTTGACCTTAGACGGGATAGTATGACATATGTGATCGGCCGCGCTCACGGTGGGAGCGCGGCCGATCGCGGCCGGGTGTCAGCTGATTTTCACAACTGACACCCGGCACTAAGTGCCAGGAGCGGTCATGGACAGCTCCCATCACTTTAACCCCCGGAACACTGCGATCAAACATGATTGCAGCGTTCTGGAGCCGACACAGGGACTGACAATAAAAAACGTCTTTTAGTGTGTGACAGCTGTCAAACATAAAAACCCGCTATAAAAACCCGCTATAAATAGTAAGTCAAACCCCCCTTTATCACCCGCTTAGTTAGGCAAAAATAATAAAATAAAAATATATTTATTTTGATTTTCCCATTAGAGTTAGGGTTAGGGTTTCAGCTAAAGTTAGGGTTAGGGTTGTAGCTAAAGTTAGGTTTAAGGTTGGGGCTAAAGTTTGGGTTAGGGCTAAAGTTAGTGTTAGGATTGGGACTAAAGTTAGAGTTAGGGTTGGGGCTAAAGTTAGGGTTAGAGTTAGGGTTGGGCTAAAGTTAGGGTTAGGGTTGGGGCTAAAGTTAGGGTTAGGGTTGGGGCTAGAGTTGGGGTTAGGGTTTGGATTACGGTTACAGTTGGGATTAGGGTTAGGGTTGGGATTAGGGTTAGGGGTGTGTTAGGGTTAGGTTTGTGGTTAAGGTTATGGTTAGGGGTGTGTTTTGGTTAGGTTTGGAGTTAGAATTGGGGGTTTCCACTCTTTAGGCACATTAGGGGCTCTCCAAACTTGACATGGCGTCCGATCTCAATTTTAGCCAAGTTTCCAGAGAAAAGTCAAACGGCGCTCCTTCCCTTCCGAGCTCTGCTATGCGCCCAAACAGTGGTTACCCTACATATGAGGTATCAGCGTACTCAGGACTAATTGCACAACAACTTTTGGGGTCCAATTTCTCCTGTTACCCTTGGTAAAATAAAAAACTTGGATCTGAAGTTAATTTTTTGTGAAAATAAGTTAAATGTTCATTTTTTTTTCAATCATTCCAAAAATTCCTGTGAGGCACCTGTAGGGTTAATAAACTTCTTGAATGTGCTTTTGAGCACCTTGAGGGGTGCAGTTTTTAGAATGGTGTCACTTTTGCGTATGTTCTATCATATAGACCCCTCAAAGTGATTTCAAATGTGATGTGGTCCCTAATAAAAATATGGTGTTGTAAAATTGAGAAATTGCTTGTCAACTTTTAACCCTTATAACTTCCTAACAAAAAAAAATGTTGGTACCAAAATTGTGTTGATGTAAAGTAGACATGTGGGAAATGTTATGTATTAACTATTTTGTGTGATATAACTCTCTCATTTAAGGGCAGAAAAATAAAAATTTTGAAAATTGCGAAATTTTCTAAATTTTTGCCAAATTTATGCTTTTTTCACAGATAAACGCAAGTTATATCGAACAAATTTTACCACTAACGTGACGTACAATATGTGATGGAAAAACATTCTCAGAATTGCCAAGATCCATTGAAGCATTCTAGAGTTATTACCTCATAAAGGGACAGTAGTCAGAATTGTAAAATTTGGCCTGGTCATTAACGTGCAAACCACCCTTTGGGGTAAAGCGGTTAATCAGTGTAACAGCGCCAACCTGACAATGCCTGTAGTTTGCTTAGCAAAATCCTTATGAGAGGTTTTCTTTAAACTAGCATGTTCTAAAAATGTCTAAACTTTTCAAATCCTGAAGGCTTACAATCTCTCTTCAAAGCAGAGGTATAATGTTAAGTTTCTAGCTCCAGCTTTTTAACATCTTTTTATTGTTATTACCTGTATGTCCTTCTTCTTTGTTTGTTTTTTGTTATTTTTATTTATTTATACATTTTGTTTTTATTTGACTTTTTCATTGTCTATAAATCAAAAGTTAGAAAAAAGTGCACTCGTTTTTTGCTGTAATTGAACTGCGTACATAACTTATAGACACCTTACACTTAATAAGGACATTCTATTTACTTTGAAAAACCACATCACAAACTCTGTAAAATCTGTTTTCTGAAAAGACATATTTTTCCTTTTACTTAGACAGAAGACAGTTGATGCTCATAGTGTTCTATAGAGGGAGACACAGACCTTCTGGTGCAATGTCTGTAACAGTTGTGCATAGAACATTATGAGCACCAGCTGTCATCTCCTATTCACTAAAGGGAAAATCTGTATTCACTGACGACAGATTTTACAGGTGAATTGAGAATTTTGAGACTGAACGATCAGTTCAAGAGGAGAAAGAAGCAAATTTCTCTGATAAGATACAGTCATGGCAATAAGTTTTGGCACCCTTGAAATTGTTCCACTAAAAGAAGTATTTCTCCTAGAAAATTATTGCAATTACACCTTTTGCTAAACACATGTTTATTCCTTTGAGTGTATTGAAACAACACAAAAAACAGAGAAAAAAGACAAATTGGACATAATTTCACACAAAACCCCAAAATGCGCCAGTCAATATTGTTGGCACTTTTACAAAATTGTGGGTAAGCAATTTTGTTTTAAGCATGTGATGCTTGTTCAAATTCACCTGCGAAAAGTTGATCAATCTGAAAATCACACCTGAAACCAGAAAAAAGAGTAGAAGTTGTTTTAATCTTTGCATTGTGTGTCTGCATTTGCCACGCTAACTATGGAGGACAGAAAAAGAAGAGAACTGTGTGATGACTTGAGAACCAAAATCGTTGAAAAATATCTACAATCTCAAGGTTGCAATTCAGTCTTCTGAGATCTTTATGTTCCTTTGTCCATAGTGCGCAATATAATCAAGAAGTTTACAACTCATGGCACTTTAGCTAATCTCCCTGGGCTTGGACAGCAGAGAAAAATTGATGAGAGGTTGCAACACAGGATAGTCCAGATGTTTATAAGGAGCACCAATCAACTTCCAAAGAAATTAAAGCTGTCCTGCAGGCTCACGGTGCATCAATGTCAGCGTGAACTATCCGTTGACATTTGAATGAAATTAAACACTATAGCAGGAGAACCAGGAGGACCTCACTGCTGACAGAGACACAAAAAAGCTAGACAGCAGTTTTTGTAAATGTACATAAGTAAACCAAAATCTTATGGGAAAGAATTTTGTGGACAGATGAGATGAAAGATAGAACTGTTTGGTAAAGCACAGCATTCTACTGTTTACCAAAAACAGGATGAGGCCTACAAAGAAAAGTGCACAGTACCTACAGTCAAATACGGTGAAGTTTCAAAGATTTTTTATGGTTCTTTTGCTGTCTCTGGCATCAGGTTCATAGAATTATAGAATCGTAGAATCAGAATGTTAGAGTGGGAAGGGACCTCAAGGTTCATCATGTCCAACCCCTTGCTCTATGCAGGATTCACTAAACCATCTCAGACAGATGTCTGTCCAGCCCCTGTTTGAAGACTTCCACTGAAGGAGAACTCAACTTCTCTCGTGGCAGTCTGCTCCATTCATGGATCACCCTCACTGTCAAAAAGATTTTTCTGATATTTAATCTGTATCTTCTCCTTTTCAGTTTCATTCCATTGCTTCTCATGTTTCCATGTTCAAATGAGAATAAGGATGATCTCTCTACACTGTGATATCCCTTCAGATATTTGTAGACAGCTATTAAGTCTCCTCTTAACCTTCTTTTTTGCAAGCTAACATTCCCAGATCTTTTAACCATTTCTCGTAGGACATTCTTTGCAGTCCGCTCATCAACTTCGTAGCTCTTCTCTGAACTTGCTCCAGTTTTTCAATGCCTTTTTTTAAATGTGGTGCTCAGACCAAGGAAGAGTAGAGGGGGATAATTACTTCACGTGATCTAGACTCTATGCTTCTCTTAATACATCCTAGAACTATGCTTGCCTTTTATGCTGCTGCATCACACTGTTGACTCATGTGCAGACTGTGATCTATTGGTCTATACCCAAGTCTTTTTCACACATGCTGTTGCTTAGTTCTATTCCTCCCATTCAATAGATGTAATTTAATTTTTGGTTTTCTTGCCCAGATGTAGAATTTTGCATTTTTCCCTGTTAAATACTATTCTATTAGTCGCTGCCCATTGTTCCAGCTTATCTAGATCCTTCTGAATCCTTTCTCTGTCTTCTCTAGTGTTAACTATTCCTCTTAGCTTTGCATCATCTGCAAATTTGATTAGTTTACCTTTGGTTCCCATATCTAAATCATTTATAAAAATGTTGAACAACACTGGGGCCAGGACAGAGCCTTGTGGTTCCCCTCTTGAAACACTTTTCCAATTGGATGTGCAACCATTTATTACCATTCTTTGAGTATGATCACTGAGCTAGTTAGGAATCCACCAAACAGTAGCCTTGTCAATCCCATATTTGGTCATTTTTTCAATAAGGATAGTATGAGATCACTTTATCAAATGCTTTGTGAAAGTCGAAACATACTGTATCTACCACATTTCCCTGATCCACCCAGTCAGTGATTCCATCATAGAAAGAAATTAGATTAGTCTGGCATGACTTGTTTGCTACAAACCCATGCTGGGTGTGGTTAATTACTTTATTATTAACCAAGTACTTACATACATGCTGTTTAATAATTTGTTCAAAGATCTTTCCTGGTATAGAAGTAAGGCTCACTGTTAGGGTTAGCGGATCGCACTGAATATAAATGATGGTAAAGTGCAGTCGCAACCCAGGGTCCACCATGCGGTGATGGGAAACCGCAGCTATTGGACAATGGGGGAGCAAAGCAGTACAACAACAGAGCTCTCTAGGCTATGCCCTGTAAGAAGTCACAGGAGCATAGTGGTAATGATGCTAGTTGGGGTCCCTATAGCTACCCCTAGGAAAGTCTAAACTGGTGGCTGTGCTTGCACTGTGACTCTGCTGTGCTAACCGCACACAGGATGGGAAACAAATACCAAGCCAAGCGGGAGTTCCCACCTTACACTGCCTGTCTAGACACACACTTGCAGTGATAGTAACGGCACACGTGCACACAGGTGTGCGCTCCAGAGGACCTTTTATACATTCCTGTTCAAGTCCAGTCAGACAGGACCTTGCTTGTGAATCAATCCAGAACTGCCACGTCACCCGAGAAGCTGACGACCGACCACCAATGAGAGGTCGCCTCACGAGCATGCTCAGTAGAGAGATTTCTGGACTTAGCCTCAGGAACGTCTGTTCGCTGCTGCCTATTACTAGTTACAATAGCTTGACTGGAGAGCCAGTAGTAACCAAGTGAACAGCACGAGTCTGAGCAAGAAGCTGAGACCAACATCTTTGCTGAGCAGCACCCACTGCGGCTGAAGCTGAATGGGAGACCGCAGAGGGTGACACAGCTTGGGTTCCATCATGTGCAGCGGGAGAATCCTGGCGCCTAACACTTACTGGCCTGTATTTTCCTGGCTCCATCTTCTTTCCTTTTTTGAAAATAGGGACAACATTTGCCCCTCTCCAATCTTCTGGGACTTTTCCTGTTTTCCAGGATTTATCAAAGATTCTGGCTAGTGATTCTGCAATTTCCTCTGCTAACTCTTTCAGTACCCTAGGATGTAATTCATGTTGACCAGGGTTCCTTGACTGTGTGCAATGCATCATAAAATCTGAAGATTACCAAAGGATTTTGAGTCATAATATAGTGCACAGTGTCAGAAAGCTGTGTTTGCATCCTAGGTCATGGGTCTTCCAGCAGGACAATGACCCCAAACATACTTCATATCAAATTACATTTGCTACTTTAATGCATCGGCCAGAAATAAGCAGGCTAAAGATGGGCCACCACTTTGTGCTTGCCCCCATAGCCAATATTTGCCAGTCAGCCCCTGTGCACAACAAAGAACAAGTTGACTCTGTCAACACCATTATAGTTAAAGACCCCTTCAGCGCATGTGCTCGAATATCATTGTGCGGTGGGTCCTGACGTATGTCCCAATGGGGCCAATGAAACTAGGAGAAAGCGCAGTGTGAAAGCACCGTAACTCTGGGTATTGATGAGAAAGGGAAAATTGGAAATAAAATGAATGTTTGTCAGTCCTGAATCCAGTATTTCCAGCAATTCTTCCAGTTCTGTGAGATTCTTAAGTCCTGCATGTACTGTTATTTTGAGGTCTAGCCAATGATTTTCAAAAATGCTCCAATCAGGTGACTGTGAAGGCCATTGTAAAACCTTCAGCTTGCACCTTTTGAGGTAGTTTATTGTGCATTTTGATGTGTGCAAGGTTCATTATCCATTTGTAGGAGCCATCCTCTTTTTAACTTCAGCTTTTTTTTACAGTTGGTGTTATGTTTGCATCAAGAATTTGTTGACATTTTATTGAATCCATTCTTCTCTGTTCCCCATGCCATTGGCTGCAAAACAACCACAAAGCATGATTGATCCACCTCCATGCTTAATGGTTTGCAAGATGCTCTTTTCTTGAAATTTTGTGCCCTTTTTTCTACACACAAACCTGTGATCATTGTGTACAAAGAATTCTGTTTTAACCTCATCGGTCCACAGGACGTGTTTCCAAAATCCATAAGGCTTATTTAGATGTTCTTTTGCATACTTCTGACCCTGAATTTTGTGTGAGGATGCAGGAGAGGTTTTCTTCTGATGACACTCACATGAAGGCAATATTTGTGCAGGTGTCTCTGAACAGTACAGTAATGTACCACAACTCCAGTGCACTATATTGAAGGCTATTGGAAGTGTATTATATTATATGGAGGTCTATGGGGGTGCATTATACTATTTGGAAGACTATAAGATGCATTACAATACATGGAAGATTATGGGGAGAGCATTATACTATATTGAGGACAATGGGGTTGCATTATACTGTATAGAGGACTATGAGGGGTGCATTACACTTTATGGAACACTATGGAGAGTGCATTATGCTATATGGAGGACTTTGGGGAGTGAATTATACTATATTGAGGACTATGGTTTAGTGCATTATTCTATATGGAAGACTATGAGGAGTTCATTATACTATATGGAGGACCATAGGGTACATTATACTTTATGGAGGAGTATGGGCAGTGCATTATATTATATGGCAGGGCTATGGGGAGTGCATTATACTGTATGGAAAACAAGGGGAGTTCATTATACTCTATGGAGGACTATGGAAAGTGATTTATACTATATGGAGGGTATGGGGAGTACATTATACTACATTGATGACTATGGGGTACATTATACTATATGGAGGACTATGGGAAGTGCATTATACTATATCGAGGACTATGGGGAGTGCATTGTACTACATGGAGGACTATGAGGGTGCATTACACTTTATGTAATACTATGGAGAGTGCATTATGCTATATGGAGGACTTTGGTGAGTGCATTATACTTCATGGAGGACAATGGTAGTGCATTACACTTTACGAAGAAATATGGGAAGTGCATACCTTTTGGAAGTCTATGTGGGGACCACTATACTGTATGCAAGAAATTATACAGTGTGAAGGTTTGTGTAAGGTCCATCATACTGTATGGAAGGCTCTGTAAATATAATGTTTTGCAGACCTAGTGGGGACCATTATACAGTGTGGTGAGGTGTGGGGCCATTATACTGTAAGTAGGCTCATTATTCTGGATGGTGGGCTGTTTGGTGGTCACAGTGGTGGGATGTTCTTACTTTGTTGGCGTCACCCTACTTTGCCAGGGGAATTGAGGTGGGGTACAGTAGGGTCGTCTGGAGAAATCACTGTGGGGAATTATACAGTGTTTGTAGGGCTCTATTGTTAACATCATACTTTATTGGTGCAATGAAAGGTGAATCTAAGGCTTCAGTAGGAGAAAAAATATTTTGTCAAGCCTGCAAAACTGTGAGATATCCTCTTCTGTGTCCCCGCTGAATAATATATATATATTTTTGAGGGAGTAACAATTACAACTTTTGTTATGTGGCCCCATGAATTCTATATTTGCACCTGCCCATACTTTAACATCCCTGGTCCAAATTTATAGAATTTACAGCTGCAAAATGCTAATAAAACAATGCTAATAAAAAATATGCTAATAGACTTCTTCTTTTGTGTTCCTTTTAATAATCTAATTTCACTACAGTGAAAAAAGCATCGAGGGGTGTAATCAAATCGAATGCAATAACTTGAAACCATAATTAATTTCTTTATGTAGCTCCTGTAAGAACGTTGAAATGAATGAGAAATTCTGAAAAAAAAGAACGAAAATAATTCTTGGGTAAAATCCAGAAGAAAAGAAATGTGGTATAATTAATTATAATGTTGTCATACTAGTCTGAGACTTGCAATTAAATCAGAAAAAATAATGAAATAATATATTTTCATTGTTTAAAAAGCAGAAAGTAGACGAATTCAAGTCACCATTTTTAGCCATTTGATTCCAATAATGTACATGTAAGTAAATACCCTTCTCAGTCAAGGCGACAATTTCTATGAAATACATTGTGCCATTCTCACATAGTCATTATTTTTATGTTATTTTAGCTGAAAATTAGTTTACTTATTTCATTTTAAACAAAAAAAGCAAACATCACACAAAGAGATATTGCATTAAAAAACGCTGCATTGTTTTTAATGAATACAGACGCGCGAAAGAGCCCTTTCTTTACAAGTGTTTCATATAGAAGGAATAATATTATACACAGCTTGATGAAAGGTCATAAAGGAACAAGTTTATTGTAGCTTTTTCTTAACTAGACATAGATAATATGCTATTTCCTTTTTTTTTTGTTCACAATGTATTGTAACACCATATTAGACCGGGGTTTTAGAATTTTCCATTGTATAGGTTAATTTTAGTATCTTGACTGGAATGGTGGAAGAACAGTATGGGGTGAACGATAAAGTTTATTTTGAATGTTAACAATATAAATAACAAATGAGTAATATGAGCAATAACTATTTTTTCTGTTTAGTTTTTTTTCTCCAGTTTTTACAATATATTTCCAATATTATTTTTTTTATTTTCTATTTTTATAAGGAGGAATCAATGAGCTTAAAAAAGTTGTCCGGCCTTAAATTACAAGTATGCAGTCACTTTATGTGACTGCAGACTTGTGAATCCTCACATCTTGCGTACTGCGCAATGTCAGGATTCCCTGGTGCCGGAATGGGCAGTCATGTGATAGCAAGTATGTGATTTGCAGACTTCTGGCCACATTCCGACTAGACGTATCCAGTCTTGCTGAACACACTTTGACTGAGTGAGGTCGTGCATGTCTAGTCAGCGTGTTACCGCATACATACAAATCACATGCCCATAGTCACATGCCTACTTTTCCCAATACTGGCACCGGAGAGACGTCACAGCGCGCAGTGCGCATGATGTCAGAATTCACAAGTCTGCAGTTACATAGAGTAACTGCAGACTTGCCCCTTTAAATTTCAGAAATAGACTATGGCGTTTATGCCAACTTTGAATATTATTTTTTTTCTATTTTTACAAGTGCCTAAATATTTTTTATGTGGTACAAAAGCAAAATAATTTACTAATAGGACTAGTCCACTTTATCTTTATTTTAGCAAATTCATTGGGTACATTAATTTTTTGGTGCTAAGTAATATAAAAGACAGAAAAATTTGTAAGGGCCTAAATTAGGAGTATACCAAAACAAAACCCCATAAAATGTAACTTTTGAATCTCGTTGTTAAAAAACAACATGCAATATCCTAATATGGTGACTTGGGTAGTCCAGGTGTTTTGAGATGTAGCGTACACCCCACCTCTGAATCTTGACTGCTAGTGATGGGTGTACACAGGAGAGTGTGCCAGGCACTTGATATTTGTCTATTGAGTCTCTGTTGCTGCTCCCAGTGTCTGTTATAGTCTGCATCACTTTCATCACATCAACAGCAATGTTGTCAATAAATGAGCGCAGCAGATCTGCCCAACTAAATGGTACATCGAAAGGACTGCAGTCAATCAGTAAGCACAGCTGCTTGGCCTAAGTAAATGGCACATCAACAGCACTGCAGCCAATCAGTGAGCGCAAAAACTCTGTCCAAGTAAATGGCACATTGATTGGACAGCAGTCAATCAATGAACGCAGCAGCTTGGCCCAAGTAATGGCACATCAACAGCACTGCAGCCAGTCAATGAGTGCAGCAGCTTGGCCAGAGTAAATGGCACATGTACAGCACTGCAGCCAATCGTAGAGCGCAGCAGCTCTGACCAAGTAAATGGCGCATAGAAATGAATGTAGCACTTTGACCCGAGTAAAGGGCACAAGCTGATCAAATAGGTTGCAGTGCTGTCAACAAGATGTCAATGCTGCAGACTTTAACAGACACCATGAGTGGCAGTGGAAACTTAGAGCTGGACCTGGGGAAGATGAGTAAAGGCAGTTTTGTTTTTTTTCAGAAATGCAAACAGGGAAAAGTTTTTTTTTTCAAAAATTGGAGACCCATAAGCCTTTTCCATTTTAGTATTTTGCCAACATCCAGTGTTGGACTAATTAGGGGCTTTTCTTAACTAGCCTATTTTTTTGCTTTTATATACAGGACCATATAACATACAGTGGGTTTGGAAAGTATTCAGATCCCTTTAAATTTTTCACTTTTTGTTTCATTGCAGCCATTTGGTAAATGCAAAAAAGTTCATTTTTCTCATTAATGTACACTCTGCACCCCATCTTTACAGAAAAAAAACAGAAATGTAGAAATTTTTGCAAATCTATTAAAAAACAAAAACTGAAATATCACATGGTCATAAGTATTCAGACCCTTTGCTCAGACACTCATATTCAAGTCACATGCTGTTCATTTCCTTGTGATCCTTATTGAGATGGTTCTACTCCTTCATTGGAGTCCAGCTGTGTTTAATTAAACTGATAGGACTTGATTTGTAAAGGACACCTGTCTATATAAGACCTCACAGCTCACAGTGCATGTCAGACCAAATGAGAATCATGAGGTCAAAGGAACTGGCCAAGGAGCTCAGAGACAGAATTGTGGAAAGGCATACATCTGACCAAGGTTACAAAAGAATTTCTGCAGTACTCAAGATTCCTAAGAGCACAGTGGCCTCCATAATCCTTAAATGGAAGAAGTTTTGGACCATCAGAAGTCTTCCTAGTCCTGGCCGTCCAGCCAAACTGAGCAATCATGGGAGTAGATCCTTGGTGAGAGAGGTAAAGAAGAACCCCAAGATCACTGTGGCGGAGCTCCACAGATGCAGTAGGGAGATGGGAGAAAGTTCCACAAAGTCAACTATACTGCAGCCCTCCACCAGTTGGGCCTTTATGGCAGAGTGGCCTGACAGAAGCCTCTCTTCAGTGCAAGTCATATGTAAGCCCGCATAGAGTTTGCTAAAAAAACACACGAATGACTCCCAGACTATGGGAAATAAGATTCTCTGGTCTGATGAGATGAAGATAGAAATTTTTGGTGATATTTCTAAGCGGTATGTGTGAAGAAAACCAGGCACTGCTCATCACCTGCCCAATACAATCCCAACAGTGAAACATGGTGGTGGCAGCATCATGCTATAGGGGTGTTTTTCAGATGCAGGGACAGGACGACTAGTTGCAATTGAAGTAAACATGAATGCGGCCAGGTACAGAGATATTTTGGATAAAAACCTCTTCCAGAATGCTCTGGACCTCAGACTTGGCTGAAGGTTCACCTTACAACAAGACAATGAAACCAAGCACACAGATAAAAATAACAAAGGAGTGGCTTCAGAACAACTTTGTGACCATTCTTGACTGGCCCTGCCAGAGCCCTGACCTAAACCCAATTGAGCATCTCTGGAGAGACCTGAAAATGGCTGTCCACCAACGTTCACCTTCCAACCTGATGGAACTGGAGAGGATCTGCAAGGAAGAATGGCAGAGGATCCCCAAATCCAGGTGTGAAAAACTTGTTGCATCATTCCCAAGAAGACTCATGGCTGTACTAGCGTAAAAGGTGCTTCTACTCAATACTGACCAAAGGGTCTGAATACTTATGACCATGTGATATTTCAGTTTTTCTTTTTTAATTAATTTGCAAAAATTTCTACATTTCTGTTTTTTTCATTTAAGATGGGGTGCAGAGTGTACATTAATGAGAAAAAAAGAATTTTTTTTGCATTTACCAAATGGCTGCAGTGAAACAAAGAGTGAAAAATTTAAAGGGGTCTGAATACTTTCCGAACCCACTGTATAAGAGAGAGCAGCATTTTCTTCTCATTGGTCCCTGACAGCATTAATGCTAATACAGGCATAATGGGGTCTCTGACCATTCATGTATATCCTCAAAACAGGATTTTTTGCGCTGGTACTGCAGCCTGTCTAACATTCACTTTTTATATTAGGTTTTAGTATTACATAATACCCATTTATTCATCCTTATACACCGCGTTACAAATTTTTATGCAAATGCTTTTTTTCTCTGATTTTCCTAAATGGTTGATGCAAATGAGTCAATATAATGCTCAGATTATGAACCATAAGAATATAAATCACGCTTTATTAGACAGAACTAAAAAAAAGTTAAAATGCACTGTTCAAAATTATTATGCCCAACAGTTTCCAAACATATCATAGGTTGTAAAGAACTGAAAATGGTCATTCGTTGAATTTGCAGCATTAAGAGGTCACATTTACTAAAATAAAAACTTTTTAAATAAAAAATATTGTAACAAGACAAGTTAGATGCCTACACAGGACACTTTCTTTAATATCACCTTAACAATTCTTGCATCCATTGAACATGTGGTTTTTTGGAGAGTTTTTGCTTGAATTTCTTTGCAGGATATCAGAATAACTTCCCAGAGCTGCTGATTTGATGTGAACTGCCTCCCACCCTAATAAATGTTTTGCTTGAGGATACTCCAAAGGTTCTCAATAGGTTTGAATTAAGGGGAAGATGGTGGCCATGTCATGACTTTCTCTCTTAGGCCGGCGTCACACTGGCGACAGAATCGGACGACTGCAATACGATGAAATATCGCATTGCAGTCTGACCTATGTTAATCTATGGAGCAGCTCCCAGTATCAGATTTTTTGTGGTCCGTTTTAAACGTCCGTGTGCAATCGCAGCATGCTGCGATTGTCACCGATTGTGGGTCGACTATCGCCAATGCAAGTCTATGGGAGCGATGAAAAATCGGATTACAAACGGACCGCACGTGTGACTTGCGATTAAATCGCATCGGTGTCCTTTAGAAAAGCCGGCAATTCATCCCCGGCTATACTGTAAAATCACACTGACAGCTTTAATAAAGAATAGAAAGAATAGATATACACACATAGAATACATATATATATATATATATATATATATGTCATTGTGACATATATATATACATATATTTATAGTTCTTACGCTTCTCCATACTGTAATAGCCGCTAATTCAATTGCCGGCTTTTGTGAAATTACAGAAGCCGACATGAAATGATACATTGTTTAAACACAGTTAACCATGTCATTTCCTGTATTTTGATATATGGTTTGAACTTACAATTACATAAGTGTATGTGTGCAAAATTTCAGACATGTAGGGGTTAATTAAAGGTGTAAATTCGTTGAAAAAAAATGCGTGGGCTCCCACTGTATTTTCTCCCACCAGACAGACAAAGCAAGCGAGTGGGGGCAGATAATAATAGCCTAGGGAGGGTACATTTTTTTTGTGCCCCCCTGGCTACTAACATCTGCCCCCAGACACCCCAGAAAGGGCAAATCTCTAATTAGATTTGCCCTTTCTGGCACTTTGCCCGTCTATTCCCATTGCCCTGTAGCGGTGGCGAATGGGTTAATAAGGGGTTAAAGCCACCTTGCAATTGAAAGGTGACTGTAAGCCAGGTTAATAATTGAGAGCTGTCAATTAGACAACTATCAATTATTAATCCTATTGAAGTAAATAAAAAAACACACACACTTTAAGAATAAATAATTTTAATGAAATAAAACCACATTTTTTTGACCATCTTTTATTTTACTCTTAATCTGTGCGAAGCCCCTGATCTCCTAAAATAAATATAAAATAATAAAACAACATTATTCTTACCTATCTGGCGATCTGTCACGTTCCACGATGTAATCCTTCACAAAGGGTTAACTAGCAATCAGCTAAGCAGCGCAAATAATGCTGCGTGCTCAGCTGATAGCTCCTGAATGAATGAGCTTATCTCCGCCGACAGGAGAGGATGTGATTAATGAATGAAGCTTAATTGATTGTGTCCCACTTTCACCTTAGGTCAGGTCACTGAAGTGAAAGTGGCAATAAATCAATTAAGCTTCATTCATTCATCTCTTCCTCTCCTTTCGCTGATAGAGTAAGTTATTCATTCAGGGGGTTTCAGCTTGGAGACAGCATTAGCTCTCTGCGAGCTGTAACCTGTTAACCCTTTCTGATGGATTACACCGTGGGACCTGACTGTACATCGGATTGGTAAGAATAATTTTGCTTTTTTATTTTATTTATATTACAGGAAATGGTTTTAGCAGTAAAATAAAATATGGTCAAAAACTGTGTGATTATTTCATTAAACTCTTTTTTATTAAACTGTGTGTGTTTGATTTTTCTTTCATACAATAGGATTAATAATTGATAGTTGTCTAATTGACAGCTCTCAATTATTAACCTGTCTTACAGTCACCTTTCAATTGCAAGGTGGCTTTAACCCCTTATTAACCCATTCGCCACCGCTACAGGGCAATGGGAATAGACGGGCAAAGTGCCAGAAAGGGCAAATCTAATTAGAGATTTGCCCTTTCTGGGGTGTCTGGGGGCATATGTTAGTAGCCAGGGGGGCACAAAAAAAATGTACCCTCCCTAGGCTATTATTATCTGCCCCCACTCGCTTGCTTTGTCTGTCTGGTGGAGAAAATACAGCGGGAGCCCACTCATTTTTTTCAACGAATTTACACCTTTAATTAACCCATACATGTCTGAAATTTTGCACACATACTGTTACTGCTGGCGGAACGCACAAAATAATATAAATAATCAGTGCGTTCGCAGCCCGGGGTCCACCGTGCAGGCGAAGCCCGCTGCTGGCAAAAAGGCGCAAGAAGCAAACTCTGCTATCCCGCAGAGCTGCCAACATAAACGCCGTAATGCGCTGTGGCAATGAGTGCGAACTCTGTTACTCCACAGAGCCGCTAAAAGAGGAGCCGCAACGCTATATGGCGATGTGTGCGCACTCACTAGACACAACTGAGTGGCAAAGAAAACACGCTAGGGCGCTGACTAGCGTTGAAAGCGAACCCTGTTACGTCACAGGACCGCTTGAGAAAAAGCACTGTGTCCTGTAAGGCTCTCAGATACACAGTTAAGTGCTAAGCGTACATATAGCGTGATCATGCGCTAATGTCCTCGCGGGAGTCACCCGCAATCTATGGCGTCTGAACGCCAGACCCTGAATACGGCAATCAAACTCCTCACCGGTTATGCCAGTAATCTAGGGCATCTAGGACACCGACCCTGACCAGCTACCATACCAAACTCCTCACCGATTAAGTCGGTATTCTAGTGGCTTATTTCAGCCGGGTCCCTATCCACACATACACATGACCACACTGGCGCATAGCATACAATAATTGATATTAGCGCATGGCAGCCCAGCCATGCTACCCTTTTATAGCAACAGCTACAGGACCTTCCAGGAACAAGGACCAATGAGAAGCTGTTACAAACACACGTAGCTACATGACCTTCCTGGCGGACCAATAGGAGCTGCTGCAGCACCTGAACACGTGACCCCTGATCTCCAATGAGAGATCTCACCCTGGGCACGCTCAGATGGGAAAACGCAGGACTTTGTTCCAAAGACGACTGCTCCAGCACTGGCTATAATAGCAGATCCAGGAAAGGCAGCAGCAAGTCACTGCACAGTAGAGGAGTGGGCAAGACGCCTGGACCGACGTCTCTGCTGAGCAGGCTCCACTGCGGCCGGAGATGAATGGGAGACCGCAGCGGGATGGGTTCGAGACTCCCCTTGTGCAGCAGCGGGAAATCGAACCCTAACATTACCCCCCTCCTAGGGCCCCCATGACTGTGTGTCAGGAGCGGTCACGGACCGCTCCCGGCACATTAACCCCTTGCACAATGCGATCAAACATGATCGCGGTGTACTGGGGGCACAGGGGAGGATCGCGCAGGGTGGGGGCTCCCTGCGCGCCCCCCTGAGACCCTCAGAGCAGCGCGATGTGATCGCACTGTTCTGAGGGCTTCCTCCCTCCCAGGACCCGGATCCAAGATGGCGCCGGGGTCCTGGAGGGAGGCGGCTACCTCAGTGCCTGCCGAGAGCAGGCACTGAGAAGCCTGCATCTATGCCTGTGCGATCGCTGGTGTGACAGAGTGCTGTGCACACTGTCACACCAGCGATCTGATAAAATACTGTGATGTCCCCTGGGACAAAGTAAAAAAGTTAAAAAAGTAAAAATAAACATGTGTAAAAAAAAATCCAAAATAAATAAAAAAAAAAAAAAATATTCCCCAATAAATTCACTTCTTCCTGTAAATAAAAAAAAAAACAATAAAAGTACACATATTTGGTATCGCCGCGTCCGTAACGACCCCCCCTATAAAATTGTCCCACTAGTTAACCCCTTTAGTGAACCCCTTAAAAAAAAAAAAAAAACAAAGCAAAAAATCAATGCTTTATCATCATACCGCCGAACAAAAAGTGGAATAACACGCGATCAAAAAGACCGATATAAAAAAACATGGTACCGCTGAAAACGTCATCTTGTCCCGCAAAAAACGAGCTGTCATAAAGCATCATCAGCGAAAAAATAAAAAAGTTATAGCTCGCAGAATAAAGCGATGCAAAAATAATTATTTTTTATATAAAATTGTTTTTATTCTATAAAAGCGCCAAAACATGAAAAAATTATATAAATGAGGTATCGCCATAATTGTACTGACCCGAAGAATAAAACTGCTTTATCAATTTTACCACACGCGGAACGGTATAAACGCCTCCCCAAAAAGAAATTCATGAATTGCTGATTTTTGTTCATTCTAACCTCCCAAAAATCGAAATAAAAGGCGATCAAAAACGTCACGTGCTCAAAAATGATACCAATAAAAACGTCAACTCGTCCCGCAAAAAATAAGACCTCACATGACTCTGTGGGCCAAAATATGCAAAAATTATAGCTCTCAAAATGTGATGATGCAAAAACTATTTTTGCAATAAAAAGCGTCTTTTAGCGTGACAGCTGCCAATCATAAAAACCCGCTATAAATAGTAAATCAAACCCCTTTTATCACCCCCTTAGTAAGGGAAAAATAATAAAATTAAAAAAAAGCATTTATTTCCATTTTCCCATTAGGGTTAGGGTTGCGGCTAAAGTTAGGGTTAGGGTTGGCGCTAAAGTTAGGATTAGGGTTAGGGTTGGGATTAGGGGTGTGTTAGGGTTAGGTTTGTGGTTAGGGTTGGGACTAGGGTTAGGGGTGTGTTGGGGTTAGGGTTGGAGTTAGAATTGGGGGGTTTCAGCTGTTTAGGCACATCAGGGGCTCTCCAAATGTGACATGGCGTCTGATCTCAATTCCAGCCAATTCTGCGTTGAAAAAGTCAAACGGTGCTCCTTCACTTCTCAGCTCTGCCATGCGTCCAAACAGTAGTTTATCCCCACATATGGGGTATCAGCGTACTCTGGACCCCAAGAGTTATTGTGCAATTTGTCCTATTTCTTCTGCTACCCTTGGGAAAATAAAAAACTGGGGGCGAAAATATCATTTTTGTACAAAAAAAAATATTTTTTTGTTTTTACGGCTGTACATTATAAACTTCTGTGAAGCACTTGGGGCTTCATAGCGCTCACCACACATCTAGATAAGTTCCTTGTGGGGTCTATTTTCCAAAATGGGGTCACTTGTTGGGGATTTCCACTGTTTAGGCGCATCAGGGGCTCTCCAAATGCGACATGACGCCCCCAGACCATTCCATCAAAGTCTGCAATCCAAAACGTCACTACTTCCCTTCCGAGCCCCAACGTGTACCCATACAGTAGTTTTCTCCCACATATTGGATATCAGCGTACTCAGGACAAATTGGACAACAACTTTTGGGGTCCAATTTCTCCTGTTACCCTTGTAAAAATAAAATATTGGGGCAAAAAAAAATCATTTTTGCAAAAAAAAAAAGGATTTTTTATTTTTACGGCTGTGCGTTATAAACTTCTGTGAAGCACTTCGGGGTTCAAAGTGCTCACCACACATCTAGACAAGTTCCTTGTGGGGTCTATTTTCCAAAATGGGGTCACTTGTGGGGGGTTTCCACTGTTTAGGCGCATCAGGGGCTCTCCAAATGCGACATGACTCCCCAGACCATTCCATCAAAGTCTGCAATCCAAAACGTCACTACTTCCCTTCCGAGCCCTGACGTGCGCCCATACAGTAGTTTTCTCCCACATATTGGGTATCAGCGTACTCAGGACAAATTGGACAACAACTTTTGGGGTCCAATTTATCCTGTTACCCTTGTGAAAATAAAATATTGGGGGCAAAAAAAATCATTTTTGTAAAAAAAAAAAAGATTTTTTATTTTTACGGCTGTACGTTATAAACTTCTGTGAAGAACTTCGGGGTTCAAAGTGCTCACCACACATCTAGATAAGTTCCTTGTGGGGTCTATTTGCCAAAATGGGGTCACTTGTGGGGGGTTTCCACTGTATAGGTGCATCAGGGGCTCTCCAAATGTGACATGACGCCCCCAGACCATTCCATCAAAGTCTGCAATCCAAAACGTCACTACTTCCCTTCCGAGCCCTGACGTGCCCCATACAGTAGTTTTCTCCCACATATTGGGTATCAGCGTACTCAGGACAAATTGGACAACAACTTTTGGGTTCCAATTTCTTCTGTTACCCTTGTGAAAATAAAATATTGGGGACGAAAAAAATCATTTTTGTAAAAAAAAAAAAAGATTTTTTATTTTACGGCTGTACGTTATAAACTTTAGTGAAACACCTGGGGGTTAAAAGTTCTCACCACACATCCAGATAAGTTCCTTGAGGGGTCTAGTTTCCAAAATGGCATCATTTATGGGGGTTTCCACTGTTTAGGCAGATCAGGAGCTCTCCAAACACGACATGGCGTCCAGCCAATTCTGCGTTGAAAAAGTCAGACGGCGCTCCTTCCCTTCCAAACTCTGCCATGCACCCAAACAGTGGTTTACCCCCACATATGGGGTATCAGCGCACTCAGGACAAATTGCACAATAACTTTTGGAGTCTTGTTACCCTTGGAAAAATAAAAATTGGGGTGAAAAGATCATTTTTGTGGAAAAAATATGATTTTTAAATTTTACGGCTCTACGTTATAAACTTGTGTGAAGCACTTGGGGGTTCAAATTGCTCACCAAAGATCTAGAAAAGTTCCTTAGGGGGTCTAGTTTCCAAAATGGGGTCATTTGTGGGGGGTTTCCACTGTTTAGGCACATCAGGGGCTCTCCAAATGCAACATGGCATCCAATCTCAATTCCAGCCAATTTTGGTTGGAAAAAGTCAAATGGTGCTCCTTCCATTCCGAGCTCTGCCGTGCGCCCAAACAGTGGTTCCTACCCACATATGGGGTATCAGCGTACTCAGGACAAATTGGACAACAACTTATGTGGTCCAATTTCTCCTGTTACCCTTGAGAAAATAAAAAATTATTGACTAAAAGATAATTTTTGTGGGAAAAAAATAGGATTTTTTATTTTCATGCCCGGGCATTATAGACTTGTGTGAAGCACTTGGGGGTTCAAAGTGCTCACCAAAGATCTAGAAAAGTTCCTTAGGGGGTATAGTTTCCAAAATGGGGTCACTTGTGGGGGGTTTCCACTGTTTAGGCTCATCTGGGGCACTGCAAACGGAACATGACCCCCATCAACGTCTGCATTCCAAAACGTTACTACTTCCTTTCCAAGCCCTGCCGTGCACCCAAACAGTTCCCCCCCCACATATGGGGTATCAGCGTACTCAGGAAATTGGACAACAACTTTTGGGGTCCAATTTCCTTGGGAAAATTAAAAAATTTGGGACTAAAAAATCATTTTTGTGGAAAATAGTTTTTTTTTTTTTCACACCCAGGCATTATAAGCTTTTGTGAAACACTTGGGAGTTCAAAGTGCTAACAACAGATCTAGAAAAGTACCTTAGGTGGTCTAGTTTCCAAAATGGTGTCACTTGTGGGGGTTTCCACTGTTTAGGCGCATCAGGGGCTCTCCAAACACGACATGGCGTCCAATCTCAATTCCAGCCAATTTTAGTTTGAAAAAGTCATACGGCGCTCCTTCCCTTACGAGCTCTGCCGTGTGCCCAAACAGTGGTTTTCCCCCACATATTGGGTATTGGCGTACTCAGGAGAAATTGCATAACAACCTTATCTGTCCATTTTCTCCTTTTACCCTTGTGAAAATAAAAAAAAAGTTTGTAAAAGATCATTTTTGTGGCTAAAAAGTTAAATATTCATTTTTTCCTTCCACGTTGCTTTAGTTCCTGTGAAGCACCTGAAGGGTTAATAATCTTCTTGAATGTGGTTTTGAGTACCTTGATGGGTGCAGTTTTTAGAATGGTGTCACTTTTGGGTATTTTCTGCCATATAGACCCCTCAAAGTGACTTCAAAGAGGTGGTCCCTAAAAAAAATGGCTTTGTAAATTTTGTTGTAAAAATGAGAAATCGCTGGTCAACTTTTAACCCTTATAACTTCCTAACAAAAAAAAATTTTGGTTCCAAAATTGTGCTGATGTAAAGTAGACATGTGGGAAATGTTATTTCTTAACTATTTTATGTGACATATTTCTCTGTTTTAAGGGAATAAAAATTCAAAGTTTGAAAATTGCAAAATTTTAAAAATTTTCGCCATATTTGCGTTTTTTTCAAAAATAAACGCAAGTTATATCGAAGAAATTTTACTTCTAACGTGAAGTACAATATGTCACGAGAAAACAATCTCAGAATCGCGAAGATCCGTTGAAGCGTTCCAGAGTTATAACCTCATAAAGAGACAGTGGTCAGAATTGTAAAAATTGGCCCGGTCATTAACGTGCAAACCACCCTTGGGGGTGAAGGGGTTAAAGTGGATGAGCCAAAATTGATTGTCCCCCTTAAGGACAACTTGGAGGCGTGTACTGCTGTGTCTAGTAATGTCACGCTGTCTAGCAGATATATAAATAAATAATGTCAGTAATCTATCAAGTGGGACAACATTCTATATAACATATAAATAGGTAACATTAACATGTGTATATAGCATAGTATTACCTGACATAATTTCCTGTGGGTCAATACTGAATCCTTTTCACGCTGTCTCAGGCTAGAGGTGGACCGGGGTCTATGCTGACCCTAAACTGGGGTCCTGACTAGTCCCTCTACCTGGAGGTACTGTTAATGGTACAGAGGTCCAGGCCACCAGCGTAAACCCTGTCTCCTATAAATCCCTGACCACTGTAATCTAGTCCTTAGAAGGACCCTGATTACCACCATAGGGAATGGACAGGTAAAGGTTAACAAACAGTATAGACAAACGAGACAGACAGGGGATAAAGTAAATACTGTCTTTCATACAACATATAAACACAGAGGGAACACCAAAGGTCTAGGAGATAAACTATAAGCAAGGAGAGGAGAAACAACAAAGGAGCCCTTAGCTTAAGTCTTCTCAGAACCGATCCTATCTGCAGTCTGTATGAATGCTTTCACCGGCATCTAACACACAGACTGGCAGGAATATAAAGGAAGCTAATTAGCACATAATCAAAAGCAGCCGGGCGAGGCTGGACCTAGTCTTAGCAAAGAGCTAGGTAAAATTAACTCCCTCACTACCAAACACAAAGTAACAGCAACTCAGCTGCGAGAAGTCAGAATGTGCAATCGCGACGATCCTCGTGGCAATGCACCCATGACAGTACCCCCCCTTCTACGAGGGGCCTCCGGACCCTCAGGGCCAGGTCTGCCCGGGTAAGTTGTGTGGAAGGTCCGAACCAATCGATCTGCGTTAACCTCCGACGCAGGGACCCACGTCCTCTCCTCAGGACCATACCCCTTCCAATGAACCAGGTACTGAAGGGACCGACGATTCAGACGTGAGTCAATGATCTTCAACACCTGAAACTCCAAGCTACCATTGACCACCACCGGAGGAGGAGGCAGAGGCGACGGTATAACTGGCGCCACGTACCTTTTAAGCAACGATTTGTGGAACACATTGTGGATTTTAAACATAGGAGGGAGGTCCAGACGAAATGCCACAGGATTAACTATAGAACTGATCCTGTATGGACCGATGAACCTGGGACCCAGTTTCCAGGAGGGAACCTTGAGTTTTAAATTCTTGGTAGACAACCATACCAGATCGTTCACACTTAGGTCCGGACCAGACACTCTCCTCCTATCAGACCTCCGCTTGAAACGGTTCCCCATAGCACTCAGACCATTCAGCACTCCTCTCCAAACTGAAGCAAGTGACGACGAGAATCGTTCCTCTTCAGGAACCCCAGATGGACGGGTATGTGGGGTCTTAGAGCGAGCACAAACTCCACAGGACGCGACAAAAGTTATTACCTCTTTATTTAAGTTAGGCCACCAAAATCGGCGAGAAAGGAGATCCACAGTTGCTTTACTCCCTGGATGTCCTACTAAAGCAGAACTATGATGTGCCTCGATAACTTTTTGTCTTAACTGATTAGGAACAAACAGTTTCCCTGGAGGTCCTACAGGGGCGTCCCCCTGAGCCTCCAATACCTCCTCCTCAAGCTCAGAGCACACAGCCGACACCACCACTCCTTCCTGAAGGATAGGAACCGGGTCATCCGTCTTTCCGGCGCCTGGGAAACTACGAGATAAGGCATCAGGAAGCAATTTTATTGAGCAGTCATACGTGCGATGAGGAGGTAACTTTTGACACCCCTCCTCTGAGAACATCTCCCCAAAGTCCTCCAGAAAAGGAGGCAAAGTCCTAGGCACGACCGCACCGATGACCGTGTTCATGCAGTTATTCTTGCAAAATTCACCCCACTGGCTTATCTTTCTGGATTGCCAATCAATCACTGGGTTATGTTCAGCCAACCAGGGAAGTCCCAACACAATAGGAGTAGGAAGACCCTCCAACACATAACAAGACAACTGTTCTTTATGTATTGCCCCTACTCGAAGGTCTATGTTATGAACAGCTTGTACAAAGCTACCTTGACCGAGAGGTCTGGCGTCAATAGAAAGTATAGGGATCGGTTTGGCCAATACACTCAGTTTCATACCTTGCACCTGGGCAAACCGAGCGTCCACCATATAAGCCCCAGACCCACTATCAAGAAGAACAGAAATCCTCTCAACTCTCGCACCAACCACCACCTCCGCAGGCACGAGAAATTGAGATGGACCTGGGGACGAAATACCTACTCCCAGGTTGTCGTCCACCACACAACCTGGGATTAACAGTTTTTCGGTGACTTTTTTGCTCAATGAGGCACGGGAGGGACACCCCCCAACAAAATGTCCCTCTCTCCCGCAGAAGAAACACCTTCTTGTCTTGCGGCGCACCGCCGATTCCCTCCTACAAAATGATGTCCCACCCAACTGCATAGGTTCCTCAGAACAGACCAGGGGAACCTCCATATAAGGGACTTTAGTAGTGGGTGGAGTAATAACAGGGGGCGGAGTTACCTCGCACCTCCCCCGAAGCCGTCTATCAATGCGAATAGCAAGGGCCATAGCAGCCTCCAGTGACGGAGGAGAATCATACTGAGCCAAAACATCTTTTAATTTGTCAGATAACCCTTGACAAAACTGGCTCCTAAGAGCTGGGTCATTCCACTGAGTATCTGTGGCCCATCTACGGAACTCAGAAGAAAATTCATCCGCCGGACGATCTCCCTGCTGTATCTTACGTAACTTCGTTTCAGCAAGGGAGACCCGATCCGGGTCATCATATACCAGACCCAGGGCAGTAAAAAATTGATCTACTGACTGGAGAGCCGGGGAGCCCGGAGGAAGAGAGAACGCCCAGGATTGAGGGTCCCCTTGTAAGAGCGAGATGACAATTCCCACCCTCTGCTCTTCACTCCCCGATGACCGAGGCCGCAGCCGAAAGTACAATTTACATGCCTCCCGGAAGGTAAAAAAATTGTCCCGCCCACCAGTGAACCTGTCCGGGAGAGCAACCTTAGGTTCAGATCTGGTTTGCTCCGGGGGGGACAAAACCTTGGACTTAATGTCCGTAAGCTCCATGGACAAACTCTGCAACTGCAGGGCAAGCTGGGCTACTGGATCCATGGTAGCTGGGGAGAATCTTTAGTAGGGCCGGTGAAAATGTCACGCTGTCTAGCAGATATATAAATAAATAATGTCAGTAATATATCAAGTGGGACAACATTCTATATAACATATAAATAGGTAACATTAACATGTGTATATAGCATAGTATTACCTGACATAATTTCCTGTGGGTCAATACTGAATCCTTTTCACGCTGTCTCAGGCTAGAGGTGGACCGGGGTCTATGCTGACCCTAAACTGGGGTCCTGACTAGTCCCTCTACCTGGAGGTACTGTTAATGGTACAGAGGTCCAGGCCACCAGCGTAAACCCTGTCTCCTATAAATCCCTGACCACTGTAATCTAGTCCTTAGAAGGACCCTGATTACCACCATAGGGAATGGACAGGTAAAGGTTAACAAACAGTATAGACAAACGAGACAGACAGGGGATAAAGTAAATACTGTCTTTCATACAACATATAAACACAGAGGGAACACCAAAGGTCTAGGAGATAAACTATAAGCAAGGAGAGGAGAAACAACAAAGGAGCTCTTAGCTTAAGTCTTCTCAGAACCGATCCTATCTGCAGTCTGTATGAATGCTTTCACCGGCATCTAACACACAGACTGGCAGGAATATAAAGGAAGCTAATTAGTACATAATCAAAAGCAGCCGGGCGAGGCTGGACCTAGTCTTAGCAAAGAGCTAGGTAAAATTAACTCCCTCACTACCAAACACAAAGTAACAGCAACTCAGCTGCGAGAAGTCAGAATGTGCAATCGCGACGATCCTCGTGGCGATGCACCCATGACAAGTGAACCCCCTCCAATGGTTACTAGACGCGGTCGTTTCCCGACCGCCGTGGACATTTGTTAGCATAATGCCCTATTTGTTGGCAGGCATTACAGGTCACAGATACTCGAGCAGCCCGAGACTTAGATCTCACTCGAGAAATCTCCATGGCCTCAGGGGAATCGGACGCCTGAATGGAAGATTCCAGAGGTCTGGCGAAGGTGGGCGCCAGCCGGAACCTCTGCCTACACTGGGCCCGCTCCAACCTCCGCTCGTTAAAACGAAGGTCGATGCGGGTAGATAAGGTAATCAGCTCCTCCAGTGTGGCAGGAATCTCCCTGGTGGACAAGGCATCCTTCACATGGTCTGCCAGTCCCCTCCAATACACGGGTATAAGGACTTTATCTGGCCAATCCAGCTCAGAGACCAGAGTCCGAAATTGGACGGCAAACTGGCTGACCATGGATGAACCCTGGGTGATAGCCAACAATTGAAGAGCCGTATCGTGGGTGACACGAGGTCCTAAAAAGACCTGTTTAAGACTGTCCAAGAAGAGAGGGAGCACTCTGCACCACACGATCATCGCGCTCCCATAACGGCGTTGCCCACTCCAACGCCCTGCTCGACAAAAGGGATATGATAAAACCCACTTTCGCCCGCTCCGTGGGATAACGTGCAGCCAGAAGCTCTAGATGTATGGAGCTGTAATGTATGTAGTACAGTTCATATAGCGTCTTGTGCTTGGGTGCGATGAAAATACATGAGACACAGGTTTGATATAGAAGGTCTTGTATTACTTCATACAAGTAGCAAAAATAGTCACACAGTTTGCAGATACAGAAGCAGGAGACACAGCAGGCCAGAGTAACTTAAGCTCAGCAATCACTCTCCACAACAGATTCAGGATCTTCTTCTCTGTTACCGTAAGTCCATGCAAACGTGGATCTTTCAAAGAGCAGGGTTCCAGAGTCCACAAGTGTTCAGAGTTCCTCAGTAGGAATAGCTGGAGTACATAGTCCAAGGCTTCCAGGAGTCAGGTCACAGGTTCACTGCAGGCTAGATTCTGAAGCACTGATTGCTCAGCTGTGGCTGCTTAAGAAGCAAGAGGGAGAGAATCAGGGCGGGAACATGAAAGCTGAAAACTCCATATTGACTGAGGGCAAGATAGCTGCAGCAAGACAGAAAGCAAAATGGCTGACGGAAAACTGAGTTTCAAGAACATGTACAAAGAACCTTACATTACTCCCCCCTTAGGGAAAACCTCCGGATGGCCTCAGACCAGGCTTGTCTGGGTACCTCTGATGAAACTGGCGGAGCAAACGAGGAGCATTAACGTTATTGACTGGTTCCCATGAGTTGTCCTCCACTGGGTAGCCCTGCCATTTAATCAAATATTGTAACTGATTTCTGTATAACCTGGAATCTAGAATTCTTTCCACCACAAATTCTTCCTGACCATCGACTAGCACTGGGTCAGGGCAAGGAGAAGAACGTCCAGGAAACGTATTGGGTGTTGCAGCCTTTAGTAGGGATACATGAAAGACAGGGTGGATTCTCATAGTTCTAGGCAGTTGAAGACGACAAGCAACGGCACTTATAATTTTACTGATTTTATAGGGTCCAATGTACTTATGTCCCAACTTAGACGATGGAATCCTTAACTTAAGATTTCTGGTTGACAGCCAGACCAGGTCTCCTACCTTGAAAGCTGGTGCAGGTTTACGAAATTTATCTGCTGCTTTCTTGTACCTTTCCTGAGCCAATTCCAGATTCTCCTTTAGAAGATCCATATTCTTCTGTAAAGACGTGATTCTTTCAGCCACTGCTGGTAAAGGCGTTTCTATGGGAAATCGTGGAAGAATGTTAGGATGATAACCTAGATTGGAGTAAAAAGGAGACTGCTTAGTGGAGGCGCTCTGAGAGTTGTTATAAGAGAACTCAGCCAATGGAAGTAAATCCACCCAATCATCCTGTAGGTGGCAGATAAAGCAGCGGAGATACTGCTCCAGAGTTTGATTGGTTCGTTTGGTCTGTCCATTAGTCTGGGGATGAAAAGCAGAAGAAAGGTTTACTTTAATGTCCAATGCTGCACAGAAATTTTGCCAAAACCTTGAAGTGAATTGCACCCCTCGATCCGAAATAACCTCATCCGGTACTCCATGTAAGCGAAACACATCTTTAATCATCAAATCTGATGTCTGTTTTGCAGTGGGTAAGCCGACACAAGGAATAAAATGAGCTGCCTTTGTTAAACGATCAACCACCACTAGAATGGTGTTTTTCCCTTGAGAGGTTGGTAACTCCACAATGAAGTCCATAGAAATGGATCCCCACGGGCGGGACGGGGTGGGAAGAGGTTGTAACAGACCAGTTGGTGAGGAGCGAGGTGTTTTGCATCTTGCACAGACTTCACATGAAGTGACATAGTTTAAAACATCCTTCCTGCAAGTGGGCCACCAAAAGAAACGAGAAAGAAATTCCTGTGTCTTTAGAATTCCTCTATGCCCAGCTATCTTGGAATCGTGAATGAGTTGCAATACTCTCAATCTGACTGTTTCAGGAATATACAGCCGTTGTCCCAGAATCCACACACCATTCTTAAAGACAAGACTTACGTCCCTTGGGGTTGTGCCAACAAGGAATCCGCATGGTATGCTTCCTTGATGTCCTTAAGTAGGTCTTGATTATGAATCACTCCCAGAAATCTAGAGTCAGGAAGAATAGTCTTAGGAGGAGCAAGTGGACGGGTCTCTGCTGAATGAATCCTAGAGAGTGCATCAGCCTTTCCATTGCGCGATCCTGGTCTATAAGAAATTACAAAATTAAATTGGTTTAAGAAAAGATTCCAGCGAGCCTGGCGAGGAGTCAGGCACTTAGCCGACCTGATAAATTCAAGGTTACGATGGTCTGTCAGGACGACTATTTGCTGTGCATCTCCCTGAAGAAGGTGTCTCCATTCTTTGAAGGCGGCAATAATGGCCAACAACTCTCTATTGCCCACATCGTAGTTCCTCTCAGCCGAAGACAACTGCTGGGGAAAAGAAGGCACAGGGATGCAAGACATTCTTCTCACCTGTTCTCTGAGAGAGTATAGCTCCAACGGCACAATCTGAAGCATCCACCTCTATTATGAAGGCAAGTTCGGGGTTGGGATGTACCAAGATAGGTGCGGTGGTAAATTTATCTTTTAGACGAGAAAATGCTTCCTGGGCTTGGGGAGTCCAGGAGAACCTAGACTCTTTCCGGGTAAGTTGGGTGATAGGTGACACTACCTCAGAGAAATTCCTAATGAAACGTCTATAGAAATTGGCAAACCCGATGAAGCGCTGCACCTCCTTCACATTTCTAGGACTTGGCCAATCCTTGATGGCTTGGGTCTTACTTCCATCCATACTAATTCCTTGTGTAGACAGTACATACCCCAGAAATTGAATTTCGGTCCTATGGAATTCACACTTTTCAAGTTTGATGTAAAGATGGT
Source organism: Oophaga sylvatica (assembly GCA_033576555.1). Classification (NCBI taxonomy): domain Eukaryota; kingdom Metazoa; phylum Chordata; class Amphibia; order Anura; family Dendrobatidae; genus Oophaga; species Oophaga sylvatica. The sequence goes on along the minus strand of JARQOD010000001.1, from coordinate 950,067,790 downwards.
TTTGTCTTAGACGTTCCAAGACCATTCTCACATGTTCATGATGTTCCTCTGTGGAGTTAGAAAAAATTAGAATATCATCCAAATAAATCACCACGAATGTATCTAGGAGATCCCTGAAGATGTCATTCACCAAGTGTTGGAAAGTGGCTGGGGCGGTACTCAGACCAAAAGGCATAACTAGATATTCAAAGTGTCCATAGCGTGACCTGAATGCAGTCTTCCATTCATCCCCAGGTCTAATACGGACCAAGTTATAGGCCCCACGGAGATCCAATTTAGAGAAAATTTTGGCATGCCGCACTCTCTCCAATAACTCAGGGATTAAAGGCAATGGATAACGGTTTCTAATAGTAACCTTATTGAGTTCCCTATAGTCTACGCAGGGTCTCAGAGATCCATCTTTCTTCTTCACAAAGAAGATGGGTGCACCTGCAGGAGATGAAGAGGGGCGTATGAAGCCCTTGGCTAGATTTTCGTCTATGTAATCCTTTAAAGCCTTTAGCTCAGGCCCCGCCAGGGGGTAGATCTTACCAAAAGGTATCTCTGCTCCAGGCAATAATTCAATTGGACAATCATATGGACGGTGAGGGGGAAGCTGGTCAGCGTTCTTCTTGTCACATAAATCCACATAGTCCTGGTATACAGCTGGTAGTTCAGGGACTGACATGGTTCCTTTAGGAACAGAGCAAGCTGAAACTTCTGGACTCATCTGTTTCTCTGGAAAGTGTAATTCCTTGGTCTCCCAGTTAATGGTAGGGTTCTGAGCCTGCAGCCATGGTAGCCCTAGAATAATGGGAAAGTGGGGAGAAGAGATAAGCATAAAGGACAGTTTCTCTTGATGATCTTTACCCATAAGGACCCTCAAAGGCTCCGTTTCCTGATCCACTGGTCCAGAGGTCAGCAGGGAGCCATCCACAGTTTCCATCTGTACTGGAGTAGCCTTCTTCACTGAACGTATCCCCTGTTTCAGAGCAAAGGAGACATCCATAAAATTCCCACTTGCCCCTGAGTCGATCATAGCAGAGCTAGACACCCAGACTGAGTTAACCCAGAGTTTGATGGAAAGGAAGCAATGAGAATTGTTTTTCCTACAACTCAGCTGGGACACCGCTGAGGAAACTTGAAAAATTGCAGCGTTTACACAGTCATCGTCCTCAGAAGTAACGGAGTTTAAGTCCGAGAAATCAAGATCTGTTGCTGCAGATCTCTCTGGAGCCTGAGGCTCGGACCTGACAGATCTCCTCTCGCAACACTCACAGTGAATGAGTGCTGCAGTAGTCTTACGAGAACGGCTGGGGCAGTTTATAATGAAGTGCCCTGACTTACCACAATAGAAACATAGATTTTCCTTAAAACGATGTTCCTTGCGTGCATCACTAACCCGTCTTTGTAAAGAGTCTACCTGCATGGGTTCAGGTTCAGGTTCCCGTGTGATCCTACTCAAAGGTTCCTTAGCTGGGGAGGAAGGTAGGAAAAGGTTAGTGCGATTGCTTTCGAACCATCTCTCTTGCCTGCGTTCAGTCAGGCGAGCATCAATACGGATGCAGTAGTTAATAAAGTCACCTAACGCAGTGGGAGGGTCGGCACGAGCAAGTTCATCCTTAATTAGTGGAGACAACCCCTTTCGAAAAATAGATTTTTTGGCGGAACTGTCCCAGGTGGTATCAAGGGCCCATCTCCTGAAATCCAAGGCATATTCGGCTACCGAGTGCTTACCTTGGCGCAAAGTTAACATTGCTGCTTCAGCTGTTGCACCTCGATTGGGGTCATCAAACACTGCCCCATGGCTGAAATGAAAGCATCAAGATGATCCAAACATTCATCCTCAGTCTCAATCAGAGGGTTTGCCCACATCAAAGCCTTGTTGGTAAGTAACATAATTATAGTAAGCACTTTAGATCGTTCAGTGGGAAATTGTGAAGCATGTGCAGAAAAAAACAGATTGCATTGGTTAATAAATCCCTGAATTTTTCACGTTCACCGCCAAAACGAAAAGGGGGCAACTTGGGAATCCCAGAACTTGGGGCTACGGCAGGAGCCTGGACTCGCTCCTCTAGAACCTCAATCCTGGCTCGCAAATCCTGGGCAGTCTGTCCAAACACTTGCAAATTGTGATTAGTGAGGTCCTGTAGGTTTGTAAAACGAGTTTTTATAGTCTGTAAATCTGCAAGGATATTATCAGTCACTCCGCAAAGTTCCTTTATGTGGGGCTCCATTTTCCAGATCTTTTAAGACAGGAGTACTGGAAGGAGAGGAGAAAAGAAAAAAAAACAATAGTGTTTACCTGTGGTAACACTGCAGAGAGAAAAAAAATTAAGGGAACTGCTCACCTGGAATGGTTGTGAGAAGTCACAACCACTATCATCACAGAAAGTTCAACCGGACATCTGATATCCACAGTTACAGCAGACACAAAAGAGGGAAGAGAAAAAAAACAAAACAAAACAATAGTGTTTACCTGTGGTAACACTGCAGAAAAAAAAAAAAAACTTAAGGGAATTGCTCACCTGGAATGGTTGTGAGAAGTCACAACCACTGTCATCACAGAAAGTACAACTGGACGTCTGATATCCACAGTTACAGCAGACACAGCCTTCCCAGACCCAGCAGACACTAACGTTTTGGCTTCAGAATCTTGTAATGTATGTAGTACAGTTCATATAGCGTCTTGTGCTTGGGTGCGATGAAAATACATGAGACACAGGTTTGATATAGAAGGTCTTGTATTACTTCATACAAGTAGCAAAAATAGTCACACAGTTTGCAGATACAGAAGCAGGAGACACAGCAGGCCAGAGTAACTTAAGCTCAGCAATCACTCTCCACAACAGATTCAGGATCTTCTTCTCTGTTACCGTAAGTCCATGCAAACGTGGATCTTTCAAAGAGCAGGGTTCCAGAGTCCACAAGTGTTCAGAGTTCCTCAGTAGGAATAGCTGGAGTACATAGTCCAAGGCTTCCAGGAGTCAGGTCACAGGTTCACTGCAGGCTAGATTCTGAAGCACTGATTGCTCAGCTGTGGCTGCTTAAGAAGCAAGAGGGAGAGAATCAGGGCGGGAACATGAAAGCTGAAAACTCCATATTGACTGAGGGCAAGATAGCTGCAGCAAGACAGAAAGCAAAATGGCTGACGGAAAACTGAGTTTCAAGAACATGTACAAAGAACCTTACAGGAGCACTGACTGACGAAACCCCGACATTGTTTACTGTCACCTGTAAACTTGTCTGGAAGTGGGAGGCGGGAAATAGTCCGAGCAGGGGTAGTAGAGGACAATCTGGCGGCGGCCACACTAGCAGCCTGAATCGCGACTGCAGTAACATCCACCGCTGAGGTTGTGCGCTCTAGAGTCGCCAACCTACCCTCCAGCTGCTGGATATACCGCTGCAGACGCTGGTCATCCGCCATTTTACCAGCCAGACCCTGGCGCTAATATTATTTTACGGCTGGCGGAACGCACAAAATAATATAAATAATCAGTGCGTTCGCAGCCGGGGTCCACCGTGCAGGCGAAGCCCGCTGCTGGCAAAAAGGCGCAAGAAGCAAACTCTGTTATCCCGCAGAGCTGCCAACATAAACACCGTAATGCGCTGTGGCAATGAGTGCGAACTCTGTTACTCCACAGAGCCGCTAGAAGAGGAGCCGCAACGCTATATGGCGATGTGTGCGCACTCACTAGACACAACTGAGTGGCAAAGAAAACACGCTAGGGCGCTGACTAGCGTTGAAAGCGAACCCTGTTACGTCACAGGGCCGCTTGAGAAAAAGCACTGTGTCCTGTAAGGCTCTCAGATACACAGTTAAGTGCTAAGCGTACATAAAGTGTGATCATGCGCTAATATCCTCGCGGGACTCACCCGCAATCTATGGCGTCTGAACGCCAGACCCTGAATACGGCAATCAAACTCCTCACCGGTTATGCCGGTAATCTAGGGCATCTAGGACACCGACCCTGACCAGCTACCATACCAAACTCCTCACCGATTAAGTCGGTATTCTAGTGGCTTATTTCAGCCGGGTCCCTATCCACACATACACATGACCACACTGGCGCATAGCATACAATGATTGATATTAGCGCATGGCGGCCCAGCCATGCTACCCTTTTATAGCAACAGCTACAGGACCTTCCAGGAACAAGGACCAATGAGAAGCTGTTACAAACACACGTAGCTACATGACCTTCCTGGCGGACCAATAGGAGCCGCTGCAGCACCTGGGCACGCTCAGATGGGAAAACGCAGGACTTTGTTCCAAAGACGACTGCTCCAGCACTGGCTATAATAGCAGATCCAGGAAAGGCAGCAGCAAGTCACTGCACAGTAGAGGAGTGGGCAAGATGCCTGGACCGACGTCTCTGCTGAGCAGGCTCCACTGCAGCCGGAGATGAATGGGAGACCGCAGCGGGACGGATTCGAGACTCCCCTTGTGCAGCAGCGGGAAATCAAACCCTAACACATACACTTATGTAATTGTAAGTTCAAACCATATATCAAAATACATGAAATGACATGGTTAACTGTGTCTAAACAATGTATCATTTCATGTCGGCTTCTGTGATTTCCCAAAAGCCGGCAATTGAATTAGCGGCTATTACAGTATGTAGAAGTCTAGGAACTATAAATATATATACATGTCACAATTACATGTGTATATATATATATATATATATGTGTTCTATGTGTATATATCTATTCTTTCTTTTGTGATTTAAATACTATTCTTTTGTATCCATTATATGTCAGTTTTGCAAGCCTGCGAGAAATTCTCGCAAGTCGGATGAAAATCGGATGTTACAAGGTACACACACATGCGACTAAATCGCATCTTTGAAGGAAAATCGGATGCCAGGCGGATGTGTGATGTTTTCATTTTGTTCCGATAATCGACCGACTAAAACGGTCCGATTTTTTGTAGTTGTGTCTGACCCCGGCCTTATTATTTCCAAAGCAGCCAATGGCCCAGAGATATTCTCTGCAGCATGAGATGGTGCATTGTCATGCCTGAACATAATTTTGCACTGTTATTTTTTTTACCATGGAAGAAAGTGGTCAGTCAGTATCTCTGTATACTTTGCTGTGGTCATTTTGACACTTTCAATGATGCTAATAGGTCTGCCAGCTTTCCCCCCATTAGTCCAGCCCAAAACAGGAACCCGCCACCTCCTTGCTGACGTTGCAGCCTTGTTGGGACATGGTGGCCATCCACCAGCCATTCCACTACTTCATCCACTAAGACCATTTAGAGTTGTAATGCACATATCAGTAAACAAGACTTTTAAAATCAGTCTTCATGTATGTCTGGGCCCACTGCATCTGTTTCTGTTTCTGAGCACTGCTTGGGGTTGGCCAAAAAGTAGGTTTATTCACAACTGCAAGTTGAATTACACACCTTGAGGTTCGTGAGATTTCTGATGCACCAGCAGCTTCAAATACCTGTTTTTTTGCTTTGTAATTGTGTTTTAGCAGCTGCTTTCTCAATCCGATGAATTTGTCTGGCAGAAACCTTCCTCATTATGCCTTTATCTGTGCGAACCTGTCTTTGCTCTGTATCAGCCACAAATCATTTCACAGTACGATGATCACACTTAAGTTTCTGTAAAATATCTAATGTTTCAGACCTTGTCCAAGACATTGCACTATTTGACGCTTTTCAGCACCAGAGAGATCCTTTTTTTCCTATATTGCTTCAAACCATGTGGTACGTCCTTGTTAAGTAGTTTTCCTTTATTTGGACTGACCTGGCGAAGTAGATATCACAGGTGTTTGAGAATGATTTCAGTGATCAAAGATCCCTGACACACAACCAGTCCATGAGTTTATTTGAAAAACAAAATATTACCTCTTTATTACATTTAAATCCAATTTGCATAATAATTTGGGACAAGCTGTAAGTACAGGTGCTTGTCACAAAATTAGAATATCATCAAAAAGTTAATTTATTTCAGTTCTTCAGTACAAAAAGTGAAACTCATATATTATATAGAGCCATTACAAACAGTGATCTATTTCATGTGTTTATTTCTGTTAATGTTGATGATTATGACTTACAGCCAATGAAAACTCAAAAGTCATTATCTCAGTAGATTAGAATACTTTATAACACCATCTTGAAAAATTATTTTAAAATCCGAAATTTGTACCATGTACAGTCATGGCCAAAAGTTTTGAGAATGACACAAATATTATATTTTCACATGATCTGCTGCCCTCTGGTTTTTATGTGTGTTTGACAGATGTTTTTATCACAGACAGAAATATAATTGCAAACATATGAGTAACAAAAGCTTATATTGACAGTTAGAATGAGTTAATGCAGCAAGTCAATATTTGCAGTGTTGACCCTTCTTTTTCAGGACCTCAGCAATTCTCCCTGGCATGCTCTCAATCAACTTCTGGACCAAATCCTGACTGATAGCAGTCCATTCTTGCACAATCAATGCTTTCATTTTGTCAGAATTTTTAGGTTTTTGTTTGTCCACCCATCTCTTGATGATTGACCACAAGTTCTCAATGGGATTAAGATCTGGGAGTTTCCAGGCCATGGACCCAAAATCTCTATGTTTTGTTCCCTGAGCCATTTAGTTATCACCTTTGCTTTATGGCAAGGTGCTCCATCATGCTGGAAAAGGCATTGTTGATCGCCAAACTGCTCTTGGAGGGTTGGGAGAAGTTGCTCTTGGAGGACATTCTGGTACCATTCTTTATTCATGGCTGTGTTTTTAGGCAAGACTGTGAGAGAGCCGATTCCCTTGGCTGAGAAGCAACTCCACACATGAATGGTTTCAGGATGCTTAACAGTTGGCATGAGACAAGACTGGTGGTAGCGCTACCTTGTCTTCTCCGAATGAGGCGTTTTCCTGATGTCCCAAACAATCGAAAAGGGGATTCATCAGAGAAAATAACTTTACCCCAGTCCTCAGCAGTCCACTGCCTGTACCTTTTGCAGAATATCAGTCTGTCCATGATGTTTTTTCTGGAGAGAAGTGGCTTCTTTGCTGCCCTCCTTGAGACCAGGCCTTGCTCCAAGAGTCTCCGCCTCACAGTGCGTGCAGATGCACTCACACCTGCCTGCTGCCATTCCTGAGCAAGCTCTGCACTGCTGGTAGCCCGATCCCGCAGCTGAAACACTTTTAAGAGACGGTCCTGGCTCTTGCTGGTCTTTCTTGGGCGCCCTGGAGCCTTTTTGGCAACAATGGAACCTCTCTCCTTGAAGTTCTTGATGATGCGATAGATTGTTGACTGAGGTGCAATCTTTCTAGCTGCGATACTCTTCCCTGTTAGGCCATTTTTGTGAATTGCAATGATGACTGCACTTGTTTCTTTAGAGATAACCATGGTTAACAGAAGAGAAACAATGATGCCAAGCACCAGCCTCCTTTTAAAGTGTCCAGTGGTGTCATTCTTACTTAATCATGACAGGTTGATCTCCAGCCATGTCCTCATCAACACCCACACCTGTGTTAATGGAGCAATCACTGAAAAGAGGTTAGCTGGTCCTTTTAAGGCAGGGCTGCAATGATGTTGAAATGTGTTTTGGGGGATAAAGTTAATTTTCTAGCCAAATATTGACTTTGCAAGTAATTGCTGTTAAGCTGATCACTCTTTATAACATTCTGGAGTATATGCAAATTGCCATTAGAAAAAGTGAAGCAGTAGACTTTGTAAAAATTAATATTTGTGTCATTCTCAAAACTTTTGTCCATGACTGTATGTTCAGTAAATGCACTCAATACTTGGTCGGGGCTCCTTTGGCATCAATTACTGCATCAATGCGGCGTGGCATGGAGGCGATCAGCCTGTGGCACTGCTGAGGTGTTATGGAAGCCCAGAATGCTTTGATAGCAGACTTCAGCTCGTCTGCATTGTTGGGTCTGGTGTCTTTCATCTTCCTCTTGACAATACCCCATAGATTCTCTATGGGGTTAAGGTCAGGTGAGTTTGCTGGCCAATCAAGCACAGTGATACTGTTGTTTTCAAACCAGGTATTGATATTGATACTTTTGGCAGTGTGGACAGGTGCCAAGTCCTGCTGGAGAATGACATTTCCATCTCCAAAAAGCTTGTCGGCAGAGGGAAGCATGAAGTGCTCTAAAATTTCTTGGTAGACGACTGTGTTGACTTTGGTCTTGGTAAAACACAGTGGACCTACACCAGCAGATGACATGGCTCCCCAAACCATCACTGATTCTGGAAACTTCACACTAGACATTGGAAATCCGAAGTTCCAGAATGTGGAGGAATAGTGGAGAGGCCACAATCCAAGCTGCTTGAGGTCTAGTGTGAAGTTTTCACTTGAAATAGATCACTCTATTTTTAGTGACACTATATTAAATATGAGTTTCACTTTTTGTGTTGAAGAACTGAAATAAATTAACCTTTTGATGATATTCTAATTTTGTTTATATGTGTTTGCTTTGCAGACTGTGCATCCGGTAAGTAGGTAGCCAGCTCTCTACTGTAAAGGGAATACATTTGTATCCAATCTCAGCAATGGCTGAAAGCGAAACAGATCGGACTCCAGACTTAGGCTATGATGTGCTTTTTCTGCAGGCAAAACCTGCTCTCTTGGCAATAAAGAAGCAATTGCAAAAAAACATAATTTGCTGAGGGTTTGTGGCTAGTGTTGAGCGATACTGCTCGATATCTAAAAATATCGTATCGGAATGGTATCACCGATATCACTAAATATCGTCGATATCCGATTCCGATACCGGAAGTCCCATGTAAGTCTATGGGAACAAAATATCGCAACAAAAAAAACCCTTTCTTTCGTTGTAAACACAAATATACACACATAGAATACATATATATATATATATATATATATATTATATATATTATATATATATATACATGTCATTGTGACATATATATATATACATATATTTATAGTTTATACACTTCTACATAGTAAAATAGACTCTGATTCAATTGCCGGGTAAAGCCGTGACATACCCCATAGAAGTCGACGGGCTCGGTGCCGAGTACCCCCAAAACCTCTGGCTCTGTGCGACTCAACTTGGGCGTCACGAACAGGATTCTGTAGCTCGCTATAAGCGAGTCCTGTGTGCCTGAATTGAACTGGTTTTGTGCTTGAGAATTGCTAAAATCATCAGAGAATGTATTTGCCATTTTTCCGCCATATCTGCGTCACGACGAGGCACTGGTGAAGAAGAAGGGGGTGCTCTTCGTGGGTGTACACTCACTCAGTGGCGCGAAAACGATGGCCGACCACTCTAAATGGTACTGCAATGTAAGATCGTGCCCCACAGCTCTGGAGTTCCGCCTCCTCATCCTCCTCAGTGTGCGGAAACTAACACGAAGGTCCCGCCTCACTACAAAAGAGGGGCCCTCTCCAGATGCTAATGACACATGTGACTTGGCAGAGATGGCTAATGGACACGAGCAGAAGTGTGAAGGGATGGAGCAGTCAGAGCTCTCCCCCCACGGAAGCGACCCGATCGCCACGGAACCACCGTTGGGCACCCGGCCTGGAAACCCTCCTACGCTGCAAGAAGCGGAGGATACCCTAAGAGGCCTGGCCCGGCACCGGGAGGAGGTCGCCAGGATGGAAGCCAGCTGGCGTGCCCTAAAACTAAACTTGGAGCGGCGCCAATCCCTCTTACCTGAAGTGTCTGTACCGGAAGGTGAGGCACCCGTTCTAGTAGAGGAGTCCATGCGGGCATCCCAGCCCTTGCAATGTGATCCGGTTGACGTTGTCGCAGTGGAGGCACCCGTTCCTGCAAAAAACTCTGCACCGGCAGCACCCCAGATCCCGCTGTCTGGCCCGTCGCTGAGACAGAAGAAGCGACACCCGTCCTCATGGAGGAGGCCGCGCAGGCACCAGAGGTCTACCTGTCTGTACCGGAGCCCCGACTGTCATCTGTTCCAGAGCCGGCTGCTTCCTCCGCAGGTGAGCGCCGCCAGGACTGTCGGGCGCCAGGAGAGCTGCCGCAAACCGGACATCGTAAGCTGCAGTTTGATGGTGGAGACATGGAGATGCTGGTGGAGGAGAATTACAACCGACGTCAGGAGGAAGAGTGGAGACGTTGGGAGCGGGAAGCAGAGCGACAAAGGGAGCAGCGAGAATCCCAAAAGCTTCGGCAACGTAACCTGAAGAAGGACCGGGCAGATAAGGACCGGATGAGAAAAGATAAAGGAACCCTGTGGGAGCTGCGGCATAAGGGTGCAGTACGGAGCTTTAAATTGAAAGGTGGTTGGGGCTTCATCCAGGAGCCTGGACTTTATTTAGAAGTGTTTGTGACCCGGCGGGACGTGGAGACTCACCTCCCAGAAGGACTCCCGGGGAGGGACCTGTTGCCAGGAGACTTGGTAACTTACACCCGACACTGGGGTTACAATGGATGGTACGCCCTAAATGTTACCAGGTGCGACCCCTACTCCCCAGAGTGTCAGGAACCTGTGAGACCCTCGGAGCCTTCAGCCTTCCACATCCAGGCCTCTGCACAAGTGCCCACCCCACGCCGTAAATCTCCCCAGCCTCCCTCAGTGGTCTCCTCAGCAGCCCCAGCTATGGACATGATAACTATAGCTGGCCCGTACCCGCGCCTGTTAGGCCCCCTGGGGTTCGTTCAGTCTGGGACATAGGGCTCCAGACCCGGAGGGAGATGAAAGAGGTGGCCACACAGACACAGATAGCGGGTCACGACTTGACTGTACAGGCCACACGACGTCATCAGGTCCTGGTGGTCCTTGGTGTCTCGGATGTTTGGCAAGCATCAGAAGAGTACCAGGTGGTACCTGGAACACCCCTGCCAAAGAATTATAAATAACCCGGACAGGGTCCCTGTATGTAAATAGTTAAATTGCTGATGTACCCGGACGGGTGAATGTTCATAAAAAATTTTTTTAATTTAATAAAAAACACAACACAGTTTTCATTACTTTTATTACAGTCTCATCCTGCGACGCCATCGATCTCCTGTAAAAAAATGAAATAAAAAAACAGCAGTATACCACCTGTCCGACGCAGTCCATAGTAACGAGTGTCCCACGACGATCCAGCTCTGCTACATCAGAATGACAGGCAGAGCCTGTCATCCCGGCGCAGCACAGCTGATTACCTGCTTCCCCGGCGGTGACGTCATTGGACTGGTTTACGGCCGGGATTACCCTGCAGTCACTGCAGTTATCGTGAAAAACTGCATGTGACCACCAGGGAGAAGATAATGGCGGCCATCAAGCAGTCCAGGACGTGACCGCCGAAGATCTTCTGCCAGGTAAGTGCCGCTGACTCCTGACAGACCCGACCGACGGACACTCACAGTGACAGTGACAAATCCGATTCCGGTATCCGATATGACGAAAATATCGGTACTCGGAATCGAAAGCCCGATACAGCTAATATCGGCCGATACCCGATATTTGCAGTATCGTATCGCTCAACACTATTTGTGGCATTTTTGCCACCTTTTTTCTGCGTTTTTGGTGCATTTTTTTGCTGCGTTTTTGTAAGGGTACATTTGTCTCTTGTGCATGCTGATAAAGTTTAGTGCATAAAAAATAATCTGATTCAGCTTCATTAGGTTTTGGCACCAAAAACGCAGCAAATCCTGATACCTATGCTTCTTTCAGTGTTTTTTCAGCATTTTTTGCATTACTAAATGCTTTTAATGGGTGAAAAATGCTGCAAAAATGCAGAAAAAATACTGAAAAAGTGATATGCTGAGTTTTGCAAAAGGAAAGCTCTTTGACGAAACAGTCAGGAAGAATAAAACAAGCTGTGTGCATGAGATTTCTGAAGCCTCATTGACTTTACTGGTACTGTGAAACTCAGCTGAAAATGTGCATTAAAGAAGCTCAGGAAAAAAAGCTGCAAAAATGCAACGTGTGAACATATCCTTATAACTACCAGAAAGGTTTGTGAAGTTGCTGCTGTTGTAACATTGCGTAGCCTGGACACAATTGTATCCACATCTCAAGGCAGAACCTTTATCAACAATAGGTAATATCTTGGCAATAGTGAGGAACCAAAACGTTAAAGGGGATGGCCACTTTAAAGAGTAGCTGGGGTGCCCTTTTTTATTTAATAAAACAGTGGGAAATCCTGGATTGGGATTTTTCTAAATATCACCTTTCAACAAAAATGGTGAGAGGTGTCCTTAATAGCACCCCGAAAGAGCATGTTTTTCTTCCGAAAGTCGGTCCTGAACGTCCATGTTGTGGGATTTATTAACACATGATCTGTTCCTTCCAAAGACCTTACAAAAGTCAAGGGGACATTCATTATGTGTGGAGGAAAGGTGTTTACAGCAGCTAAATAGGAAGAGGTTCTTTACACTTAGGGCAGTCAGAACTTGTAATACTTATAGAATCACAGAATGTAGAGTTGGAAGAGACCTCCTGGGTAGGGTTGAGCATTCCGATACCGAAACCCGGTTCCAATACTTGAAATCCAATGTAAATGTATGGGAACAAAATATCGGAAGTAAAAATATTCCGATATTTTGTTCCCATAGACTTACATTGGATTCAGGTATCGGAACCGGGTTTCGGTATCGGAATGCTCAAACCTACTCCTGGGTCATCGTGTCCAACCCCCTGCTCAATGCAGGAGTCACTAGACCATCTCAGTTATGTATAATTAAGTACCACAAAATCATGTCCCGAACACATCTGTTCAAATAGATAAAGCATTCAGGGAACTGCTAGATCCGCAGCAGTTAAAACACTGATATTATCAAAACTACAGCAACCAGTAAAATAAGTGACACATTGCTGGAATCGGGGTCTCTGCTCCAACATTATGCTGCTCTCAGATAGGATAGCAGAAGTTGGGTTAGCAAAACCCTTTAAGTCCTCTAAGTTGTGAGGTGCAGTGTCCATGGATAGAGAAGAGAAAACCAAACTTAAAAGTTCAGGGCTCGTACCGGACAGTTAGTACCCAGTGCTTAACGCCAAACACTGACTACACCGGGAGTCTATTGCAATGTTTGAAGTTCCAGGGAAAGGAGAGAGAGATAATTTTTCCGCTCCAAAGTTCAAGTCCCCATAGGAATAACGTTTTGGAATAAAGTTCAGGTTGGGTACCAGTACCTAAGCTTCCATGGGTCCGCTCATCCCAATCCATGGATTGTATGAGTTTCACAGCACATCCCAAAATTGCTCAATCAAATTGGGATCCGGGGAAATTAGAGATAAGTCTCATGTCTTGTTCCCCAAACCATTCATGTATATTTTTGCTATGTGACAGAGGCACAGTCACTGCCAACAGTGAATATCATTGCCATGAAGGGGGTACTTGGTCTGTACATGATCCCAGGATCTAATATTTCCAACTCAGCATTATCCAGATCATCACACTGCCACCACTGTCTAATCTTCTTACTATAGGGCACTCTGGTGCCATCTCTTCCTTAGGTAAGAGGAGAACATGTTTCTGCCTATCCACATAATGTAAAAAATGTGATTCATCAGTCAAGACCCCCTTTCTCCATTGCTATATGATCAGCTGTGATGTTCTTGTGCTTATTGTAGGTGCTTGCTTTGGTGAAAAGGTTTAGATATGGCACTCTGACCTGTCTGTGGCTACACAAATACAGCAAGCAGCGATGCTCAGTGTTTTCTGGAGTCTTTCTGTAGTAGCCACCAGTAACTTTTATAGCAAATTCTACCACTATAGCTCTTCTATCGGATCAGACTACACTGACTTACCTTCATTCGCCCTGTGGAAAGACGAGAAACAAAGGAATGAAACTGAAAGGGAGAAAATACAGATTAGATATCAGAAAAAACTTTTACAG
>JARQOD010000001.1:950006136-950053927 GCA_033576555.1 Oophaga sylvatica | reverse complement strand
GCGTTCGCAGCCCGGGGTCCACCGTGCAGGCGGAGCCTGCTGCTAGTAAAATGGCGTAAGAAGCAAACTCTGTTATCCCGCAGAGTCGCCAACATAAACGCCGTAACGCGCTGTGGCAATAAGTGCGAACTTTGTTACTCCACAGAGCCTCTAGAAGGAGAGCCGCAGCGCTATATGGCGATGTGTGCGAACTCACTAAACACAACTGAGTCGCAAAGAAAACACGCTAGGGCGCTGTCTAGCGTTGAAAGCGAACCCTGTTACGTCACAGGGCCGCTGAGAAAAAGTGCTGTGTCCTGTCAGGCTCTCAGGTACACAGTTAAGTGCTGAGCGTACATAAAGCGTGATCATGTGCTAATGTCCTCGCGGGAGTCACCCGCAATCTATGGCGTCTGAACGCCAGACCCTGAATACGGCAATCAAAACTCCCCCGGTTATGCCGGTAATCTAGGGCATCTAGGACGCCGACCCTGACCAGCTAGCACACCAAACTCCTCACCGATTAAGTCGGTATTCTAGTGGCTTATTTCAGCCGGGTCCCTAACCACACACACACATGACCACACTGGCGCATAGTATACAATGGTTGATATTAGCGCATGGCGGCCCAGCCATGCTACCCTTTTATAGTAACAGCTATAGGACCTGCCAGAAACAAGGACCAATGAAGCTTGTTCCAGAACAACAGTAGTCACAGGACCTTCCTGGCAGACCAATAGGAGCTGCTACAGTACCTGAGCATGTGACCCCTGATCTCCAATGAGAGATCTCACTCTGGGCATGCTCAGAAGGGAAAACGCAGGACTTTGTCCCAAAGACGTCTGCTCCAGCATGGCTATAATAGCAGATCCAGGAAAGGCAGCAGCAAGTCACTGCACAGTACTGGAGTGGGCAAGACGCTTGGACCGACGTCTCTGCAGAGCAGGCTCCACTGCGGCCGGAGATGAATGGGAGACCGCAGGGGGCTGGTTCGAGACTCCCCTTGTGCAGCAGCGGGAACTCGAACCCTAACATTACCCCCCCTCCTAGGGCCCCCCCTTCTTTGGGCCTCGCTGCGCTCAAAGGCAGCAATGAGCTGCGGAGCGTGAACATGCTCGGCAGGTTCCCAGGACCTATCCTCAGGCCCATAACCCCTCCAATCCACCAAATAAAATTTTTTGCCTCGTACCCCTTGTACCCAACAATGGCGTTCACCTCATGATCGTCGGTAGATGAACCCGACGTCCCGGCAGATGACTCGGAAAACCGGGAAATGGCCACGGGTTTCAGGAGGGACACGTGAAAGGTGTCAGTGATACCAAGGCGAGGCGGAAGGGCTAGGCGGTAAACCACTGGGTTCACCTGCTCAAGAACTTTAAAGGGACCCAAAAAGCGAGGTGCCAACTTGGTGGACTCTACACGTAGCCTGATGTTTCGGGCAGAAAGCCACACTAGGTCACCCGGAGCAAATGTAGGAGCGGAGCGCCGATGGGCATCGGCCGAAGACCTCATCCTCTCTTTGGAGGCCTGAATGGCATCTGTGTGCGGTCCCAAATGTCCCGTGCCTCCACAGCCCAGTCTGCCACCCTGGAATCGGCGGAAGACACGGGCATGGGCACCGGAACCCGCGGATGCTGACCGTAGTTCAGGAGGAATGGGGTCTGTCCGGTGGAGTCAGCCACAGCATTATTTAGAGGAACTCAGCCCACGGTAGCAAGGATGCCCAGTCATCCTGCCTGGCAGAGACAAAATGTCGCAAGTATGTGACCAAGGTCTGGTTGGCCCTCTCTACCAACCCATTCGTCTCGGGATGGTATGCAGAGGAGAGATTCAACTCAATGCTGAGTAAACGACACAGCTCTCTCCAGAACCGAGACGCAAACTGGGGACATCGATCACTGACAATTTTGTCTGGCATACCGTGAAGGCGGAAAATATGCCTAATGAATAATGCTGCCAAGGCCCGTGCAGACGGTAACAATGGTAACGGCACTAAGTGCACCATTTTGGAGAAGTGGTCGGTTATCACCCAGATGATGGTGCAGCCCCGAGACTTGGGTAAGGCCACCACAAAATCCATCCCGACCATCTCCCAAGGCCTGTCTGCCACCGGTAAAGGGAAAAGTAACCCAGCTGGCCGTTGTCGAGGGGACTTATTCTTGGCGCAGGAGACGCACGCCTGAACGTATTCCCTGACGTCACGGGCCATCTGCGGCCACCAGTATGTTCTCGCCAGCAACTCAGAAGTCCTTTTTGTCCCAAAATGTCCACCCACCCTGGACGAATGTGCCCAAGAGAGTACTTCCGGTCACAAATTGATGGGCACAAAAGTCTTGCCCGGAGGCACAGACTCAAGCGAAACCGGAGCCACCGTTTTAGGCTTTCTGTGGGGACAATAAGCCGAGGCTCCTCCTCCACCTCCTAGAGGACACCACGGAGCGGGATAGAGCGTCTGCGCGAATGTTCTTCTCACCGGATAGGAAATGGAGGGTGAAATGGAACCGGGAGAAAAACAAGGACCATCTGGCCTGACGGGAATTTAGCCGCTGGGCTGTCTGCAAATACACCAAGTTCTTGTGGTCCGTGAATACTTGGAAGGGGAAGCGAGCCCCCTCCAGAAGATGTCTCCACTCGGAGAAGGCCAACTTCATAGCCAGTAACTCCCTGTCCCCGATGGAATAATTCCTCTCTGCTGGTGTAAAGATCTTGGAAAAGAAGAAGCAGGGATGCTTCCGACCCTGGGCATCCTTTTGAAAGAGGACTGCTCCAGCACCAACAGAAGAGGCATCCACCTCTAAGATAAACGGTTTATCGACATCGGGGCGATGTAAGATGGGAGCACTGGCGAAATGCGACTTGATGGAGGAGAACGCCTTTGTGACCTCCTCTGACCACAACTTGGGATTAGCTCCCTTCTTGGTGAGGGTACCAAGGGAGCTACCAAAGTAGAGAAGTGGGGAATGAATTGGGATAGTAGTTAATGAACCCCATAAAGCGCTGCACCGCCTTAAGGGAGTGGGGTTCTTGCCAATCCATCACAGCCTGTAGTTTGGTAGGATCCATAGCCAATCCCTGGGTGGAGATGATATAGCCCAGGAAAGGTAGAGACTCCTGCTCAAACATGCACTTCTCCAACTTCGCATATAGGGAATTTGCTCGCAAGAGGTCGAAGACCTTGCAGACATCTCTCCGGTGGGAGGCCATATCTGGAGAAAAGATGAGAATGTCATCCAGATAGACTACCACCGAGGTGGTCAACATATCCCGGAAGATGTCATTCACAAAGTCTTGGAAGACAGCTGGGGCGTTACAGAGCCCAAAGGGCATTACCAGATATTCATAATGCCCATCCCTGGTGTTAAATGCCGTCTTCCATTCGTCCCCCTCACGGATGCGAATCAGGTTATACGCACCCCGCAGGTCTAACTTAGTAAATACCCTTACTCCCCGAAGCCTGTCAAAGAGCTCAGAGATTAGCGGCAAAGGATATTTATTTTTCACGGTGATAGCGTTGAGACCCCTATAATCAATGCACGGACGTAATTCTCCGTTCTTCTTCTGCACAAAGAAGAACCCCGCTCCCGCTGGTGACACCGACTTCCTAATGAACCCCTTGCCAAGTTCTCCTGAATATATTGGGACATGGCCTCTGTCTCAGGAAGAGAGAGGGGATAAACCCTTCCTCTAGGAGGCTCAGCTCCAGGCAAGAGGTCGATAGGACAGTCATAGGGGCGATGAGGCGGAAGAGTCTCCGCAGCCTTCTTCGAGAAAACGTCGGCATAAGACCAATAGACCTTGGGAAGAGGAGAGAGGTCTATGGGTATCTCAGTGGTGTTGACCTGCACGCTGTCCCTAATGCATCTGCCTTTACATAAATTACCCCAACCCAGAATTCTCCCTGAAGACCACTCAATATGGGGAGAGAGGTGGCGGAGCCAGGGTAATCCTAACAAAACCTCATCTATACCCTCAGGGAGGATAAAAAATGATATATTCTCCTGATGGGAAGGAGACATAGACAAGGTGAGTGGGACAGACTGATGGGTGATTTGTGAGGACAGAATTGCTCCGTTCAACACCCGTACCGATACTGGTTCAGCCAGCAACACCAAAGGCATGGTGTGGCGAGAAGCAAAGGAGGATGACATAAAATTCCCCTCTGCCCCAGAATCCACACACAGCTTGACGGATAGGGTGGTAGAACCGTGGGTAATTATCCCCTTGAGGAGCACTTTAGGGGCAAAACTCATGGCGTCCAGTGACCCTGTTCCTACGGTTACTGGGCGCGACCGTTTATTCAGCCGCTGTGGACATCGGTTGGCAAAATGTCCCTGCTGCTGGCAAATATAACAAATCGGGGATGGACGAGTGACCCGAGATTTAGATCCTGCAGGTGCAACCTCCTGAAGGTCGGGCGCCTGAACGGGCGACTCCAGAGGGGTGGTGAAGGTTGGAGCCAACCAAACCCTCTGCCTACACTGGGCTCGTTCCAGCCTCCGCTCGTGGAAACGGAGGTCGACGCGGGTGGAAATAGCGATAAGCTTCTCCAGTGTGGCAGGAATCTCTCTGGTAGCCAAGGCATCTTTCACATGACCCGCCAGTCCTCTCCAGAACACGGGAATGAGGACTTTATCTGGCCACTCTAATTCCGAGGCCAGAGTCCGAAATTGGACAGCAAACTGGCTGACCAAAGCCGAACCCTGGGTACTTGCCAGCAGTTTGAGCGCCGTATCGTGGGTGATCTGAGGTCCTAGAAAAACCTTTTTCAGAGCCTCCAGAAAACGAGAAGCACTCCGCACCACACGGTCGTCGCGCTCCCACAGGGCGTTGCCCACTCCAACGTTCTGCCCGACAGAAGAGCTAGCACAAAGCCCACTTGTGCCCGATCCGTGGGGAAACGTGCAGCCAGAAGCTCGAGGTGTATGGAGCACTGACTCACGAATCCCCGACATTGCTTCTGTCACCAGCAAACTTGTCTGAAAGCGGGAGGTGGGACAATGTAGGGACAGAGGTGGCAGAGGACAACCTTGCTGCAGCTACGCTAGCAGCCTGAACAGCGACTGCGGTAACATCCACAGCTGAGGTTGTGCGCTAGAGCCGCACTACCCTCCAGCTGCTGGATGTACAGCTGTAAACGCTGTTCATCCGCCATTTTACTAGCCAGACCCTGGCGCTAATATTATGTTAGGGTCTGCGGAACGCACCAAATATAAGATGTGGAGAGGTGCGTTCGCAGCCCGGGGTCCACCGTGCAGGCGGAGCCTGCTGCTAGTAAAATGGCGTAAGAAGCAAACTCTGTTATCCCGCAGAGTCGCCAACATAAACGCCGTAACGCGCTGTGGCAATAAGTGCGAACTCTGTTACTCCACAGAGCCGCTAGAAGGAGAGCCGCAGCGCTATATGGCGATGTGTGCGAACTCACTAAACACAACTGAGTCGCAAAGAAAACACGCTAGGGCGCTGTCTAGCGTTAAAAGCGAACCCTGTTACGTCACAGGGCCGCTGAGAAAAAGTGCTGTGTCCTGTCAGGCTCTCAGGTACACAGTTAAGTGCTGAGCGTACATAAAGCGTTATCATGTGCTAATGTCCTCGCGGGAGTCACCCGCAATCTATGGCGTCTGAACGCCAGACCCTGAATACGGCAATCAAAACTCCTCACCGGTTATGCCGGTAATCTAGGGCATCTAGGACGCCGACCCTGACCAGCTAGCACACCAAACTCCTCACCGATTAAGTCGGTATTCTAGTGGCTTATTTCAGCCGGGTCCCTAACCACACACACACACATGACCACACTGGCGCATAGCGTACAATGGTTGATATTAGCGCATGGCGGCCCAGCCATGCTACCCTTTTATAGTAACAGCTACAGGACCTGCCAGAAACAAGGACCAATGAAGCTTGTTCCAGAACAACAGTAGTCACAGGACCTTCCTGGCAGACCAATAGGAGCTGCTGCAGTACCTGAGCATGTGACCCCTGATCTCCAATGAGAGATCTCACTCTGGGCATGCTCAGAAGGGAAAACGCAGGACTTTGTCCCAAAGACGTCTGCTCCAGCACTGGCTATAATAGCAGATCCAGGAAAGGCAGCAGCAAGTCACTGCACAGTACTGGAGTGGGCAAGACGCTTGGACCGACGTCTCTGCAGAGCAGGCTCCACTGCGGCCGGAGATGAATGGGAGACCGCAGCGGGGCTGGTTCGAGACTTACCTTGTGCAGCAGCGGGAACTCGAACCCTAACATGTACATCTGAAGCACACTGCTTCTTTTTGTAGCATCATGGGAAAGTCACAAGAAATCAGCCAATATTTCAGGAAGAAAATTGAGGACTTGCACAAGTCTGGCTCATCCTTGAGTACAATTTCAAGATACCTGACGGTGCTGGTCCATTGGTCGAAGTAAGATGGATTCAGGGAGTCCCTGCTGGTGACTCATCTGAAGCTGTGTAGGACTGCGTGTGAGAGCAGTCGACGTGTCGCGTCACTCTATTGCTTTCGTACGGCGACCAAAAGGCTCTCTGAATGTTTTATAGGCTTTAGTTCCAATAGGATTATGAGGACTGACAGTACATCTCATGCATAGCATCTTACACAGATGAGGCACTATTATAAACATTTAAAATAATAATAATAATAATTTTATTTCTATAGCGCCAACATATTCCGCAGCACTTTACATTTTAAGGGGACTTTTACAGACAAGAGACATTAAGCATAACAATAAACACATAGCTCAACAGATACCCAAAGGAATGAGGGCCCTGCTCGCAAGCTTACAATCTAGGAGGAAGTAGGGGGGATATGAAAGGTGGATGGTAACGATTGCTTTCGTTGTTCGGACCAGCCGTAATGTAGGAAATCAGGTGTTCATGTAATGCTTCATGAACAGGTTATCAGCCAGAATATGTAAAAGTACAGACACAGAGGGCTATTAAATGCATAAAGCTTATGAGAACATAATACCAGGAACCTGGTAAAAAAAAATTTGAATGGGCAATACAGGGATAGTTAGATTAATGTGTTGAGGGGGTAGGCCAGTCTGAAGAAATGCATTTTTAATGCACACTTAAAACTGTGGGTATTGGGGATTAATCAAATTAACCTAGGTAGTGCATTCCAAAAAATTGTCGCAGCACGTGAAAAGTCTTGGAGATGGGAGTGGGAGGTTCTGATTATTGAGGATGTTCACCTCACATCATTAGCAGAACGGAGGGCACGGGTAGGGTGGTAGACTGAGATAAGGGAGGAGATGTAGGGTGGTGATGAGCCATGGAGTGCTTTGTGGGTTAAGGTAATAAGTTTATACTGAATTCTGGAGTGGATGGGTAACCAGTGTAATGACTGGCACAAGGTAGAGGCATTGGTGTAACGGTTGGTGAGGAATATGATCCTGGTTGCAGCTTTCAAGACAGATTGGAGAGGGGAGAGTTTGGTAAGAGGGAGACCGATTAGTAGAGAATTACAATTGTCCAGACGAGAATGAATAAAGAAACAGTAAGAGTTTTTGCAAAGTCGAAAGTAAGAAAAGGGTCGAATTCTAGAAATGTTTTTGAGGAGCAGATGGCAAGAGCGAGCCAGTGATCGGATGTGGGAGGTGAATGAAAGCTCTGAATCAAGTATGACCCCAAGACAGTGGGCGTGTTGCTGGGAAGTAATGGTAGAACCACACACGGAAATGGCAATGTCGGGCATATGTAGGTTAGTAGAGGGAGGAAAGACAAGGAGTTCAGTTTTTGACAGGTTCAGTTTCAAATAGAGGGAGGACATGATGTTGGAGACAGCGGTTAGACAATCACTGGTGTTTTCTAAAAAGGCAGGCGTGATGTCAGGAGAAGAGGTGTATAATTTGGTGACATCAACATAGAGATGGTACTAGAAACCAAATCTACTGATTGTTTGTCCAATAGGGTCAGTATACAAAGAGAAAACGAGGGGGCCTAGGACTGATCCTTGATGAACCCCAACAGTAAGGGCTAGATGAGAGGAGGAGGAGCCAGCAAAAGATACAGTGAAGGAGCGGTCAGAGAAGTAGGAGGAGAACCAGGAGAGAACAGTGTCCTTGAGGCCAATGGAGCCAAGCATAGTGAGGAGGAGCTCATGATCCACAGTCTCGAATTCTGCAGAGAACCTAGGATAATTAGCATGGAATAGTATCCATTAGATTTAGCTGTTAGTTGATCATTAGAGACTTTAGTGAGGGCAGTTTCAGTAGAGTATAAAGAGCAGAAACCGGATTGAAGAGGGTCGAGAAGAGAGTTATCTGAGAGATAGCGGATAAGACCAGTTGTTCGATGAGTTTAGAGATGAAGGGAAGATTAGAGACAGGTCTATAGTTAGCAGCACAGTTTTGGTCGAGGGATGGATTTTAAGTAATGGATGTATGATGGCATGCTTATATGAGTGAAAGATACCGGAAGAGAGAGGTTGAATATTTTTGTTAGGTGAGTGGTGACAGCAGGGGAAAGGGACTGGAGGAGATGTGAGGGAATAGGGTCACTGGCGCAATTAGTAGGGCGAGAAGATGCAAGGAGCCTGATCACTTCTTCGGTGACTGGATCAAAATCAGAGATTGAGCTAAATGCAGTCAGGTAGGGAGGACAGTGCATAGTATGAGGAGATTGGAAGAAAATTTCCTGTTGGATATGGTCAATTTTCTCTTTGATGTAACTGACCAGATCATCAACGCGGAGATCAGTGGTTGGGGCCTGCATCTTGGGTTGAGTAGGGAATGAAAAGTGTCAAAGAGACTTTTAGGGTTATTGGATAGTGAGGTGATGAGGGTGTTTAAATAGGTTTGTTTGGAGAGGTGAAGGGCAGTGTTGTATGTTTTAAGCATAAACTTATAGTGGATGAAATCTTTGGGTAGATTGGATTTTCTCCACAGGCGTTCGGCGCACCTGGAACACCGCTGTAGGAAACATGTTTGCAGCATGTGCCCGGGTTGTCGCCATCTGTGCAGAGGTGTTCTATGTATAGGAGGTGCAGCTTCATCCAGGGCACTTTGCAGTGTTTCATTATATTGCTTCAGTGCAGAATCAGGACATGAGAATTATGACTGCAAGTCCTTCTTAAGTTTCTGGGTGTTAATGGCCTCTATCTTTCTATAAGTATGGAAAGTGGGGGTGACCTGGCAGTTCTTGATAGAGAATGAAAGAAGGATTTGGTCAGACAGCGGGAGAGGGGAGTTTGGAAAATCATCCACTGAGCAAATCCGGGAGAAGACCAAATCGAGGGAGTTTCCATCTTCATGCATAGGAGATTTAATAGGCTGCGAAAGGCCAAAGGAGGAGGTTAGAGATAAAAGGTGAGTATCAGATGGCGAGAGGGGAAAAGCAATGGGTATGTTGAAGTCTCCCAGGATGAGGGTGGGGATGTCACAAGAGAGAAAATGTGGAAGCCAGGTGGCAAAGTGATCCAGGAACAGATGGGACGGGCCGGGAGGATGATACATCACCACCACTCACATGGAGAAGGGAATGTAGAGTCTGACAGCATGAACCTCAAAAGAAGGGAAGACAAGTGAGGGTACTTGAGGGATAACCTGAAAGGTACATTTGGGTGATAGGAGCAGACCAACGCCTCCACCTGCTCTGTTGTCCGATCTTGGGGTATGAGAGAAGTGTAGTTCACCATATGAAAGAGCAGCAGCAGTGGAGGTATCTGACTGCTGGATCCAGGTTTCAGTAAGAGCCAGAAGGTTAAGAGAATCAGAAAGTAAGAAGTCATGGATGAAAGAAACTTTATTACACACTGAGCGAGAATTCCAAAGGGCACAATTAAAAGAGACAGAAGGCATGCAGGGAATATTAATAAGATTAGAGGGGTTTCTGAGTGTAGCAGTTGGGGGGTTCAACTTGCTATAACATGAGGGGCGGGGGTTGAGAGAGATATCTCCTGTAACTAGGAGAAGGAGGATAGAAAGAGTGAGCAGGAGGTTAAGTGATTTGTAAGAGCGCCTCTTGTGTTGGATGGTGGGACTGAATGGATCTGTGCAATTTAGCAATGTGAAAAGAGTGTGAGTGCTATACATAGGAGAGGACTGAGGGGCCAATATGAATGGAGTGCAAAGAGTTAGTGCAATGACGATGGATGTGAGTGAATGTAGCAACCAGGATATAAATTATACAAGTGCATATGGTGAATATTTGTTGCAATCCAAAAATACTGGGAATAGGTTTGTTTAAATGTTTTACCTGTCTCCTGCCCTGTCTAACTGCCATGTTTACCTTCAAAAATAAAAAATAACATTATTTTTTTACAACACTAAAAACTATATTGTTAACATTAAATAATCATACATGGATACATTTTATTATTCAAATAAATATAAAAATTATATGAAAAAGGAAAAAACACATTTAATAAAGTAAAATATGTTTAAAATTGGTCCTTGTGATTGACAAGCTTACTGAAAAGCAAACAGTTCAATGTCATAGTTCAATCCATTAGGGACCAAGGTATTTAAATTAAAAATCCACTTGGATTCAACTCAAGACATTAACATTAAGTAATTACCCCCTCTCCAATTCCTTGGAATATGTTTCAATCCCACAAAGATACTAGACAAAAATTATCAAATTACCTTCCACGCAGCAGACAAATGGAGAAATATTGTGGTATTGGACAGTTTAACTTATCATACCGAGTGCATGAGCCTTCTCAACGTTGGACAAACCTATGAGAAACCAAAAAAGGATCCAACTAATTAATACATAGTAAAATTGAGTTTGTTGAACTTGTTTTAGCTTATTTGTAATCTTCTGGTATCTGGAAAATAATCTTTATATTGAAATAGTATGTACAACTGTATAGCACACTAACTATATCTCACTTGCGCATATCGTCTATTTTTAGTGCTTTTCAATATTTTTTGCAAGTTTTCTGTCATATCTGGTGTGAATTGCCACTAATACTTCGGTTTAGAGGCAACAGCAATAAGTATATATTCAATTAGCGCAGAGACATGTTATTGATCAAGTTGTGCTTTCTAAAACAAAAGAGGTTAACAGACGTAAAAGAACAGTAAACTCACAGCAATAGTGAATAGTAGAGCAGGTTCTTCAACTGAGATGGAGCTTGACTTCATGGAACTGCCTATACCCTCCACACAAGTCCTGAGCAAATGTAAGCACAATTATATTTTCCACCTACCAGGGTCCGACGTATTATGATTGCGACTGATCTCTCATAATTATGTAATTCGGTTTTCGCTGTAACACAGGGGTGCACAACTCCAGTTCTCAAGGGCCACAAACAATGCATGTTTTCAGGATTTCCTTAGAATTGCCCAGGGGATAATTTAATCACCTGCACAGGTGAAGATTCCAACACATTCTGCAATGCTAAGGAAATGCTAAAAACATGACCTGTTGGTGGCCCTAGAGGACTATCAGTTGTACACCCCAGCTCTAACATATAAACCCAAAATATAATCTTCTAGAGCCAATGTGACCCACGTAAGGAGTCTGTATGATGGAGCTCCATGCCTTAGCTGCCAGCAATATCAGTGGTCATGCCATGCTTCAGATATATTACTCTGAAGCAATAGAATGCTGTATAAAGGTAACACTTGCTATATCTGCATGTTCATTAAGTTCAACCTTGGGAGTATAGAGGTTTCATAAGGTAATATCTCATGAAGACAAACTCTGTTTAAACAAGAAGCGATTCCCGACTAGAGATGAATGAATCTGACTAAATTAGTATTTGGGAGAAAAAATTTAATTAGCATTGAATGTGCCTATTATTGTAAGTGAAAGACATTAATTATTCTGTGTGGTCTTTCCAAGGCCACTGCATAGTAAATGAAGGGGTTAAAAATAAAAAAAATGCTATATTATTCTGCCCCACTACCATAGCTCCACGCCCTGTCCACTGCTGGTTCCCTTCCTTTAGCTCTGGTCTTCTTCTCCTCAGTCTTCAGTATACGGGATTCTGGTGCTGACTAGGCCTCATGTAACATCATGACATGCATCACCCCATGTCTTCATGATGATTGGGGGGAGCATGTCATGATGTCTGTTGAGGTCCAATCAGCAAAGAGTGAAGACTGTAGAGAAGAAGACCAGAGCTAAGCCAGTAGAAGACTGAGTGAGAGCTGCTTCTGTAGGAAAGTTGAGGGTTGAGGTGATTAGAATATTGCTTTATTATTATTTCCTTCCTAGCCATGAAAAGAATCCAGAAAATGGCAGGTAGCTAATCTCATCTGAATTGCAATCAAATTGCAAAAAATTTGTAGGGGCGAATGCAAATTTAAAAAAAAAAATCTTAATCAATGCAATAAACTTTGAATTGATTTGCTCACCTCTAGAGATGAGCAAATATATTCAAAGTGGAATATAATTCTGCTTTAATGCTACAGAAATCCGTAATTTTGAAAATATAGGTTTTTTTTGTAATTCACCTCCATGCAGATTCAGCAAGTTAACGGCTGCTGGCCACCATTTTTCTGAATCATAAAGAACAATCAAAAAGTTAAAATATAAAATACTTCTGCTCACTTCACCTCTCACCTCTCAGGATCATCCTCTCTTGACCTTCACTCGTCCACTCCTCGTCACATCTTCTCATCAATGTCACTAAGCGTTGAATGCCTGGGCTTCTTCACGATAGTATGAGACTTCTGGCTCTGATGCCTGCCGTCACATCATGGCATCATGACATTATAGATCCTGGGCCTTATCAGAGCCTGAAGTTCCATTCCAGCATGAAGCACCCAAAAGATTAAGTGCTTGTTGCGATGATAAGAAGATGTGACAAGGACCGGATGCTTGACGGTGCGGAGTGGAGGGGCTGGAGAGATGAGAAATGAGGTGAGTATAAGGGATTTTTTTTTATTATTATTACATCTTATGTTTACTATCCTCTTGGGCATAGAGAGACCCCAGAGCATAATAAGGGACATTCAGTTTGCAAAGAATAGATTCTCTGCAAAACTAATTTAGCACAAACAGGTGAATTGGAAATATGCCAAATGCACTCATCTCTACTCACCCCTACTCCCCACCTGTGAGCCTGTAAGGCTGACCTTGTGACATGGACCAGCTAAAGCCACAGGTCCAGGTGGGTATATGGACCCCAGGCTTCAGTGCAGCTGGAAATGGAACATGGACAGCATGGACGTGGCATACACAGTAATCCCAAGAACAGCGGGATGAAGAGAGTCAACAGGGTAGCAAGGATTGATGCAGATCAGCATGGTGTGCACAGGAGCTGGAGAATGCTAAACTGGAGTCATGAGTATAAATCTAAAGACACAGGTGTGTGTCCTGATGGGGATTAAAAGGCCTAGGGAGGTGATGTCAGACACGCCAGGCAACCAGCAAGCCTAGTGTGGAGCACAAAAGAGGCCAGAGGACCAAGCTGTGGGGTGAAAAGCCCGAACCTGGACAGCTGAGTAACAGGGTCATGAGAGCTCCCCATGAAAAAAATAGACCTATCTGTGCATTTCACTGCCTCGTTGTGCCTCATTCTCTCTGAAGCAGGTTCCTTTGGCAATAACAGCTGATCTTTTGACCTTTTATAAGCTGAACGTGCTGCAAATACATGATCACTAGACTGGCCTCTATTTACAAAGAGATTGACTTCATGACTCAGCCATTTAATGATATTTACGTCTAGGCCAATTTCAATATTAAGGTACTTTATTAGTATGTTGGATATACCACTATTTAGATATTGATGACCTAGCATAGGATAAGTTGTCAATCTCAGATTCCACCGAACAGTTGTTTGCCGCTACACAGTTCACACAACCGTGCTGTTCGAGCTCCGTGCACTGTTTAGATTCTGCCGGTGCTGAAATAGTTGATTGGAGGATGTACCCCTATCTTGTGTATCGGCGTTAATAACTAAAGTTGTTGTATTGGTGGTCAATGCAATCTGTATTCGTACAAAACTTAGTATAAGAGCTGATATTGAAGATGGGTCAGCTAAGGATAGTTCAGTATCAAAAGACAACACGAAAAGTCAGAGCAAACAAGAAAATGAACGTCTTTCATTACAGGCACTTTACTCAGACTTTGCTTTTACTTTCACACACACAAATACAACAGTTAAATGTTCAAGAGTCAAATCCTTTCAGGAAACCAAGAAAATCTAGTACAATTATGGAGAGTTCCTCACCTACATCACTCAGTCTACCTTTTATACACAGCTCAACCTCCAGGGTGTAAGATGCAAGAAATCCTTTATCACCTATAGGAGTAACACTGATCCATCAACACCCATGTAACAAGAGCAGCCATGGATTTCAAAAGCAATGTGTAGCATTGTGCTATCAGGGTACTATGCTCCAATATTCTACAAGTACAAGCTCACAAATTCAGACTTTCTAAGGTTTTCAGAAGTTGTTTCTTAGTCATACAATATCTGAACTTAGAAGAGTGAGGTGGGTGATCCACACAGCAAATGTGCAGATCAGCAAATCTGTCTAATGCATGACACTGAGCATTGGATGTAGTGCTGCCTAACTGCTTAGATTTGTCATTTGAAGATTTCTGGAGGTATAAGGTCACATTCACATGTTCAGTATTTGATCACTATTTTACATCAGTATTTTTAAGCCAAAATCAGAAGTGGGTGAGAAATGCAGAAAGTGGTGATGTGTTTCTATTATACTTTTCCTCTGATTGTTCCTCTCCTGGTTTTGGCTTACAAATACTGATGTAAAATGCTGAGCAATTACTGATCATGTGAACATGGCCTTATAGTGGGTATATTGGTTGTCATACAGCTTTCCAAGAAAGTGATAATTATAAATGGCTAAAAATTTAAGTGGGTGTTATATTTTCAGCAAACGTTGTTCATTGCAGAATGAAAAAAAATGTATCAATTTTTATGGTTTTTCAAGATTTTTGTTCAGTAGGATGTTTTGTTGTTTACTTTCAATGGATCTAATTCGGTCCAGTTCATGTGATAGACGTGCAGGTGAAATCATTGGGTCAGAACCCAAGTCTCAAAAACCCTTTGTTCTTTAATTCTGGAAATCAGTATTAATCAGAGATCAAAGATTTCTTTTATGTTACAAATTAATTTTAACTAGATTTCTACTAGGGCTGCATGATGCCTAGTTAACTTCATGTCACAATCTTTCTCTACTAGAAATAAGAACACAATTTATTAAATTAATACCATGATAAAATCAAAGGTACTTAAATATGAAAAAGTGATATTTTATTAATGCCTCCCGAAGAAGCAGTGCAAAGCGCGCGTTGGGGCAGAGGGATGCCCGGGATATCCACGTGCACAACACTACAGGTAATATATGCTCCAACATATTTTCCATTGGCCCATACTGTTGCCTTAGCGGTGCGGTTGGCATTATATGAACGGCGGACACATTGAGCTCATAGCACTCCGGTGGTTACCTTATTGTTTTAACCTGGCACATACAGTATTTTTATTGCAGTCATCATTAACATAGGTTTAGCCACCTGAGACTATAATTTTGTTCCATTCATTTTCATAGTTTACCGCATTTTATGCATTTCAATAGGTTACCCCTTGACCCTTGATCACCATATGTTTATCCACTAGGACTTATTTGCACATTACACTTTGCACTTTGTTTTTTTTTCAGGAAATACCCGCTTAATGGTTAGTCTATAATGTGTCATATCATGTTTGGTTATGGAACATAATATAGCTTGTGTCACGTGGTACTCCCTCGTATTAAGTCCCTCTTTTTATTGACCTGGCACCTTTCTTTTTGTGTCTTTTTACTATATTGTTTTACTTTTGCATTAATAAAGTGTGTAATGTAATATATTGTATCTGAGAAATGTGCTTATTTCTCCGCTTATGAGCCACTTCTTCTCATCTCCTCTCTTCTCTCTGGCTTCTTGAAATTAATGAATCTGCAATTGACCCTCACCTGGCGGGAAGAAACCAGCTATTATCAAGTCACTCTTACATTTCACACAAAAGGATAGAAGAATTCCTACAGATCATTCCCTACTTAGCACACAGACAAAATCAGCAGAGGATTAGAGGACATTTTATAGCAGTACTGAGCTGTGTAGATGTAAATCCAGCACTTGTAAAACCCTTGATAGAAAGCTACTGCTCAACTCGTGTGTCTCCCTCTACTTGTTTTCTCACTTTGCTCCTTACTCATCCTCCCCCCTCCATAGAGTATAATAGGGAGTGTAATATAATACCTTACAATTCTGACAGTCTTTCTTGTCTTGAGCAATACTGAGTTGAACTGTTTTTCCTGAGAGGATGGTGAGTTCAGCAGATAGGGATAGAGGGGTATAATTAGGGTATTGTTTATGGAGCAGTGGGAAAGTAACCAGATAAGATATACGGTATTACAATGTTTGTTAGATTGATTTCAAGTTTGCTGAAAGTACAGTTCCCTCATCCCTGAGCTGGATTCATGGTTTTACACTACTTACTACTGTTGTATCATGTTCTCTTGGATGCTGCTGCTTTTGAAAAGGAGAGCAAGAATCATTCATGTCTGTGTGTGCTTTGTATGGGAAACATTATAGCATCTGGCCAGATATAGTTTTATTCCTCATGTACATACACGACACCTTACTCTGAATGGTCACATAAAATTACAGGAACACTAATGACATTTTTACAAACTATACCTTAAATGTATTATTTTGCTGCAATTTACTGTTTAACCCTTAGTGACAGAGCCAATTAGCAGCTTAATGACCGGGCCAATTTTTACAATTCTGACCACTGTCACTTTAAGAGGTTATAACTCTGAAACGCTTTAACGAATCCCGCTGATTCGGAGACTGTTTTTTCGTGACATATTGTACTTCACGTTAGTGGTAAATTTTTTTGATATGACTTGCGTTTATTTATGAAAAAAGCAGAAATATGACTAAAATTTAGAAAATTTAACAATTTTAAAACTTTAAATTTTTATGCCCTTAAATCAGAGAGATATGTCACACAAATTTCCTAATAAATAACATTTCCCACATGTCAACTGTACATCAGCACAATTTTTCTATATGATAGAAAAAAACAAAAAGTGACACCATTCTAAAAACTGCACCCCTCAAGGTGCTCAAAACCACATTCAAGAAGTTTATTAACCCTTTACAGGAACTGAAGCATTGTGGAAGGAAAAAATTAACATTTAACTTTTTTGCAAAAAATTTATTTCAGAACCAATTTTTTTTAGTTTCACAAGTGTTAAAAGAGAAAATGAACCACAAAATTTGTTGTGCAATTTCTCCTGAATATGCTGATACCCCATATGTGGGGGTAAACCACTTTTTGGGTGGACGGCAGAGGTTGCAAGGGAAGGAGCGCCATTTGACTTTTTCAATGCAGAATAGGCTGGACGCCATGTCGCGTTTGTAGAGCACATGATGTGAATAAACAGTGGAAACACCCAAAAAGTGACCCCATTTTGGAAACTATACCCCTTAAGGAACTTATCTAGTTGTGTGGTGAGCGCTTTGAACCTCCAAGTGCTTCACAGAAGTTTACAACGTAGAGCCGTGAAAATAAAAAAATCATTTTTTTCCTCAAAAAATTTTTTAGCCCGTTATTTTTATTTTCCCAAGGGTAACAGGAGAAATTGGATAACAAAAGTTGTGCAATTTTTCCTGAGTACGCTGATACCCCATATGTGGGGGGAACCACTGTTTGGGCGCATGGGAGAGCTTGGAAGGGAAGGAGCGCCATTTTGTAATGCAGACTTTGATGGAATGTTCTGCAGGCGTCATGTTGTGTTTGCAGAGCCCTTGATGTGCCTAAACAGTAGAAACCCCTGCAAGTGACACCATTTTGGAAACTAGACCCCCCAAGGAGCTTATCTAGATGTGTGGTGAGCGCTTTGAACCCCAAGTGCTTCACAGAAGTTTATAAACGCAGAGCCATGAAAAAAAAAAAAATTTCTCCTCAAAAATGATTTTTTTTAGCCAGATTTTTTTTATTTTCCCAAGGAGAACAGGAGAATTTAGAGCCTCAAAATTGGTGTGCAATTTGTCCTAAGTACGCTGATACCCCATATGTTGGGGTAAACCACTGTTTGGGTGCAAGGCAGGGTTCGGAAGGGAGGGAGCAGCATTTGACCTTTTGAACGCCATGTCGTGTTTGGAGAACCCCTGATGTGCCTAAGAAGTGAAAACCCTCAATTCTAGCTCCAACCCTGACCCCAACACACCCGTAACCCTAATCCCAACCCTAACCCTAATCCCACCCCTAACCCTAATTCTAATCCTAATCCCAACCCTAATTGTAACCCTAACCCTAATTGTAACCCTAACCCTAAATTTAAACCTAATTATAACCCTAACCCTAATGGAAAAATGAAAATTTATTTTCTTTATTTTATTATATGTCCCTAACTAAGTGGGTGATAAAGGCGGGTTTATTTACTATTTTTTTTATTTTGATCACTGTGATAGCGTTTATCATAGTGATCAAAATGTACCTGCACTGAATGAATGAATCTGCCAGCCGGCAGATTCGGCGGGCGCACTGTGCATGCGCCCGCCATTTTATTTGCAGGAAAAAGATGCCGGGAGCTGCGGGAGACATGGGAGGACGGGGGGACACCGGGAGGTACGGGGGCAGATCGGGGGACCCTATTTCTCTCCCCTCTTATGTGCGATCACATCAGAGGAGAGAGAAAGATAACAGAGAATCGTGGCTTTTTTTTCAGTAGCTGTTATATGGTTAATAATGGCGATCGCAAAAGCGGGGTCGGTAAAAACCGACCCAAATCATGTTCTCTGGGGTCTCGGCTACCCCAGTAGCTGAGACCCTGGAGAAAATCCGACTCTGGTGGGCGCTATATACTTTCTCCACAGCGCTGTGAATTAACGGCGCTGTGTTTTAAGTACCCTTAACCACCGCTGTTAAAAGGCGTATTGGTGGTCGTTAAGGGGTTAAAATACATCTCAATTGATGAATATGAACATGAATTAGTGTAATGAAAAAGACAATTATTACTCAATGAAGCAGAACTTAGTTGGACATTCACTGGTACAGCTTTCTGATCATCAGTAACATGTGTTAATCCCTTTTGAGGGCCTCAGTACCAGAAAAACCAGAGACCGATGTGCAGGAGCTTGGATTTATGATGGCTGAAGAGGTGGCATAAGGAACCAGGTAAGGGCCTAAAAAAAGGTGAGTATAAATTTTTTAACCCCTTTCAGGCCTTCAAAACTATCCATTAAAATGTGAATCAAATCCCCAGTTTGAAATAATAGAATCCAAACTTTATGAAAAATCTGTAGCAAATTTGATTCACTCATCTCTAATAAAAATATGTTGTGACATTTTGGAAGTTATTAACTCTAATAAAAGTATAGTTTATATTGTGGAGCTCTTAGGACAATGAAATGTTATATAACATGTGTAACTGCATTTTTTCACCCTTTTACCAACTTTTCACCCCTTCAATTCAATCTACTAAGTTCTCTTGCAGGGCTTCTTTCTGGCAGGGGTGGGAAAATCATTTATGAAGTGACGCTGTGTCAATGCTACTATTAAACAACAGAGACTGTTGTGAATGGGTTTGAGATGAGTTCTGAGCAGAGGCTCCCTCTGGTGGTTACAAGCGGTACTAGTGAGGATTGTGAGGACTGGGAATCAGGTGTTACTGATTGGTCTTATTTAAGGGAATCATTTTCCCATCAGGGTTGCCGGTGATCAATTGTTCTGGTCTGAATCCTTCTTTCCAGTTTCCCTTGTAGCCTGCTGTGTCGTGTCTGCATCTCCTGCTATCAGATAAGACAATTTCTTATTTTGTGTTTTTGCTATATTTTTGCATTTGGTCCTGCACTTCTGTGGGGGCCTTCTGGGTCCCCTCCGGGGGCTTTTGCCCTCTCAGTTTAGTCCAGCCACTGTGTTTTGTACTTTTGCTTTTTCCAGTTTTTTCAGTGGCTGCTGTTTTTGTTACACCAGAGAACTAATTTAGGTGGTAGAGGTCGTGTGATCTCAGGTGATTTTGAAATTAGTAGAGTTGGTGTTTTTCAGGGTTTTCTGGGATTGCAGTAAGTACCCTTCCTGTCCTTTTCTATTTAGATAGTTTGGGCCCCAGCGTTTGCTCATACTATTTTCTTTCTGTGTCAGTATTTCCTCTTGTCTAACCGCCATTACATGTTTGGGGGCTTTCTATTATCTTTGGGGTTCTGCTACGGGGCAGATAGCTTTCCTATTTCTATCTTTAGGTGTAGTTAGTTTCTCAGGCTGTGACGAGGCGTCTAGGACCAACGTAGGAACGCTCCACGGCTGCCTCTAGTTGCGGTGGTTAGTCAGGGTACTGCAATCTCATAGATTCCAACTGCTCTGGTGTATTTCCTTTTTTGCCTGCACTCCTCAGCTACCGTAACATAACAGTATCACCGGCCATAAAAATTGTATGGTACTCACAGAAGGGAAAAAATATTTTGAAGGAAGAAAAGTTGTCAGAGATATTTTTCTGTTCTGTTTTTTTTTTTTTTTTTTCCCTCTGTATCTCTGGGTGCTGGGGAGGATCTTTTCTCCCAATGGAGTTTGCACAGTTGTCTGGCCGTGTGGATCAGCTTGCCACTGAGGTTCAGAGTATTGCTGCATATCTTGCTAGGTTGCCTGTTGTGGAACCTAGGATCCCCATGCCAGATTTGTTTTTAGGGGATCGAGCTAAGTTTCAGAATTTCAAAAATAATTGTAAATTGTTTCTTGCCTTAAAATCTAAGTCCTCAGGAAACGCAGCGCAGCAGGTTCAAATTATCATCTCTCTCCTGCGCGGCGATCCTCAGGATTGGGCTTTTTCCCTGATACCTGGGGATCCTGTTTTGAGTGATGTTGATGCATTTTTTCAGGCTTTGGGGTTATTGTACGATGAGCCTAATGTCACTGATCAAGCTGAAAAAGCCTTGTTGGCATTAAATCAGGGGCTTGATGACGCTGAGTTATACTGTCAGAGATTCCGTAGGTGGGCAGTCCTGACCAAATGGAATGACGACGCTTTGGCGGCCCTTTTCCGGAAGGGTCTGTCAGATAATGTAAAGGATGTTATGGTGGGATTCCCTGTCCCCTCTGGTCTCAATGATTCTATGTCATTGGCGATTCAAATTGACAGACGTTTGCGTGAGCGGAGAAGTATGCGTGGAGTGGTGTTGCCTTGTGAGCCAGCTGCTGAGCCCATGCAGTGTGATGGAGTGGTGTCTGGGGCACAGCGTCATGAGTTTCGAAAGCGCAATGGGTTATGTTTCTACTGTGGTGATGCCTCTCATGCTATTTCAGTCTGCCCTAAGCGGGGAAGACATTTTGCACGCTCAGTTGTCTTGGGTAGTGTTCAGACTAAGTTTTTATTAACTGTCACTCTGATATGCTCTCTGTCCTCATTTTCTGCTCAGGCTTTCGTTGATTCTGGAGCAGCTATTAACCTGATGGATTATGATTTTGCTAAATGTTGTGGGTTTTCGTTGATACCCCTACAGAAGTCTATTCCTTTACTGGGGATCGATTCTACCCCTTTGGCTGAGAATAAACCCCAGTTTTCTACTCAGGTGATAATGAGGGTTGAACCTGATCACCAGGAGTGCTGCAAATTTTTGGTTCTATATAATCTGCATGACATTATAGTGCTGGGTTTCCCTTGGTTACAGTCTCATAATCCTGTTTTGGATTGGAAATCTGTGTCTGTAACCAGTTGGGGCTGCCAATGTGTTAGTGCCAACACTCCTGTTTTTTCTGCCTCCCCC
This sequence comes from Oophaga sylvatica, assembly GCA_033576555.1. NCBI lineage: Eukaryota > Metazoa > Chordata > Amphibia > Anura > Dendrobatidae > Oophaga > Oophaga sylvatica. The sequence goes on along the minus strand of JARQOD010000001.1, from coordinate 950,032,272 downwards.
CAGGCTGAGGATGTTCCTGACTTTTTTGTTTGATTTTTCTGATGTGTTTAGCGAAAGTAAATCTGCATCCTTACCTCCCCATAGGAGCTATGACTGCGCTATTGAATTAGTGCCAGGTAGTAAATTCCCTAAGGGTCGCCTTTTTAACTTGTCTGTACCTGAACATGACGCTATGCGGTCTTATATCAAGGAATCATTGGAGAAGGGTCATATCAGACCATCCTCTTCACCCTTAGGTGCCGGTTTTTTCTTTGTGGCCAAAAAAGATGGTTCATTAAGGCCGTGTATTGATTATCGTCTCTTGAACAATATTACTGTGAAATATCAATACCCGTTACCCTTGATTTCTGACCTGTTTTCCAGGGTGAAAAACGCTACTTGGTTTACCAAGCTTGACCTCAGGGGGGCGTATAACCTTATTCGCATTAAGCACGGGGATGAATGGAAGACGGCATTTAACACCCCTGAAGGGCATTTTGAGTACCTTGTGATGCCCTTTGGGCTCACTAATGCTCCTTCCGTCTTCCAGTCCTTCATGAATGACATTTTCAGGGATTTTGTGGACAAGTTTCTGATTGTTTATTTGGATGATATCTTGATTTTTTCTAATGACTGGGACTCTCATGTGAAACATGTTCGAACTGTATTCCAGATTTTGAGAGAGAATGCTCTGTATGTGAAGGGATCAAAGTGTCTTTTTGGCGTACAGAAGATCTCATTTCTGGGATTCATTTTGTCCCCATCTGTTATTGAAATGGACCCGGTCAAGGTTCAGGCCATCTGTGATTGGGTCCAACCTACTTCATTAAAGGCTCTTCAGAGATTTTTGGGTTTTGCCAATTTTTATCGTAAATTTATTGGTAATTTCTCGGTTATTGTTAAACCATTAACTGATTTGACCAGAAAGGGTTCTGATGTGGTGAACTGGCCTCCTGAGGCAGTCTCTGCGTTTCAGAAACTTAAGCAGAGATTCACTTCTGCTCCTGTTCTACGGCAGCCTGATGTTTCTCTGCCATTTCAGGTGGAGGTTGATGCCTCTGAAATTGGGGCAGGTGCCGTTTTGTCCCAAAAAGATCCAGAGACCTCTAAAAGTAACCCTTGTGCCTTTTTCTCTCGAAAATTTTCTCCTACTGAACGTAATTATGACGTGGGTAATCGGGAGTTATTGGCCATGAAGTGGGCTTTTGAAGAGTGGAGACATTGGCTGGAGGGAGCCAAACATCAGGTGGTGGTCCTTACGGACCATAAGAATCTGGTCTATCTGGAATCTGCCAAGCGACTCAATCCTAGACAGGCCAGGTGGGCCTTGTTTTTCACACGTTTTAATTTTATGGTTTCCTTTCTTCCTGACACTAAGAATGATTAAGGCGGATGCCCTCTCGAGGAGTTTCCTTGCGGACTCTCCTGAGCTATCTGATCCCTCTGTTATTTTGAAGGAGGGTGTAGTTCTTTCCGCCATCTCGCCCAATTTGAGACTTGCTCTGGAGGGGTGTCAGGAGGATAGGCCCGAGCGCTGCCCTGTTGGAAAATTGTTTGTCCCGGACCAATGGAAAAAGAGTGTGATGTCTGAGATTCATTGTTCCGCATTGGCTGGGCATCCCGGAATTTTTGGTACCAGAGACTTGGTTAGTCGGTCCTTTTGGTGGCCTACCTTGTCTCGCGATATCAGGGAATTCGTGCAGTCCTGCGGGACTTGCTCTCGCTCCAAGCCTTGCTCTCGCTCTAGTGGTTTGTTGATGCCATTGCCTGTGCCCAAGAGACCATGGACCCATATCTCTATGGATTTCATTTCCGATCTTCCTGTTTCTCAGAGAATGACCACCATCTGGGTAATTTGTGATAGGTTTTCCAAAATGATACATCTTGTGCCATTACCTAAGTTGCCTTCCTCCTCTGAATTGGTGCCGTTGTTCCTTCAGCACGTGGTTCGTTTACACGGCATTCCTGAGAACATTGTGTCTGACAGAGGAGTCCAGTTTGTTTCCAGATTTTGGAGGACTTTTTGTTCTAAACTGGGTGTTCAATTGTCTTTCTCCTCGGCATTTCATCCTCAGACCAATGGTCAAACTGAGAGAACAAATCAGACATTGGAGACTTATCTAAGATGCTTTGTGTCTGCTGATCAGGATGACTGGGTCTCTTTTTTGCCTTTGGCTGAGTTTGCTCTTAATAATAGGGCTAGCTCTGCCACTTTGATGTCTCCATTTTTCTGTAATTCTGGGTTTCACCCTCGATTTTCTTCAGGACAGACGGAGGCTTCTGTCTGTCCAGGTGTTGACTCTGTTGTTGAGCGTATGCAGCAGATTTGGGACCAGGTAGTGGAGAGGTTGTCCCTCTCTCAGGAGAAGGCCCAGCGGTTTGCTAACCGGCATAGGACTGATGGTCCTCGGTTTAAAGTGGGGGACTTGGTCTGGTTGTCCTCAAAGAATATTCCTATGAGAGTAGCATCTCCTAAATTTAAGCCTAGGTTCATTGGACCTTATAAGATCATGGAGATTATTAATCCTGTTTCTTTTCGTTTGCTTCTTCCAGGGACATTTAAGATCCATAACGTGTTCCACAAGTCCTTGTTGAAGAGGTTTGTTGAGCCAGTGGTTCCTGCTGCTGTGCCTCCTGACCCTGTTTTGGTTGAGGGCAATCTGGAGTATGTGGTTGAGAAAATATTGGATTCTCGTTTTTCTAGACAAAGACTCCAGTATTTGGTTAAATGGAGAGGTTATGGTCAGGAAGATAATTCTTGGGTGTTTGCTTCGGACATCCATGCTAGGAGACTTATCCGTGCGTATCATAGAACTCATCCTGACCGACCTGGTTGCTCAAATGAGGGTTCGGTGACCCCTCCTCAAGGGGGGGTACTGTTGTGAATGGGTTTGAGATGAGTTCTGAGCAGAGGCTCCCTCTGGTGGTTACAAGCGGTACTAGTGAGGATTGTGAGGACTGGGAATCAGGTGTTACTGATTGGTCTTATTTAAGGGAATCATTTTCCCATCAGGGTTGCCGGTGATCAATTGTTCTGGTCTGAATCCTTCTTTCCAGTTTCCCTTGTAGCCTGCTATGTCGTGTCTGCATCTCCTGCTATCAGATAAGACAATTTCTTATTTTGTGTTTTTGCTATATTTTTGCATTTGTCCTGCACTTCTGTGGGGGCCTTCTGGGTCCCCTCCGGGGGCTTTTGCCCTCTCAGTTTAGTCCAGCCACTGTGTTTTGTACTTTTGCTTTTTCCAGTTTTTTTCAGTGGCTGCTGTTTTTGTTACACCAGAGAACTAATTTAGGTGGTAGAGGTCGTGTGATCTCAGGTGATTTTGAAATTAGTAGAGTTGGTGTTTTTCAGGGTTTTCTGGGATTGCAGTAAGTACCCTTCCTGTCCTTTTCTATTTAGATAGTTTGGGCCCCAGCGTTTGCTCATACTATTTTCTTTCTGTGTCAGTATTTCCTCTTGTCTAACCGCCATTACATGTTTGGGGGCTTTCTATTATCTTTGGGGTTCTGCTACGGGGCAGATAGCTTTCCTATTTCTATCTTTAGGTGTAGTTAGTTTCTCAGGCTGTGACGAGGCGTCTAGGACCAACGTAGGAACGCTCCACGGCTGCCTCTAGTTGCGGTGGTTAGTCAGGGTACTGCAATCTCATAGATTCCAACTGCTCTGGTGTATTTCCTTTTTTGCCTGCACTCCTCAGCTACCGTAACATAACAAGAGACCAGTACAGCCGTGTACATGGGAATGTAAATTGACTACGGTAGTTTTTTCAAGAGATCATTTGTTAGGGTTCGAGTTCCCGCTGCTGCACAAGGAGAGTCTTGAACCAGTCCCGCTGCGGTACCCCATTCATCTCCGTCGACAGTGGAGCCTGCTCAGCTTAGACGTCGGTCCCAGCGTCTCACCCAGTCTAACAGTGTGCAGAGGATTACTGCTGCTCCTCCAGGCTCTGCTATTGTGGCCAGTACTGGTTAGCAGCGAGCTAAAAAAGGACAAAGTCCTTGTTTTCGCCTTCTGAGCATGCCCAGAGTGAGATCTCTCATTGGAGATCAGGGGTCACATGCTCAGGTACTGCAGCAGCTCCTATTGGTCCGCCAGGAAGGTCCTGTGACTACTGGTGTTCTGGAACAAGTTTCATTGGTCCTTGTTTCTGGCAGGTCCTGTAGCTGTTACTATAAAAGGGTAGCATGGCTGGGCCGCCATGCGCTAGTATCAATCGTCATATGTTTGCGCCAGTGTGGTCATGTGTGTGTGTGGTTAGGGCCCGGCTGAAATAAGCCCTAGAATACCGACTTAATCGGTGAGGAGTTTGGTATGCTAGCTGGTCAGGGTCGGTGTCCTAGATGCCCTAGATTACCGGCATAACCGGTGAGGAGTTTGATTGCCGTATTCAGGACCTGGCGTTCAGATGCCATAGATTGCGGGTTTCTCCCGCGAGGACATTAGCGCATGATCACTTTCTATGTTAGCAGTCAACAGTGTACCTGGGTGCCTGACAGGACACAGAAGTTTGTCTCAGCGGCTCTGTGACGTAACAGGGTTCTCTTTCAACGCTAGACAGCACCCTATCGTGTTTATTTTGCGACCCAGTGGTGTTAAGTGAGTTCGCACACATCGCCATATAGCGCTGCGGCACTCCTTCTAGCGGCTCTGTGGAATAACAGAGTTCGCACATATTGCCACAGCGCGTTATGGCGTTTATTTTGGCGACTTTGCGGGATAACAGAGTTCGCTTCTTGCGCCATTTTACTAGTAGCAGGCTCCTCCTGCACGGTGGACCCCGGGCTGAGAACGCACCTTTTTACATCATATATTTGGTGCGTTCCGCAGACCCTAACATAATACTAGCGCCAGGGTCTGGCTAGTAAAATGGCGGATGGCCAGCGTCTAATGCAGTACATCCAGCAGCTGGAGGGTAGGTTGGCAGCTCTTGAGCGAACAACCTCAGCTGTGGATGTTACCGCAGTCGCTGTTCAGGCTGCTAGCGTGGCTGCAGCCAGTTTGTCCTCTGCCACCTCTGCCCCTACATTATCCCACTCCCGCTTCCTGACAAGTTTGCCGGTGACAGCAAGCAATGTCGGGGATTCGTGAGTCAGTGCTCTATACAGCTCGAGCTTCTGGCTGCACGTTTCCCCACGGATCGGGCACAAGTGGGTTTTGTACTGTCTCTACTCTCGGGCAGAGCGCTGAAGTGGGCAACACCGCTGTGGGAGCGCGACGATCGTGTGGTGCGGAGTTCTCCTCGTTTTTTGGAGGCTCTGAAAAAGGTCTTTTTAGGACCTCAGGTCACGCACAATACGGCACTCCAACTGCTGGCAATGTCACAGTGCTTGTCCATGGTCAGCCAGTTCTCAGTCCAATTTCAGACTTTGGCCTCTGAATTAGAGTGGCCAGATAAAGTTCTTATTCCAGTGTTCTGGAGAGAACTGGCAGACCATGTAAAGGACGCTTTAGCTACAAGGGAGATTCCTGTGACACTGGAGAAACTCATTTCTATATCTACCCGCATCGACCTCCGTTTTCACGAGCGGAGGTTGGAGCGGACCCAGTGTAGGCAGAGGTTTCTGCTGGCACCCACCTTTGCCAAACCTCTGGAATTTCCCGTTCGGGCGTCCGACTCCCCAGAGACCGTGGAGACTACTCGAGTGGGATCTAAGTCTTGGACCACTCGAGTATCCGTGGTCTGTAGAGTGTGTCAGCAGCCAGGACATTATGCCAACCGATGTCCCCAGCGAATGAGTAAACAGTCATGTTCCATGACCATGGGTGCAGGGTCATTAGACGCGAGGGATTTTGCTCCGAAAGTGCTCCTTAAAGGGTTAATCTCTCTAGGTTCATCCACTCTTCCCGCCAAGCTTTGTGTGGACTCTGGGGCAGAGGGGAATTTTATGTCCTCCTCCTTTGCCTCTCGCCATTCCATACCGCTGGTGACGCTCGCCGAGCCAATATCGGTGAGAGTGATGAATGGAGCAATCCTGCCCTCACAAATCACCCACCAGACTGTCTCTCTACCTCTGTCTATGTCTCCTTCACATCAGGAGAATATATCCCTTTTTGTTCTTCCTGAGGGAATAGATGAGGTTTTGTTGGGATTACCCTGGCTTCGCCACCACTCTCCCCATATTGAGTGGTCCTCTGGGAGAATACTGGGTTGGGGTGATCATTGCAGAGACAGATGTCTCAGAGAGGACATTCAGGTTTCCACAACGGAGATACCCATAGATCTTGATTCTCTTCCCAAGGTTTATCGGTCATACGCGGACGTATTCTCCAAAAAGGCAGCGGAGACTCTTCCGCCTCATCGCCCCTATGACTGTCCTATAGACCTCTTGCCTGGAACGGAGCCCCCTCGGGGAAGAGTGTATCCTCTCTCTCTTCCTGAGATGGAGGCCATGTCACAATACATCCAGGAAAATCTGGCAAGAGGGTTTATTAGGAAGTCAGTGTCACCAGCAGGGGCAGGATTTTTCTTCGTGCAGAAATAGAATGGAGAATTACGACCGTGTATAGACTATAGGGGTCTTAACGCCATTACCGTTAAGAACAAATATCCTTTGCCCCTAATATCTGAGCTCTTTGATAGGCTCCGGGGAGCAAGGGTATTTACTAAGCTGGATCTTTGTGATGCCTATAACCTGATCCGCATCCGTGAGGGGGACGAATGGAAGATGGCATTCAATACCAGAGATGGACATTACAAATATATTGTGATGCCCTTCGGGCTCTGTAATGCTCCAGCCGTCTTCCAGGATTTCGTAAATGACATCTTCCGAGACATGCTTGCCACCTCTGTGGTAGTCTATCTGGATGACATTCTCATCTTTTCTCCAGATATGGACACCCACCGGAGAGATGTTTGCAGGGTCTTCGACCTCTTGCGGGCAAATTCCTTATATGCGAAGTTGGAGAAGTGTGTGTTTGAGCAGGAGTCTTTGCCATTCCTGGGCTATATCATCTCCACTCAGGGATTGGCTATGGATCCTGCCAAACTACAGGCTGTAATGGATTGGCAAGAACCCCACTCTCTTAAAGCGGTGCAGCGCTTTATGGGGTTCATTAATTACTATCGCCAATTCATTCCCCACTTCTCTACTTTCGTTGCTCCCTTGGTAGCCCTCACCAAGAAAGGAGCCAATCCCAAATTGTGGTCAGAGGAGGTCTCCAAGGCCTTTACTTCAATCAAGTCCCATTTTGCTAGCGCTCCTATCCTACATCGTCCCGAGGTTGATAAGCCTTTTATATTGGAGGTAGATGCCTCGTCCGTTGGTGCTGGAGCAGTCCTTTTTCAAAAGGATGCTCAAGGTTGTAAACATCCTTGCTTCTTTTTCTCCAAGACCTTCACACCAGCAGAGAGGAATTATTCCATTGGGGATAGGGAGTTTCTAGCCATGAAGTTGGCTTTTTCTGAGTGGAGACATCTCCTGGAGGGGGCTCACTTTCCCTTCCAAGTGTTCACTGACCACAAAAATTTGGTCTATTTACAGACCGCCCAGCGGCTAAATTCCCGTCAGGCCAGATGGTCCCTGTTCTTCTCCCGGTTCCATTTCACCCTCCATTTTCTCTCAGGGGAGAAGAACATTCTTGCTGATGCTCTGTCTCGCTCCGTGGTGTCCTCTAAGGAGGTGGAGGAGGAGCCTCGGCTGATTGTCCCCACAGAGAGCCTAAGAACTGTGGCCCCGGTTTTGCTTGAGTCTGTGCCTCCGGGCAAAACTTTTGTGCCCATCAATTTCCCACCGGAGGTACTCTCTTGGGCACACTCGTCCAGGGTGGGTGGACATTTTGGGGCAAAGAGGACATCTGAGTTACTGGCGAGGACATACTGGTGGCCACATATGGTCCGTGACATCAGGGAATACGTTCAGGCGTTCGTCTCCTGCGCCAAGAATAAGTCCCCTCGACAACGGCCAGCTGGGTTACTCTTTCCTTTACCGGTGGCAGACAGACCCTGGGAGATGGTTGGGCTGGATTTTGTGGTGGGCTTACCCAAGTCTCGGGGCTGCACCATCATCTGGGTGATAACCGACCACTTCTCCAAAATGGTGCACTTGGTGCCGTTACCACGGTTACCGTCTGCATGGGCCTTGGCAGCATTATTCATTAGGCATATTTTCCGCCTACACGGTATGCCAGACAAAATTGTCAGTGATTGAGGTCCCCAGTTTGCGTCTCGGTTCTGGAGAGCGCTGTGTCGTTTACTCAGCATTTAGTTGAATCTCTCCTCTGCATACCATCCTGAGACGAGTGGGTTGGTAGAGAGGGCCAACCAGACCTTGGTCACATACTTGCGACATTTTGTCTCTGCCAGGCAGGATGACTGGGCATCCTTGCTACCGTGGGCTGAGTTCACTCTAAGTAATGCTGTGGCTGACTCCACCGGACAGACCCCATTCCTCCTGAACTACGGTCAGCATCCGCGGGTACTAGTGCCCATGCCCGTGTCTTCCGCCGATTCCAGGGTGGCAGACTGGGCTGTGGAGGCACGGGACATTTGGGACCGCACCCAGGATGCCATTCAGGCCTCCAAAGAGAGGATGAGGTCTTCGGCCGATGCCCATCGGCTCCCCGCTCCTATGTTTGCACCGGGTGACCTAGTGTGGCTCTCTGCCGAAACATCAGGCTACGTGTAGAGGCCACCAAGTTGGCACCTCGCTTTTTGGGTCCCTTTAAAGTTCTTGAGCAGGTGAACCCGGTGGTTTACCGCTTAGCCCTTCCGCCTCGCCTTGGTATCACTGACACCTTTCACGTGTCCCTCCTGAAACCCATGGCCATTTCCCGGTTTTCTGAGTCATCTGCCGGGACGTCGGATTCATCTACCGATGATCATGAGGTGAATGCCATTGTTGGGTGCAAGGTGGTACGAGGCAAAAAATTTTATTTGGTGGATTGGAGGGGTTATGGGCCTGAGGATAGGTCCTGGGAGCCTGTTCACGCTCCGCAGCTCATCGCGGCCTTTGAGTGCAGCGAGGCCCAAAGAAGGGGGGCCCTAGGAGGGGGGGTAATGTTAGGGTTCGAGTTCCCGCTGCTGCACAAGGGGAGTCTCAACCAGTTCTGCTGCGGTCCCCATTCATCTCCGTCCGCAGTGGAGCCTGCTCAGCTTAGATGTCGGTCCCAGCATCTCGCCCAGTCTAACAGTGTGCAGAGGATTACTGCTGCTCCTCCAGGCTCTGCTATTGTGGCCAGTACTGGTTAGCGGCGAGCAGACGTCTTTAGGACAAAGTCCTTGTTTTCCCCTTCTGAGCATGCCCAGAGTGAGATCTCTCATTGGAGATCAGGGGTCACATGCTCAGGTACTGCAGCAGCTCCTATTGGTCTGCCAGGAAGGTCCTGTGACTACTGGTGTTCTGGAACAAGTTTCATTGGTCCTTGTTTCTGGCAGGTCCTGTAGCTGTTACTATAAAAGGGTAGCATGGCTGGGCCGCCATGCGCTAGTATCAATCGTCATATGCTTTGCGCCAGTGTGGTCATGCGTGTGTGTGGTTAGGGCCCGGCTGAAATAAGCCCCTAGAATACCGACTTAATCGGTGAGGAGTTTGGTATGCTAGCTGGTCAGGGTCGGTGTCCTAGATGCCCTAGATTACCGGCATAACCGGTGAGGAGTTTGATTGCCGTATTCAGGGCCTGGCGTTCAGATGCCATAGATTGCGGGTGTCTCCCGCAAGGACATTAGCGCATGATCATGTTCTATGTTCGCTTAGCGGTCAACTGTGTACCTGGGTGCCTGAGAGGACACAGTTTGTCTCAGCGGCTCTGTGACGTAACAGGGTTCGCTTTCAACGATAGACAGCGCCCTAGCGTGTTTATTTTGTGACTCAGTGGTGTTAAGTTAGTTCGCACACATCGCCATATAGCGCTGCGGCACTCCTTCTAGCGGCTCTGTGGAATAACAGAGTTCGCACATATTGCCACAGCGCATTACGGTGTTTATTTTGGCGACTCTTGCGCCATTTTACTAGCAGCAGGCTCCGCCTGCACGGTGGACCCCGGGCTGCGAACGCACCTTTTTACATCATATATTTGGTGCGTTCTGCAGACCCTAACATCATTGGCGTCACAAATGTATGAGTTGAGACTGGTGACAAAGGGACTGAGGATATGATCAAGATACATGCTCAGATTTTGGGTGACACTGTCCACCTCTGCAACAATAGGACGACTTTTTAAAGGATTCAGTCCCTTGTGAGTCTTCGTTAGACAATAGAAGGTCGCCATTATGGAAAATTTGGAGAAAAGAAAATCATGTTCCTACTTATTAATAACATGATTATCTAAACCATCTTTGGCCAGTCTCCCCAAATCAAGCATGAAATCTCTTACCGTATTAGCCTCCAAAATACCGTAACAAGCCCTATCCGGTAGTAGTGTGTTACGTATGTTATGATAATCTACTGTGTTCATAGCTACAACGTTACCAGCCTTGTCCGATTGCTTGATGGTCACAGTATGATCTCAAGGGTACGTAACGCAGCCATCTCAGATTGAGTCAATTTGAATCTATCGTTACATTTATAATATTCGAGATACCTGAGCTCCTCTGACATCAGTCTAGCAAAAACATCAATTAGACTAAGATGATTCTGATGTGGGGGAATTTTTTTACTTTTATTTTTTAAATCGGTAAAAGGACCAAATGTCAAGACTAGAGATAGGGTCATAAAGATTAAACAAAAGACTAATATCTTCCAAGAGGTCATCTGACATGCCTAATTCCGAGCATTTGAGCTTGTGCACAGATTGAGATCTTTAACAGTATCAAAAGAACCAAAGTCCTTAGTAGGAACAAATGATAAGCCTTTAAAAGGACTGCCATTTCAGCGATTGAGAGAATATGGGAGGATAAGTTGACTATTTGGGATGATATGGAGGATTTGAGAGGTTGAATTAGCTCCTTAGAGGGTAACCCTCTTCTAACAAAGGCCCCCTGGCAGGTGATCTCCTGTTACTGACTCTACCCCTACCGCCACTCCCTCTGTGTCTCCCCCTTTGGTTTCTAGACCTCCCCTCAGAGTCCGTAGAGGACAAGTCTGTCTCAATACTCCTAAAGTTTTTATTTGTAAGGAAGGTATAAGCTTTGTTATCTTTGAACTCCTGGAGGTCTCTAATAAAGTATCTAGGTTTTCTTTCTTTTAGTGAAACTGGAATCTTTCCAGAGTGTTCTGAAGGATTATTTCTTTAGCTGAAAATTTGGGTTCAGCAGAAAATTATTCAGTAATCTCAATTTGAGTCTTCAATGTTTCATTCAGACTAGATAGATTACGCTTTTCCTCCTCCAGGAGAAGTCTCATAAATCGACTCTCTGTGGCCTCCTTTTCCCACTTGTTTAATACACTGGGATTTTTATACTGAAAGGTGGATAATAGAGTGATCCTCAAATTACTGGGAACTATCCCTGCTTTTAAGTAACTCTCAAGATGCATATTGTGGGCTTAAGTTGTGGGCCTGACATGGTTTTACTTATGTTTTAAATCTGTAATTGTGTGTTAATAAAGTTTTGTGCTTATCATGTGATTGCACTTGTAGTGTGCATATCATACAGTAGTGCTGTTTTCTCTCTTGTCTACGCCTATTTATCTACTTCTGGATATAGCACCTCTATAATAGATATTGTTATAGTAGTGCGCCTTATATTCTAAAATTACCACATTTCAGAAACTAGACCCCTCAAGGAACTTACCTAGATGTGTGGTGACCACCTTGAATCCCCAGGTGTTTCATAGAAGTTTATAATGTTGAGCTGCGAAAATACAAAAAATCACATTTCCCCCACAAAATGCTTTTAGCCCCAAATATTTTTATTTTCACAAGGGAAACAAGAAAAAATGGACCATAAAATTTGTTTTGAAATTTCTCCTGAGTACGCCGATGCCCCATATGTGGGGGAAAACTATTGTTTGGGAGTATGGCAAATGACGTTTTGGAACGCAGATTTTGATTGAATGTTCTGCAGGCGTCGCGTTTGGAGAGCCCCTGATGTGCCTAAAGGGTGGAAACCCCCATAATTGACCCTGTTTTGGAAATTATACCTTCAAAGAATTTACATAAATGTGTGGTGAGCACCTTGATACCTCAGGTGCTTCACAGAACGTTGAGCTATGAAAATAAAGAAAATCACATTTTCCACACAAATATTTTCTTCTAGCCCCAAATTTTTTATTTTCACAAGGGTGACGAGAAAAAGTGGACAACAAAAATTGTTGTGCAATATGTCCTGAGTACACCAATACCCCATTGTGGTCAAAAATTACTTTTGAGGCACAGTGCAAAGCCCAGAAGGGAACAATTGCCATATTGGAGTTCAGATTTTGCTGAATTAGTTTGAGGGTGCCATGTCACATTGGTAGAGCCCCTGAGGTGCCAGAACACCAGAACCCTCCAAAAGTGACCCCATTTTACAAACTACACCTCTCAATGAATTCATCTAGGGGTGCAGTGATCATATTGACACAGAATTTTATACCATTGGGCAGTGAAGAAAAAATAATTACATTATTTCCATCACGATAATGAGGCAGCAGAGTTACACTGAACTCCATCTGGCCTCTGTTCAACATTGTCCTTCTTCTCAGAACTGCACAAAACTGTGGCGGACCGCTCTTTTTTGCACTCCTAAAAAGATGGACACCGCCAGATTACAGGTCCTATGACGTCCACAGTGCCTTCATCTGCCTCATTATAGGGAATCTTCCGCAGGGGGTTCTGTGTGAATCACGTACACCTCTGGAAAAAATTAAGAGATCACCACATCAAAACCTTGTCATTGGCAGCCCTTTCTCCAGACTTGAACATCACTGAAAACCTCTGGAATGTAATCAAGAGGATGATGAATAGTCACAAGCCATCAAACAAAGAAGAACTGCTTAAATTTTTGCGACAGAAGCAGTGTGAAAGACTGGTGGAAAGCATGCCAAGACGCATGAAAGCTGTTTTTAAAAATCATGGTTATTCCACAAAATATTGATTTCAGAACTCTTCTTGAGTTAAAACATTAATATTGTTGTTTCTAAATGATTATGAACTTGTTTTCTTTGCATTATTTGAGGTCTGAAAGCACTGGTTTTTTTTTAATTTTGACCATTTTTCTTTGCCAGAAAAAAATGCAAAAATTTATTGCTTGGAAATTTGGAGACATGTTGTCAGTAGTTTATAGACTAAAAGAACAATTTACATTTTACTCAAAAATATACCTATAAAGAGAAAAATCAGACAAACCGAACATTTGTAAGTTGTGTCTTAATTTTTGCCAGAGCTGTATTTCAGAGATTACACAAAAACTCCCGATGCAAGCTCTCAGCATAGTGCGCTGAATTAATATGAGCCAAGCCTTACTGCGATCTTTGTGAGGCAGAATTGAAAAAATCAACTGCAAGTGCAGAATAAGTGATTAAATAACTTTATTTTTGGGTTGGTGTGATTACAGCGATACCAGATTTATATATTTTTTTTTTATGTTTGGCTGCTGTCACACCCTAAAAAAACACTTTTTATTGCGCATCTCCATATTTAGATAGCTATAATTTTTCCTTTTTGTTTTATTCTGAGAGTTATAACTTTTTTTGTTCCTGGAGCTGGATGACTTGTTTTCTTGCGGAACACAGGATGGGACATCAACTGTATACTGACAGACCGCTGATCTAATGCTCTGCAATGCTTCCACGATTGGTGCTAGCACTGATCTTGAGAGTTGCTGCAGGGTGTCAGCTCTCATATAGAACTGACACCCGCATTTGATCTTAGCGGCGCTCAGTGTAAGACCGCACGATCATCACACCATATATATATGGCGATTTGCGGGAACACGGCTCCCACAGCACCGTATATATATGACGCATGTTGGGAAGGGGTTAATAAAAAGCAACAACACCTTTGTTTAATCAGAAGCATTGTGCATTGAACCATCAACTGAGCTGAAATATTCTTGGTGATGACAGTCCGCTGACCTTAAAATGGTTTTCTGGGACTTCAATAATAATAAAAACTTATCCAGCAGTCACACGGCAGCTGATGACAGTGATTGGCTGCAGTGGTCGAGTGATTGATGGACAGGACATCAACATTTCCTGCTCCTGGGGCGACTACCTGAGCGGCAGGAGGTAGATGAGGCAACTACTTATTACTTTATTACATCATTTATCACAATCACATACAGTATAAAATAATTTTTGGAAAATATTCCATCTCATATAAGGTTTATATTCCATCTCTTATAAGGTTTACCCTTAATACAATGTTGTAGAGATTATATCTTAATGCCACAGTTTTGTAAGAATTTATTGTTTGTTATATGCTAAACATTCATTTTTTTTCCACCAAGATTTTGACATTTGGGTTGTTTTGTCTCTTTTCCCAAAGCCCGAGTCTAATTTTAGAAAGCCTGATATTCATTTGTGAAGTCAGTCTGCACACTAAGATAGCTATGTTTCTGTTTGTGTTTATTACCTTTTTCATGCACGCCTTGAAATTACTAAATTACAGGTATTTTACATGTGTTTTGTGAGAGAAGATAGAGTCCGCTAGTATAATTTATCTTGAAGCACCCTGTTTTATAAAATTATAGAAAAGCACTGCAATTTGCACAATTTTTTTTTATTTCTAAGACTACAGAAACATCTTCAAAGCTCACAAGATGCCTTCTAGACAGGAACTTAACCATGCAATAAACAATTTTCATCAAAGCCATGGTCGAGGAAAATGAAGTACAATTTTGAATTTAAATTTTTTTAATAATGTTCCTTTTTTATTAGCTATTCTCTCTTTTGTGTTTTGACCTAATTTATCAGCCATCAACCCTTCCATAAAATTAGATATCCACACAAATATATAAAGCAGTCAAAATCAGATTATACGCAATCAAGGTAATTGAACAGCACAAAATTGTCCTTTCTGTTGAACAGCTGCCTTTTGGATCTCTCGTTTGATCCTAAATGATATTAGAAATTTAAGTTTAGCCTATATTCCACAACTTTTTACATTTTTCAATTATTAATCCCAAGGACTAGGCATGGAAAGGTAATTTATAAATCCTGTATGCTGGAAAGTGGACAAAGATGCAATAGTAGTTTTAACTTGTATGGCACATTTTTGCAGTTGGTTTAATTTTTTGTAAAATTGAATTTCTTTAAAAATGTTTTATTTGACCGGTGGGATTTCAGAAAGTACAGTATATGAAACTTACCAAGATTAACTAATACTATGAACCTCATTTAGAATAATTGTTAACCCACTGAAATAAAATCCAAGAGGTTAGGGGCTCTAAAGTAATGTTTACCTCCACTTAGAACTAATTACTTAATTGTGAATTCGTTGATAGTGAAGAAAGTATTTTTGCACCTGCTTTCCATTCTTCCTGGATCTGTGGTGCTTCCATTTCTGAAAGTGATGAAGCAGTGTAGTGAAAACGGATGCTTGTCGTAAAGGATCAAATGAGTTGTAATGGTGACAGTTAATCTAACTTAGATGGGATTTAAAATCAACAGATGCCTTCATTCTTATTACTCTTATAGTGCCCCTCTTCTCAATTTTCTCCCCATCAATATAGTCGATATTTAAAGAAGCACTCCCATCAAAATTTTTGTCCTCTTAATATATTGCAGTCATCATATTATATAGCACTGTGTACTTACAATTGCTCATTTTGCTGTTAAACACAGAGTAAATTCTTCTATTTTCCATCATGTCTATGCCATAATGTGATTAAAAACAGATTAGCTGAATTCTTCTAAGTTCTTTGTAGAAACAGGAAGTCTTTTTTTCCTGCATGAGCCTCTGCAAAAGTTCTTGGCAGAGTGAGAAGGGAGCAGTTGGAAAGGGGGATAACTCAGGTAGCGAAAAGAGACTTCCTGTTTCTATATACTGTAGAGTAGAGAAAAGAATTAAATGGGTAAAAAAAGGAAAACAAGCAATTATAACTATATAATTTGGTAATTGCAGTATGTTAAAAGAATAAAAACTTTGATGGGAGTGCTTCTTTAACAAAATAGGGATGAATTTAACAGTGTTAAATAACCCCTTAACGACCAGAGGTATTTTTGTTTTTACATCTTCATTTTTTGCTCCCCTTCTTCTCAGAGCCATAACTTTTTTATTTTTGGTCAAAATGGACATTTGAGGGCTTGTTTTTTTCAGGATAAGCTGTACTTTCAATTGACACCACTGGTTTTAACATATCGTGTACTGAAAAACAGGAAAAAAATTCAAAGTGCAGTGAAATTGCAAAACAAATTGCAATCCCGCAGTTTTTTTTGTTTTTTTTTACAATGTTCACTAAATGCTAAAACTGACCTGCCGTTATAATTCTCCAGGTCATTACGAAGTCATAGACACCAAACAAATTTTCCGATACCCGTATGGTCTCCATTTTTCGTAATCTCAGGTCAAGTGAGGGCTTTGTGTTGCACACCGAGAACCACACAGATGTCAGAAAACCATGCCCACTCATCAGCTCTTTTGTGCGGAGGCAGACCAGATTACCAACATGAATGGAATAGCTGGTATTCAACTACTGCCCTCTGCTGCTCACAAAGCCTTGCCAACATATTTAAAGTTGAGTTCCAATGCTTGCCAATCGGTGAATTGGAAGTTGCAAATGCTGCTGCAGCACTGCCAGGGCAGCGGCAGTTATAGCCATCATGCGGAAATGGGCACCCACATGGCATACTTTCATAAGTGCCTGAGGCAGATCTGGGTAGGATTTGAAAAACCGCAGAACTACTAAGTTGAGCATGTGGGACAGGCATGGTAAGTGTGCGATGTTACCAAGCTTCAGAACTGCAACCAAGTTATGACCATTTTTACACATGACCCTGCCTGGTTGGTTGTTCAGGGGTGATGATAGCCACAGATCAGTCTGGACGGTCAAACCTTTAAATGGTGTGCGGTTTGTAACCTCAACAGATTAGCTTCAGCACAGCTGATTGACACTTGGCCAAGGCAGTGCTATAGTGCTTTCAGCTGGTGACTGATGTTGACATTTGTGAGATGGAGGGTGAGTTGGAGGAGGTGCAGGAACTTCTATAGTAGGTGGGGGCAACCCTGAACCAGGGCCCACAATCCTTGGTGTCGGTAGCATGTGTTCCGTCCCAGTTTCTGACAGGGACCGGCTTCCACAATGTTCATCTGGTGCACCATCAGGGAAATGTGGCATCCCTGGCCACAAGCACTTGTCCAGGTATCCATAGTTAAGTGGATCTTTCTAGTCACAGCATTGGTCAGGGCACAGCTGATGTTATGGGACACGTCTTGTGTAAGGTGGGCATAGCACGTCAGGAGAAATAGTGGCAGCTGGGGACTGAGTAATGAGGGACAGCCATTGCAATGAAATTGAGGAAAGGTTCCATCTCCACAAGCCTAAATGGCAACATTTCAAGGGCAAGTAGTCAAAAAATGGATTTTAGCATTGTATCCTGTGTATTTTTGCTGGTGGTCCAAGGACTGGGGTAGGGACGATTGAATGGTGTCATGGGACAAGGATGTGGACGTAGTTGCTGATGGTGGTTGCAAGTGTGCAATGACAGGTGAGAGGTAGGAGACATCTTCGCCCTCATCATGGACAGGGGATTGGTGTGCCCATAGAAAAGGGGAAGAGGCAATGGTGTCACCTGCAGACATTGTTTCTATATTCTGGCATTTATCCCAAGTAGTTGAGTGCTTTGCTTGCATGTGCCTGAGTGTGCTGGTTGTGGTCAGGCTGGTAGTTGTGCTGCTGCTGATGCTGGCACAGCAGATGTTGCAAATGGCCTTTTTTGGGTTAACTGCACTGTCTTTAAATAAGCTCTAGACTTGTGAACACTTAACCCTTGGCTTGGTAACTTCACCATTGTTGATGCTCTGGGGATCAGTTGCCCGCCTTGTGTCTCTGGCCACCCCACTGCCTCTTCATGCCTGTTGTGTTGCTGCAGCTCCCTCTTCCTGTGCGATGCTGTCCTCATTCTGCACGTCAACTTCACAGGTTGGGTCAGTGACTTCATCTTCCACCACCTCGTCTTCCACTTCTGCACAGTGTTCCTCCTCCTGACCTGCTAACATAGCAACACCACTTGCTGGCAACTTTGTCTCATCATCATCCAGCTCTTGCGACAGTAATTGCATTTTCCCACTGCCGCCTTCTTGTGAGTGTCTCTGCACAAATATTTGAGCATCGCTGCATGCAATCTCATCATGTTCTGGTGGAACGGGCAGTGTGAGAGGCCAGAATCTGTAAATGGAAATGTGAACAGCTATTCAGAGTGTTTAAGTGTGGGATCACTTGTCTCCGGCACTCAGCATGGCGGGAGAAAGGAGGATCAGGGTGAGGAATATGTGGTCCAGATCCATGGCTACTGAGTCTGGACTGTGTGGTAGAAAGGGTGGTGCTGGCAAAGTGACTGGAAGCATTATCTGCTACTAGTGATGAGCGAGTATGCTCGTTGCTCAGGTTTCCCCGTTGCTTGGGTGGTCTCCGAGTATTTTGGCGTGCTCGGAGATTTAGTTTTCGTCGTCTCAGCTGCATGATTTGCCACTGCTAGACAGGCTGATTACATATGTGGAATGCCTGTTTGTATGGGAATTACCACATGTATTCAGCTTGTCTAGCAGCCGCAAATCATGCAGCTGAGCCGATGAAAACTAAATCTCCGAGCACGCCAAAATACTCGGAGCTCACCCGAACATGCTTGGGGAAACCCGAGCAACAATGCCACTCGCCCATCAGTATCTGCTACCCATCCAACAACCTTTTCACACTGTGTCTGGCTTCCAGAGTGGTGTTCCATGCCCCCTTACAAATTGGTACAGGAAGTTAGATCGACTTGATGTGTGTTTGTTGTGCTCCTGCGGAGTTTTAAGGCCAATTGTAGAATGACAAATGCCGTATACAATTTCACTGCTCAAAAAAGTCTGTTTTACAATGCCAGGCAAATTTGCACACCTCAGACAGATGTATGAGACTGCAGTATAAATATAGCTATGCAATTTTTTTAACAATTTATTTTTTAGGGGGGGTTTTGAGGCTGAACTGCAGAATGAGAAATACCATATAAAATTTCACTGCCCAAAAGATTTGCATTATTACAATGCCAGCAAAATTTGCCCAATTCAGATGGATGTATGAAACTGCAGTATAAATATAGCAATGCATTTTTTTTTAACAAACATTTTCATTTTTAGGTGGGGGGTTTGAGGTTCAATTGTAGCATGCTAAATGCCGTATAAAATTTCACAGCTCAAAAAAATTGCAGTATTACAATGCCAGGCAAATTTGAAATTGAGATGGACGCATGAGACTGCAGTATCAATTTAGTAATGCAACCAAGTCAGGCTGTATGCTTGTGACGCACAACTGCTGCAGTAAAAATGGTGTATAATATTTCCCTGCTCAGAAAAATTTGTAGGATTAAGAACAAAAAGAATATTATTCGCCTTGAGAAGGGGTTTTGGTATGAGTTGCAGGCTGCAGCATAATGAACATGCAATTCACCCTATCCTGTCCTACACAATCCCGTCAGTACAATCTCTTCCTAAGTGCTGTTAACAGCTGTATTACTATTGATTATACTTAGCCCTAAAGTCCCCGTCACACTAAGCGAGATCGCTAGAGAGATCGCTGAAGCATCACCGATTTTGTGACGCAACAGCGACCTAGCCAGCGATCTCGCTTAGTGTGACACTCAGCTACGACAAGCCCCCCTGCTGGGTATCGCTGATCGTTGTCGAATGGCCTGGACCATTTTTTCATCGTTGGTGTCCCGCTGGCCAGCACGCATCGCTGCGTGTGACAGCAGGAGACCAACGATCAGCGAGCTGGTATCTAATGTACACATCAGGTAACTAAGGGTGGCACCACACCTAGTTACCCGATATGTACCCTGGATACCGTCTTCCAGCTTCTGCTGTAGAGCGCTGGGAGACGGTATCCAGGGTACATATCGGGTAACTAGGCGCCGCGCGGTGCTTAGTTACCCGATGTGTACATTGGATACCAGCGTGCTCGCTGGTCCTGATCGCTGATGAGTCTGCCCATGTGACAGCTCACCAGCGATCAGCTAACGATGTCCCAGCGATCCCATCCAGGTCGGATCGTTGGTGGGATCGCTGGGACATTGAAGAGTGTGACGGGACACTAAGAAGGGCTGTTGTACTTCACAGAAATATAAATGTTGTTGAATCCCTAGCTAATAGGCAGCTACAATTCGTCCCTCTCTCATCAGAGCCTCTCACAGTGTGCCGATCATGACATCATGATAGACTTGATGACAATATGCATCCAGCCAATCATAGTAATGCCATAACCAGGATGGCTATGGCATTACAGCGACTGGCAGACAATCCCCACATGTTTATTGGCTGTTTACAAAGCGCCAAACATACTGGGCAGGGACTCGAGCTCCCAGTCAAACATGAAAATAATACTCACCTATTAACTAGCATCCTGAACACACTGATGCTTGATTGAGTAACAAGTAGTGACAAGCACACTTGCTTATCACTAAAACAGATATGTAGTTAAAAGAGGCCAAATTAGAGTCCAGAAGCAAAAAGTGTAGTTCAAAAGCAAAAAGTAAAAATGTTATCGGGTAGTTCAAGAGTCAAATCAATAAAGATATCCATTACTTGAGAGAATGGTAAGTGACACAACCAGATCAGAATGCAGAACTTCAAACAAAATTGTCCACCAGGTACTTTCCAAGAGACTGGAAGAGAGGCAGTAGCATAGATCAGTTCATTAGTTTGAGTTATGGTTATAGTGCTCTATAGGTATTGATGCAAGTGTTTCTTTGCTGAGTCTTGGCAGTCGATCTCTGGTATTGATGGTATTTAGGTTATCTAAGATTTTCTGTTTCAGATCAGCTGCAGAGCTCTCTAGTTACAGGATTGGGTCAGGATCTTCAGGGGTTGCACATGTTCTTCTTCCAGGTCTTCATGTGGGGTGGATCTGCAGTTGCAGTTGATCCATCTCAAGTTGTTTCTCTTTATGATATTGAAACGTTGGGTGACTAGTTGTTTCTCATTCAGTGGACATGCAGGTTTTCTGTCCTTCCAGAGTATCCTCATTCATTTCATATATCCTATCTCATTTGGTCTGCTGTTATAGTAGCATTTCATCAGATCCAGGTTCTCTTGCCTTGTCCATGATTGGTTTGTTTCAGTAGCCCATTTATCATCAGATTGTCCTGGTTCCTCGACATCTGACACGGACCATGTTAATCCAGGCAACGTCTGAGCCGGCATGACTCTCTTTGTTTGTGACACTCATGTTTCTTGAGGTAGGCAATATAATGTTAGTAGTCTTGCCCAACTACTACTGGTATATTATGTCCAACAGGGTAGAGCCAGGATTTGAACCCCAAGTCTCCCATGTCGGTGGTTATGCACTTTTAACAGCAGCTATTACGGCCACCTAAGGTAGTATTATAGTGTTTGAACCCCAGTCTCCCATGTCTTAGGCGGCTGTGCACTTAACCATTACACTATGCTGATGTGACATCGATAGAGCAACATCTTTTCTTCCTAGCTACTTTGTTGATGGGGCGTGAATGCCGACATCATGCTAATTGAGAGCTGGCTTCCCGCTGCCTACCAAAATAGCCGTGAAGAAAAAGAGATGCTGTATTAACATGGAGTAGCTGAATCACCTGCAGGAGCAGTCAGTGACAGTTAGATGGTTCCCACTAGATCAGGCAGGTCGTTGTCTCTGTTAGCAATTACCTGCCTGTTAATTTTTCATATGAAAAAAGAAATAAGAGTCCTGGATAAACCCTTTAAAAATAACTGCAAAAAATTTCTATGCACATAGCCTGAACAATCATTCCCAGCGTAAACTTTGATGTTGCTTTATTCCTCCAATCTCCTCACTGGGATTTTGTCCTCATTTTTTCAGTATTATTATATGGTAAATGGTGTTTTGAAAACCCCAACTCATCATACAAAAATACCAGCCCTTATACGAGCCCTTATGAAGCTAAGTAGATGAAAAATAAAAAAGTTTTGGCTTGTTGAAAAACAGAAGGAAAAGCAAAAATGGAAGAAAAAATATTGTCTATATCATTGAGGCGTTAAATAGAGAAAAAATTGGTGAATTTGACCCCATTTTGCTGTCTCTTAAAGCGAATTTGTCAGCAGGATTTTGCTAAGTAAACTACAGGTTGGTGCTGTTACACTGATTAAAATGATACCTGGGGTGAAGAAATCTTCACTGATAACTTCTAACAGTGATTACACAAGAACCACAAGACGGATTTCTTTACCTGAGCTATCATTTTAATCAGTATAACAGTGCCAACCTGAGAATGCCTGTAGTTTACTTAGCAAAATCTTTCTGACAGGATTGCTTTAAAGGCTTGCATCTTACCACATTTATCTCTGTAAGAGTTCGTTCACATGACCATATTTTTGATACTGATGATCTAAAATCGACTTGATGGAAAGCACTCAAATCAATGTTTATTCAATTCAACTATCCAGATAACTATTTTTTTGCCATGGACCCAGTGAAAAATACAATTTCAGCATGAACTCATTTGTTCCATATTTGGATCAGATTCTCCTATT
The DNA here is from genome assembly GCA_033576555.1 of Oophaga sylvatica. NCBI lineage: Eukaryota > Metazoa > Chordata > Amphibia > Anura > Dendrobatidae > Oophaga > Oophaga sylvatica. Next base: position 950,009,777 of record JARQOD010000001.1, on the reverse strand, counting down.
CAAGTCTACAAGTGAGCAAAAAAAATTAGATACCCAAACGGATCATCCATACAGCAGCCAAGTTTTATGGACAAATTGCAATTCTTAACATCGGAAATTGTATTTCATCTTGTAAATTTTTTTAACTGCTGACATATAAAAATGAACGATATATGGATAGCCATATCGATGAAAAATCTTTTTTTCAGGATGAAAATAAATTTTTTTTATACGGTCTTAGCCTAAAAATGACATGCCCCCGTTGGGATCTGCAGTCATTCCCAATTTTCTAGACTATTCAAAATCTATTTATCAAAAAATTAAATGCAATGAAATAAAAAATCCAATTAACTTGTAACAATGTTTAAAAAAATGAAATTGTAATTTTTTTCCTTTTATATCCAATTTTATTTTTCATTCTTATTTATCAATATTGACCGAGAAAGAAATCGAATGCATTGTTATTCCTGCGCCCGCAGTTCAATAAAATAAAGGCTTTTGATAAACTAGGTCTTAACATCTCTAAATCGAATGGCTAATTAGGAGAATTCTATTTGCTTTCCTCCATGACGGCTTGATTGGCTCTTATGGTTACTTTTACTTTTTTTTTTTCTTCTGTAAATATGGCAATAAATTCTTAAATCTCTAGAGAACTGGTAAATACAGGCAGATGCACTTAACTGCTGGTGAGCAACAAAAGTCAGCCTGCAGGAAACCGTGCCACTAATGTAACTCTTGATTAAACTCTAATTACAGTTTTGTCATCTTAGCAGGGAGACAAAACTATATCAGTTGCGAAATAGGCAGGCGGCATTCAGGCACCTAGCAACCAGCCGTTCTTTCATATTAGCTGCAGTAGACTGTATGCTATTACATAGAAGGTGGTTATGGATCACTAGTCTATTATTTATAAAGTAACATTTGCAGAGGCCTTCACAACAGTAGATAAATTAGGAGCCTAACAGACCGGAGCTGTCTAAAAACAAGACATGTCTTGAAGCTGAAAATATGGAATTAAAAAGCATCTCGAAAGCAAAATTGTACGATTTTTTTATATTTATTTTTATCCAGGTATTTTTGGCGGATTTTAGCCCAGTTTCCAGTAATATGTAAAAAAAGTAGCAGGAAAAATGAGTGCCGTCTATCAGAGTTAATGAGCTGACACAATGTCCTTTTATGCGTCAGGGTAACAAAATTGTGTTACTTTTCTCAAAGATTTCATCCTTATGATTTTAAAAATAACAGAACTCGGAAAAAAATGACCTAACACTTCCAATACAGTAGTCACATTAGATAAAATCCAACGCTACAACTAGATAAAAAAACATGTAATAGATAATAGATAATAGATAGATAGATAGATAGATAGATAGAAATAGATAGATAGATAGAAAAATAGATAGATAGATAGATAGATAGATAGATAGATAGATAAGTAATAGATAATAGTGTGAACCCATGGACAGGCAATGAGTCAGCAAAGTCAGACATTACAGGGTCAATACCAAAAGAACATCTAGTGAACCAAGGAAAAATACGAAGTCCTAAGTCAGGGCACATCCCAGGATCAGAATACCAAAGGAATAGCAGATAGGCAAAGAGGCACTAGCAAATGGGTAGTCAGAACATGTTCTAAAGGTCAGCAACAGAAGATCAGAACTTACACAGGGATCAGGCGAATACATACCAGAGAGCATAAGCTTTTTACTGGCAGTGATATGGGCCAGACAGCTCACCTAAATTGCAGGGCAATTACTAAGAACAGGGAGCACCTGTGGAATTCTCAGCACCTCCCAGTCTCAGATAGGTCAACCGAGCTGTTAACCAAAGCACTGACAGCTCTGCACGCCCCAGTACAGGATAGGATGACAGAGCTGCCCATCAGTGAGTCCCAGACACACTGAGTGGAGGAATTGTGACATTACCCCCTCTTCAAGGGGGCCACCGGACCCCCACATTTTCCAGGAAACCTACAATAAAAAGCTCTGACCAAACGATCAGCCTTCACGAATGAGCCAGAACCAGGGATCTCTCCTAGGGTCCATATGGTCACCAAAGAGCAAGATATTGGAAGGAATTTTGGACCCTCCGAGAAGCCACGATACTCTGCACCTCGTACGCCAAACCTCCATCAACAGAGACTGGAGGAAGAAGGGATGAGACAGACAATATGAAAGGAACAAACTTCTTTAGGGATCTGTGAAAAACATTGGGGACACGAAGGGTCTGTGGAGGCTTCTAGTTTTTGTTGTTCCCGTGCCAGATCCTGAACCATCTGGGTCAGATTCGCTACCTGATCACAGAGTGCATGAATGGGATCCATTGGTGGGGAAAAAAAGTATTTTCTTCAGAAGTCAAAATGTGACCTAGTCACAACACATGGACAGGCCATGAGTCAGAAAGTCAGATGCTCTGTATGACGAAAGGGGAGTAAGCAGATGCTTCTGCTTGTAACTTGTCTTGTGGGAGAACATAAGAGTGGGGACATTTAATTTAAACTTCACGATCCTTCTCTCCTCTTCACAACTGACATAATCTGCCATAAGAGGTTTGGATGAAGCCCCAAATACATGGGATGGTCTTGTCACAATCTATGAATTAGAACCACCTTGATTAATGTGCATGGAGACCTTTATTGCATCTATTTTTTTATTTAGATATATTATGCTTCCTTACAAGTGTTGCTGATCATTTTTAAATGATCCTGAAAAAGTCAGTTTTGCATAAATTCTGGAGTCAACACACAGGTTAATGTGCTGCTGATCTTTTCCTTCTGGAGTTGGAGACCACCAAAAGCAGCAAGGCTTAGTGTAGCAAGGGTAAAAGGCTTCTTTTTTCTATTGCAGACAGGTCACAGGGGAGAGGCTTCTGCTGCAGCCAGTTGTCTAATAGCCATATGCAGTGCAGTGAGTCAGAAGTAGGAGGATAATGGCTAGGTTCCTGAAACATACAGACAAGCTTTATTTGTGTATTTCTCAATTTTAGTTGTAAATTGAGATAAAAAATTACTTTAAAAAAGAGCAGGTGATTGATGGAAGAAGAAATGCTGGGATACTTATAATTTTTTATGCATCTTCTATGTTTTTTTTTTTTATAAATGAGACTCTCATATCCTTAGTTTTTCTTTTTTTTAGAAAGACCAGTGTAAAAGATATAAATTCTTGACTCTACCACTTCTGAGAAAGCAAGACCAAAGAGGGCCTCCATTACAGATCCTACAAGGCTTGTCAGATGTTCTCTATGGCAGAGCTCTGAAGAAATGTATTGATAGATCCTCTATTTAAATATTACTACAAAAAATTTGCTTTCCAAGAGTCTTAGAGGAAATCTGTCACCAGATTTGTGATGACAGTGCACCAGAATGTAAAGGGTATGCCACACTAAACAATATCGCTAACGGGATCGCTAAAAAACGTCACTATTTAGCGATCCCGTTAGCGATGTTGTTCAGTGCGGCAGCTGCCAGCGACGAGCTTCCTGCTGTGATCTCGCTCGTCGCTGGAATCGCTCCGGACCCTATTTTCTCGTCGGCGCTCCCGCTGGGTAAGTATCTAATCGCTGTGTGGCACCTTTTCTTAGCGATTTAGTGGTACTTTTGTACCGCTAAAGTCGTTAAGAAGATCGCTAGCGGCGATAGCGTCGTTAACTATATCGCTAAATGT
>JARQOD010000001.1:949978300-950006036 GCA_033576555.1 Oophaga sylvatica | reverse complement strand
CCTGCCATGTTTTTAAACGGGGAATTTTAGGAGGGAAACAATGTGGGACAATTTTAACCCCGCAATCCTTTTGGGGTTTTGGGAGAACACTACCGCCACTTTTCCAAAAATCATCCCCGGGGGGGAAAAAATTGCCCCCCTGGGTTGAGGGAAAGGGGTTTTTTCCCGGGCCCCGGGGTTTTAAAAACCCCCTTTTTTTTGGTTTTTTTAAATTTGCGGGGCACTGACCTTTTTTTTCCCCATTTAGTCTGGCTCCGCCCTTCTGGTTTTTTTATTCTTTATTTCTACTTTTAAAAATACCGGGTTTTAGGTGCCTTAATCTGTCATTTTGCTTGTTTTAGGATACAAAGTATTATTTTTCGGGTTTTAAATTTTCCCCATGGGTAAAAAATTTTTTTAGGGGTTTCCCCCTTTTCCCACAGTCCCTAGAAATTTTAAGGATTAACCCCCCCCGCAAAAAGGGTTTTTGTTCACACAGATGGGTTTTTGGGCTGTCGCAGATCCCGGTTCCCCACATCTAGGGATTCACATTGTTGAGGCCAAAAATTCCCCCTTCTTTCCTTACGGGTTTAGCAGATCCCTAAAATGGGGAAAATGTCCACGCATCGGGGGCAGTGGAAACCGCTAAAGAGGGTTTTTTTACCCAAATTTAATTTTTTTCCCCAAAAATGCTTTTGCAGCCCGGGGGGGGCTCCCCGCGAAATAAAAACGGTTGGCACATTGTATTGGGGGGTTGCAATGGGAAATTTAAAACGGAAACTGTTGTCTCCACCAGAATCAAAAGCTTTCAAGGGACGGGTTTTGCAATGCCACATAAAGGGCCGGCCTCAGGGGTTTTCGGGGGACCCCTTTTTTTCCCCCCCTGTCTACCGAGGGGGTTTTGTGGGCCCGGGGGGTGGGAAACGGGGGAAAAATTTCTGCGGGGTGGAATAAAGTTTGTCTTGGAAAACAGTGGCCGGGGTTCTTCCATGGCGATCCTGTGAGGAAGGGTAACCCAGTTTTGGGGGCTCGATGAAAGGGTTTTAACCCCAACCTGAAGATGTGGTGCTGCTGTGGGGGGCCTAAAACTCTAGTTGCTTTGGGAACTAAAATATGTGCTTTGTCCGCACAAATTTCCCCCCATTTTTGTGGTTTTTGGGGTGACTGACCCCCTTTTTGCTTTTTTAAATTTTTTAAAAATTTCCGCTTGCATTTTCACATACAAATATAAAATGCAAGTGGTGAAAAAAGGACCACGCAGTGCAAGTCCGGGGGGCGCCTTTTGATTTTGGAAGCAATGCCCAAAAAAGGTCCCAAAAATGGAGGCACAAAACCCCAGTCTGCGCCTAACTCTCCCTCCTGTTTTTTCCTTGGGGCAATGTTTTTTCCCTATTTTCCCCTTTTAAACACAAAACCTTTTTCTAGGCCCCCCAGCTTTAACCAAAGTAAAGGTTCTCAACCCCCCAAACTCCCACAGTGCACACCCCTCCCTAATCTCCTCCCTCTTTTTACTATCCCCCAACCGCTGCGCGCTTTTGCAAAGACTTCGACTAACCCGCACAAAAATACCCCCCCCCCCCCGACCCAAAAACTTCTCCGCCTACGCCAATCCTTTGAAGTTACCCCCCAAAAAATTTGGACAATCCAAAATTTGCGGGGTTTTGGGGGGGCCCCCCCAAAACACTTTGTTCAAGCGGCCTACCCCTTCACTAACAAAGTCTTTAAAGTATTTTTTGGGGAAATTTTTTGGGGGGGGTCTCTACCTTTTCCCATCCCCATCCCCACCCTTAAGATGGTGGAACATCATTGAAAAAAAACCCCCCGATATAAACCCCTAACTTTGATCTCCCCCTCTCATTGGGCATTGTAAGCTTCCAAAAGAGGGCGCTTTTTTTAAACTTAAATTTTTTTAAATTTTTAACGTTTTTTCTTAGACTTTTTTCTGAAAATGCTAATAAAAAAACGCTGGGGGAAAATGATGGCCTATATAAAAAAATTTTTTTATTATTCCTCTGATTGGGGTCCCACCCCCCCTTTCCCTTTTTTAAAACCAAATTGGGTTTGGACCTCATCACCCCCCCAAACCCCTTCCAACCCCTGCGTTGGGTGGTCGGGGCCCCCCTGTTTTAACAGAAAGGGGCCCGGGGCTCATCATCATCCAGTCGTTCTGGGGGTGTGCTGACCATCGGCACTTTTCCCCCCCGCCTCTTCAGATTTCCCAAAAGCACAGCTTTTGCCCCCCATGAACCCCCTCTTCCTTTTTACTTACAGAAGCCCGCTTGGCGGGGGGCCCCTTTTTTCAAGCCATAGATTCGAAAACAGAAGCAGAAAACTCAAGGGGGGCCCGTACAAACCCCCTCTGACTCCCGGGGGGAAATTTCCCAAAGGGGGTAAAGACAGTGGTTCCCAACAGTGCTGTGGCCTGAGGGGGTGGAAGAATTGAAGTCGATGCTTGGCTAAAAAAAAAAAAACAACGGCTTCAATTTTTTCTTTCCCGCAGCGGGGGGGGACCCCGAACTCCCAAAAATCCCCTAAAGGAACGCTCAGGCCCCCGGGGGAAAAGGGGGGGATGCTGTTTCCCCTTGGGGCCGCGCAGCCACAAAAACCCCCGTCCCTCCCCGAAAAAAACCCACGCCCCGGGGCCCTTTCCCCTGCCTTTTTCCCTTTGGTGTTGATAAAGAAAGTTGAAAAAATTATAAAGGGCTAAGGGGTTTTTTCCCAGAGACGCAGTGAACATGCAACAATGTTCCTCCCCAAAGCCTCTCAGCAGGAAAGGGGAGCGTGCGTCAAAACAAAAAAGGGGGAAGCATACATCCATGTACCCTTTTTAAACCCGTATATAAAAAAAAATATGTGTAGTGAGCACACTTTTATTGAAAAAAGAATTTTTTCGCCATTTACCATCGGGGCTTGCGTGTCATTAATAAACCTTATCTACTTTTTTCATTTTCCCAAAATCCCCAGCCCCCTAAAGCAATTTTTTCCAAGCACTATGCATTTTTTAAAAGGGTTATTTTTGTTTTAAAAAAAAAGATTATTGCCACTTTTTAAAAAATTTTCATGATGGAAATTTAAATTTGTATAAAATATTTAGGGACTTTTTCCAAAAAGGAACATTTTTGTAAACACAGATAACTTTAATGCTGATGTGGGTTTTTAAGTAAAACTTCATTGTCATACAATAAAATGGGAAACATACTGGGTTTCTTTTCCCTCATTAAGGGTTAGATATTACTTTTATTTTTTAAAATTTTTAAACCCTAAAAGAAATTTTTAACAAAATTTTTTTTGGGTTTGCTTTTTGGGTTAAAAATTTTAATGTAGGGGTTTTTTTGTTTCAATTATTATTTTTCTAGATTTATTTAAAGAAATCACATCTTAGGAAATAAAGGTTTATCTTTCTCTGTTTGAAGTATAGACTTTTTAAAAATTTACGGGGAAAAAGGAAAAATTTCTTGTTTTTGTATTTAAACCCCCTCCTTGAAAACCCGGGCTCCACCCGCCTTTTTTTTTTTGGGGAAATTTTGTTACACAGTCAACACTTGCCCCGGGTTTTCTGGGGTTTATTTTAACCCTCAGCTGGTCCTCGGTTTTTTTGCCTTGCTCTTTTCCTTTCTGCCCCCCGGGTTCCGCCAGCCCCGCTGTCCCCGGGTTTTTTTGCATTGGGCCTTTACCTTCTGCTACCCCCGGGTTCCGTAAACCCCAACGTTCTCCGCAGTGCCTTTGGCCAAAGGGGCCTCCATCCGGTTTCCCCCGGGTTCCGCAAAGTCTGCTGGCCTTGGTAGTGCTTTGGCACATACCTTTTCCCCCTTAGAAACCCCGGGCCCGTAACACCCAGGGGCAAATTGGACAAATAAAGATAGGGAACAAAAACACAAAACAAAAAAGCGAAATCTAAAACAAAGAACAAAAGTATAAGACCAAAAAAAGAACAAAATAATGCTCAAATTCTAAGCAGAAGAAGACTAACATGAAAGGGGGGGACCCCTTTCCCCCTCGTGGTCCCCCCGGAAAATCCTGCTGCGCGGGTTAAACTGAACAGGGAAAAAATACTTTTAATTAAATTTTTTGTGACAGCAAGAAGGGGAAGGGGGAAAAATTTTCATACTTTGACAGATTACAAGTACGGGATTTCTCGCCCAAAAAATAAAATATGATGAAGAAGAAGAAGCAGAATATAATAAGAATAAAATTTTAAATAAGAAAATATGAAAAAAGTTAACAAAGAGAATAGCAAGAAGTTTAAAAAAGATAAAGAAGGTGAAGATAAGATAATTTGATGAAAAGAGATGCGCAAAATTTTGGGGAGAAAGGTGTGAAAAGTTAAAAAGGTGAAAAAGAAGAGCATGGAATTTTGAAAAATTAACATATTTGCCAAAAAAAAAAAAAATTTTAACTTTGAAAATTTTTTCGTCCCCCCCGAACACTTTAAAAAAAAAAATATTTATGCTTTTCCATTTAAATTTGGGTTAACATCTATGCCTTTAAGTCTCCTAAACCTTCCCCAATAATTCACATTCTTTTTCCCTTTTTTTCCTTATGAAAATTTAAAACCCCAAAAGGGGAAAAAAGGGTTTTTTTTTTTAAATTTTGATATTTTTTTCCCCCAAAATTCAGGGGGTTTCCCGGGGATCTTTATGGGGTTTACGCCGTATTTTGGATAAGGGCGTACATTCAAATTCCGTTTTTTGGGAAACGGAAAGTATGGGGCTCAATTTAAATTTTTGGGGGAAAAAAGGGGAAAAGGGGCTTTTTCGCGGGGGACAAAAAATTTCGTTGCCTTTTTTTTTTAACCCCGGGAAAATGAGACCAACACCAAAAGAAAAAAAAGGGATAGCGCAAACCCCCGGGCCAATGTTATCAAGGGGAAAAAAAGGATGGGTTAAAACGGGTTTGCAAAAAATGTGTGAAAGGGGGCCCTTTCCCTTCCGGGGGATTTAAAAATAAAAAATTTTCTTCTTACCCCGTACAAAACCTTTTTTCCCACCACTACTCCGCCGAAAAATTTTTGGCCAGACATCTGGGCCCACCCCCAAATTTACTACTTGGGGCCAGCCATAGTATTGGCTCCCAAAAAAAAAAAAATTTTTTATTTTTTTTGCATCATTTCTAAAGGCCCCCAAACTTTTTCATGTTTTACAGAGCCCCTGATTTTTAATTAAAAAGGGTTTTTTGCATAAAAAACTGAATTTTTTTCCCCAAAGTTTACTATAAAAACCCCAAAAATTTTACTATTCAGGGGGAAAAAAATTTTTCCCCCAAACCCCCAAACCCAAAAATTCCCCCAAAAATTTTCTGATATAACCACCAACCTGTTACTAAACCAATCCCACTAAAACTGAACTTAAAAACTTTTAAGTCCATTTTAAATCACAAAAAAAAATAAAAAGCCAATTACACCAAAACAAATATTCCCCGTATAACTGTACGAAAAAAAAACCACCACACTGGGAAAAGGGAAAAAACCCCCGTAAAACAAAATATCACCTGGACAGCTATAAAAAAGAACACTGTAGAAAATATATGTAAAATGTAAGTGTTTATAAAAACTGAACGTTTTTTTGAAAAAATAATAATGGGGGGCCCCTGGGGGACATTAAGAAATAAAAGGACACAAAGGGTTTTTTAAATTCCCCCCCCTTTTTCGTCCCATACAAAAGTCCTCCAATTTTGGGCTTATCCACAATAATGTCCCCCTTTTTTAAACCCCCAAAAATTTTTAAAATTTTCCCCACTAATTTTTTTTAAAAATTTTAAATTTTTGCCATTTTGGAACCAACACTAAGATGACCAAATTTTTGGGGCCCCCCCTAATTTAATGTCCCCTAATTTTTTTCACACAAAAAAAATATTTCCGATGTCCCCCTTTTTTTTTTGGGCCAATAAAATATAATGTCTAAAAAGCTGATTTTGGCCCAGGCGCTTGGTACACATTTTCCTGGAGAATGCAAGAAAGGTAATTTTCAAAAACCTTTATATTCTTTTCCCCCCACCCCCCCCAGTTTTTCCCCCCCGGGGGAAACCCTTTTAAATATTTAAGGGGGGTGGGGAGTAGCATGATTCTTTCCCCGAAATGGAGTCAGTTCCTGTCAAAAGGGGGTTTAGTTTTGGGGATTCGGGGTGGTTTTTCTAGCCAAAGAGGGAACCTGTCAATAGACAGAGAGAAAAGGGGAAAACTTTTAAACTCAAAGTCCTGATTTTAGTCCCAAAGAAGGAAAAAGGACCCCCCCCGGAGCGGGCTTGTAACAGTCTACAGAAGGCCGAAGGTCGGGACAGTCAAATGAAGGAAAAAAGGGGAAAGGGGGACTACGTTATTATAACAACGAGTAAAACTGGAAACGTATGAGTTTGGGGAAAAGGGAAAAAACTAAAAAAAACCCCACCTATGCCCCCCGTGCTTATTTTAAGGGTGTGAGTAGGGCGAGGGTAGGGGCCCCCAAAAGGGGGAAAAGAGTAAACCGAGGCGTTATAGCAACATTTTTTGCCTCCACCTGTTTAACCGGCCCCCGGGGCCGAAGCCTTGCTATTTCCTTCACGGGGTTGTAGGGGAGAAAACCGGTGACCCGCGGACCCCAGTGCAGAGGGGCCCAGTGGGGGGGTTTTAAACGGGGTGGGGAACAGGTCAAGGGGGGACCGCTAAAAAGGGTTTTTAGTTCTTGCCAAAAAAAGGCTCCACCACAAGCCCCCGGGCAAGCTTTACCCCGAGTTGAACTTAGTTTTGGGGCGGGTTGGGGAAACTAACTAAAGAAAAAGGGAAAAGCCTTAAACCTACTCGGTTTTACCTAGTGAACCTCCACCCGAGCGTTTTCCCGGGGGAATCCCAAAAAAATTACCACCAAAAAGGGGAAAAGGAAAGAACGACTTGTGTGTGTTGATTTTCCCGAAACCTCACTGCCTTTATACTTAGGGGGATAGCAAACCTGGGGAAGACTTAAATCTTGCTGCCATAAAAACCCCTCGGGTTTTTTTCCCGCAGCGTGGTCATCCGAAAAAAAAACCCCACAGGTGGCGCACAACTATTACCCAACCCTGAAAAATACCCCTTTTGGGGGGCCCCCAAAGGGCAAGGACCGGCTGTGCTCTTGTGACATCCCCCAAAAGACTTCAACGGCTGGGTGGGGACCCCCCCCATAGCCCGGACCAAAAGGGGGCGACTCACCCCCTTGTATCCCTATGTTTCTAAATTCAAGCCCTTTTTTTTTTTAAAATTTTTTTCACTCTAAACCGAAAAAGCCCCGAAACATGAAATAAACAGTTAGGCCCCATATATATTTGGCAGGACAACATTTCTAATTTTGGGTTTAGACATTACCACAAAAATTGTAACAAAACAAAAAAGATGCAGTTAAATTTTGTTTTTTTTTCATTTGGGGGTATCCACTTTTTAAAAAGGGTGAAGGTTTAAAGGGGTTTCGCTCCTTTAAAAGGGCCAAAACCCCTTTTTTTTAAAGGGGGCCAAAAAATAATGCATTTTAAAATTTTTTTTGTTTAAAATTCATTGTGGTAAGTCTAAACCAAATTAACAAATTTTTCTGTCCAAAAATTTTGGCCCAAAATGAAAAATCTAAAATATAAAGGGAAAAAATTTAGGGAAAATTTTGCTCATAAATTGCCAAACATGAAAAAAAACCCGCAGCCTCAAAAAGGGGAAAATTTTAAATTGGGTAAGAAAACCCATCCAAGGGGTTGGGGGAGGTTCCCAGCAAAGAAAATCCCTTTTCGGGGCTGCTGATAGGTTGAGAAACCCCATACCGCAAGTATCGGTATCGGCCCATATTCGCTTTTTGGAATTTTTAAAATTAATTCCCATACTTTTTCCCCCCTTTGTATACCCGGGGGCGGAAGTTCCAAAAATTCCCTTTTGGGGGCAAAGGATTTTATCACCAAAGAGGAACCCACGAAGTGTGGGCACATCCTGAAAGCTGGGCATCTTAACAAAAAGGGATGCGTGATTGGTGTGAAAAAATGTCAAAAACAATAAAAGGCGGGCCCCCCCCATTTTAGCGTCACTGTGCTTGAAAATCAGTTTTGGGGGGAACGCTACTCTGCCACCTTTGGGACATTGATATTGCGATTTTGTGTAAACTGTGCTTGAAAGGGGGTTTTACCAAACCCCGGGGAAAGCTCCCTTTCCCCCGTTTTTTAACAGCTCTGTGCAAAAGGGGGGTGTGTGACATGCATGACGCTGCGTTTGCTCTGCTCCACCGCTGTTTTTTAGGCCCTCTGCACGGGCACGATCCTTTTTTTTTTTTTTTTTTTTTTTTTTGGGGGGAAATTTGGGGGAGCTCCTTTATTAAAAAAAAAAAACAAATCTTTAGTGTGACGTGCTTTTCCCCCCCCTTACAATAAAATTGGGGCAAAAAAATATAGAAGTACAAAAAGGAGCTTTTCACAGATTGTGGACATTGTGTTTCAGTGTTCACTCATCCCGGTTTTTTAAATTTTTTGGTGCAGATCCCGTCCAGTTTAAAGTTAAGCCTGCTGCTTGATCTGCTGAGCGTGTTTCCCCTGGGGGAAACCTTTTTATTTTTTTCCCCAAGGGGGTTTGCTACATTCCATTTAAAATAAATCTAATCTTAGGTACCGCTTCCAAACCGTAACAAATACAAAGGTTTTTAAAAAATATAAAGTACGAAAAAGGGGGTTTTTTTTAAATTGGGGGGCATTGTGTTTCAGTGGGTTTTTTTTAGTCTGTTTTTTTTTCTTTTTTGAGGAGATCACCCCCAGTTACATTTCAAGCACTGCTGCTTGTACTCGCGACGTGCTCATTGGGTCATCCTTTTTTTTATCTCCAATTGGTTCTGTAATTCCATTTAAAAAAAATCTAATCTATTAAAGGTTTCCCCCCCTTTCCCCCTATACAAAACATTGGTTGGGAACACTAAGAATACAGAAAGGAGCTTTTTAAAAAAAATTTTTGGGCAGTTGTGTTTCATGTTCCTTCAGGCCCGGTTTTTTCTTTTTTTTTTGCAGATCACGCTCCAGTTACGTTTTAACACGCTGCTTGTACCCTGCGACGTGTTTGTGGCTCATCCTTTTTATTTTTCTCCAAGGTTTTTGCTAAAATTCCCTTTAAAATAAAACTAAACCTTTTTTTTTGACCCCCTTCCACCCTAAAAAATACATTGGTTCAACTTGCCCAAAAACAAAAGAAGTACAGAAAAAGGGCTTTTCAAATTGTGACAGTTGTGTTTTGTGTTCACTTATTTTGGTTTTTTTACTTTTTTGAGTGCAAAAAAACCCCCAGTTTTTATGTTCAAGCACTGCTGTTTTACTCCTGAGGGGCTCGTGGCTATCCTTTCATTATTCCAAATTTGGGGTTTTTTACTTCCATTTAAAAAAATCTAATCTATTTGTGTACGCGCTTCCATCCGTATACAAACTTTTTGCAAAAAAATAGAAAATAAAAGAAAGGAGCTTTTCACAGATTTTTGGCATTGTGGGGTTTTATGTTCCTTCAGTCGTGTTTTTTTTTTTTTTTTAGGCAATCACGCTCCATTTCATGTTTTAAGACTCTGCTTGTACTCTCTGGCGTGTCTCAGGGTCATCCTTTTCATTTTTCTCCAAAATTTTTCTGCTACTTTTATTAAAAAAAAAACTAAACCAATGTGTGGGCGCCTTCCATCCGTATCAAAACATTGGTTTTTAAAAAAACCCAAGAAGTAAAAAAGGAGCTTTTTACAGATTGGGGGGCAGTTTTTTTTCAGTGGGTTTACTTCAGCGTGTTTTTACTTTTTTGAGTGCAGACACGCCCAGTTTCTGTTCAAGCATGCTCCTTACCGTGAGGTGCTCAGTGCTATCCTTTTTATTTTTCTCCCCTTGGTTTTTCTACATTTTCCTTTTTAAAAAAAATTTTAATCTTTATTTTGACGCCTTCCATCCCCAAAAAAAACATTGGGGTTCCCCTTCAAACACTATAGAAATACAGAAAGGAGCTTTTCACAGATTGGGACAGTTGTGTTTTTTTGTTCACTTTTATCTGGTTTTTTTAAATTTTTTTTGGGGCGATCACCTCCGTTACATGTTCCCCACGCTGCTTGTATCTTTTGGGGGGGGTCTCATGGGTCATCCCCTTTTTTTTTTCCCAATTGGTTCTGCTACATTCCATTTAAAAAAAAATCTAAAAAAATTTTTTGGGGACGCCTTCCATCCGTATACAATACATTGGGGTTTTTAAAAAACTATAGAAGTACAGAAAGGAGCTTTTTCCCGATTGTGACAGTTGTGTTTCAGTTTCACTTTTAGTCTGTGTTTTTTTTTTTTGAGTGGGAGACACGTCCAGTTACAAATCAAGCAAGCTCTTTTCTCTGCTGGCGTGTCTCAGTGGCCCCATCCTTTTTATTTTTTCCCAATTTTGGGTTTTTGCACAATTTTCCTTTTTAAAAAAAAACTAATCAAATTTTTTTTGACGCGCTTTTTCCCCCCCGATACAATCTTGGTTTTCAAAAACTATAGAAGTACAGAAAGGGGCTTTTCACAGATTTTTTGGGAAATTGTGTTTCAGTGTTTTTTTCTTTTGTTTTTTTAAATTTTTTTAGTGCAGATCCGCCCAGTTAATTTCAAACACTGCTGCCCTTTTACTCTGCTGAGGGGGTCTCAGTGGGTCATCCCCTTTTTTTTTTTTTTTCCAATTGGTTTTTGCCCACATTTATTTTTAAAAAAAATCTAAAACTATTAGTGTGACGCGCTTTTCCCCCCCCTATACAAAACATGGTTTTTCCCCAAATGCAAAAACATAGAAGTACAGAAAAAAGCTTTTCAAGATTTTTTGGGGGGTTTTGTTTTGTGTTCACTTTTAGTCCCGTTTTTTTACTTTTTTTAGTGCAGATCACGCTCCAGTTTCATGTTCAGCCTGCCTTGTACTTGCTGAGGTGCCCAGTGGCTCAATTTTTTAATTTTTTCTCCAATTGGTTCTGCTACACCCCCTTTTAAAAAAAATCTAATTTTTAAATGCCCTTCCACCTATAAAATACATTGGTTGAAAAAACTTAAAGTACAAAAAGGACTTTTCCAGATTGGGGGCAGTTTGTTTCAGTTTTCATTTTAGTCTGTGTTTTTTTTCTTTTTTGAGTCAGATCACCTCCATTACAAATTAAAACATGCTGCTTGTACTCTGCTGAGGGGTTTTTCCCCTGGCTCCCTTTTCATTTATCCCCAAATTTGGGGTTTTTACTTTCCCTTTTTAAAAAATCAATCTATTAGTGTGAAAGCCCCTTTCCCTCCAAAAACAAAACATTGGTTCAAAAAAAAATAGAATACACCCAAAAGGGCCCCTTTTTCCCGTACAAAAATGGTTTTAAATTTTTTTAAAAAAATATGAAAATTTTTTTTAAATGACACAAATAAAGTAATGTTGAAGGGGAAAAATCCTACATCCATTGTTTGACAATATTACAGTGTACAAAACCCTTTAATTTAACAAAAATTATTATTTTACTTGTATCTTTTTTTTAAAAGCCAAGAACCAGAAGGAAACCTTCGCAAATGCAGCTTTTTGTCAAAGGGTTAAACCCCCCATTAGCACCCCAACTTTGGGAGCTTTTGGGGCATATGTGATTTGGGGTTTTGGAAAAATTATGGGGGGAAAAGGGGTTTACCATCAGTCCCCCCAAAAAAAAAGCTTTTGGTTTTGCTTTTGTGTTAACCCTGGGAAATTTTCCCCAAAAATTTTTCAAAAAATTTTTTTTACAGATTTTTTACCAACACTAAAAAATTTAAAAGGTTTTTTTTAATTTTTACGTTTTTTTTTTTTCCCCTTAAAAATAAGGGGGACCGATATCATGTTTCACAAACCACTTTTTAAATGTCATGTTTTTTTAAAAAGGGAGGGGGGCGTAATTTTTGCCGGAAAACAGAGGGAACAGCGGCCCTTTGAACCCACTATCACTAAACTTTTTGGGTTGGGGGGCAAAATTTGGAAAAGGAGTTTAGGGGGAGTTTTTTTAAAAAAAAGGGGTGAAAATGCAAAAAGAGAATGGGAAAAAGGGGAAAATTAACCGAAACCGGCGGAAATTTTTTTGGGGAACCCTCCCAATTTTTTAAAAAATAACCGTTTTTTTTTAATTTCCTGGGGTTTTTTTAAAAATTTTTATTTTCAATCCCTGGTTTTTTTTGTTTTTTCCCCCGTCCCCCTTTTTAAAAAAAAATTAAAAATTTTTTTTTTCCCTTTTTTTTTTTTTTCCCCCGGGTGGGTTTTTTCCCCCCCTTCCCTTTTTTTTCCTTTTTTTTGGGGGCCCCCTTTTTTTTTTTTCGGTTTTTTTTTTTTTTTTTTAAAAAATCAAATTTCGGTGGGGGTTTTTTTTTTTGTTTTTTTTTTCCCCCGGTTTTTTATAGGTTTTTTTTTTTTTTTTGGGGGGACACCCAAAAATTTCGGGGTTTGGAAAAATTTTTCGGGCCGCTTTTAAAAACCACTGCAGCTTAAATAAACCTTGGGCTGCGACCCCAAAAGGGGGCCCAAAAAAATTTTTGTCCCCTGCAAGAGGCTTTTTTTCCCCCCCTGCGTGAAACCCCCCCCCCTTTTGGTTTAAACAAAAGCCCTAGACATTTTTACCTCCCCTGGGGGCAAAGTCTTCCCCCCTTTAAACTCCTCCTCATCCCCTCACAAACCCCCAAAAAAACAAAATAAAATTTACAAAATTAAAACTAAAAATTTAAAAAAAATTTTTGTATCATAATTCTGTAACTTTTTTTAAATGAAAAACAATAAAATTAAAAAAGGTTTGAAAAAAATAAACTTATGTTTTTAAAAAATAAAAAAAAAAGTTTGAAATGGTTATGAAAATTAGACAGCGCTATGGAGGTTAAATTTTTTAAACAGCATGGTACTTGAAACCTCCACCCTTTGTGAAAACCACGTGCGCGATGTCCAAAGGGAAAGGAAAAATTTGTCCCCTTTTCCTCTCCTCCACCTTTTTTCCAAACCTCAGCCATGCTTGCGTTTTTTAAAAAAGGGGGGGAAATGGGGACAGAAACTACTATCACATTTTGCACCGCCATCCCGGTTGATCATAAACGCACCAAAACGTGGCAGTTTCCCCTTCATAAGTTATTCGCCATCATTACCTGGCAGGGGCTCCCCATTCATTATGGACCCAAATTTCAAATTGGGGGTTTTTCCCCAACAAGCCTCCACACGCAGCCCCCCCACATCTCCTCCAAATTTTTTTTTATCGGCCTAACCGACGCTGCACTCTCAAACGACCCAAAACTAACCTCTGCACTAATCCGTACCTCCCCACTCCCAATTCCAAACTTCCCCGCGCTGCGCCAATCCCTGGAAATTTTTTCCCCCCCAAAAATTAGGAAAACCGCAATTTGGATGGGTTTTAGGGGCTCCCTCAAAACCCTTTTTCACAGGGCCCCATCACATTCACAATCAAAGCATTTATGGTAATTCTGTGGTTTAGCCCATTCACTATTTTCCGCAAACCCTCACTCCTTTAAAAAGGGTGGACCATCATTGTAAAAACACCAAATTTTTATAAAAAAACCCCCACTTTGGGATCCCCACAAACCCCATTTTGAAAGTAAGCTTTCCCCACGGGGGGGTGATTTTGTTTTTTTTTTGTATTTTTTAACGTTGTTACTATGACTTCCCTGTTTTAAAAATGTTAAATGAAAAACACTGGGGGAAAAAAAGGCGCTTTTTAAAAAAAAAAATAAAAAATTTTATTATAGAGGCCCCCCCCAGGGGGTGAAGTGGGGAAGGGCCCCAAATTGCTTGACGCCCCTAAAGAGGGATACTCCATTACTTTTGGGGTGCTGCCACACAACCGTCCACCCAAATGTAACGAGGAAATTTCCCCCCGGTTGGGGAAAGCCCAAAAAAGCAAAAATTTAAAAAGGTGAAATCGCGTTCAGACGCAATCACGATCGGGCCCCCGCTGGAAGTCGCAAGTGAGCGCCCCTTTGGGGGACCTTGGCAGCGGCATCAAGATCCGGATGCCCTAAAAAACTCTGCACGAAACCCAAATTGGACAAATGCCAACATGGGAGGGAGTGAGGTTGAAAAAGGCCCCAAAAATGAAAACCCGATTTGGGGCCCTTGTCACCCCTCCAACCCCGCTGAAATTCCCCTTCCAAAAAACCCCACGTTTGCCTCCTGTTTTTAGGGTTAAGGCTCCTGGCTGTGGGGCTAAGATTCCCCTGGAAATTTTAAATTTCCCGAGGCCTGTTGACTTTTGGGGGAAGGGGGTGTCAATTTTTCCAACGGGGAAACTTTTACGGGTCCAGGTGGGGAAAACCGGCGCTCCTGCAGCGTTTATTCGAGGGGAAAGGGGAAAAGGAGGAGGAATCAAGTGTAAAACTTGATTCCGCAATTTCCTTTTGGGGTTTTTGGGAAACCGTACGCGCCACTCGCAAGATTTAGTACCCCCGGGCACAACTTGACCCAAAAGGGGATGAGGGAAAAAGGGATTTTTTCCCTGGGCCCGGGGGGTTTTTGAAAACCCCCTTTTTGGGGGTTTTTTTAGTTTGCGGTACATGCCCTTTTTTTTTCCCCTTTTTTTTTGGCTCCCCCCTTTTTTGGCTTTGTTTTACTTCATTGAAATTTTACTTTTTAACTAGCCGGGTTTGGTGCCTTAATTGTGAGTTTTGTTAGTTAGGATCACAAAGTATTTTTTTTTTCTTTTAATTAACCATGCTACAATTTATGTTGGGGGTGTCCCCCTTTTTTCCCCCCACCCAAAATCTTGTAGGATTACCCCCCTCGACAAAGGGGCTTTTTCACACAGATGAAGGGCTTTGCGGTTGGAAAGGGGTGGGGGTTTCCCCCTTCTCGTAGGATTCACTTAGGTTTTGGGAAAGGGGCAGAATTCCCCTTTTTTTTCCTTACCCGGGTTTTGAAAATCATAAAAAGGGGGGCTGGCCCCGCATCGGTGGCCCGGGGGGCCTTTTCTTGGGGCTTTTAGTAGGGGGTTTTAAAATTTTTTCCCCCAACATGCTTTTGGGGCCCCGGGCGGCTTGCCCGTAAAAAAAAAGGGGGGGCCATTGTTTTGGGGTTGAAAATTTATTTTCGTTACGGAAAAAGCTGTCCCACCAGCTGAAAAACAGCATTTAAAGGGGCAGGATTTTAAAAGCCAGCTTTTTGAGCCTGTGCCGTGCAGGGGTTTTCGAGTATGGCCGCTTTTATCCCATGCCTGTGCTACCGCGGGGTGTTTTTGGGGGCCCGGGATGTGAGGATGGGCGGGGGAAATTTCCGTGTGGAATAACAGTTTGTTCTGGGGCAACTGGCCGAGGTTTTTCCCCGGGGGATCCGTAGGAAGAAAAACCAGCTGTGGTGAGCTCGATGAAGGGGCCTCAACAAAACCAAGATGAGGTGGCTGTAGGGTTTGGGCCCACTTCCATGGTCTTTGTAACTCAACAGGCTTTGTCCCCACATGTTTCCACTTTTGGGGTTTTTAGGTGACTGACATTTTTTGCTATTTTAAATTTTTTTATTACACAGCTTCATTTAAATAGCAAATATAATCTGCAAACGATTTTTCGACAACCTCTGCACTAATACGTACCTCCCACTCCCGACTCCAAGACTTTTTTCCTGCTCTACCCAATCCTCGGGAAATGCGTACCCCCAAGAAATTAGGACTATCCACAATTTCATGGTTTCAGGCGCTCCCTCAAAACACATTTGTTCAAGCGGCCTATCACATTCACTAATCAAAGTCATTCTATGTATTCTGTGGAAGTGTGTTTTGTGTCTCTAGCCCATTCACTACCCATCCCTCAGCCCCTTTAAGATGGCGGGAACATCATTGTAAATGCACCATTGTATATAAACACCTATACTTTGTATCTCCCCATCTCATTGTACATTGTAAGCTGTCCGAGCAGGGGCGACTTATTTAGCTTAAATTATTGTATTTTTTAACGTTGTTACTTATGACTTGTGTTCTGAAACTGCAAACTGTAAAGCGCTGCGGAATATGATGGCGCTATATAAATAAAATTATTATTATTCCTCTGAGCTGCTCCCACCACCTTCCTGTTCTTCATGCCATGTTGGGTATTGGACCTCATCATCTCCACTACCCTCTTCCAACACCTGCTGTTGGGTGGTCTGGCCAGCACCATGCTCAACAGAAACTGGCACCTGGGTCTCATCATCATCATCAGAGCGTTCTGCGGTGTGCTGACCATCGGCACTGTCTCACCCGCCTCTTCAGATTCAGAGAGACACAGCTGTTGCGCATCACTGCATACTCCCTCTTCTTCACATTACAGAATGCGGCTTGGCTGGGCCCCTGTTTGCAAGCCAATAGATTTGAGAACAGAAGCAGACACTCAGCTGGCTCCTGTACAGAACTCTCTGACTGCCTGGCAATTTGCCAGGCGGTGAAGAGACAGATGGTTGCCCAACAGTGCTGTTTGTCCTGAGAGGAGGTGGAAGCAATTGAAGTCGATGCATTGGCTGAGATCCAAACAACAACGGCTTCAATTTGTTTTTCCCGCAGCAGGGGGGTACTCCGAGCTCCTACAAAAGTGCGCATAAAGGAACCTCACGGCCCGGGGAAAACTGGTGGATTTCTGTGTCACTGGGGGCCGCAGCAGCCACAGAATCCCCACGTCCTCTCCCTGAAGAAACTCCCGACCACGTGCCTTACTCCCTGCCTTCTTCATCTTGGTAGATTGATAAAGAAAGTCTGAAAAGTTATAAGGCCTAAGTGTGGTTATTCCGCAGAGACTGCAGTGAACACTGCACACAACTGTTCAGTAGGTGTGAAAAGGCCCCTTTGTGTACTTCTATAGTGTTTGCAAAACCAATGTATTGTATACGGATGGAAGCGGTCACACTAATAGATTTTTTTTATTTGTAAAGAGTGGAGCAGCAACAATTAGAGAAAAATTTCAAGGATGTGCCAGTGACACACGCTCAGCAGACTACAACCAGCAGTGGTTGAAGAACTAACTGGAGCGTGATCTGCACTCCAAAAAGGAAAACCTCAGACTACAGTGAACACTGCACAAACTGTTCACTACCCAACGCGTCTCAGCAGGAAGGCAGTCTGTGCGTCAAAACAAAGGCGCAAGCATACATCCCACGTACCCTGTTTATAAAGCTATATAAAAAAATATATGTAGTAGTGACGCACACTTTATTGAGGTACAGTATTACATCGCCATTCACCATCTGTGGCTATGCAGTCTCATCTATATATACCTTATCTATCCGTTGTCATGCTTGCAAGTCGACAGTCAGGCATAAAAGCAATTTTCACTATGCACTATGCACTTTTTAAAGGTTATGTTTGTTAATAAACATGATTATTGCCACATATTATGAGTATTACATGATGGAAATTGTATAATTTTGTATAAACTGTTTAGTGACATTATTCAGCAAATGTAAAATTTTAGTAAAGTCACAGATAACTTGTAATGCTGATGATGTTTTGAAGTCAGACATTCATTGTCTATACAATAAAAATGGTGTACATACTGTTACTTATCCATCATTAATGGATTCAGATATGTACTTGTATGCTTTTATGTACAACCGTATAGCAGATTCCTTAACTAATTTATTTTGTGGTTTGCATTGCTGTTCAACATGTTAATGTATGTGTTTATGTTTGTCAATTCTTTATTTATCTAGATATTAGTTTAAATGAAATCATCATCTTATGGTAGTAAAGGTTATCTTTCTCTTGTTTGAAGTATAGACATTTAAAATTGACAGGTAACAAGGAAATTACTTGATCTAGTATTTAAACATCCTCCTTGACCCTGGGCTCCAACACCGCCAGTTGTTGCTGGAAGTGCTGTTAGCACAGTCAACACTTGCTCCTGTGTTACTGGGTTCAGTAACGTCAGCTGGTCCTCGGTTGTGCCATTGGCTCTTTTCCTTCTGCTGCCCCTCCGGGTTCCAGTACCGTCAGCTGGTTCTCCGCAGTGCCTTTGGCCTAGGTGCCTCCATCTCGGTATCCGAGTTCCAGCAACGTCTGCTGGTCCTTGGTAGTGCTTTGGAGCACAGGTACCTCCTGCTTAGTAACCGTGTCCCAGTAACGTCAGCTGGTCCTCGGTTGTGCCATTGGCTCTTTTCCTTCTGCTGCCCCTCCGGGTTCCAGTACCGTCAGCTGGTTCTCCACAGTGCCTTTGGCCTAGGTGCCTCCATCTCGGTATCCGAGTTCCAGCAACGTCTGCTGGTCCTTGGTAGTGCTTTGGAGCACAGGTACCTCCTGCTTAGTAAACCGTGTCCCAGTAACGTCAGCTGGTCCTCGGTTGTGCCATTGGCTCTTTTCCTTCTGCTGCCCCTCCGGTTCCAGTACCGTCAGCTGGTTCTCCGCAGTGCCTTTGGCCTAGGTGCCTCCATCTTGGTATCCGAGTTCCAGCAACGTCTGCTGGCCCTTTGGGTAGTGCTTTGGAGCACAGGTACCTCCTGCTTAGTAACCGTGTCCCAGTAACATCAGCTGGTACAAGATTGTGCTACAAATACAAGATACGGAACAAGGACACAAGAACAATAAGCAGAAGATCTAAAAGCAGAAGAACATGAAGTATAAGACCAAAATGAAGAGCAAAATATATGCTCTAAATTCTAAGCAGAAGAAGACTAAGCAGTGTATGGGGTGAGTCCGTTCCTCCTCGTGGTGCCCCTGGAAAATGCCTGCTGCTGCAGGCTAAACTGAACACGGACAAATACTGTTGTAATTTAAATCTTTTGTGACAGCAAGAACGGAAGGATGAAAAATTCATACTTTGACAGATTACAGTACAGGATTCTCTGTCACAAATAAGAATATGATGAAGAAGATGAAGCAGAATATGAATAAGAATAATAGTTTAATAAAAGAATATGAGTAATGTTAACAAAGATGAATAGCAAGAAGTTTAAGAAGAAGATAAAGAAGGTGAAGATGAAGAATAATTTGATGAAAAAGATGATGCTGCAGAAGATTATGAAGGAGAAAGTGTGTGAAAAGTTAAAAAGGTGAAGATGAAGAGCATGGAAGTTGTGTAATATACATATTTGCCAAAATAAAAAAACGTTAACATTGTCAATTTCTTCGTCAATCCGAACATCTTTAAAAAAAAAAATATTTATGCTATTCCATTTGATTGGGTTAAACATCTATGCCTTTAATGTCTCCTCAACCTTCCCCAATACATTCTACATTACTCTTTCTTGTTTTCCTTCATGTACAATTAACCAACAAGGCAAGAATGGGTTTTTTTTAATTTCGATATTTTGTTCCCATAGACTTACATGGGACTTCCGGTATCGATATCGGGTATCGCCGATATTTTAGTGATATCGGCGATACCATTCCGATTCCGATACTTTAGGATATCGGAAAGTATCGCTCAACTCTACTGCTGAGTTTACATGAATTGGCAAATTTATGTGCTAAGTATTCTCAATTTTTTCCTATGTTCTAGAGCAGTATTGCAATTCATATTTCAGATATTTCATTTTTCCCCCAATCCTGGCTCCAATATATTTATTACAGTAGGTCCTAAGTTCTGGTCCACAAATACTTGTAATATCCCTTATTCTGGCCCCTTATACTTCTGTTTCCCAGTTCTGGTCCCTACATTCTTGTATTGTTTCCCATTGTAATCTGCTTCACATAGAACATAAAAAAAACTATTAAGCTTCTCAATACCCTGCTCCCGCAACAAACGTCTCTTTCATCTTTCTGTTCCCTCATCGTCCGGCATGGACAACGCAATTTGGTGACATCATTGGATTGCCTGTGAAGGCACCATGTTAGCTGTTGGTCTCTGATAGGCCAACGGAAAATATAGATATTGTGGTGCAGGGATATTGTGGTGTCTCTGCATTGCAATAGATTTCAACTGGATGTGCTGCATGGCACTTGTGTCACTAAAACCCTGGACCCAGTCGTGGTAGTTATACCCCTAATTCCCTATATGACACCATAATATTTCCTCATAAATCCAGTGAGGCAGAGGAAAATCATACAAAGACAACAACACATGATATGGATCTGTACTGATCTAATATCTAACAGGAGGGGCTGCTCACCATCTTACAAGTATATATAAATCCTACGTGGTAAAATAACATCCTACTTTATATAAACATATAAACCAAAACGCAAAGAAATAATGTAACACAGAAAATCAAGTCTCTGATGTTTTCTAAACAGGTTATTTGTGGCACAAGTAATCAATTAGAACAACCTTATGGAGATTTACGCTAGTGACCCCTATTCTGACCCTGGACCTTGGTGTCAAAAGTTCTTTCTGATCTTTAACTATGCATGTCTAATAAATCCCCAGGTCTAATCAGGGCTTTATCTTCTTCACTGAGGGAAATATAGATTCATTGATCTGCTGCTGCACACCAGCGGGAATTAAACACAAAACATTAATTGAAAAATACCCTGCCATGGGATTGATCTCTCCCATCACTCCAGTCGGCAAATTAATCTTAATAACTGGAAAGCAGAGTTGTGGATGAATATTTGCATGGAAAGTCTATGTCTATGATTTAGTCTGATTTAGGATGAGGTCTCATGAAGTATAGCATTCAAATATAGCATAGTATAGCATTCAAATAGTAAAAATTACATTTGTTAGGATTCATTAGTAATTCCTTAAAGAACAATCCCTAATATTGTATGATAACTACTAATAGTAGATATAGGAACGGTACTCATCCAGTAATGTACAGGTTCTTGTCATTGTTGAGTAGAACAAATGTGAGATTACCAGAAAGGCAGATATGGTCATGATTTCCTGAAGTGCCATCATCTAATAAGGAAATTGGAATAAGTAATATTATAAGGTTAAATTGCAGTTCATATCACAGTACCTGTTTGGGTGGCACAGTATCAGGAAAAAGTCTACATTCATGGGAATACAGAAAAGTTTTTAGAAGTTTAGATTTCTACTATATGTTTCAGAACATTGCCATAGATTTCACACTTTTTGATTCATTGCAAAGGTGGAAAATAACTGGGAGGCAGAAGAAACTCTCAATTCTATCTATCTATCTATCTATCTATCTATCTATCTATCTATCTATCTATCATCTATCGATTTCAGGGATTCTCATAGTCAGACAAAGACCAAGACCAATATGTTCTCTGCCTCCAAGGAATTAGTACAGTTGGCAGCTTTCTCATAGATAACATAGGAATCATAGAATTATAGAATGTTAGAGATGGAAGGAACCTCCTGGTCCCTTCCTCCTCATCTGGTCCAAACCACTGCTCAAAGCAGGATTCACTAAATCATCCCAGAAAGATGTCTGTCCACTGTGTCCAGCCTCTGTTTGAGGACTTCCATTGAAGGAGAACTCAAGAGTGTTCAACTCAGGAGTGCTCAACTGTACAAGTGCTCCAGTGTATGTGAGAGCCTGAAGAGAAGGTTGTTGGCCGAACACAATCTTGGGACCTGCTTCTACAATATTTTAAGAACAGAGGTCCTCAACCACTATGACAGATGCGGGCCATTATATTAAGGCGGTGAATAAACGAAGAGGCATCAACCCATTTCCATAACAATCTTTAATTCACTCTACTGCCTGGATGTGGCGTGCAGTAGTCAGGATGGTGGTTGAGGTCCCAGGTAGACTTTTCACATTTGTTCTGGAAACGTAATTTATATTGTACATGCAAATTACAGATGTTCAATCTAAGACAAAAATCTCTATGTAGACCCTTCAGCCTCACAAGCATAATCTCCATACCAAAAACAAGGTTAGATGATGGCTTGGAAACCTATTTCTTCTTTTCTAAATATTATTAGCCCCAGTAGTAGAGTTACACATGAGCGCGGAAAGGCAAGACAATGTACTAATTGATTAGCCACATAAATAAATTGGAGGAGGCAGATAAAAACGATGCAAATCATTTACTGTCATTATGGGACAATGAGCCACATGTTGGCTGAAGTGTGACCCAGTGAGAGCGAAATTAATTAAGAAGGTCATAATTAATACATACTTTATCTTAAGATGTCACTAATGAAATAATAGGAGGTACTCCTCGTCAATAACAGCCCTCGACACAAGAGATGGCTACTTCACAGATGCCTATTAAGGGACTATGGTTGAATGGCCACTGATTAGGTAACAATTACCAGACAGCAATGTACAGAAAGTGAACAATGGAAGGAAGAGGCTTAATGACCTAAGAGCAGACATGTATTAAAAAAAATCAGGTGAGGTGAGTACAGGAATAGTGACACAGAGAATGACTGTCAAAGGAAGCCACTGTCAGTGTAATTGCCTGATATCCACAATTAGCTTGCAAATGTGCCAAAAACATAAAGGTTTGTTTTTTCCGAATATGTTTAAATACATAGTAACATAGTTATTAAGGTTGAAGGAAGACTTTAAGTCCATCTAGTTCAACCCATATCCTATCCTAACCTGCCCTAACATGTTGATCCAGAGGAAGGCAAAAAAAACCCAAGTGGCAAACAGTAAGCTTCACATTGGGGAAAAAAATTCCTTCCCGACTCCACATACGGCAATCAGACTAGCTCCCTGGATCAACGCTGTATCTAGGAAACTAGTGAATATAGCCTGTAATATTATACTTTTCAAGAAAGCATCCAGTCCCCTCTTAAATTTTAGTAAGGAATCACTCATTACAACATTACGGCAGAGAGTTCCATAGTCTCACTGCTCTTACAGTAAAGAATCTGCATCTGTGATTATGGCTAAACCTTCTTTCCTCCAGACGTATAAACCACATAAATAAAACTATTACTAGTCTATTCTATAACCATGTTTTTTTATAATATTTGTCAGGAATCCATTGACTTAAAAAGGTATCCACAGGCACACTTTCCTCCAGGCACTTACCTTAGCATGGCCTGGGAGCACACTAGGTTTCACCTAGTACACAAATCTGGCCTTCAATGCAGGGGCCTCCAGGTTGCATCCATAGAGTAGCACCAGGACAGTGGAAAAAAAAAATATGCAATGGGAATGCAAATTAAACTAGACAATGGGACAAAAACAAAATGGTAAAAAGCAAAAATCAAGGTCAGTTAGACGTAAAATAGGCACACACTTCCCAAGAATATCAGGTATAAGCAACCAGGGATAGATCGAGTAGTCCAAGTAATTGCAAGTGCCAACATCCATAAGTGTGCCAATCAACGTGGGTTCGGCAGGTACGTAAACTAAGCCAGGTAATAAACACAAAGGAGAATTCTTTTAGACCACAACCGAAAAGTACAGAATACAACTACTGACAATAGTAATGAGTGTATTGTTAATCTAAACAGAGGACCAGGTAGCCCCTCTAGAACCTCTGGCTGTCACTATTATCGGTCCTCTAACCAGCTCTATTGCTGGCTGGGTAGGAAAACTGCCTTTGATCCTAATAAGGATGTCAATCATTGTCAAGAATCATCCGAAGAAGCCCAGAACTATTGTCAGAACGCAGAAAGCAGAGACCTGTGTAGGAGCTGGGAAGCTAAGTTTATTGCAATATTTCAGTTCCGTATAATTCACTTCTATAGGCCTCAGCTGCAATTCCAATCACAGTCTATGAACAAAAGCGGCACTATTCCAGCAGTTACCAATTTGCTTACATTTGTCTCCTGACAGGAAATCACATATTTTACAAACACTTTTGTTAGACTTTGTTTACATGTCCAGTTGTCATTTGTAAAGGATCTAGTATTTAAAAAAAAACCCATTGCAAATGGAGCAAATATGGATGCACAGTTTAGTTTCAGTCTTAGATCCATTTTTGTGCCATTTGTAACAGATATTCTTTTTACTATACAGTAGGTATTCTCTGAAAACCTCAAGTGCTCTGGGCATGCACAGTGTGCAGAAAACAGATCCATCACTGCTGATGCCATGTTGATTGACAGGGAGCTAGCTGTCAATCAATTGGCAGGAGTGCCCCGTTGACAGAGCAAAGCAGAAGAAAAGGGACTGAAACAAGCAAACGGGAGGGCACCACTAAAGATCTAATTAGATAGGGGTTCACCAGAGGCATATGAAAGACACTGGAAAAATGTAGAAAAAAGTATGGCACAAAAAATTGGGAACACCCATATAAAAATATATAATTTTATTCACAGGCAGGGCTGCCACTAGGAATTCAGGGGCCCCATACTGGCAAAATTTTTGGGGCCCCCTTGAGACTCCACCCAGGCTCCACCCCAGCTCCGCCTCCACCCCTCGAACTGTCCACAGTCCCTCCACTCTCTCTTGGAAAAAACTCCACTTCTCACCAATCCCACATTAACAGTTCCCATCACCAGATCACACATATAGCCGACAGCATTTGTTTTGGCCAAAATATTTTTTTAAGCCGCCATCACAACACAATGTGACACAACACAGTGCCAAAAGGGCCACTTTTGGCCGGGCCCTACTCTAATGTAACCTATTAAATATTTTTTAAAATATGCAATACAATTTAGGTATATTTTTTTTATTTTCAATTTTTAAAATGACCAATAATATCACATACAAGGAACAAATACCACCACACCATGTCCAGACCATATATTACCACCACAGTGACTGAATAATATCACATACAAGGAACAAATACCACTGCACGATGGCCAGACCACATATTACCAACACATAGTGACCTAAAATACCACATATAAGGAACAAATACCACAACACCATGACCAGACCACATATTACCAACACATAGTGACCTATAATACCACATATAAGGAACAAATACTGCCACACCATGTCCAGACCCCATATTACCACTACAGTGACTGAATAATATCACATACAAGGAACAAATACCACTGCACGATGGCCAGACCCCATATTACCACCACATAGTGACTGAATACTACAATACTGATCAGTAAAAAAAAAAAAAACACAATACTATCACCACAAGTGCCATTATACACAGGAGATCTGTACTTAGTATGCAGTGTCTGTGTACAGGTAATACAGTGATCACCAGTGACATTATACACAGGAGCTCTGTATATAAAGTACAGGTGATACAGTGATCACTGGTGAAATTATACACAGGACCTCAGTATATACTATATAGTGTATTGTGTCAGTGTACAGGTAGCACAGTAATAATATCCCTTAATTAGCCCCATGGTAATAACATCTGCCATCCTGGCCCCCGTGTGTCTCATTCCTGGCTCCAGCCATATGTTCTCCCATCCTGCCCTCATGAGTATCCATTCTGCCCCATATGATTTCCCCATCTGTCTCCATTGTATCCATCTTGCCCCATGATCCTACACAATCTGTCTCCAATCCTGCCCATCTGTCTGCAATCCTGCCCCCTCTGTCTGCAATCATGCCCCCTCTGTCTGCAATCATGCCCCGTCTCTGAATCATGCCCCGTGTCTGCAATCATGCCCCTGTGTCTGCAATCATGCCCGTGTCTGTAATCATGCCCCGTGTCTGCAATAATGCCCCCGTGTCTGCAATCCTGCCCCCGTGTCTGCAAACCTGCCCCATCTGTCTCCAATCATGCCCACATAGTATATAGCAGGGCCTACATAGTATATAGCTGGGCCCACATAGTATATAGCAGGGCCTACATAGTATATAGCAGGGCCACAAATAGTGTATTAGCAGGGCCCACATAGTGTATAGCAGGGCCCACATATGTAAAATATATAGCAGGGCCCACATAGTGTATAGCAGGGCCCGCATAGTATATAGCAGGGTCCACATAGTATGTAGCAGGGCCCACATAGTGTATAGCAGGGCCCGCATAGTATATAGCAGGGCCCACATTGTACAGCCCTCATCTCTCCCCCCACTCCCCAGGAATGGTCCCACAGCAGTACGCACTGACATATTTAAAAAAAACTAAATAAAACACTCCTCACCTTCTCTTTGTGCCCGCGCTGCTCCCGGCTCCTGTCTCCTGCTCTGCCTGGTACACAGTGAATGTGTGATTACGTCATCGCGCGCGCGCTGTGTCAGAGACAGAGCGGGGAATGATGGGAGAGGGAGCGTCAGCTGAAGCTCTCTCCTCCATCATTGCTTTGAACTGTACCGGCGGACGCTGGTATAGTTCAAAGCAGCGGCGGCGGGAGTCGGCGCTGGGGACAGGGGGCCCCCCTGCCTCACGGGAGGGGTCCGGCAGGCGCCGGGTTATGATTTATTACAAACGAGGGGGAGCCTCAAAATGTTGGGGCCCCCGGGCTCGAGAGCGGACCGCCTGCCAGCGTGCTCGGGCGGCGGGCCCCCCTAATCACTGGGCCCCATACACTTGTGAGGGTTGTCATGTTCACAGGTACCAAACATTAGTAAACAAGACACCAATACAATTAAAAACATTTAAAAACAAACATATATACCAGACATGCCATGAAATAATGACAGTGTCACCCCACACTTAGCCCTACACAGCAAAAAATATATAATATTGAATCAATATAATGGCAGATGGAGAAATATAGTATCTGAGGAAAAAAACACAATATATAGTAATTGATTGACACCCCTAATAATTCACAGAACCATATGAAATGACCAAAAATGCATGTCAGAAAAAAACTGAATGCTTATAAATGCCTAGAGAATGATTATTCTAAGGTGCAAGAAAGTAATATACCGGTTCCCAACAGATACTGGACCAGAAAAGGAAGCCAAGATCCTCAGACACGTGTGCCATAGAGTCCCATGGAAGCTGTGAAAAAGAATGAAGGGAAAGGAGGGGGGGGGGAGATGAGGTTTTCTGTTTTAATTGTATTGGTGTCTTGTTTACTAATTGTTTGGTACCTGTGAATAAAATTATATATTTTTATATGGGTGTTCCCAATTTTTTGTGGCATACTTTTTTCTACATTTTTCCAGAAGAAAAGGGACTAGTACGAGTATGTCAATGTGATTTCACAAAAGGTAAGAGAATCACCGCTAGGAGTGGTCTGCAACTGCTCTGAGTCGGCAAAGAACATGCAGGCAGTTAATAACTAGCTCACTATAATCAGTAGGGGCTATTATAGATGGTACAAGCATAGATGAAAGTGTAGGTACCCTTGAAATTGTTCCAGAAAATGAAGTTTTTCTCCCAGTTAAGTATTGCAATTACAAAAATTTTGCTATACACATGTTTGTTTCCTTTGTGTGTATTGGAACAACACAGAAAAAAGGCAAATTGAACATAATTTCACAGAAAACCCCAAAAATGGGCTGGACAGAATTGTTGACACCTCCCCAAAATTGTGGATAAACAACTTTGTTTCAAGCATGTGATGCTCTTTCAAACTCACCTGTGGCAAGAAACAGGAGTGGGCAATATAAAAATCCCACTAGAACACAGATAAAAAGAGGAGAAGACTCAATCTTTGCAATGTGTGTCTGAGTGTGCCAAACAAATCATGGAGAACATAATTAGGAGAAGAGAACTGTCTGAGGTTTAAAGATGGAGGTTTAAAGATGTTTTGGGGTTGTTTTGCTGCCTCTGTCAGTGGATTCCTTAACTATGTGCAAGGCATCATGAAATCTTAAGATTACCAAAGGAATTTGGGTTGCAATGTAGTGCCTTGTGTCAGAAAGTTGAATTTGCATCCAAGGTTTCTGTTCTTCCAGCAGGACAATGACCTCAAACATACATCATAAAACACCCAGAAATGAATGGAAACCAAGCGCTGGAGAGTTCTGAAGTGGCTAACAATGAGTCCAGATTTAAATCTAATTAAAAACATGTAGAGAGTTCTTATTGCTGTTGGGAAAAGACACCCTTCAAATATGAGAGACCTGGAACAGTTTGCAAAAGAAGAGTGATCCATAATTCTAGTTGAGAGGTGTAAGAAGCTTGTTGATGGTTAAAGAAAGCGATTGATGGCAGTTATTTATTTCAAA
>JARQOD010000001.1:949910217-949978200 GCA_033576555.1 Oophaga sylvatica | reverse complement strand
TAAAGTGCCACAATTGGCACATCTTTTGATGCGCCAAATGTGGGGCTGCTGTAGCCTGGTATTATCAGGCTGTTGAGGGCAAAAATCCATGGGCCTTGGACAGTCTTTTAATACCAGGCCGCAGCAGTCTGCATTTTACTTGGCTGGTTAACAAAAATAGGGGGACCCCTACGCCGTTTTTTTTTCGAGGGGATCCCCTATTTTTGTTAACCAGCCAAGTACGCAGACTGCTGTGGCCTGGTATTATCAGGCTGGCAGGTCCATGGATATTGGATCCTTACCTGCCTGAAAACAGGCCTCAGCAGTCTGCTTCTCTGGCTGGTTAACAAAATAGGGGGGAACCCACGCCAAATTTTTTTTCGAGGGGGATCCCTATTTTTGTTAACCAGCCAAGTAAGCAGACTGCTGTGGCCTGGTATTTATCAGGCTGGCAAGGCCATGGATATTGGATCCTTACCAGCCTGAAAAACCAGGCCTCAGCAGTCTGGCTTCATTGGTGGTTAGCAAAATAGGGGGGACCCCACGCCAAATTTTTTTTCGGGGGGGATCCCCTATTTTTGTTAACAGCCAAGATATGCAGACTGCTGTGGCCTGGTATTTCAGGCTGGCAAGCAGGGTCGGACTGAGGCACCGGGACACCGGAGAAACCTACGGTGGGCCCAGCTCCTGCGTGGTGGGCCCTGATTTGAAGGCTAGGTCGCGGGGCAGAGGGGGCGGGTGGCCCCGGGGCCCGCGCTCTGAGGGGGCCACCCGGAGCTACGATACAGTTACATTCTGCGGCGAGCAGGGAGAATCGCTCTCCCGCTCTGCCCCGGAAGCTTATGGGGCCTGAACAGGCGTTGGGGGGGCCGGTGCCAGCAGTGGGCCCCCCACCCGTCTTCGGAGGGTCAGCTGTATCGGCATCCAGCCGATAAAGCTGACCGCATGGAGAGAGAAGGAGCGAGCGCTCCTTCTCTCCCATTAATCCCCTCTCGCGTATACAGCAGGCGCAATAACATCACCTGCGGCGCCCGCTGTCAGACGCTGAGAGGGAGAACAGTGAGCAGCACAGGACCGGGAGGTGAGTTTTTTTTTTTTTTTTTTTTTTAATGGGGGTGCAGTCGAGTTCTGGCTGGAGAAGTCGTCATGTCGGTGTGGGCCAGATGGAAAAGACATGAAAGTGAACAATTCCATTAGAAGAACATCAGCGGTAAGTCATTATCTGTACCTGTGCTGTATTATTAATGTTCTGTAGGCTGGTATTATTTAACACAGACCATATGGCGGGTAATATCAATATTGGTTTTTTTATATAGTTTATTTTGGGCCAACAGCGCGGTCATTTGCTGAGGTTCTTGATGATGGGCCCACTCAGAAGTTTCCCCCACTAAACCAAAACCTAGCTACGCCTATGGCTCTCTCTCTAGTCTTTCTTTCTCGCTCTCTGTTCTTTCCTTCTCGCTCTCTGTTCTTTTTTCTCTCTGTTCTTTCTTTCTCTCTTTTCTTTCTTTCCTCTCTTTCTTTTCTCTGTTTGTTCTTTCTCTCTCGCTGCTCTTTCTTTCTTTTCCTCAGTACCAGCCACTGTGCCCTCATTACAGTCAGTGTGTTCAGCAGTGCTAATGGTTAGCTTGGGGCGAGGATATGGGTGTGATTAGCTGTTGAAATGGGTGTTTTCGGGGCGTGGGCTAAAATTTTCAGCGGCGCGCAACACGAGCCGCAGCCTTTAATCCTCTTTCCTGTCTTCAAATTTGGGAGGTTTGCTGTATGACCTCCCTACAACTTCTGGCCATGCTCATGATGAGCGCGACGGATGGTCTCGTGAGGGATCTCTCCCACACCTGGACTAAAGCATCCACAAAACTCCTGGACAGTCTGTGGTGCAACGTGGCATGGCTAAAATTTTCTGCAGCATGCACAGCGTGCCCAGCCTTTGTCCCTCTTTCCCTTATTCAAAGGTTGGGAAGTATGATGTTGGGGCCGCAAGAATATATTTTCTCTGGTGGGCCCAAGGTACCAGTCCGACGCTGCTGGCAAGGTCCATGTATGTTGGCTCCTTAAAAAGCCTTGAATACCATGCCTCAGCAGCGGGGGGTACATATAATTTATGGGGCCCCATTAGCAAAAGTCTGATGTTCCCCACCCCCCCAAAAAAAAACCCCGAGGCATTGTAAATGTAAAGGCCAGCACAGTGAGGGAAGTTGAGTCGCACAGAGACAGGGGTTTTGGGGGTACTCGGCACCGATTTACGTCGACTTTATGGGGGATGTCACGAGTAGCACAGCTCGGTCCGTGACCTGGGCAATCACTGGAATGTGGGATATTTCCAGGGGATGATAGAATGTTTGTGTAGTTTGTCGTGACGCCACCTGTAGTACCTGGTCAGGGTGAACAGCGCTGCTGTGCAGGTCCTCTGGCAGGGATGGTGTTTGTGCAGCTAGGTGATAGTCTTGTACAGGTAAGACGGTATCCTTCCAGGGCAGATAGATGTGAGATAGAGCAATGGTGCAGAGGATGTAGCGAGTGGAGTATGCGACGTAGTAAGAAAGCAGGAAAGGAAACAAATTCTTACTACAAAGAATGCAGCATAAGGCTGCCTAACCCCTCCCATCCAAACTAGCTACACCTGTTCTAACCAGCCTGAGCTAGACCATCCCATTGGGTCCGCCTACACTCAGCTGGCATAGTTACTGTTTGAATGCAGTGTTGGAGTCAATGGGGTGTTTCCTCCTTACCTGAGAGTAAGTTGTCACACCGTGGGTGCGATGCAACAGCTCTGTGGCGATTGGACCCTCGGGTGCTTCTGTCTTTTCACAAATGCCGGCTTTACCCGGCAATTGATATCAGAGGCTTTTTTTACTATGTAGAGTGATAAACTATAAATATTATTATTTATATGTCAAATGAATGTATATATATATATATATATATATATATGTATTCTAAGTGTGTATAATTTTGTGTTTACAAGGAAGAAAGTGTTTTTTTAGTTGCGATTTTTTGTTCCATAGACTTACATGGAACTTCCGTATCGGAATCGGATTATCGCCGATATTTGTGATATCGGCGATACCATTCCGATTTCGATATTTTTTTGATATCGAGCAGTATCGCTCAACACTAGTGGGAACTTTTCCATATCGCTCACAACCTGGATCCCCTTATTTTTAATAATTTTTTCAAAGATCTTTTATTGGTATAGGAGTAAAGGTACTGTCACACTAAGCGATCACGACAACGACACAACCTGGCAGAGATCGTTTATACATCGTATATGGTCGCTAGTTTGCTTCCAAAAGGAAGATCTCATAAACGCACATCAGCGATCAGCGATCTGTATAACGACTTCGCGGTCGTTGGGACCTGTCACACAGCTGTATTGTTAAAGATCCCGACCTCGATAGGCGTGATTGAGCGCAACATTTTCCACGCCCCTCAGCACAGATTGGTGGTCACTGTATGTCATATGTCACAGCCTCGCTTTGTGATTGGACGTCCGCGTCATAAAAGATGAGTATTAGCACTAGTGTTGAGCGATACGATACTGCAAGTATCTGGTATCGGCCGATATTAGCTCTATCGGCTTTTCGATAATTTGTTTCGTATTTTCCATTTTTTCGTATACCGGAATCGGAGTTCCATAATTCTTTGAGAGGCAATGTGATTTTAGTCAGCCAATGAGGAATCCTAAGAAAGTGTGGGCACTCCTGTACTGCTGCGGTCATGTTAACTAATGGCATGGCTGTGATTGGATGCTGATATGATGTCAGAATGCACTATTAAAAGCGCCGCCGCCATTTTAGCGTCACTGTGCTGTGAATTCAGTAAGGGACAGAACGCTGCTGTGCTGACTCTGAGGGACAGTTAGAGATTGCGATTTAGTGTTCTGTGCTGTAGGCAGGCTATCACCAACCGCTGTGTAAAGCTTCCTTTTGCCTGCAGTGTTGTTTTAACAGCTCTGTGCAAGGTGTGTGTGTGAGAGTGCAGGTGACGCTGCAGTTTGCTCTCCATCCAACGCTGTTTGTAGGCATCTGCACGTGTCACTCACAGACTCTTTTTTTTTTTTCTTCAGTCAGTGTATAAAAGGCGCCGCCGCCATTTTAGCGTCACTGTGCTGTGAATTCAGTAAGGGACAGAACGCTGCTGTGCTGACTCTGAGGGACAGTTAGAGATTGCGATTTACTGTACTGTGCTGTAGGCAGGCTATTACCAACCTCTGTGTAAAGCTTCCTTTTGCCTGCAGTGTTGTTTTAACAGCTCTGCAAGGTGTGTGTGAGTGCAGGTGACGCTGCAGTTTGCTCTGCATGCAACGCTGTCTGTAGGCATCTGCACGTGTCACTCACAGACTCTTTTTTTTTTTCTTCAGTGTAATTCTTGCTGCTCCATGCAATTTAACTATTAGTGTGACGCGCTTCCATCCATATCCAATACATTGGTTGCAAACACTATAGAAGTAGACAAAGGAGTAGCCTTTCACAGATTGTGAACAGTTGTGTTTCAGTGTTCACTTTAGTCTCTGCGTAATAACCACACTTAGGCCTTATAACTTTTCTGACTTTCTTTATCAATCTACCAAGATGAAGAAGGCAGGGAGTAAGGCACGTGGTCGTGGCCGTGGAGTTTCAGCAGGGAGAGGACGTGGGGATTCTGTGGCTGCTGCCGCACCCAGTGACACAGCATCCACCAGTTTTCCCCGTCAGCGTTCCTTTATGCGCACTTTGGTAGGAGCTCAGCGTACCCCCCTGCTGCGGGAAGAACAAATTGAAGCCGTTGTTGGTTGGATGGCAGCCAATGCATCGACTTCAATTCCTTCCACCTCCTCTCAGGAACACAGCACTGTTGAACAACCATCTGTCTCTTCACCGCCTGCCAAATTGCCCAGGCAGTCAGAGAGTTCTGAACTGGAGCCAGCTGAGTCTCTGCTTCTGTTCTCAGAATCTGTTGGCTTGCAAACAGGGGCCCAGCCAAGCAGCATTCTGGAATGTGAAGAAGAGGCAGTATGCAGTGATGCACAACAGCTGTGTCTCTCTGAATGTGAAGAGGCGGGTGAGCCAGTGCCGATGGTCAGCACACCGCAGAACGCATCTGATGATGATGAGTCTCAGTTGCCATTTTCTGTTGAGCATGGTGCTGGCCAGACCACCCAACAGCAGCAGGTGTTGGAAGAGGGTACTGGAGATGATGAAGTCCGAGACCCAACATGGCGTGAGCAGCAGGAAGGTGGTGGGAGCAGCTCTGAGGAAGAGATTGGCCCAACGGTACAAAGAGGAGGGAGAGGTAGGCTGCAGACTCGCTTGCCTGTAGCCTCCAGTTTGGCCACCGTTGGGAGCAGTTGTGTTAGAAATGTCAAAATTGGCGCTCCATGACTTGCACTGCGTGGTCCTTTTTTGACAGAGTTGTAGATGATATTTGCTATGTTCAATGCAAGCTGTGTAAGCAAAAAGTTAAAAGAGGTAAAAATATCAGTAACCTGAATACCACAAATATGTGGAAACATGTACGGACAAAGCACGTAGCTGAGTTACAAAGACACACTGGAGATGTAGGCCAACCTTCAGCAGCACCTACATCTTCAGGTCGTGTTGGAGCCTCTTACTCCAGCTCACACACAGCTGGTTCGGCTTCCTCACAGGATCGGCATGGAAGAACCTCTTTCACTGTTGTCCAGAGACCCAGTGTTATTGCACCCACAGCTGCAAGTTCCCTGTCATCCTCACACTCCCAGGCCACAAAACAGCCATCGGTAACACAGGCATGGGATAAAAGACGGCCATACTCGGCAAACCATCCACGAGCACAGGCTCTGAATGCTGGCCTTGCAAAACTCCTGTCCCTTGAAATGCTGTCATTCAGGCTGGTGGAGACTGACAGTTTCAGGAACTTTATGGCATTGGCAGTCCCACAATATAATGTGCCAAGCCGATTTTATTTCAGCAGGCAAGCCGTCCCTGCTCTGCAAAAACATGTCGAGGGAAACATTAAACATGCGCTACTAAACGCCGTCAGTAGCAGGGTCCACCTGACCACCGATGCGTGGACCAGTACCCATGGCCAGGGACGATACCTTTCCCTCACTGCCATTGGGTCAATGTTGTGGAGCCGGGTACAGATCTTGCCAGTGGCGCTGTACGTGTTCTGCCAACTCCAAGGATTGCAGGAATCCAGTCTGTACACATTGATTCCTCCTCCTACTCCAGTTCCTCAGAATCATCGCTGCATGAGCCGTCACGGTATACCTCCACATGGACCCGTGAACGCTTACCTGTTGCGACCGATATGAGCACAGCCGTGGCCAAACGTCAACAGGCTATCCTGAAATTAATTCCATGGGAAATCGAAGCCACACAGCGCAGGAGCTCTGGGATGCCATCAAGCAGGAGAGCGACGTGTGGTTTTTGTCAGCTAATCTCCAGCCAGGCTTGGTAGTGTGTGACAATGGCCGAAATCTGGTGGCAGCTCTGGGCCTTGGCAACCTCACTCACATACCATGTCTGGCACATGTGCTCAACTTGGTCGTGCAGAGTTTTTTGAGGGACTATCCGGATCTTGATGCACTGCTGCACAAGGTCCGCCTAGAGTGCGCTCACTTGCGACGTTCCAGCATGGCCAGATCGCGCATTGCAGCTCTGCAAGTCAGATTTCGCCTTCCTGAACATCGCATCATATGTGACGTACCCACCAGGTGGAATTCCACGTTACATATGTTGGAGTGGTTGTGTGAACAGCAGCCAGCAGTAATGGAGTATCAGCTGCAACAGGCGCAATCAACTCGCAATTTGCGCCGTTCACACTTCACCACTACTGAGTGGGCCTCTATGAAGGACATCTGTGACGTTTTGCGTGCGTTTGATGTCTCAACGCGGATGGCGAGTGCAGATGATGCACTAGTCAGCATGACTGTCCCCCTTATCTGCCTGCTTCAGAAATCACTGAAAGCACTAAAGGAAGAGGTTTTGGAAGAGGTGGATGAGGAGTCACAAATTAAAATACCTTCAGGACAGTCAGCGCACCGTGGTTCCTCACAAAGGGCTGGGCAGGGCTCACTTTGTGAGGAGGATGAGGAGGAGGAGTCAATGGAGGAGGAAGAAATCCCTACAGAGGGAGGTACACAACGCTGTAGTCAGTATGTAGAGCGAGGGTGGGGTGATGCAGAGGAGGCAGAGATGACGCCTCTTCCAGAGGACAGCTTTTGTTGGCCAGTTGGGAGTCTGCAGCACATGGTTGATTTCATGCTTCATTGCCTGAGAAACGACCGCCGCATCGCCCACATTCTCACCACGTCAGATTATTGGGTGTACACCCTCCTAGACCCTCGATACCGGGACAACTTACAAACCCTCATCACACCGGTGAACCGGGAACGTAAAATGCAGGAGTACCAAGACACACTGGTGCAATCCATACTGTTGTACATTCCAGCCGAGAGAGCTGCTGCTGCTACTGCTTTACAAAGCAGCTCTATGCGTCGAGGCAGTATAGACACCTCTACAACAAGAGGGAGCAGAAGCAGCGCCTCTGCACAGGGCAAGAGCTGTATGTTAGAAATGTGGCGAAGTTTTGTGACAGCGCCAGCAAGGTCTACACCATCCGAGACGGCTCCAGTCACCAGGAAGAAACGTTTCCGTAAGATGGTGACAGACTACTTGGCTTTCCCTCTGTGTACTCCCAGATGCCTCTTCCCCTTTCAAATTTTGGGTCTCTAAGTTGGATACATGGCCAGAGCTTAGCCAGTATGCATTGGAGGTGCTGGCTTGCCCTGCTGCCAGTGTATTATCTGAGCGCGTCTTTAGTGCTGCAGGTGGTGTAGTAACAGACCGTCGCATGCGACTATCCTCAGAGAATGTAGACCGGCTTACTTTTCTGAAAATGAACAAGGCATGGATCTCACCTGAATTTGCCTGTCCGTTTTCAGATTAAATAACTGTTTGGCAACGTTTTCCATGTCTCCTGTTATGTTCATCTTTCTACCACCTGAACTCTACTCCCTGAGCTACAACACCGCCATTTGTTGCTCGTAAGTAATTGGCAGGGGTACTGACTCCTGGCCAGCCTGGTTACAGCAAGACAGCTGTTTCCTGGCAGTGTGAACGTCAATTATCCTCCAATAAGTTGTGCTGTCGTGTTGCATTCGGGTTAGCCGACTCTATGGTGCCTGCAGTTTACGTGATTCCTATGTGTGCTGTCGGATATGTAAATAAAGGCTGTTTCCATTGTGACAATAGGACAAGCACCCACTGTAGGACTGTGTGATTCGGTAACTGCGGACGGCTTGCGTCCTGTCAACTTACATTTTCATGGGTGCGTTCTGCTACCCGTCCGGGGTCCAGTACCGTCAACTGGTTCTCCCCAGTGCCTTTGGCCTAGGTGCCTCCATCTCTGTATCCGAGTTCCAGCAACGTCTGCTGGTCCTTGGTAGTGCTTTGGAGCACAGGTACCTCCTGCTTAGTAACCGTGTCACAGTAACGTCAGCTGGTACTCAGTTGTGACATTGCCTCTTTTCCTTCTGCTACCCGTCCGGGGTCCAGAACCGTCAACTGGTTCTCCCCAGTGCCTTTGGCCTAGGTGCCTCCATCTCCGTATCCGAGTTCCAGCAACGTCTGCTGGTCCTTGGTAGTGCTTTGGAGCACAGGTACCTCCTGCTTAGTAACCGTGTCACAGTAACGTCAGCTGGTACTCGGTTGTGACATTGCCTCTTTTCCTTCTGCTACCCGTCCGGGTTCCAGCACAGTCAGCTGGTCCTCGTTACTTCCATTGTCTCTTGCTCCATGTCATACCCGTCAGGGTTCCAGTAACGTCAGCTGGTTCTTGGAAATTAGACGACCTTAAAGACCACCCAGAAGAAGATGATGACAACAAGGACGACAATCAGGAAGCCAACCAGCCTGAACACCATCACAAAGAAAAAATAAAAGATTACCCAGAAGAAGATCACCAACAGGACAAAGAAGGTTAAGACAAACTACAAGATACAGAACAAGAGACAGAAGAACAATAAGCAGAAGATCAAAAAGCAGAAGAACATGAAGTATAAGACCAAAATGAAGAGCAAAATATATGCTCTAAATTCTAAGCAGAAGAAGACTAAGCAGTGTATGGGGGTGAGTCCGTTCCTCCTCGTGGTGCCCCTGGAAAATGCCTGCTGCTGCAGGCTAAACTGAACACGGACAAATACTGTTGTAATTTAAATCTTTTGTGACAGCAAGAACGGAAGGATGAACAATTCATACTTTTACAGATTACAAGTACAGGAATCTCTGTCACAAATAAGAAATTCTAATATGATGAAGAAGATGAAGAGGAAGAAGATGAATAATTTGAATATGAAGAAGATTAATTAGTTTAATAATAACAATATGAGTAATGTAAACAAAAACATGAATAGCAAGAAGTTTAAGAAGATTAAGAAGGTGAAGATGAAGAATAATTTGATGAGAAAGATGATGATGCTGATGAAGATTATGAAGGAGAAAGTGTGGCACTGGCAAAAGTTAAAAAGGTGAAGAGCATGGAAGTTGTGAAACATACATATTTGCCAAAATAGAAAAAAGGTTAACAACATTGTCAATTTGTTAGTCAATGCAAACGTATTTAAAAAAATATATATATTAATGCTATTCCAATGCATTGGGTTAAACATGTATGCCTTTATTGTCTCCTCAACCTCCCCCAATACATTCTACATTACTCTTTGTTGTTTTCCTTCATGTACAATTAACCAACAAGGCAATAATGTTTTTTTTTAATGTCGATATTTTGTTCCCATAGACTTACATGGGACTTCCGCTATCGGAATCGGATATCGGCGATATTTAGTGATATCGGCGACTGCATTCCGATCTGATATTTTCCGATACCAAGCAGTATCGCTCAACACTAATTAGCACTCCCTTCCATTGTTCTCGAGCTCAAGAGGTTCATACGAATTTCCAGCATCGTTCCATACTGCGTCCTGCTAGCCTTCTGCTTTGCAGCTACTGCGATCAGTCTGTGCCGCTATTGCGTTTGCCCTGGATTCATTTTTTCAGAATCCCAAAAATGTCTTATATAAATGGCAAAGATGAAGTGCTGTAGCGACTCTGACAGGATCGCAAAACCCCCACACACGATAGTATCCTTGCAACAACGCACAAAGGACTAGATGTTGTGGCCACCAATCAGAGCTGAGGGGCGTTAAAACCTAGTCCCGCCTGAGCTGTTAACATATGAGTCGCCAACGAGGTCGCTCGTCGTTCATAAAGGGAGTCACACTCAGCGATTCAGGCTCACCAGCGGGACGCCAACGATCAAAAAACGGTCCAGAACGTTCGTGCACGATCAACGACATCGCAGCAGGGGCCACATCGCTGCTACATGTCACACATCGCGACATCGCTGACAATGTCGCTGCTGTGTCATAAAATCTCGCCTAGTGTGACTGTACCTTAAGACTCACTGGCCTGTAATTTCCTGGCTCCACCTTCTTTCCTTTTTTGAAGATATGGACAATGTGGTAGGCCACTGGAGAGGCGCCAAATGTTGCAGAAGGGCGAGTTGGGGCAAGTAGTCCCACTGGCAGCAGATAATGATGTCATGGCAGCTGAAGTGGGTAACTGGACCCCTCAACGCTTCCTTCATGTCCACAACAATTATCAATAGTGGGAGGTGGCACTTGTGGATGGTATAGGACCCCCCGGGGGCATTCATGTAGCGTTGGTATCCGGGTGCAGGTTTAGGAGCGTCCAGGGTGTCTGAGCAATCTCAAGCAACCAGACACACTGGGAACTTGTAAACATAGCAATTTTACTGAAAGAGATAATGGGGTACAGTCTCTCTCTTAAAGGCAAACTTCTCAGTATATTGTGCATATGAAAGCAATGATTCTCTCCTCATGAGACAAGTGAGGTTATGGCCCCTCAGGGTGGCTGGAGCAGAGTTCTCTTCCCTTGCTATTACACTAATGGAGAGACCTTCACAGATTGGCTCTCCGTGGAAACACACTAAAGTGTGGAAGTACTCACAGTTTTGAGCCTACCGTTCCCTATCGCAGGGGATAGGTTAAGCAAAGTCAGTGGCGTGGCAGCCACGTGGATCTAGTCCTGGATAGAAGCAACTGGATAACCAGCATGCAGGAGAACAAATGTGCAGCTATATCTCTTCTGACAGGATGAGGCTTCACTCCCTTTTGGAGGAGATTATGTGGAGAAAGATGTTCCCCCAGCGTGGACTCGCATGGAAAAACTATGATGGGAGCAGTAGTGTTTTTGCTCCCTCGGGCAGCTTGATCCACCCAGAACTGGAATTTGCCTCAGGAAGTGTGTGTGTCCTGAGCTGGAAGTTACCTCAGGAAGTCTGTGTGAGCCCTGAGCTGGGACGCTCCACCCAGCCGTTTCTATGGCAGCTTGATGTGAGGAGAGTAATCACTTAACGTTCATATACACATTGGCTGCAAATGGCAGCAAATCACATTTATGAGTCATTGGTATACAATGCAATGTATTACATTTTCTAACTCACAGTGCCCAAACTAATTCTGACACACTGGAACAAATCTACTGCCGCATGACAACTGCCTCATTTAGCAGTAGTAGAATGGATACCACAACAACATTTGTCCTTCTCCAATCTTCTGGGAGTTTTCCCGTTCTCCAGGATTTTTCTAAGATTCTGGTTAGTAGTTCTGCAATTCCCTCTGCTATCTCAGTACATTAGAATGTAATGAAACTGGACATGGAGATTTAAATTAATTTAAATTAGTTCTGGCTGTTTATAGATAGTGTGGATTCTTTTATTCCTTCAATAGCATAGTGAAGATCAGTTGATGTTACATTTTCTTTCCGAGAGAGCACAGATGGCCTGTAGTAAAAACACTATAGGTGGCCTATAGTAAAAACACCCAATAGTGTGCTTTTTGTTCTTCTTTCCTTGTATCCTTACGCAACCAGTTTCCAGAACTACTAATCTAAGAAGCTCTTTTTGTTTTTCACCGCAGCGCTTCCTTTTTCTCCCTCAAAAGGCTTCTGATTGCTTACTGGAGTATACTTTGTGTACAAAACATTTTTTTGATTCACATCTTCTTTTCTCCTTTCTATGGACGGCTGGGCTTCTACTTAGAATGTTGTGGAATAGCTGAGCAGCTCAGGCCATAGGCCACCTGAGCATTACAGGGGTCTACCCTCTGACTGACTATAAACAGGAAGTTTCTCTATCTTATTCCTCAGCTACCCCTCCTACTATTAACTCCTAGATGTACTACAACTATACCTTACTATGCAGTGTACTCAGTGCCCCCATCCAGTGGCTCTTTTCCTAACTGCACTGTCCCTATCTGACACACAGAATAATATAGCAATAATACAACAGATACGAAAATATGTCATACGGCAAAATACTACAATTATGTACAGGTAAATGTACATAGCAGCACAAACATTTAAAGGGCTAAACCCTGACCCCCTTACATAGTTGTCCTGCATGAGAGCCTGGTAGCGGTTCTGGGTGCTGACTGCCTCCTTATCCTCCTGCTTTTTTGGGTCACATGCTTCTATTTCTCTTCTTCTGCAAGTACATTCAAAAGTGCTTCTCTTCAAACATTCTGAATAGTTATTTCTACTCTGTCATT
Organism: Oophaga sylvatica; assembly: GCA_033576555.1. Taxonomy (NCBI): domain Eukaryota; kingdom Metazoa; phylum Chordata; class Amphibia; order Anura; family Dendrobatidae; genus Oophaga; species Oophaga sylvatica. Next base: position 949,965,626 of record JARQOD010000001.1, on the reverse strand, counting down.
AGCTTCTGCAGGAACACTGAAAAGTTATTCTCTTGCAATATTCTGAAGAGATTCTTCTGCTCTGTCAAAGAAATCCTCATCTTCTTTAATGAGCTTCAGTGAAGACTTTGCACTTTTTCCACTAGCAGAGTCACAGCATTTCTGGCATGGAAAGTTTGTCTTTCTCTGGCAATTCTGCAATCATGTAGCACACATTGCAGCACACAATTATGGGTATTATCCTTCTCCATGTTGAACAAAATTAATTGCTGAATTGTTTGACTACGTCCTTCAAACAACTCGATCCAGCTACACCAAAAGATCTGCAGACTCGCAGTGACTCTTCACTCTTCCCAGAATGCACAGGGAATATGCAAATTATCTCCCTTGAGATTCAATTCCTGGTTATGGTGTGGGATGTCATAATGTAAGGTAAGTGGATCCCTCTAGTCTCCAGTCAGTTACACTAACAGCTCAACGTCACATTGTTTTGGTGGTTAAACCAGTGGTACTGTAAAGGGTTGGCCGAGGGGTGAACTTACTGGGAGCAGCTGCATTCTTCACTCCGGTTACCTCTATTTTCCTGGGGTGTTCTTCCCCCGTGACAGAGTATATAGAATAATTAGAATCAGAGTCCAGAATCACGTCAAACAGTTCTGCTTTATTTTCATCCGGACACAGCACATCCAAGACACCATAAGCACATGTTATACGGTACCAGCAGTACATTTTCCACAACTCCGCTTCTTCTCCTCTGCTACACCAGAATGGACCACAAAGTATTGACGAGATGAGGAGCCTGGTGAAAACTACACTTCGATCTCTTCCCCTGGAGACACTTTATTCCAGTCTAGAAAGACACATCTACTATGTCGTCCACCCCTCTCTAGTTATCCTGCCCGGATACTTGCTGGTGGCCCACTCGTTCTTACGCTCATGCACCCACTCTTCTGCAGAGCGTTTCCACAGTGGATCTTCCACTGGCCTCCGCTACTTCAGCCCACAGACTTTGGGCTCACGTTCCCACTGTGAATCCTTCACCATCTACTCTCAGAATGCTGGTACCTTCCACTCTCTCTGTCTCTGCCCAGGGCCCAGGAAAGTGGACGTCCTTACTCTAGCAAGGTCCACCCCTGACTGATTTCCGCTACGAAGAAATCTTCCTGACAGACTCCCGCTACGAGGGAATCTTTCCCTGTCAAAAAGTCCCTAACCCTTTGTCCCTATTGGACTGGATGTGTTGAGTGCCCCCATCTAGAGTTCAACCCAAGTACTGCATTGACATCTTTTATAACTGCCTAACTGGATCTCTATTATGCCCCCCATTAGTGATCCCTCGCAAGCTATATCTAACCACATATATATACATACTACACTACTAGTGCCCTCCTCTAGTGACCCAAGGATACACTGTCTACCTATAACTATACCCCCACTAACCAGACATAACACTAAAAGATGACATTATACAATACATAAAAGGCATACATTTACACACATAAAAGAATGAAACATTTCAAGGGTTAGTACCCCTGACTTCCTTACAGTACAGCAACAGAAGCGAGAGGCAGGCCGCATGTTGCTCATGCTATTGTGAGCAGTCTGCATTGCATAAATGTGCTAACAATACCTGCAGCATGGCCTTGTTTGCGTCTCCTCATGTCACTATGAGCATATGCTCACTTGAATGAAAAAAGCTGCAAAATGCCCCTTCAGACATTGCAGTACTGTAGCTTTGTTGAAGATTAGTCCCTCAAGCAACGTGATGTCTGGGCAGAGTCCCTCATTCCAGAGATATATCATTTAGGTTACTGGTTGCAGCAGTTTTGATAAAATCTCTGTTTTATCTGCTGCAGATCTACCAGTTCTCTGAATGAGAACCACACCACAGTACTAATCAGTAGTTTTCTGTGTACAGAAAACTGCCAATGTGTGGTGGGGGCATGGTTGGACTACCTCACAGCAGGCCAAGTAGTCCGCGTCATCATGTTGATGAAACAATTATTTTTTATCAAAACTAAATCAAGTAGCCCACTAAGTGACCCATTGCTGGAATCAAGGTCCCTGCTCCTATATCATTCTGCTCACATAGGGGGTAGCAAAAACCTTGTGATATATTGCTTTAAAAGAGGTTTTGAGACTTACACATTGATGACCTTTCCATAGTATAAGGACTTATATTCTGATTCCATAGTTAAGCTGCAAGTGTAGGGCTCTTGAGATACAGTTTCTTGGCTGTCTCTATGTACCATTACTCACACGAGGAGATATCATCAGATAGCTTGACTTGACTGCAGAGGTATTTATGAAAACTCCTGAAGAAGACTTAATTTCAAGCTGAATTCTTGTAGTTTATGCACAATTACAGTAGCAGTAGCTCCAAGAAGTATAGTTGCTCCTTGTGAAGAATGACATGTTAAGCATGCCGAGATGGGGAGACTTAAATCCGCAATTCTCCTCTGGGAAATATGTAAATTGTCTCTTCAGAGAGAAAGAGGACAAGAACTCTATTGCCACCTATTGAAAGTAGCAATCCTAAAAGTCAATGTCAACCTTTAAGCAGTAGCTGCAACAGCTGCAGTAGGAAAGAAGACTATTCTGAATGAGAGATGGAAGACATGCGGCTTCTTAAGATGGCTTCTATACTCACAATGAGGGAGAATAAAGGAGGGGTTACTGACATCAGAGGTAGGAATCCAGAGAGGTTGGGCAAACTTATACACGGCAAAACTTATTGCGTAACAGCACAACAACACCAATACAATGTTATATGATGACATGACAATTCAGCTTAGAATAAAGGTCTAGTCAGGGTGAAGATAAACCTAATAATAGCCCATCTAAAATACAATGTTTATTAAAGATATTAAAATATTCAAGAAAAAAATCCCACCTAAAGTGAATCTAGTGCAGTATGTAAAATATTTATCGGTTCCAAGTATTAGTCAGTACAAGTACCTAGGTAGTGGAGAATAACTGTCCTTAGACTTCTCTACTCTCATTCTTCCTGTCACTGGAGGTTGGCACCTTACTATAATACGCGAGTGGCGCCCCCACCCAATGACGTCTATCCCTCCATTTCCCTAGGTAATGATAGATCTGGGACAGACAGGGCATAAACAGTGGGCAATAAACACAGGAGGGTATTAGTACTACAATTTGAAACACATAAAAGTATTTCCTAAATTGGCCACAATATAAACACACAATATGTAGACGTGTTGGAGACAAACTTTGTACATGGGGAAAGTTTGTAGGAGGGAAAAGGCGGTTATCTCTAATGACTCACCCTTCCTATCAGTGGAGATTGGCACCCTAATAACAGCACGCCAGTGGCGACTCCACTTACGAGTTGTCTGTCCCTCCATTTACCTATATGTCCCAAAAAGCCGCTACTCAGATATAGATACACTTGCACAGCCAAGAAAATCTGGCATAAGGGTGAAGATGTTGTTTATACTACAGTATAAAAATGTCCACAAGAAGCGAGGTACAAATATGTGCCATATTGGTATTAACTTAGCAGGATAAATCAAACAGATGCTACTATGCGGTTCCTGGCAACAATAGGTCTCTAGAAAAACTATTGAGAGGTAGGTGCTCAATAACCTTATATGATTATGCACGTATAGCCAGTGTCAGACTGGGACTCAAATTCAGCACTGGCATTTGAGATTTTGAATTTATGGATTGCTCAAGATATATTTGTGTGAAAAAGTGTTTGCCTCTTTCTGATTTCTTATTCTTTTGCATGTTTGTCACACTTAAATGTTTCTCTTCACCAAACAAATTTAAATATTAGACAAAGCTAACACAAGTAATCACAAAATGCAGTCTTTAAAATGAAGGTTTTTTATTATTAAGGGAAAAAAGAAATCCAAACCTACAGGGACCTGTAGCTAGGTAGAGAAAGGACAAATAATCTGCAGACCTCACCTGAGCAGAACTGTCACCATGCTATCACAATGCTGCTGAAGCGAAGATCAGGTCAGTGGTGTTAATTCATGCGCAGAGCAGGAATCTAAATAGAACAAATACTGTAGACATCCCAGGAGAAAAGGAGAGGCCTACATTTGGCACAGGCCCATCTGGCATTTGCCAGAATTGCAAGATGGCTAGTCCGGCTTTGGGTATAGCCCACCTCCACCACAGTATATATCCTATTAAAATGATGCACACAGGATCAAATACAGGATACTGACATATACAGGTGTTTCTCCCAAACTTAGAATATCATCAAAAAGTTAATTTATTTCAGTTCTTCAATACAAGAAGAGAAAATCATAAATTATATAGAATCATTACACACAGGGTGATCTATTTCAAGTGTTTATATCAGTTAATGTTGATGATTATGGCTTACATCCAATGAAAACCCAAAAGTCATTAACTCAGTAAATTAGAATAATTAACAAAAAAACATCTGCAAAGGCTTCTTAAGCATTTAAATGGTTCCCTAGTCTGTTTCAGTAGGCTCCACAATCATGAGGAAGACTGCTGACTTGACAAATGTTCAGAAGGCAGTCATTGACACACTCTACAAGGAGGGTAAGTCACAAAAGGTCATTGCTAAAGAAGCTGGCTGGTCACAGAGTGCTGTATCCAAGCATATTAATGGAAAGTTGAGTGGAAGGAAAAAGTGTGGTAGAAAAAGGTGCACAAGCAACCGGGATAACCGCAGCCTTGAAAGGATTGTTAAGAAAAGGCCATTCATAAATTTGAGGGAGATTCACAAGGAGAGGACTGCTGCTGGAGTCATTGCTTCAAGAGCAACCACACACAGATGTATCCAGGACATGGGCTACAAATGTCACATTCCTTGTGTCAAGCCACTCATGACCAATAGACAATGCCAGAAGCGTCTTACCTGGACCAAGGAGAAAAAGAACTGGACTGTTGCTCAGTCATCCAAGGTGTTGTTTTCAGATGAAAGTAAATTTGGCATTTCATTTGGAAATCAAGGACCCAGAGTCTGGAGGAAGAGTGGAGAGGCCACAATCCAAGCTGCTTGAGGTCTAGTGTGAAGTTTCCACAATCAGTGATGGTTTGGGGAGCCATGTCATTTGCTGGTATAGATCCACTGTATTTTTTCAAGACCAAAGTCAGCTCAGACATCTACCAGGAAATTTTAGAGCACTTCTTGCTTCCCTCTGCAGATAAGCTTTTTGGAAATGGAAATGTCATTCTCCAGCAGGACTTGGCAACTGTCCACACTGCCAAAAGGACCAATACCTGGTTTACAAACAACAGTATCACTGTGCTTGATTGGCCAGCAAACTCGCCTGACCTTAACCCCCTAGAGAATCTATGGGGTATTGTCAAGAGGAAGATGAAACACACCAGACCCAACAATACAGACAAGCTAAAATACGGAGGACACCATTGAACAGTATTGAAAATAAGGGCTCTCCTAGAGCAAGCTAATTGACAATGGTTGAAGAAGAAGAGAAAAGATGCATGCTCACAGAATAGAGAACACCCAAAATCTGATAGAAACATTTTTATATAACTTTTATTATTGGCATAAAAACATGCAACAAGACAGACTAATAAAAACATTAAAAAAACAAACCATGGTTAACCCCTCTCTGACATTAGACGTACTATCCCGTTCATAAAACCTGTGACAATCTGACCATGGACGGGATAGTACGTCATAGCGATTAGCTGCGCTCCCAGGGGAGCGCAGCTAATCACCGCCGGGTGTCAGCTGATTATCACAGCTGACACCCGGGACTCTGTGCCAGGAGCGGTCACGGACCGCTCCCGGCACATTAACCCCTTGCACACCGCGATCAAACATGATCGCGGTGTACTGGGGGCACAGGGGAGCATCGCGCAGGGAGGGGGCTCCAAGCGCGCCCCCTGAGACCCTCAGAACAGCGCGATGTGATCGCGCTGTTCTGAGGGCTTCTTCCCTCCCAGGACCGGATCCAAGATGGCGCCGGGGTCCTGGAGGGAGGCGGCTTCCTCAGTGCCTGCCGAGAGCAGGCACTGAGAAGCCTGCAGCGCTGCCTGTGAGATCGCTGGTCTCACAGAGTGCTGTGCACACTGTGAGACCAGCGATCTCACATTTTACAGTGATGTCCCACCCTGGGACAATGTAAAAAAGTAAAAAAAATAAAAATAAACGTGTAAAAAAAAATTTCCAAAATAAATAAAAAAAAAAAATAAATATTCCCCAATAAATTCATTTCTTCCTGTAAATAAAAAAAATAAAACAATAAAAGTACACATATTTGGTATCGCCGTGTCCGTAACGACCCCCCCTATAAAACTGTCCCACTAGTTAACCCCTTTTGTGAACCCCTTAAAAAAAAAAAAAAAAACAAAGCAAAAAATCAGTGCTTTATCATCATACCGCTGAACAAAAAGTGGAATAACACGCGATCAAAAGACCAATATAAATAACCATGGTACCCCTGAAAACGTCATCTTGTCCCGCAAAAAACGAGCCATCATACAGCATCATCAGCAAAAAAATAAAAAAGTTATAGCTCGCAGAATAAAGCGATGCAAAAATACTTATTTTTTATATATAAACGTTTTTATTGTATAAAAGCGCCAAAACATAAAAAAAATGATATAAATGAGGTATCGCCGTAATCGTACTGACCCGAAGAATAAAACTGCTTTATCAATTTTACCACACGCGGAACGGTATAAACGCCTCCCCCAAAAGAAATTCATGAATTGCTGATTTTTGTTCATTCTAACCTCCCAAACATCGAAATAAAAAGCGATCAAAAAATGTCACGTGCTCAAAAATGGTACCAATAAAAACGTCACCTCGTCCCGCAAAAAATAAGACCTCATATGACTCTGTGGGCCAAAATATGCAAAAATTATAGCTCTCAAAATGTGGCGATGCAAAAAACCTTTTTGCAATAAAAAGCGTCTTTTAGCGTGTGACAGCTGCCAATCACAAAAACCCACTATAAATAGTAAATTAAACCCCCTTTATCACCCCCTTAGTTAGGGAAAAATAATAAAATTAAAAAAATGTATTTATTTCCATTTTCCCATTAGGGTTATGGTGAAGGTTAGGGTTGCGGCTAAAGTTAGGGTTAGTGTTGGCGCTAAAGTTAGTATTAGGGTTATGGTTGGGATTAGGGATAGGGGTGTGTTAGGGTTAGGTTTGTGGTTAGGGTTGGGACTGGGGTTAGGGGTGTGTTGGGGTTAGGGTTGGAGTTAGAATTGGGGGTTTTCCGCTGTTTAGGCACATCAGGGGCTGTCCAAACGTGACATGGCAACCGATCTCAATTCCAGCCAATTCTGCGTTGAAAAAGTCAAACGGTGCTCCTTCCCTTCTGACCTCTGCCATGCGCCCAAACACTAGTTTACTCCCACATATGGGGTATCAGCGTACTCTGAACCCTAAGAGTTATTGTGCAATTTGTCCTATTTCTTCTGTTACCCTTGGGAAAATAAAAAACTGGAGGTAAAAGTATCATTTTTTTTAAAAAAATGATTTTTTTTGTTTTTACGGCTGTACGTTATAAACTTCTGTGAAGCACTTGGGGCTTCATAGCGCTAACCACACATCTAGATAAGTTCCTTATGGGGTCTATTTTCCAAAATGGGGTCACTTGTGGGGGGTTTCCACTGTTTAGGCGCATCAGGGGCTCTCCAAATGCGACATGACGCCCCCAGACCATTCCATCAAAGTCTACAATCCATAACGTCACTACTTCCCTTCCGAGCCCCAATGTGTACCCATACAGTAGTTTTCTCCCACATATTGGGTATCTGCGTACTCAGGACAAATTGGACAACAACTTTTGTGGTCCAATTTCTCCTGTTACCTTGTGAAAATAAAATATTGGGGGCGAAAAAAATAATTTTTGTAAAAAAAAAATATATATATTTTTTTACAGCTATACATTATAAACTTCTGTGAAGCACTTCGGGGTTCAAAGTGCTCACCACACATCTAGATAAGTTCCTTGTGGGGTCTATTTTCCAAAATGGGGTCACTTGTGGGGGTTTCCACTGTTTAGGCGCATCAGGGGCTCTCCAAATGCGACATGACGCCCCAGACCATTCCATCAAAGTCTACAATCCATAACGTCACTACTTCCCTTCCGAGCCCCAATGTGTACCCATACAGTAGTTTTCTCCCACCTATTGGGTATCCGCGTACTCAGGACAAATTGGACAACAACTTTTGGGGTCCAATTTCTCCTGATACCCTTGTGAAAATAAAATATTGGGGGCGAAAAAAATAATTTTTGTAAAAAAAAAATATTTTTTATTTTTACAGCTATACATTATAAACTTCTGTGAAGCACTTCGGGGTTCAAAGTGCTCACCACACATCTAGATAAGTTCCTTGTGGGGTCTATTTTCCAAAATGGGGTCACTTGTGGGGGGTTTCTACTGTTTAGGTGCATCAGGGGCTCTCCAAATGCGACATGACGCCCCAGAGCATTCCATCAAAGTCTGCAATCCAAAACGTCACTACTTCCCTTCCGAGCCCTGACGTGCACCCATACAGTAGTTTTCTCCCACATATTGGGTATCAGCGTACTCAGGACAAATTGGACAACAACTTTTGGGGTCCAATTTCTCCTGTTACCCTTGTGAAAATAAAATATTGGGGACGAAAAAATCATTTTTGTAAAGAAAAAAAAAAAAATTTTATTTTACGGCTGTACGTTATAAACTTCTGTGAAGCACTTGGGGGTTCAAGGTGCTCACCACACATCTACATAAGTTCCTTGAGGGGTCTAGTTTCCAAAATGGTGTCATTTGTGGGGGGTTTCCACTGTTTAGGCAGATCAGGAGCTCTCCAAACACGACATGGCATCCAGCCAATTCTGCGTTGAAAAAGTCAAACGGCACTCCTTCCCTTCCAAACTCTGCCATGCACCCAAACAGTGGTTTACCCCCACATATGGGGTATCAGCGTACTCAGGACAAATTGCACAATAACTTTTGGAGTCTTGTTACCCTTGGGAAAATAAAAATTGGGGTGAAAAGATCATTTTTGTGGAAAAAATATGATTTTTTAATTTTACGGCTCTACGTTATAAACTTGTGTGAAGCACTTGGGGGTTCAAATTGCTCACCAAAGATCTAGATAAGTTTTTTAAGGGGTCTAGTTTCCCAAATGGGGTCACTTGTGGGGGGTTTCCACTGTTTAGGCACATCAGGGACTCTCCAAATGCAACATGGCGTCCAATCTCAATTCCAGCCAATTTTGGTTGGAAAAAGTCAAATGGTGCTCCTTCCATTCCGAGCTCTGCCGTGCGCCCAAACAGTGGTTCCCCCCCACATATCGGGTATCAGCGTACTCAGGACAAATTGGACAACAACTTTACTGTCCATTTTCTCCTTTTACCCTTGTGAAAATAAAAAAAATTTGTAAAAAAAATTTTTTTTGTGTCAAAAAAAGTTAAATTTCATTTTTTTCCTTCCACGTTGCTTCAGCTCCTGTGAAGCCCCTGAAAGGTTTAATAAACTTCTTGAATGTAGTTTTGAGTACCTTGGAGGGGTGCAGTTTTTAGAATGGTGTCACTTTTGGGTATTTTATGCTATATAGACCCCTCAAAGTGACTTCAAATTATGAGGTGGTCCCTAAAAAAAATGGCTTTGTAAATTTTGTTGTAAAAATGAGAATCGCTGGTCAATTTTAAACCTTATAAATTTCCTAAGAAAAAAAAATTTGATTCCAAAATTGTGCTGAAGTAAAGTAAGACATGTGGGAAATGTTTATTTCTTAACTATTTTATGTGACATATTTCTCTGTTTTTAAGGGAATAAAAATTCAAAGTTTGAAAATTGCAAAATTTTCAAAATTTTCGCCATATTTGCATTTTTTTTCAAAAAATAAACGCAAGTATATCGAAGAAATTTTACCAATAACGGAAGTACAATATGTCAATGAGAAAACAGTCTCAGAATCGCGCATATCCGTTGAAGCGTTCCAGAGGTTTAACCTCATAAAGAGACAGTGGTCAGAACTGTAAAAAATTGCCCGGTCATTAACGTGCAAAACCACCCTTGGGGTGAAGGGGTTAATATTACTAGTATTCCATGATGTGGCAATAACTAACCTCCATAATCCAATCAGCATATATCGATATATAACTCCAGTTAACCAATAAGAACAAATGCATGCAGCCCTATAGAACAGATATATCAATAAACCCTTGAAAATTCAATGTATCAATCGGCTTAAGACTGCATGCCCCTACTAACAGTACCATACTCTAAGCTGACACTAAATATAGAAATAGCAGTGGATTCAGAAAGAATTGATCTAAAGTGCATAAGTGCAGCCGTTTGGACCGAGTAAATTGGCCCAACAAATTGCCCTCAGATGCAACAGAAAATTATATATAAAAAGATTATTATAGACCAAGAAAGTCATCTCTTGAAGTAGATTTGCATCCATGAGGCACTATTGAGGTTCAAACTTGCTGGTTAAAGCAGATAGAAGATTCGTATCTGGAGCCATTGTAGGCTGAAAGAGGAATTTAGGAAGGAGTGACCCCACGCGTATTCCGCAAGTAGCATCTGTGGCTTCTTCAGGGGTAGTGTCCTAGCATTGATGCAGTAATTGATGCAAAAGGAGCCCCGACCAAGTACTGTGGCTTTACTGAACAGACATTTCGTAGGCCAACATTCGGATTTAAAAATTTATTGAGATAATGACTTTTGGGTTTTCATTGGCTGTAAGCCATAATCATCAACATTAACAGAGATAAACACTTGAAATAGATCACTCAGTGTGTAATGACTCTATATAATACGAGTTTCACTTTTTGTATTGAAGAACTGAAATAAGTTAACTTTTTGAGGATATTTCTAATTTTGTGAGACGCACCTGTACAGCAGAATTCTGCCTTGGATCAAAACTTATATGGCATAAATCTACTATGTCAACACACATGACCAGAGTACCAAACTACAGCGCCAACCCATTGTGATGAACGGGCACCCAGTCCCGCCACACGGTAGCCCGGGGGTCACGGCTTGTGATCCCACCGCTGCCACCACATGTGATGGAACGTGCACACACACGACGGCTGCTGCCGTCCGACCAGTAAACTGCAGGGATTTATAACTATCCCCCTTCCACTTAGGAACTTGCAGCTCTCTGGCGCCCCCCTTACCCTCAGGTCAGTCAGGGAACTGCACCTAGGATAATTGGTCGCCAGACGGGTCACTTGGATGTGTGCTGGCTATTTAGCACGCTGCAGTGAGGGAATTATAATTACTCCTGGCTGCAGCCAGGCAGTACCCTTATAAAACCCGCTGCGTCACTGCCAGCGTCACCCCAATAGATTAACACTTTACACCCCTTTCTTTTAGCTGCCACCAGCTACGGCTTTTGATGAACAATTTATCAAGAGGGTCCGTAGCAACCCCAAAACAGTAGCGTAGTGCTTCAGGCACGTGCAAATTCGTTTATAGAGCAGGAGAAACAAACAATAAATTTATAGGGTTTATTCCTTCAAAAAACAGGCAATGCTTATATAATATAAAAAGATGTAACAAACTGAGACAATAATCGTTATGTCCAATGCTAGTTATAAAATAAAATGGGATTAAGATGAAAGATAACTCCAGGTTGTTTAGATCATTACAGGCAAGCCAGGCTGGGGGAAGGAGCCACACGTCATAGTTATGGGAGATCTCTTACTCAGCACATCCCAGCAAAAGAATTCTAAGGAACTTCACTGTAAGACTTATGATGTCAGCTTCTGACCTCACAAAAAGGGCTGGTCCTCTGGCCACCTCCCCTGGCTGCAAAGCTATGGTTTGAGCTCTGCGATATCATTAAGGTTCATAACTCAGGGGAAACTCTAGCAGAATAATGGAGACCTATCAATGATCTTGCTTTGAAATAATGGTTCAAATGACCCCAAACTTGGGTGAAATAGCTCATGGGGCACCCGAGAATTCCTTTCTCGGGCTCTGTTGGAGTTACGGGTTCGCCGGTACCACGGGAACGATGCCCGTCGGCGCATGGTTCAACACAGTGACGTTCGTGTTTCTAGCGAATGCTCCCACCGTGTGATTAACCAAAAAAGAATGAATACTCCAACATGGCTGCTATAGGAAGAAAGCACCGTGTTCGGACAATGCAGAACCCCTGCGGTGAAGCGGGAAAACTTCCAGCACTGGCAGCTCACATTACACTGCCTGAGTGCAGGCTGACAGGGGGGGAAGGGGAGAAGTATGAGAGCTGCAGAGAGAAGGAGGGCTTTCAGCAGTACAAAAAAAAAAGAGATGAGGACAGCATTCCAGCACAGCACTCATCACACCTCCCCCCCTTTGAGGGCGCTACGGAGGCATGACCTGTCCGGTAATCCGACATGCCACCTCAGCGGGTTCGCCACGTCGTGATAACCCATCAGCATTCCCATGATCACTGCCTTTCTTGTGTTGTACGGCAAAATTCATACTGCTGCAGGGCAAGGCTCCAGGCGTAGCAACCTACCATTGGTTCCGGACACTGTGTGCAAGCCAGCTCAGAGGGTTGTGGTCGGTGACCACCTTGAAGGGGTTGGCCCTTTTACAGGTAGGGCTGCAAACTTGCAGTGCCCAGACCATGGCCAGCTCTTCCTCCGTTGGTGGATTATGCCACTTCCCTTGGCAGAAGTTTCCGGCTCAGGTAAACACGGGTGCTCCTGGTCCCCCGAATCAACCTGGTGATAAGAAACCGGGAGGGCCCAAATTTCGCTGGCGCCGTCTGTACCAGGAAGGGGCCGGGACTGCTGTCGACGGCTCTAACATGGAGAGCTCCCACAGGGCTTTTTTTTCAAAGCTCGGAATGCCCCCTCAAACCAAATTGTCCAGTTGACTGTTTGGGGTTTAACCGCCCTTGGTGGGTCCTTTCAAGGGTTTTGCAATGCGCTATGGGTTCGGTTACGAAACCCTATTCCCTGCAGTGCCCGGGAAGGACTTCACCTCTTTTTGGTCCTGGTGTGGGCCAGGACACATCGCGTCCACTTTCTCGGGCTCGGACTCAGGGAAACCCCCCCCCGCCTACCCGGTTGCCCCAGGTAGTGGACCTCCCTCATGCCCATCTGGCATTTCCCCGGCTTGATGGTCAGACCTGCCTGGTGAATACGCTTGAGCACCTCCTGGAGATGCTGAAGGTGTTCCTCCCAGGTGGAACTGAAGACGGCAATGTCGTCCAGGTACGCCACAGCGTACTCCCTCCAGTCCCTGAAGCAGGTGGTTGACCATCCGCTGGAAAGTGGCAGGGGCATTCTTCATGGCCGAAAGGCATGACCGTGGGACTCGTACAGTCCAAAAGGGGTGATAAGGCAGATTTCCCTGCGCCGCAGGGCTCCAGGGGAATCTGCCCAGTATCCCCGGCTCAAATCCATGATGGATATGTACTTGGCATTCGCCAACCGCTCCAGCAGATCCTCGATGCTTGGCATTGGGTGCGCATCATGAGGTAGTGATGGCGTTGAGCCCCTGTAGTCCACGCAGAACCGGGTGGTCCGATCCTTTTTTGGCAACGAGAACTACAGGTAAGGCCCACACCGCTTTTGGACGGGCCGGATCACCCCCAGCTGCAACATCTCATGGATCTCCTGGCGCATAATCTGCTGCACTTCCTCAGAGATCCGATAAGGTGGCCCGCCTAACGGGGCGTGATTCCCGGTTTCCACCTCGTGGACTGCCAACTCGGTCCTTCCGGTCGGTTTCGTGAACTTCGGCCCGGAAGGGTTCCAGAGTGGTCAGCAACTGCAACCGCTGGGAGGCGGTTAAGCGAGGCATTTACCTCCATGTCCTCAATGGACCCATTTGGCATTAGCTTGGGCCAGCATGTCTAGGAGGGGATCCTCTTCCCCGTCCTCGGGAGATTGCAAGGACCGGTTAGGACGCAGGCTTCACGTTCGTGATGGGCCTTCATCATGTTGACGTGAAAGGCCTTGGCGCTCACCCCGAGTGTGGTCAAGCGTGACCACGTAGGTGGCTGGGTTGAGCTGTTTTGCACGACGTACGGGCCTTCCCAGGCTGCCTGAAGCTTATCCTTTGGTACGGGGAACCAGCACCCGCACCCTTTGAACCCACCTGGCAGGTCCGCTCCCGGGCGTTCTGGTCGTACCAGTGCTTCTGGTCAGCCTGAGCCTGCGTCATGTTGTCATGCACCAACTGCGTCAAGGTCTGCATCTTGTCGCGGAAGCGCATGACATAATCCACGATGGACACTTCCGTGGGGTTTGCTCATCTTCCAGGATTCTCTTATCAACCCAAGGGGTCCCCGGACTCGCCTACCATACAGGAGCTCGAAGGGGGAGAACACCCGTCGAGGCCTGCGGGACTTCTCTGTAGGCAAATAGCAGGTGTGGGAGGTACCGCTCCCAATCGCGTCCCTGGGTCTCAACCAGCATGCGGAGCATCTGTTTGAGGGTACCATTAAAGCGCTCACACAAACCATTGGTCTGTGGGTGATACCGCACTCGATACCATACGCGTCACCTGCATTTTGCTGCAGAGAGCCTTCATTTAGGCGAGACATTAAATTGAGTTCCCTTGATTCGGTAAGCATCTCCCTGGGAAATCCTACCTGTGAAAAGATGGTCACTCAATTGACAACCGCCACCTTATTGCCCTAGTTGAGGACAGAGCTACTGCCTCCGGGTCCGGGTAGCGTTAGTCTACCACAGTTAAGGATTGTATTGCTTTCCAGAGCTGCTGGGGGGAACGCCAGCGGGCCCACAATGTCCACCGCGATCCTTGGAAAGGTTCCTATCACGGGCAACGGGATCAAGGGAGCCTTTAGAGCAGGCCCCGCCTTCCCCACTCTTTGACAGGTGATACAGGAGCGGCAGTAGTTTAGTCACATCTGTCCCCATCTTGGGCCAATAGAAGTGTTAGGACAGTCGTGCCTTAGTTTTGCTGATCCCCAAGTGTCCAGCGAGTGGAATCTCTTGGGCAATCCTCAACAACTCACCTTCGGAAACTGGTGCAGGACGACCAGCTGTTTCCCCCTCAACCACTCCTTTTGGGAATCTCCGGGTACTGTCTCCCGGTACAACCTTCCTCGTTTCCCAGAAACACCCTCTCCTTATCAGTCACGGAGGTGGGCGTCTCGGCGAGGTGCCTCAAGTTCTCCAGGCTCGCATCTGAGTGCAGAGCGGCCTGGAACTCCTGGCTGGAGGCAGCCAGAAGTGACGTCAGGGTTCCTTCCTCACTGGGACCCTCTGGGACCGGCTCTGGGTCCACCTCTGGTTCAGTCTCTCCGGTAGCGGAGAGGGTCCCAAATGGCAGGGCGCTACCTGCGATCCGGGCACTCTGACTGTGGGTGACAGCAGCTACATATGCAGTCTCCCCCGGGATTTCTATAGACCCATCAGCCTGCGCTGCTATGGGCTCTACCTCCCCATTCCACCCCAACACTTCAGGAGCAGTGCTACTTATGGGCCAGTTACCTTCCTTGGTGGCACTGGTCAGTGTCATGGCGTCACCTTCCTCCCGGTTCCCATGCACCTCCCCATTTCCTTGAGCACTGTCGCTTGCTCCTGCTAGGGGTTCCTCAGCCGTCTCACTCCGCAGAGCGACAGGACTGAACGCTCCTGTACCTGTGGACACATCTACCACTTCAGAGAAAGGGTTAACAGATTCAGATGGCACAGATACATCACTATCAAACATCAGTCCTAGGGAAAGAAAGGTTATCAGTTGCATCATCACTTCGCAAAGCATTAGCAGGTAACACAATCAGTTTCCCATCATCATCAACATCAAACATCATGGTTTAACGTTAACCTTATCATCAGATTGGGAAGGGGTGTCAGGGACATAGTACGCCACCATCCTCCCCAGATCAGTCCCCAATAAAACAAAGTGGGCAGTTTTCGGACACCCCCACTTCCTTCACCCCGCTCCCGGTACCCCAGTCAATGAAAACTCGGGCTATCGGCAAGGGGTAGTGGACACCCCCAATCCCTGTGACAGTTAGGGTTTTCCCCCGAATCAACTCTTCAGGGGCCGCCAGTTCGGGTCGGATGAGGTTCGCTCAGCCCCGGTGTCCTTGAGGCCTGTAGCAAGACGGGCCCCCCACGCGGACGGGCCTGCACGTTGTCATCAACCCTCCCCACCACACACCACCCACCAAAAGAACAGAGGCGTTGGGCCCGGAGGCCTTGGCTGGGGGGTTCTTCTGCCTCTCCGGACAGGTGGCGCTGATGTGACCAGTCCTTTTACAGGAGAAACACTGGCGGGGGTCTGATGTAGGCCTGGCGCTGGCAAAGGGGATAGTGCCTCCAGAGGGATGACTGGCAGGGGCACTGGGGTTGGTTGCAGGCTTACCCCCCCCCAGCGGGTGGCGACGGACTTCCGCACCTCGGGTTTCCGGTTGGCCTCATAGCTGTCGGCGATCCGGGCTGTTGTGACCGCGTCCTCTGGTTCTCGGTCCAGGATGAACTGTCGGACCTCAGCTGGGCACAGATGCAGGAACTGGTCTTTGATCATCAGGTCTTTCAGCTCCTCATAGGTGTCAATGGACAGTCCATGGATCCACGGTCAAAGTGGTTCCTGAGTCCTTGCACCACATCGCTATAACTGTCGTGTGGGCCACGTTTGGAGGTTCCGGAACTTCTTTCGGTATACCTCAGGGGTTAGCTGGTACTTGGCGATCAAGGCCTGCTTGATGGCCTCATAGTCACTGTCTTGATCTGGCGCGAGGGAAGCGAACGCCTCCAAAGCTTTGCCCTTTAGCCCGGGGGTCAAGTACCTGGCCCATTGGTCGGCAGGCAGCCGGTACTGTCTGCAGACTTTCTCAAAGGCCCGCAGAAAAGTGTCCAAGTCTCCGTCCCTTTCCAGCACGGGAAAGTGCTCCGGCCGGGGCTTGGGACTCTGAGTGCTGCTGGGCACAACTGCTCTGGGCTGTGGAGGGCATTGCCCCTCGCTGAACCATCTCCAGCTCATGGGCTCTCTGCGCTTGGGCTTCCCGCTCGGCTCGGGCTCTCTCAGCCTCCCGCTCAGCTCTCTCAGCCTCCCGCTCGGCTCTCTCAGCCTCTCGCTGTTTGGCCTCTCGCTGGTCGGCTCTCTCTTGAGCTTGCTGGATCAGCCTCAGGCGTTCTTCCCGGTTGTCAGAGGTGAGTCCCTCCAGGGCCGCCTGCAGGTAAGGGTCCACCTCTCTCTGGGTGTAAGCAGTCAGGGGTGGGCCTCTGTTTCCTGCGGCACCACCTTGGCTTGGGCCGGGGCTCCCTGCGCCCGCCACGCTCCGATGCTCGCCCAGCTCCTTCAGGGCCTGGACCAGTTGGCCTTTGGTTCGGTTCGTGTGGACAAGGCCGTGGTACTTGCAGATTCCCACAAGGGTGTTGTCCTTGCTCTGCTTTTCGAACCAACTTGCCTCCTATGGTAGCCATGGTTGCCAAATAAAAGATAGGATAGAAAAAACAAGAGAAGGGAGGGGTAACCGCAAGTACACACAATTGTCTCAGGACTAATAAACACTGAGTCTGTTCTCCAAAACTTTAGCTGCAGGGTCGCTGAAGAACCGTGCAAGTTTTTTAGTTGAATGGAATGATTGCTCAAACCAGATCACTAATGCTCTATAATCCCACCGCTGTGCCACCAATATGTGATGAACGGGCACCCAGTCCGCCAACACGGTAGCCCGGGGGTCACGGCTTGTGATCCCACCGCTGCCACCACATTGATGGAACGTGCACACACACGACGGCTGCTGCCGTCCGACCCAGTAAACTGCAGGGATTTATAACTATCCCCCTTCCACTTAGGAACTTGCAGCTCTCTGGCGCCCCCCTTACCCTCAGGTCAGTCAGGGAACTGCACCTAGGATAATTGGTCGCCAGACGGGTCACTTGGATGTGTGCTGGCTATTGGGCACGCTGCAGTGAGGGAATTAAATTACTCCTGGCTGCAGCCAGGCAGTACCCTTATAAACCCCGCTGCGTCACTGCCAGCGTCACCCAATAGATTAACACTTTACACCCCTTTCTTTTTAGCTGCCACCAGCTACGGCTTTTGATGAACAATTTTATCAAGAGGGTCCGTAGCAACCCCAAAACAGTAGCGTAGTGCTTCAGGCACGTGCAAATTCGTTTATTGAGCAGGAGAAACAAACTAATAAATTTATAGGTTTATTCCTTCAAAAAACAGGCAATGCTTATATAATAAAAAGATGTAACAAACTGAGACAATATCGTTTATGTACGATGCAGTTATAAAATAAAATGGGATTAAGAATGAAAGATAACTCACATGGTTGTTAGATCATTACAGGCAAGCCAGGCTGGGGAAGGAGCCACACGTCATAGTTCATTGGGAGATCTCTTTACTCAGCACATCCCAGCAGAAAGAATTCCTAAGGAACTTCACTGTAAGACTTATGCATGTCAGCTTCTGACCTCACAAAAAGGGCTGGTCCTCTGGCCACCTCCCCTGGCTGCAAGCAATGGTTTGAGCTCTCTGCGATATCATAAGGTTCATAACTCAGCGGGGAACTCTAGCAGAATAATGGCAGACCTATCAATGATCTTGCTTTGAAATAATGGTTCAAATGACCCCAAACTTGGGTGAAATAGCTCATGGGGCACCCGAGAATTCCATTTCTCGGGCTCTGTTGGAGTTACGGGTTCGCCGGTACCACGGGAAACGATGCCCGTCGGCGCATGGTTCAACACAGTGACGTTCGTGTTTCTAGCGAATGCTCCCACCGTGTTATTAACCAAAAAAGAATGAATACTCCAACATGGCTGCTAAGAAGAAAGCACGTGTTCGGACAATGCAGGACCCCTGCGGTGAAGCGGGAAAACTTCCAGCACTGGCAGCTCACATTACACTGCCTGAGTGCAGGCTGACATGGGGGAAGGGAGAAGTATGAGAGCTGCAGAGAGAAGGAGGGCTTTCAGCAGTACAAAAAAAAAAGAGATGAGGACAGCAATTCCAGCACAGCACTCATCACAACCCATACACAGTAATCATCATCCATAAGCACCTGTAAATGTCAAAATAACCCCACTGGAACCCTATAAAAATATGACAATGATATGATAATTTGAGAAGGTTCCGCAGCTTGTAAGCAAGCTAAAGGATAAATGGATCCAACATTATGATTAAGATGAAAGCATAGATGTATAGATATGTTAAAATAATATAATGACCATTAAATAACATTATAACAAATTATTAGTAGTAATAATAAAAATAATAGGTCTGAATATTTGCTTATTTCTTTTTACATTTTTATGGTCAACTTTTCTGTACTGCTTATTTTTCAGTAAACAGAATTTGTGATATAATTGCTAAGTACAGCAATCCTAATAATACTGTTTTATCTTCTCTTACTGTCTCGGCTCGCATTCTGCACATTTTCTACATTTGTCAT
Source organism: Oophaga sylvatica (assembly GCA_033576555.1). Classification (NCBI taxonomy): domain Eukaryota; kingdom Metazoa; phylum Chordata; class Amphibia; order Anura; family Dendrobatidae; genus Oophaga; species Oophaga sylvatica. The sequence continues at coordinate 949,946,317 of JARQOD010000001.1, read as the reverse complement.
CATTTTGCACCTAAAATGTCATGGGATAGGGCATTAAGAGCTGCCACTCACAATCTGTCAAAAGAACCTTGTAGCTCAATATTCACATTAAAGGTCTGATCGAATAATAATCGTAGTTTTGTTTTTGTGCTATCAGTCGGCTCGATCTGGCCACGGCCCTTGCCTTGGACTGGAGACAAGACTACCGGCTTTGAACAAACCAGATATCCCATTGATTGCGAAATGAAATAAAAAAACATAACCCAGGAGAATTCCTATTATGTTGATATTCGGATATCATCCAATTATATTTCCTGACTCGTGAGTAGACAGAAAGCTGGAGGCATCTTTATGCTGTCTCAGCAGAGGTTAGATTTTTTTTTCCCTCTATGAGCAGATTGCAGATGAACGTGGTCTCCGAGTGGAGAATAGAGCAGGTAGAACAGCAGCTCGAGGTCTCAATCAGATAAACTGACGTCTTTGACAGATAGCTCTCTTTACAGTGGAGTCACTAAACCTGCTTTTCTTTCTCACGGGAATGATCTGCAACTATTAAAGTATCTTTAAAACAGCGAGTGAAATGCAGTTTGAGACTCATTCACGGCTTGAAACAAGATCACATTTACAGTGAAAAGGCCGGGTCTTAAATGGCTGGCATTCTGGGGCCGCTGCTCCTTATCACTGCTCCACAATAGCTTAAATCAGGTGTTTTATTTATTTCAGATACAAATATATCCATGAATAGTCAATTCATCATTAACCCTCTTGGCTATTGACTTTCTTTGTACGTAGACTCATTTGTGGCAAGTAATTGCCTGGGAGGCCCCTCAATGGGATTTCCTGGGAGAAATTCAGTATCATATTGAAAGTCTTGTTCAGTGATACAATGTTACAAAAATGGGGGAATGAATAAGTGAAAGAGAAAAGGTAAGACTGTCGTGAAGACCATCAATAGCTGACTTTTTACACCCATAGTTGGGATTATGTAGTAATCTTCAGTTTTCTTACATCGTCTTGATGACTCCTTTCTTCAATTGCAGCCATATACCATCTGATCACTTTGGATCCTTCTTCAGAAACCCTCAATGATCATACGATTACCAGGGAGGGAGAGCAGCTGCTGGACTGTTATTAAAGGCTTTTGCTACCACATCTATGAGCAGCATAATGTAGGAAAAGAGACCCCGATTTGAACTATGTATCACTTAGTTTACTTGGTGCAGCAGTTGTGATACAATCAGAGTTTTTAGATGTAATAAAGCTCAGAACACTGATCGCTTCCCCATCACAGCTTTCTGTGTACTTTGTCTATTGACAGTGAGCAGCTTATCACAGTAGGGGGTGTGATCGGACCAGGGCTCAAATGAACTGTAGTCTGTCAGGGAAATCCCTAGTGATAAAATACTTATTATATTGAAAGGACAGCACACAGACTAATAAATGAGACATCCATTAACCCCTTAAAGACCAGGGGTATTTCCATTTTTCATTTTCATTTTTTGCTCCTCTTCTTTAGAGAGCCATAACTTTTTTATTTTTTCCATAAATACGACAATGTGAGGGCTTGTTTTTTGCAGGACGAGTTTTAATTTTGAATAGCACCATTGGTTTTACCATATTATGTACTGAAAAACAGGAAAAAAAATTTAAGTGCGGTGAAATTGCAAAAAAAGTGGAATTCCACAATAGTATTTTGTTTGTTTTTTTACAATGTTCACTAAATTCTAAAACTAACCTTCCATTATGATCCTCCAGGTCATTATGAGTTCATAGATATCAAACATGTATTGGTTCTTTTTCATGTGACAGGTGCGCCAATGGGTGAAGCTAAGACACGCATCTGGTTTGTGCGAGTAAAATGCAGCTGGCTGTCAGAGATTGTCAGCGGTATTTAACTAGTTAAAAGCCATGGGTGGCTCTTGATTTTACTCGTGGCTATTAGGGGTACATGACAGCTGATCAGATCAACTGTCATGTGCCGGAAAAGGTGCCGGGGTTAAATTTGTTAAGGGGTTAAATTTGTGTCTCAGCTCCTACCTCATGCTTCACTCAGATTACAAAGGAAAAACATTAGGACAGATTTCCCTTTAGTCTGGGATCACACTAGCAAATAAAAATATCGGTCAGATGTGGATCCAGAAAAGTAAGATGAGTGTCATGCGATTACAACGCAATTTTTCTCACCAAGGATCCGTAATGTGTTTTTAACATTATCATTTACATACTATAACTCTCTATGTAATTTAAGTGTGACAAACATGCAAAAGAATAGGAAATCAGGAAGGGGCAAACACTTTTCCACACAACTGTATATCTACGGGATATCTATCTATTCTATCAACATATCTATCCAATATCTAAATATCTATCTGTCTATCTATCTGTCTATCTATTTTTAACTTGCACCCTTTAGTGCCTTTCATTTGGTATGAAGAGATGTTTCACCTTATTTAGCCTATGAAATAAATAATATTAAAAAGAAAAGGTGGAGTCCCCCCTATTTTTAATAAGCAGCCAAGGTAAAGCAGACACCTGCAACCTTATATTATCAGGCTGGGAAGGTCCCTGGTTCTCTTTACCTTCCCAGCCTAAATATGGCAACCCCCAGCTTACTGAGAAGTGGTGCATCACATTATATGTTTTGCCCGGCTCTTCCCAATTGCCTTAGTGTGGTGGAAATCTGGGTAATGGTAGTTAGGTTGATGACAGCTGTGATTTGTCAAAAATTAAAGCAACCATCAATCACGGGGTTAGTAATGGAGAGGTGTCTATCAGACACCCCGACTACTAACTCAGTAATCAAAAAGAAAAAACACAGTCTCACAGACTCATAATTCTCGAGCGATGTGTCAACAAAAAGGAAGTAGAAAAAATAGATAAGCAGTTCGATAGTGTAGTTAGGGAAGGATGCCTGAACATTCACAGCCAGAGGAGTCGGATGAGGGAGCAGCGCAGCGGTGGTCCGGGGACAGGTGAATATCGCTATACTCACCCCTCCGCCGGCGCATCTCTGCAGCCTCTCCTCTTCTCCCGGCGGTCTCCGCAGCTCTTCCTTCCTACAGCGGTCACATGGTACCGCTCATTAAGGTCATGAATATGTGCATATTCATGACTTTAATGAGAGGTACCATGTGACCGCTGCAGGAAGGAGCCGGAGATCATGGGAGAAGCAGGGGGGCTGCAGAGACGCGCCGGCGGAGGGGTTAGTATGATCCGACACCCCGCTCCCCCTCCCCCGCCGATCCCCGTATATGACCCGCGTATAAGCCGAGAGGGGAACTTTCAGCCCTAAGAAATGGGCTGAAAATCTCGGCTTATACACGAGTATATACGGTATATAAGAAAATAGTTTTGATTATGGCAATTAATAGATGTGGATTTAGGATCAAAATTAATTTGGATGTCAGAGCATCCCTTTAAATGGCTGAGTTATCTCTGATCTTGGCCTAAGCAGGTAGGTGTGACTTTTGTTATACAGCCAGGATCCCTGGGCAGCCATCAGGGCATTACTGCTCTTACTGGTTTATGGGGCCTGGTCAGCAGAAGCAAAGAGTGGGGGCCAGGACCAAGTCCAGGACTACCTCTCTTTTGCTTTTGCTCACTGAGCCCCAGGGTATAATAATGCATTGTGCACCGGCATCCCACATCCCTACACTGGGAGCTTTCCTGGAGTTACATACCATCAACACAGAATAGCTGTGCATCTCCAAGTGAGCTACCTCCTCCTCTTTCATGATGCAAGTGATGACATCATCATGTAGGCAGCAACATGTAAGCAAACTAGGGCACCAGTCCAGAAGTGGAGCTGCAGAGGACCATCTATGAAGTATGACTTTTTTTTAATAAAATTAATTAAAAGAGTGTGGGGTGAGCAAATGATAAATTGAGGGTGGGGGACAGGGGACATCAAATGATGAATTGAGAATGAGGGAGAGCAGTTGATAATGAAAGAGGGTGGAGGTGGGAGAGAGAGAGGACATGAATATTGAATTGAGGCAGATGGAGGCATGTAAATATAATGAATTGGGGGAGCGGGAGGTACAGAGTGGGGGCATTGAGGATGCAAGAGTGTAACAGGTATTGGTTTGGGGGAATATGAACCTAAATATATTGAAAGCGGATTATATATATAGATTGTAACCAAAACAAAAATAACCCCTAAAATATCACTTTTATTAGTTAATGGTAAAATTACCCATAAAGCAGGCTCAAAGAGAAATAGTAAACCAAAGTCTTAACTAGTGTTGAGCGATACTTTCCGATATCCAAAAGTATCGGTATCGTAATGGTATCGCCGATATCCAAAAAATATCGGCGATACCCGATACCGATACCGGAAATCCAATGTAAGTCTATGGGACAGAAATATCGTAACTAAAAAAACCTCTTTCTTTCCTTGTAAACACTAAATAAACACACATAGAATACTATATATATATATATATATAATGTCATTGTGACATATATATATACATATATTTATAGTTTATACACTTTTACATAGTAAAATAGCCTCTGATTCAATTGCCGGGTAATGCCGGCTTTTGTGAAAAGACAGAAGCACCCGACATGAAATGACACTTGGTTTACATAGAGTTAACCATGTCTTTTCATGTAGTTTGATATCTGATTTGCACTAACAATTACATCAGTCTATGTGTGCAAAATTTCACACCTGTAGGGGTTAATTAAAGGTGTAAATTCGTTGTAAAAAAAACGGACTTTTTTGCTACGAATTTACACCTTTAATTAACCCCTACAGGTGTGAAATTTTGCACACATAGACTGATGTAATTGTTAGTGAAAACAATAGATCAAACAACTTGAAATGACATGGTTAAATCTATGTAAACCAAGTGTCATTTCATGTCGGGTTCTGCATTTTCACAAAAGCCGGCAATTGAATTAGCGGCTATTATACTATGTAGAAGTGTATGAACTATAAATATAAATATATATATATATATATATATATATATATATATATATATGTGTCACAAATTCAATGACATGTATATATATATGAGGTGTAAAATTGTTGAAAAAAAATGCGTGGGCCCCCGCCCTATTTTCGCAACCAGACAGACAAAGCCAGCGAGTGGGGGCAGATAATAATAGCCCAGAAAGGGACCATTATTTTTGGCCCCCCTGGCTACTAACATCTGCCCCCAGACACCCCAGAAAAGACAAATCTATAATTAGATTCGCCCTTTCTGGCACTTTGCCCGTCTATTCCCATTGCCCTGTAGCGGTGGCGAATGGGTTAATATGGGGTTAAAGCCACCTTGCTATTGAAAGGTGACCTTAAGCCAGGTTAATAATTGAGAGCTGTCAATTAGACAACTATCAATTATTAATCCTATTGCATGAAATAAAAATAAAACACACACACTTTAATTAAAAATCATTTTAATGAAATAAAGACACATGTTTTTGACCATCTTTTATTTTACTGCAAAAACCATTTCCTGTAATAAAAATAAAATAAAAAAGCAAAATTATTCTTACCTATCCCATGCACAGTCAGGTCCCACGGTGTAATCCTTCAGAAAGGGTTAATGTTTACTGCAGGGACCGCAGCTAATGCTGCAGCCTCACAGTAAACCCCCAAATGAATGAGCTCCTCTCCTGGCTGACAGGAGAGGAAGTGGAAAGCTTAATTGATTGCTTTCCACTTTCACTTCAGGTCAGCCAGGGACACAATCAGTGACGTCAGAGGGAACTGATTAACAAAAATAGGGGTTCCCTTCGAAAAAAAAAATGGCGTGGGGTCCCCCCTATTTTTGTTAACCAGCCTGATGAAGCAGACTGCTGAGCAGTGGTGTACCGTGAATGAAGCAGACCATGCAGCTGCTATGGGGCCCGGACAGGTGAGGGGGCCCGCGATGGTCGGGTAGCTGTGCTGACACAGTACTACCAGGGGGTCGGCGGGGGAGGGGGAGCGCAGTTCTTCTATATACTCAACCCTCCTGGTGCGGTCTCTGCAGCCCCTGCTCTTCTCCCACGGTCTCCGACGCCTGTGTTCAGCGGTCAGGTGGTACCGCTCATTACAGTCATGAATATGCACATATTCATGACTTTAATGAGCGGTCCTGCGTGACCGCTGAACACTGGCGGCGGAGACCGCGGGAGAAGAGCAAGGGCTGCAGAGACCGCGCCGTTGGAAGGGTGAGTATAAGGGATATTTACCTGTCCCGTTCCACCGTTGCTCGCGTCCTCTTGCTGCAATGTTCAGGTCAGAGGGCGCGATGACGTCGTTAGTGCGCGCCGCGCCCTCTGCCTGATCATTCACTGCTGGAGGACCCCGAAGACAGCGGCGCTCAGCAGTGGAGAGAGGACAGGTAAATATCTCAGGTGCCGGGGCCCTGAGCGAGCGGTGACATCGGCACCTGGTGTCACCCCCTGCTCAGGACACGGGCACCTGGCCCCCAGCGACGGGAGCTGAGTATGTCTTTTTTTTTTTGGTTGCAGCAGCTGCGGCAGCATAAGGGCCTATACTATGGAGCATCTATGGGGGCACAATCTATGGGGGCATGATCTATGGAGCAACTATGGGGGCACAATCTATGGGGGCATAATACATTTTTTTGTTTAATGTGTCCCCTCACTGTGCTGGCACTTTACATTTACAATGGCTCTGGGTTTTTTTTTTTTGGGGGGGGGGCCCATTCAGACTTTTGCTATGGGGCCCCATGATTTCTATGTACGCCCCTGCTGCTGAGGCATGGTATTTAAGGCTGTTAAGGAGCCAATATCCTTGGACCTTGCCAGCAGCGTCGGACTGGAGTACCTTGGGCCCACCAGAGAAAAATTATTCTTGGGGCCCACCATCATACTTCCCAACCTTTGAAGAAGGGAAAGAGGGACAAAGGCTGTGGCACGCTGTGCCTGCTGCAGCAAATTTTAGGCCATACCACGTTGCACCACAGACTGTCCAGGAGCTGGTGGATGCTTTAGTCCAGGTGTGGGAGGAGATCCCTCAGGAGACCATCCGTCGTGCTCATCAGGAGCATGCCCAGAAGTTGTAGGGAGGTCATACAGCATACCTCCCAAATTTTGAAGACAGGAAAGAGGGTTAAAGGCGCGCCGCTGCAAATTTTAAGCCACGCCCCGACCACACCCATTTCACAGCTAATCACACCCATATCCTCGCCCCAACCGTACCCATGCCGATACAGCTGACCCTCCGATGATGGTTGGGGGGCCCACTGCTGGCACCGGGCCCCCCCACCGCCTGTTCAGGCCCCATAGCTTCCGGGCGGCAGAGCAAGGAGAGCGATTCTCCCTGCTCTGCCGCAGAATGTAACTGTAGCGTAGCTCCTGGTGGGCCCCCTCAGAGCGCGGGGCCCGGGGCCACCGCCCCCTCTGCCCCGCGACCTATCCTTTCAAATCAGGGCCCACCACGCAGGAGCTGGGGCCCAACGGAGGTTTCTCCGGTGTCCCGGTGGCTCAGTCCGACCCTGCTTGCCAGCCTGATAATACCAGGCCACAGCAGTCTGCTTATCTTTGCTGGTTAACAAAAATAGGGGATCCCCTCGAAAAAAATTGGCGTGGGGTCCCCCCCTATTTTTGTTAACAGCCAATGAAGCAGATGCTGAGGCCTGGTTTTTCAGGCTGGTAAGGAGCCACAGATCCATGGACCTTGCCAGCCTGATAATACCAGGCCACAGCAGTCTGCATATCTTGGCTGGTTAACAAAAATAGGGGATCCCCTCGAAAAAAATTGGCGTGGGGTCCCCCCTATTTTTGTTAACCAGCCAGATGAAGCAGACTGCTGAGGCCTGGTTTTTCAGGCTGTTAAGGAGCCAAGATCCATGGACCTTGCCAGCCTGATAATACCAGGCCACAGCAGTCTGCATATCTTGGCTGGTTAACAAAAATAGGGGATCCCCTCGAAAAAAATTGGCGTGGGGTCCCCCCTATTTTTGTTAACCAGCCAAATGAAGCAGACTGCTGAGGCCTGGTTTTTCAGGCTGGTAATGAGCCAATATCCATGGACCTTGCCAGCCTGATAATACCAGGCCACAGCAGTCTGCTTAGCTTGGCTGGTTAACAAAAATAGGGGATCCCCTCAAAAAAAAAAAAACGGCGTAGGGGTCCCCCTATTTTTGTAAACCAGCCAAGTAAAATGCAGACTGCTGCGGCCTGGTATTAAAAGACTGTCAAGGCCCATGGATTTTGGCCCTCAACAGCCTGATAATACCAGGCTACAGCAGCCCCACATTTGGCGCATCAAAAGATGTGCCAATTGTGGCACTTTACCCGGCTCTTCCCACTGCCCTGTAGCGGTGGCAAGTGGGGTAATAAGGGGTTAATGTCACCGTTGATTGCACGGTGACAATAAGCCCGGTTAATAATGGAGAGGTGTCAATAAGACACCGATCCATTATTAATCCCAAAGTTTTTAAATGTATAAAAAAAAGACACAGCAAGAAAAAAGTATTTTAATGAAATAAAAGAGACAACACAGTTTTCATTTCTTTTATTATACTCTCATTCCTGCGATGCCATCGATCTCCTGTAAAAAAAGGAAAAAAACAAACCAACAGTATACCACCTGTCCGACGCAGTCCATAGTAACGACTGTCCCACGACGATCCAGCTCTGCTACATCGGAATTACAGGCAGAGGCTGTCATCCCGGCGCAGCACAGCTGATTACCTGCTTCCCGGTGGTGACGTCATCGTACTGACTGCTTTACGGCCGGGATTACCCAGCAGTCACTGCAGTTATCGCGAGAAACTGCATGTGACTGCCGGGGAAAGATGATGGCGGCCATCAACCAGTCCAGGCCGTGACCACCGGAGATCTTCTGCCAGGTAAGTGCCGCTGACTCCTGACAGACCCGACCGACGGACACTCACAGTGACAGTGACAATTCCGATTCCGGTATACGATATATGGGAAATATCGAAAGTCAATATCGAAAGTCCGATACAGCTAATATCGGCCGATACCCGATACTTGCGGTATCGTATCGCTCAACACTAGTCTACTCTTAACCTAAATAGAAAAGGTACTCTAGAGCAGGTGGGATATGTGCTCTCACTACTTTACCTGCCTTGCCACGAAGCCTGGCACCCTTAGTTCGACACGGTGCCCCATTCAATGTCGGCTCTCCCATATGACCCTAAAGGGACAAACTAACAAAAAACCATCACCAACACCAATAACAATAAAGTGCTGTAGTGCAATTCAATATATAGTATATTAATTATTATATTATTAGTCTGTAGTCAGCTGCATAGTGTAGAAGTTAAGGGGAATGTGCTCTGGAAGTGGTGCTTTAGATAACTGTGTGTTATTTTCTGCAGAGACGAATCCTAGCTGGAAGAAGTGATGGCAGTCTGTACTGGATGAAGAAGAAAACATCAACTAGAGCATCACTGGTGAGTGAGTGTATTACATGTACGCATACACTGTACAATATACAGTATATACAAAGCTCCTGTGTATAATGTCACTGGTGATCCCTGTAGTACCTGTCCACTTTACACTATATACAGAGCTCCTGTATATCATATCACCAGTGATCAATGTATTATCTGAACACTGACACTATGTACAGAGCTCCTATGAATGTCATTGGTGATCCCTGTATTACCTGTGCACTGACATTATAGACAGAGCTCCTGTGCATAAGATCAACAGTGATCACTGTATTATCTATACACTGACATTATATACAGAAGTCCCAGGTATAATGTCACTATGTGGTGGAAATATGTAGTTTGGTCATGGTGTGGTGGTATATATTCTTTGAATGTGGTATTATTCTGTCACTACAGTATGTGGTGGTAAAATGTGGTCTGGTCATGGTGTGGTCGTATGTTTTTTATGTGGTATTATTCTGTCACTATGTGGTGGTAATATGTGGTATTATTGGTAATTTTAAAAAATGGATATGACACACTACGTTAAAGAAAAATAAAGAAAAATATACCTAAAGAAGGTATTGGACATGTAAGAAATGTTTTAATAGGTTAGATTAGAATAGGGCTCTGCCAAAAGAGTCTACCTTGTTGTGGTGGTGGCTTAAATGTATTTTTGGCCAAAGCAAAAGCTGATGGCTTTGTATTGTGATATGGTGTTCGATGGGAACTGTGGAGTTTTCTAAGAATGGGCAATGGGACTGTGAAAGGTTTGTGGGGTAGAGGAGGAACTGGGGTGGAACTTGGGCAGAATCTCAAGGGGGCCAAGAAATGTCGCCAATATGGGGCCCTGAAAATCCTGGTGGCAGCCTTGCAGGATCCACTGTATATGAAGTTATTGAGCCCACGCCCTTTCTTTACTGGACACAGATAACATGTATAAATATTTAAGTAAGTACAGTAAAATTGATTAATGGTTAAAACTTGGAAACTATAAAATTCTAAATTGAAATTTCCAGATATATTTTTTTAATATCGATCCTAAATTACATATTACTGTGAACTTATTAAACTGTTTAATTTGTATGTTTATTTATTTTTGTAAATATTTTAAATATCTTCATTTCGATTCCTGCTATTTGTCTGCTGGGATCTTTAAGATGCAGACGGACAATCTTCATAACACTAGGACCTGACTGAGAGGAGATTATTGATATTCAGCTCCACATCTCTCTGAGTGGGTATAGTGTATCAGCTGCCTCAAAGCTTGGCGCCAACCTTTCTCTCATGTGCACCACAAACCAGAATTAATTGCAAATCAATCGAACAAGGTACAACTGATCAGTAAACCAATTAGTAATTTTAGCTGTTCATCCTGTCTTCTTTTACCTGGTTGTGAGGGATTTTCCTTTTGTATGGTGTATTTCTGTAGGTCTCATTCCTTTATATATCCATGTCCTTGGAAGAGCATTTCATAAATGTGTGCAGAAATCCTTTCATTTTGCCTTCTGCATTTCCCTTTTTTATGATTTAGAGATTACTTGTATCATTTACTCCTGTAAGGTCACAGAAAGGATAACAAGGGAAGAAAAAAAAGGAAAGAAATTAAAAAAAACACTTTTTTTAATAAAAAAATGCTTTTATGTTTGTATATTTATAAATCTGCAAATGAAAATCACCACTTAAAAATGGCTTTGTTTTGAATTGCCCCAATCATGTTTTAAAAAGTATTTTTTAGCAGTAGATACTTTGCAAGAGACAGGAAAAATGAATGATCCATTATCAAACTGTGTGGGGAGGACCATGCATTCTCTGTCCCATAAGCATATCTAGGGGGCAAGGAGGGGCATCTGCCCCAGGCGCAGCCGGCAGAGGGTCACCATTGGGACGCCTAATGTTGCGGTCCGAGTTGTCTCCCCTAGCGGCTGCATTTGCATTAGCATGGGGGAGATTTACTGTGTGTAGGGAGATTTAGTCTCGGAGGGATTTAATGTGTGTTAGGAGATTTAGCGTGGGGGAGATTTAATTTGTGTTGGGAGATTTAGCATGGGGGAGATTAAATGTCTGTTGGTGTGGGGTGGTTAATGTGAAGGGGAGATTTATTGTGGTGGTAGATTTAGTGTGGGGGAAATTAATGTGTTTTAGGAGATTTAGTGTGGGGGAGATTTAATGTGTGTTGGGAGATTTAGTGTGTGCTGGGGGAGATTTAATGTGGGGGGGATTTAATGTATGTCGGGAGATTTATTGTGTGGGGCAGAGATTTCAGACACTAGTACAATTGAAACTCTAACGGCCGGGTCAGAGCGACATCAGCAGTGTTTAGTGTGTGTTGGAAATTCAATATAGGGGTAGATTTAATGTGTGTTGGGAGATTTAGTGTGGGGGGAGATTTATTGTTGGGGGGATTTAGTTTGTATTGGAAGAGATTTAGTGTGGGGGGAGATTTAGTGTGAGTGGGGAGATTTAGTATGTGGGGGAGATTTAGTGTCTGGGGTGGAGATTTTAGACACAAGTACAATTGAAGCTCTAACCGCCGGGTCAGAGAGACATCAGCAGTGTTTAGTGTGTGTCTGGAATTTAGTATAGAGCAGTGTTTCTCAACTCCAGTCCTCAGGACCCACCAACAGGTCATGTTTTCAGGGTTTCCTGAATATTGCACAGGTGATAATTTTATCTCCTGCTCAAGCATTAGTTCCATCACCTTTGCAATACTAAGGAAATCCTGAAAACATGACCTGTTGGTGGGTCCTGAGGACTGGAGTTGAGAAACACTGGTATAGAGGGAGATTTAATGTGTATTGGGAGATTCAGTGTGGGGGGAGATTTAGTGTGGGGAGATTTTGTGTGTGTGGGAGATTTAATGTGTGTTGGGAGATTTAGTGTGGGGGACTAAGTGTGTGTGTGGGGACTTTAGTGAGTGTTGTGAAAATTTAGTGAGTGGAGGGAGATTTAGTGTGTGGGAGGAGATTTAGTGTGTGGGGGATTAGTGTGTGTGGGGATATTTAGTGTGTATGGGGTAGATTCAGTGTCTGTGGGGAGTTTAGTGTATGCTGGGAGATTTAATGTGTGTGTGAGATTTAGTGTGGAAGGGAGGGGCAAGGGAGATTTAGTGTAATGGGGAAGATTTTAGGACACAAGTTTGGGGAGCAAGGAAGTGACAGGTGCAGATAGTATATGTGGAACAAGAGAAATTTGAAGATAGCATGAGAAGCAATAGTGCAAGTGGAGGCATGTATGACAAAACCTTATGGAGGGAAGGGTACCAATACAGTATGGTGAGTGGGGGCATTGGTGCGAATGCAATTTAGGGAGAGAGTGGGGGATAGTTGCAGACACAGTATGGTGAGTGGGGGATGGGTGCAGACACAGTATAGTGAGTGGAGGGTGAGTGCATTCAGTAGGAGTAGCAAGGGGAAAAATTTATGCGGACACAGTATGGGGAGTGTGAGGAGGCAGTATAGAGAGTGAGGGGAGGAGACTATTGAGGGGAATAGTGTGAGGAGACAGAATGGGGAAGAGAAGTGTGAATAGAATAGAGACTGAATTGTATGGGGGGAGTAGCATGGGGAGACCATGTAAGGGCACAGCCAGGAGTGCACAATATGCAAGGGAGGGAGAGTGTGATGGGCAGGCACAGAATAGAGAATAGACCCTTAAAGGGGGGCACAGTGTCAGAGGGCAGTGTGAAGAAGAGGTCCAATATGGAAAGGAGAGGGCATGTACCATAAGAGGGAAAGTTTGGGGTCATATTTTGTACAGTGAATATAGTGAGGGGCAATTATTAACTCAGAGACTCAGCACAGCTCACATATTTTTATTCAGGAGCATTATAATGACACTGCTATTTTTAAGGAAAAGCAAAAAAAAGGGTACAAATGAGCTGTGTAGTTCATATATAGTCCCTCTTAAGCTGGGTGTCGGTTTGGGACCCAGACGCTCTGCCACTATTCACACTAGGTAGGTTTTAACCTTAGGGAGCATAGTTACTGTCCCAAATGGGTACACCTTACCATGGTGGGACAGCTTTATACTTTTTTGGTCCAAACAGTGTGTACTAAGTACCCTATGTTAATTATTTAATGCACTTGCTTATTTACTTATTTATTTTCATTAGGGTATATGCACACATTGTTTTTTCCTTTGGTTTTGTTTGCTATTTTTAAGGATATCGTGTGGGGATGTGCTGCAGAAGACAGAAGAAGATGAAAGTTTGCTGATGCTGAGATGAGCTGTCGATGAAAAAGTCATAATGGCATCTGGATGAGATGAATAAAAGAAAGAGAACGACTCCAATTGATGTCAACATCATCTATAAGGTACCTTGATGTAATTTTTTTGTGAAACTGACTGACATTCTCATACAGGAAAGATGTACAGTACAGACCAAAAGTTTGGAGACACCTTCTCATTCAAAGATTTTTCTGTATTTTCATGGCTATGAAAATTGTAGAATCACACTGAAGGCATCAAAACTATGAATTAACACATGTGGAATTATACATTACACTTTACAAAAAAGTGTGAAACAACTGAAAATATGTCTTATATTCTAGGTTCTTCAAAGAAGCCACCTTTTGCTTTGATTACTGCTTTGCACGCAGAAAAGGTGAACGGATGGACTCTACATGCCTGGTTCCCACCGTGAAGCATGGAGGAGGTGGTGTGATGTGTGGGGGTGCTTTGCTGGTGACACTGTTGGGGATTTATTCAAAATTGAAGCGGTGAGCGGTCCAGCTCACCCCAAACCATCTCGATTGGGTTCAGGTCTGGTGACTGTGGAGGCCAGGTCATCTGGTGTAGCACCCGAACACTCTCCTTCTTTGTCAAATAGCCCTTACACAGCCTGGAGGTGTGTTTGGGGTCATTGTCCTGTTGAAAAATAAATGATGGTCCAACTAAACGCAAACCGGATGGAATAGCATGCCTCTGCAAGATGCTGTGGAAGCCATGCTGGTTCACTATGCCTTCAATTTTGAATAAATCCCCAACAGTGTCACCAGTAAAGCACCCCCACACCATCACACCACCTCTCCATGCTTCACGGTGGGAACCAGGCATGTAGAGTCCATCCGTTCACCTTTTCTGCGTGCAAAGCAGTAATCAAAGCAAAAGGTGGCTACTTTGAAGAACCTAGAATATAAGACATATTTTCAGTTGTTTCACACTTTTTTGTAAAGTGTAATGTATAATTACACATATGTTAATTCATAGTTTTGATGCCTTCAGTGTGATTCTACAATTTTCATAGTCATGAAAATACAGAAATATCTTTGAATGAGAAGGTGTGTCCAAACTTTTGGTCTGTACTGTATATCTTAGCACCGTGTTAGCCAGTAGATAGAAAAATATTTAGAGTTGAGAGTCCTCAGTGGTTGATACCTTTTAATGGCTAACTGAAAAGATGGCAACAAATTGCAAGCTTTCCAGACTACTCAGGTCTCTTCATCAGTTAGTCTTTGCCTGATGAAGAGACCTGAGTAGTCTCGAAAGCTTGCAATTTGTTACCATCTTTTCAGTTAGCCATTAAAAGGTATCAACCACTGAGGACTCTCAACTCTAAATATTTGACTAATTCTCATGATTTTTTTATATTAGGAAAATTAAAGGGGTTGTACAAATTTGTGATGAGTCTGCTGTCATTTACATACATGCGGTCGCATGCTGACTAGACATGCATGGCCTCACTCAATGAAAATATGTGTGCAAAATGCAATAAACCACATTCAAAAAGTGTTCCAAAAAATGTGTTGTGGCATAATAGGGTGCATATCACATTTACAGACTACAAGCTGTTGTACACTTCAGTCTGTCAGTATTGCACACAATACTGCTGTGGAATGTTAATATTTGGGCAGAATATGTGGGGTATAGTTAAATAATCCAAAGGTATTGAGGCAAAATTTAAAAGATTGAAATGCAAACAAGTCCAACCTTATTGTTGAATGTAATTTAAAAAGTGAAAAGCAAGTGGACTGAAAGCTCGGAAATTCTCTGCAATCATACAAATAAGGAGATTTCTTTTTCCAAATGCCCATTTTGTTTTTCTGACTTGGGTTTTGCTTGTGATGTATCTTATCATAGAAAATAAACCTCATTATAGCATTGTGTGCATCAAGCAGAAAGCAAACACATTGTGAGAAAACAAAATATGAATTTACAAATCATTCTTTATTCTGGGTAACAATCTATTCAGCTGTTTTGACACATTCATGCAAAATGTAACAGTCTCATTTTTTTCTTTTGTAATACTATTCTAATACTTTATTTACCTACAAATTACAGCTTGTTTTCCTCTTAATAATTGTGTTATTTCCTTTTTTATGGCAATTCAATATGTAGGCACATTTATTATTATTATTTATTAACAATACCATTTTATATACAGTGCGTCATTTTACAAAGTGCACAATAGTATAAAGGCATAAGCAGCCATAAATAAGGTCTTCAACCTCTAGTAATCCAACTGTTGTGATACTGTATATCTTAATATAAAATGAGAAAGCATGCTGGGAGTTGTAGTGCTTCAAGAGCACGGAACATCACATTGTAGACCATTGTTTTGGAAGTTTTTGAAAGTATCGTTTAGAAAATTTTGTGAATCGAGTTCTAACTAGTGATGAGCGAAACCGAACTGTAAAGTTAGGGGTTCGCACTCAGTGTCCGGTACCGAACCCCGAACTCCGAACACAGACTTTTCACCTGAAGTCCAGTTTACTGTTCGAGTTCGGATGCTTAATAAAGTTTATCAAAAGGCTGCAGCACAGCCAATCAACAAGCTTTTAGGCTGTGGGCATTTCAGGAGCAATCACAGCCATGCCAAGTATTGGTATTGCTATGACTGGTTGGCACACCACATGACCCAGCCTGTTTAACCCCTTCAAGACCTTGCCCTTTTTCTCTTTTGTGTTTCTGTTTTTTTGCTCCCCTTCTTCCCAGAGCCATAACTTTTTTATTTTTTTTTTGGGCCATGTTAGGGCATGTTTTTTGCAGGACAAATTGTACTTTTGACCAACACCATTGGTTTTACCATATCGTGTACTCAAAAATGGGAAAAAAATTTGAAGTGCTGTGAAATTGCAAGAAAAGTACAATTCTACAATGGTTGTTTGGATTTTTTTTTACCAAGTTCACCAAATGCTAAAACTGATTTGCCTTTATGATTCTTCAGGTTATTATGAGTTCATAGACACCAAACATATCTAGGTTCTTTTTTATTTAAGTGGTCAAAAAAATGCAAAGTTTGATTAAAAAAAAATTGCGGCATTTTCCGAGACCTGTAGTGTTTCCATTTTCCGTGATCTTGGGTTGAGTGAGGGATTATTTTTTTGCATGCCAAGCTGATGTTTTTATTGATACCATTTTGGTGCAGATACGATCTTTTGATCGCCAATTATTGCATTTTAATGCAATGTCACAGCGACCACAAAAATGCAATTCTGGCATTTTGACTTTTTTTCTCGCTACGCCATTTAGCGATCAGGTTAATCCTTTTTTTATTGATAGACCGGGTGATTCTGAATGTGGCAATACCAAGTATGTGTATGTTTTTTTTTTTTATTGTTTTATTTTGAATGGGGCAAAAGGGGGGTGATTTAAACTTTTATCATTTTAAATTTTTTTTTTTTTACTTTTGGCATGCTTAGCCTCCATGGG
The DNA here is from genome assembly GCA_033576555.1 of Oophaga sylvatica. Taxonomy (NCBI): domain Eukaryota; kingdom Metazoa; phylum Chordata; class Amphibia; order Anura; family Dendrobatidae; genus Oophaga; species Oophaga sylvatica. The sequence goes on along the minus strand of JARQOD010000001.1, from coordinate 949,929,314 downwards.
AGACTAGAAGCTTCCATAACCCGATCAACTCTGCTACATACAGGAGATGATCAAATCGCCTGTATGTTACAGAATACCTCACTTGCAATGAGTGCCAGAAGAGCTCGTTAAATGTCTCTGTCAGAGTTTGACAGTGGAATGTAACGGGATAAATAGCCACGGGTGGATAGCTATTCCACCTGCAGCTGTTCCAGGCACATGTCAGCTGTTCAAAACAGCTGACATGTGCCGGAAAAGATGTGGGCTCACTTCCGGAGCCCACATCAAAGGGGGAGACACGACATGCGCAGTACTAGCATGGTGCATGTTCTGAAGGTGTTAAATGCTGCCTCTATTCTAATTTGATTAGTGTTGGGACAGGATGCAGCTGGAGTGAAGTACAATATTAGACTTTGGGTGTAAGCACTCTGCAAAAAAGCCTCTATTTGTGTGTTCTGCGCACATCTCAGTGGGAGTACTGTGCCAAAAAAACTCTGTGCATACTCTGCACCACCCACCTAGGAGAGTACTGTGCCAAAAAGCCTCTGTGTGCAATCTGTATTCCTGCTTGTGGAAGTACTGTGCCATGTATACTGCAGTCATGTCTATATGAGTTGTGGGCCTAAAAAAATCATTATATTCCAACGCTGTGTCTGTATGATTTGTGGCCAGGCATAAAAAACAATTATATTCTACTGCTTTGTCTGTATGAGTTTTGGCCATGCCTAAAAAAATAAATATACTCTACCGCTGTATCTGCACGAGCAGTGGCTGTGCCTAAAAAAATAATTATACTCTACCGATGTGTCTGTACGAGTTGTGGCCGTGCCTCTAAAACTAACTTTGCTCTACTGCTGTCATGCTGTGTGAGGGAGAAGTTAAGTGTACAACAACGGGAAGAGGGAGATGGAGCCCAGACACTAGGAAAGGGGGAAGTGGAGTCCCCTAGGCAGATCTGCAAACACCCTGTCTACCCTATTGTCCCTAAATAGGCTCTGCACCTATTGAGGAGCATAAACCTAATCCCTGACTGCCCCTAGCGATAGACTCTAGACACACTACCCCAGTACCACTAAAGACAAAGCAGGAAGACAAACAAGGGAATACACTTAGCTTGAGACGACACAACAGAGCTCACACCAGCAATCCTCCAAGAGGCTCCAAGAAGAAACTACTTGACTTCTAGCATTTCCAACAGACAGAGGTAAATAGAACTAACACCAGCGCCTAGCTGAAGGGATTCAGGGTATTTAAACTTCAAGCAAGGGTGTGTCAATAAGCAGCAGAAGGTGGAGGTCGCTGCTAGGCCCTAAAGGGAGAAGGATATCACTCCATAACAGAGATGCAAAAATCAGGTGTTTGCACAGCCAAGCACAATGACCTTCTACACCCAGATCCAAAATGATTGTCTGTCGCACCTGGCACACCTGTGACAGTATCCCCCCTTCTACGAGTGGCCTCTGGATACTCAGGACCTGGTTTGTCAGAATGAAAGGCATGGAACAAATGAACCAGCCTAGGGGCATTCACCTCTGATTCTTAACCCCTTAAGGACCAAGCCATTTTGTAGTTTAATGACCAGGCCTTAATTTTGAAATTGGACCACTGTCAATTCATGTGCTTATAACTCTGGAACGCTTCAACGGATCCTGCTGATTCTAAGATTGTTTTTATTCATGACATATTGTACTTCATGTTAGTGGTAAAATTTCTTCGATATAACTTGCGCTTATTTAAGAAAAAAAACAGAAATATGGCAAAAATTTTTAAAATTTTGCAATTTTCAAACTTCTAATTAATTTCCCCTTAAATCAGAGAGATATGTCACAAAAAATAGTTAATAAATAATGTTTCTCACATGTCTACTTTACATCAGCACAATTTTGGAACCAAAATTTTTTTTTGTTAGGAAGTTATAAGGGTTAAAAGTTGACCAGCAATTTCTCATTTTTCCAACAAAATTTACAAAACCATTTTTTATAGGGACCACCTCACATTTGAAGTCACTTTAAGGCTAAGTTCACACGTTGCGGAATTGCCGCGGAAATTTCCGCGGCAATCCCGCACTTCTCCCGCAGGAAATACGCACGTTTTTTTATGCTGATTCCCGCCAGAATAATAGCGTTTTGCAAGCGTAATTAGCTTGCAGAATGCTAGCGTTTTCCTAGCGATCTGTAGCATCGCTTGGAAAACTGATTGACAGGTTGGTCACACGAGTCACACATAGTGTTTGACAAGTGTGACCAACTTTTTACTATTGATGCCGCCTATGTCGCATCAATAGTAAAAAGATCTAATGTAAAAATAATAAAAAAAATAATAAATAATGATATTCTCACCTTCCGGCGGCCCCCGCAGCCTTCCCGCCTTCAGCGACGCTCCCGGCAACTTGCGGTCCCAGGAGTGCTTTGCGACAAATCACACCGATGACGTAGCATCTCGCGAGACCGCTACGCCATCTGGGTGATTCTCGCAAAGGACTCTTGGGACCGGAAGTTGTCGGGAGCGTCGCTGAAGGCGGGAAGGCTGCGGGGGCCGCGGGAAGGCTGCGGGGGCCGCCGGAAGGTGAGAATATCATTATTTTTTATTTTAATTATTGTTTTACCAGGGATATGGTACCCAGGGCCTGGAGGAGAGTCTCCTCTGCTCCAGACCCTGGGTACCATCCGCACATGAACCGCTTACATTGCGCATAGTGGGCATAGCCACATGCGGAAAGTAAGCGGTTCAATGCATTCCTATGGCGGCGGAATCACCGCGATTACGCTAAATTAATGAACATGTTGCTATTTTTTCCGCAAAGCGTTTTTTTCGCGGAAAAAAACGCAACATGTGGCCAAAACATGCGGAATCAATTAACATGTATAGGATGCTTAATGCTTGCGTTTTTATTGCGTTTTTACCGCGGAAAACAGCGGAAAAACCGCGAAAAAAACGCAATTATTCCTGATCGTGTGCACTTAGCCTAAGGGGTCTATATGACAGAAAATACCCAAAAGGGACACCATTCTAAAAACTGCACCCCTCAAGGTGTTCAAAACCATATTCAAGAAGTTTATTAACCCTTTAGGTACTTCACAAGAATTGAAGCAATGTGGAAGGAAATTTTTCATCAGACACAATTTTTTTTATTTTGTCAAGGGTATCAGGAGAAAATTAACCACAATATTTGTTGTGCAATTTCTCCTGAGTGCAACAATACCCCATATGTGGAGGAAGACCAATCTTTAGGCGCACGGCAGTGCTCAGAAGGGAAGGAGCATCATTTGAGATTTTGAATGTCAAATTGGCTGGAATCGAGAGCAGACGCCATGTCACGTTTGGAGAGCCCCTGATATACCTAAACAGTGGACTCCCCATAAGTGACCCCATTTTGGAAACCAGACGCCCCAAGGAACTTATCTAAATGTGTGGTGAGCACTTTGAACTCCCAAGGGCTTCACAGAAGGTTATAACGTAGAGCCGTAAAAATAATAAATCATATTCTTTTCCACAAAAATTATCTTTTTGCCCCAAATTTTTATTTTCACAAGGGTAACAGGAGAAATAGGACATCAAAAGTTGTTGTGCAATTTGTCCTGAGTACACTGATACCCCATATGTGGGGTGGAACCACTTTTTGGGCGCATGGCAGAGCTCGGAAGGGAAGGAGCATCATTTGAGATTTTGAATGTCAAATTGGCTGGAATCGAGAGCAGAAGCCATGTCGCGTTTGGAGAGCCCCTGATGCACCTACACAGTAGAAACCCCCCACAAGTGACCCCATTTTGGAAATTAGACCCCCCAATGAGTTTATCTAGATGTGTGGTGAGCACTTTGAACCCCCAAGTGCTTCACAGAAGTTTATAACGTAGAGCTGTGAAAATAAAAAAATCATATTTTTTTTCCACAAAAAAAATATTTTTGCTCCAAAATTTTTAGTTTCACAAAGGTAACAGGAGAAATTAGACCCTGAAAGTTGTTGTGCAATTTGTCCTCAGTACACTGATACCCCATATGTGGGGGCAAACCACTGTTATCGCCTTACTGCGATCTTTGGGAGGCAGAATGAACAAATCCACAAAAGGTGAAGAATTGGTTTTATTTTTCTCGTTCTCATTCCTCGTGCGGTATTACTGATTAGGTGACTTTATTCTTCGGGTCGGTGCACTTACAGCGATACCAGATTTACATCCTTTTTTTATGTTTAGCTTCTGTCACACACTAAAAGACGCTTTTCTTGTAAGAATTTTTTGCATCGCCGTATCTTGAGAGCTATAATTTTTCCATATTTCGGCTGACAGTCATGGAGGCAGAATTAACAAAAAACAATTGTTTTTTTTTTCCTCCATTCCACATGTGGTAAAATTGGTAAGGCAGCTTAATTATTTGGCTTAGTATGATTACAATGATACCTCATTTATATCTTTTTTTATGTTTTGGCATTTTTTACACAAAAACTTTTATAGAAAAAAAAATTATTTTTGCATCAGTTTATTCTGCGAGCTATAACTTTTTTATTTTTTCGCTGATGATGCTGTATGGTGGTTTGTTTTTTGTGGGACAAGATGACATTTTCAGCGGTGCCATGTTTACTTATATCCGTCTTTTTGATCACGTGTTATTGCACTTTTTCCAAGTGGTATGATGATACCACCTGGAAAAAGTATAATTTGCTTTTCTCATGATTGCATACACCTGGCTATGAAGTTCAAAGCTCAATGAGGTTACAAAACCAAAAAAAGTGCTTTAGTAAGTCAGTAAAAAGTAGGTAGGAGTATTTAAAACAAGAAAATGATAAGGGTGCCCATACTTATGCACCTGTCAAATTTAGTTTGAATGCAGATTGCACATGTTCTGCTAGTACAATAAATCTCATTTCAAGGCAGAAACATTACTGTGTCCAATAGTTATTAGATATATCAAACTGAAATAGCTGTTGCAAAAACACCAATTTTTATAAAACATTAAGCTTAAGATTAACCCCTTAATGTCCACTGACGTGCACAGTCCGTCATGGCTGGGTGTCAGTTCCGGCACCAGGACGGACTGTGCACGTCATGCCTTTGATCTACCACTGCGTGTAAACACGCAGTGGTAGACCAGTGCCACAGCTGACAGGCACGGCAAGCGGTGCGGGGACCTTTGCCGTCGGTCCCCGCACCTATAGCGCTGTGCTTGGTCAGTCAATCTGACTGACCAAACACAGCAGTGATCACGCAGGAGAAGCTGAAATTTCAGCTTCTCCAGCGCGATCAGTGCAGGAGCCAGCGCTGCAGTGGCCGAGCTTCCTGCACTGACAGCCAGGAGCGGCGCCCCCACCGCCCCTGGCTGTTAACCCCCTGACTGCTGCGATCGAGCGCGATCGCAGCGCTCAGGGGGGGAGGCAGAGGGTCGGGAGCTCCCTCTGCCTCAGATCGGCACCCTGCAATGTATTTGCAGGGCCCGATCTCTGCCTTGATGACCCGGGGGTTGTCATGACAACCTCCGGGTCATCTAGCTACGGAAAGCTGCTGTGATCATGCTCACAGCAGCTTTCCCCATAGGTACAATGCATTGCAATGCTGGAGCATTGCAATGCATTGTAACTGCAATAAAAAGTAAAAAAAAGTGAAAGTCCCATAAAGGGACAAGTTAAAAAAATAATATTTTTTTTAAAAAAATTGTAAAAAAAATATTAAAAAATAATTTAAAAAAAATCCCCTAAAAAATACACATTTTTATGTAATAAAAAAATAAAAACAAAAAAATACACATGTTTGATATCGCCACGTCTGAAAAATCCCATCTATAAAAGCGTAACCCTAGTTAACCCCTTCAGTGAAAGCCGTAAAAAAAAACACAAAAAAGTAGTAAATTATACTTTTTCCAAGCGGTATCATCATACCGCTTGGAAAAATTGCTATAACACGCAATCAAAAAGTCAGATATAAATAATCATGGTACCGCTGAAAATGTCATTTTGTCCCGCAAAAAACAAGCCACTATACAGCATCATCAGCGAAAAAATAAAAAGTTATAGCTCGCGGAATAAACTGATGCAAAAATAATTATTTTTTCTATAAAGTTTTTTATTGTGTAAAAAACGCCAAAACATAAAAAAAATATATAAATGAGGTATCGCTGTAATCGTAGTAACCCGAAGAATAAAGCTGCTTTATCAATTTTACCACACACGGAACGGAGGAAAAAAAAAAAACAATTCCTGAATTGCTGGGTTTTGTTCATTCTGCTTCCACAAAAATCGGAATAGGAAGCGATCAAAAAATGTTATGTGCCCGAATATGGTACCAATAAAAACGTCAGCTCGTCCCGCAAAAAATAAGCCCACAGAAAACTCTGTCGGACGAAATATGGAAAAATTATAGCTCTCAAAATACGGCGATGAAAAAATCTCTTACAAAAAATTATTCAAAAAAAAAAAGCATCTTTTAGTGTGTGACAGAAGCTAAACATGAAAAAAGGGTGTAAATCTGGTATCGCTGTAATCGCACCGATCCGAGAAATAAAGTCGCCTAATCACTAATACCGCACGAGGAACGGCGCAAAAAAGAAAACCAATTCTTCACCTTTTGTGGATTTGTTCATTGTGCCTCCCAAAGATCGCAGTAAGGCGATCACAGTGGTTCCCCCCCACATATGGGGTATCAGCGTACTCAGGACAAAATGCACAATAGCTTTTGGGGTCCTATTTCTCCTGCTACCCTTAGAAAAATAAAAATTTGGGGGCAAAAAGGTCATTTTTGTGGAAAAAAATATGATTTTTTTATTTTCACGGCTCTACGTTACAAACTTCTGTGAAGCCCTTGGGGGTTCAAAGTGCTGACCACACATCTAGATAAGTTCCTTGGGGGGTCTAGTTTGCAAAATGGGGTCATTTGTGGGGGGTTTCTACTATTTAGGCACATCAGGGGCTCTCCAAGCGCGACATGACACCCGCAGACCATTCCATCAAAGTCTGCATTTAAAAACGGTGCTCCTTCCCTTCCGATCTCTGCCATGCGTCAAAATAGTGGTTCCCCCCCACATATGGGATATCAGCGTACTCAGCACAAATTGCACAATAGCTTTTGGGGTCCTATTTCTCCTGTTACCCTTATAAAAATAAAAATTTGGGGGCAAAAATTATTTTTGTGGAAAAAAATATGATTTTTTTATTTTCACGGCTCTACGTTATAAACTTCTGTGAAGCACTTGGGGGTTCAAAGTGCTCACCACACATCTAGATTAGTTCCTTGGGGAGTCTAGTTTCCAAAATGGAGTCACTTGTGGGGGGTTTCTTCTGTTTAGGCAAATCAGGGGCTCTCCAAACGTGACATGACACCCGCAGACCATTCCATCAAAGTCTGCATTTGAAAAAGGCGCTCCTTCCCTTTCGAGCTCTGCCATACGCCCAAATAGTGATTTACCCCCACATATGGGGTATCAGCGTACTCAGGACTAATTGCACAATAACTTTTGGCGTCCTTTTATCCTTTGGAAAATAAAAATTGGGATGAAAAGATAATTTTTGTGGAAAAAATATGATTTTTTAATTTTACGGCTGTACGTTATAACCTTCTGTGAAGCCCTTGGGGGTTAAAAGCTCTCACAACACATTTAGATAAGTTCCTTGGGGGGTCTAGTTTCCAAAATGGGGTCACTTGTGGGGGGTTTCCACTGTTTAGGCACACAGGGACTCTCCAAATGCGACATAGCGTCCAATCTCAATTCCAGCCAAAAAAGTCAAATGGCGCTGCTTCCCTTCCGAGTTCTGCCATGCGTCCAAATAATGGTTTACCCCCACACATGGGGTATCGGTGTACTCTGGAGAAATTGTACAACAAATATTGTGGTTCATTTTCTCCTGATACCCATGACAAAATTTTAAAAAATTGTGTCGAAAGAAAAATTTTGGGAAAAAAAGTTAAATGTTCATTTTTTCCTTCCACATTGCTTCAATTCTTGTGAAGTACCTAAAGGGTTAATAAACTTCTTGAATGTGGCTTTGAACACGTTGAAGGGTGCAGTTTTTAGAATGGTGTCACTTTTGGGTATTTTCTGTCATATTGACCCCTCAAATTCACTTCAAATGTGAGGTGGCCCCTAAAAAAAATGGTTTTGTAAATTTTGTTGGAAAAATGAGAAATTGCTGGTCAACTTTTAACACTTATAACTTCCTAACAAAAAAAAAATTTGGTTCCAAGATTGTGCTGATGTAAAGTAGACATGTGGGAAATGTTATTTATTAACTAATTTTTGTGACATATCTCTCTAATTTAATGGCATAAAAATTAAAAGTTTGAAAATTGCAAAATTTTCAAAATTTTTGCCATATTTCCGTTTTTTTCATAAATAAACGCAAGTTATATTGAAGAAATTTTACCACTATCATGAAGTACAATATGTCACAAGAAAACAATCTCAGAATCGCCAAGATCCGTAGAAGCGTTCCAGAGTTATAACCTCATAAAGAGACAGTGGTCAGAATTGTAAAAATTGGCCTGGTCTTTAACCTACAAAATGGCTTGGTCGTTAAGGGGTTAATAGGGGTGCCCAACTTTTTCATATTACTGTATATACACATCTCACTTATTTATTTTCACCAGCTAAACCAATATAGCACAAAATTTAGAAATAAACATTTCTGACATTCAAAACCAAAAAATAAAAAAATCAGTGACCAATATAGCCACCTTTCTTTACGATGACACTCAAAATCCTTCCATCCATAGATTCTGTCAGTTGCTTGATCTGTTTACGATCAACATTGCGTGCAGCAGCCACTACAGCCTCACAGACACTGTTCCGAGAAGTGTACTGTATAGCTCACATTTTATGAGGGACCAAAGGTTCTCTATGGGGTTCATATCAGGTGAACAAGGGGGCCATGTCATTATTTTATCTTCTTTTACACCTTTACTGGCCAGTCATGCTGTGGAGTATTTGGATGCATGTGATGGCGCATTGTCCTGCATGAAAATCATGTTTTTCTTGAACGATACTGACTTCTTCCTGTACCACTGCTTGAAGAAGGTGTCTCCCAGAAACTGGCAGTAGGTCTGGGAGTTGAGCTTCACTCCATCCTCAACCCGAAAAGGTCCTACAAGTTCATCTTTGATGATACCAGCCCATACGAGTACCCCACCTCCACCTTGCTGGCGTCTGAGTCGGAGTGGAGCTCTCTGCTCTTTACTGATCCAGCCTCGGGCCCATCCATCTGGCCCATCAAGAGTCACTCTCATTTCATCAGTCCATAAAACCTTAGAAAAATCAGTCTTAAGATATTTCTTGGCCCAGTCTTGACGTTTTATCTTATGTTTCTTGTTCAAAGGTGGTCGTTTTTCAGCCTTCCTTACCTTGGCCATGTCCCTGAGTATGGCACACCTTGTGCTTTTTGATACTCCAGTAATGTTGCAGCTCTGAAATATGGCAAAACTGGTAGCAAATGGCATCTTGGCAGCTTCACGCTTGATTTTCCTTAATTCATGGGCAGTCATTTTGCGCCTTTTTTTATCAACACGCTTCTTGCGACCCTGTTGGCTATTTGCCATGAAACGCTTGATTGTTTGGTGATCATGCTTTAAAAGTTTGGCAATTTCAAGACTGCTGCATCCCTCTGCAAGACATCTCACAATTTTTGACTTTTCAGAGTCCGTCAAATCTATCTTCTGACCCATTTTGCCAAAGGAAAGGAAGTTGCCTAATAATTAAGCACACCTTATATAGGGTGTTGATGTCATTAGACCACACCCCTCCTCATTACAGAGATGCAAATCACCTGATTTACATAATTGGCAGTTGGCTTTCAAGCCTATACAGCTTGGAGTAGGACAACATGTATAAAAAGGATGATGTGATCAAAATACTCATTTGCCTAATAATTCTGCACACAGCGTATGCAGAAAGCTTCTGAGACCATGCTGTATGATCTCAGATGCTTTCCGTAGCTGGATGACCCAGGGGTTGTCATGACAAACCCGGGTCATCATGACTGAGATCGGCCCCACAATGTAATCACGGTGACGCCGATCGGAGGCAGAGGGAGCCCCCGACCCTCTGCCTCACCGCATGAACGCTGCGATCACGCTCAATCGCAGCAGTCAGGGGGTTAACAGCCAGTGGTGGCGTGGACGCCGCTCCTGGCTGTCAGTGCAGGAAGCTCAGCCACTGCAGCGCTGAGCTCCTGCACTTATCAGGCAGCATCTCCTGCCCGATCGATCTGAATTTGGTCAGTCAGATTGACCAATCACAGAGCTCTGGGTGCGGGGACTGACTGCAAGGGTCCCCGCACCTCTTGCCATGCTTGTCAGCTGTCTATGACAGCTGTCGGCACTGAATGATCACTGCGTGTTTACACGTAGTGGTAGTTCAAAGTCATGACGTGCACAGTCCGTCCTGGTGCGGGAACTGACATCCTGCCATGACGGACTGTGCGCATCAATGGACGTTAAGGGGTTAAACCAACATCCTCTCTTCTGGACCATAACCCCTCCAGTGCACTAAGTACTGCAGGGAAGGATGCTGAAGATGAGAATCAACAATCCTCGAACTCCAAATTACCATCAACAATGATTGGGGGTGGTAGCAGGGGAGAGGACTCAAGAGGTTCAACATGCTTCTTGAGCAGACACTTGTGGAACACATTGTGCATTTTAAGAGCCTGGAGTTACTCAAGCCGAAATACTGCAGGGTTAATGACAGCGGTTATTTTATAGGGGCCAATAAACCTAGGTCCAAGTTTCCAGGAAGGGATCTTCAACTTGATATTCCTGGTAGACAACCACACAAAGTCATTCATACCTAGGTCTGGATCTGGCGAGCATTTCCTGTCAGCCATACGTTTTTTCTGTCTCCCATGATCTTCAAATTACTCTGAACCCCCCGCCACACAGAAGAGAACGACGAAGCAAAATGTTCCTCCTCAGGAACTCCCGAAGCCCTTCCCCCACTAAAAGTACCAAACTGTGGATGGAAATCATATGCACAAACGAACGGTGACCTGCAGGTAGACTCTTGGTGATAATTATTAACAGCAAACTTGGCCAACGGTAAGTTAGATGTCCAATCCTCCTGGGTTTCAGAGACAAAACACCTGATGTAAGTCTCCAAATTCTGATTAATGTGCTCGGTCTATCCATTCGACTGAGGTTGAAAAGCAGAGGAAAAGGACAGCTACAGTCGAGTACAGAAAGCTTTCCAGAATTTAGAAACAAATTTGGTCCCCCGATCTGGCACTACATCAGAGGGAACCCCGTGAAGCTTCACAATATCATTAATAAAAACCTGAGCAAGAGCCTTGGCATTTGTAAGTGCCGGTGATTCGATGAAATGCACCATTTTACTGAACCTATCTACAACCACCAGAATCACCATCTTGCCGACCGATACAGAAAGGTCAGTAATAAAATCCATGGACAGGTGTGTCCAAGGTCTACTAGAAATGGACAGTGGAAGAAGAGGACCAGAGTGAGGGGTACTTTACGGATACTTTATAACGCACACAAACACTGCAAGCAGACGCCTGTTCAACCACATCCCGATGCAACCCCAGCCACCAAACACGACGAGAAAGGAGGTCTGCGGTTGCCTTATCCCCTGGATGACCATCAAGCACTGAGTTATAATGTTCCCTAATTACTTTATGGCGCAAGTCAGGAGGTACAAGTAACCTCCCCGAAGGGCAGGAGGCAGGAGCATCCCTCTGAGCCTTCAACACCTCTCTCTCCAGGTCAGGTATAAGGCCAAAATGACAACCCCCTTCTGCAAAATTGGGGCAGGTTCCTCATGGTCACCACCAGGGAAGCTCTGGTGCAAAGCATCCGCCTTGGTGTTTTTAACTCCTGGACGGAAAGTGACAGCAAAATTGAATCTAGTAAAGAACAGGGACCACCTAGCTTGTAAAGGGTTGAGATGTTTAGCAAATTAATAATAAAAATGACAATCATTTTATTTCCATAGTGCCAACATATTCCGCAGCAGATTGAAGATACGCTCAGGGGCGAATTTGGAGTAGCCAGTAGAGATGAGAGAACTGGTTCCCCTGTGTGCTGCTGTCTTCAAACTGCATGTCACCTTTCCAGGTTGAGTCAATGACTTCATCTTCCACCACCTCGCCTTCCACTTCCACACCCTGGTCCTCCTCCTGACTTTCTGATGTAGCAACACCATTTGCAGGCAATTGTGCTTCATCATCATCCAGCTCTTGTGATAGTAATTGCATTTTCCCACTGTCACCTTCTTGTGAGCTTGGCTGCTAAAATATTTGAGCATCGCTTCATGCAATCTCATTATGTCCCAGTTGGAACAGGCAGGATGAGAGGCTAAAATCTATAAATGCAAATGTAAACAGTTATTTAGAGTGTTGAGGTGTGAGATCACTTGTCTCCGGGCACTTGGCATGTTTGGAGGACGGAGGATTAGTGTGAGGATTTTATAGTCCAGAATCACGGCTACTAAGACTGGACCGTGTGACCATAAGAGCTTACACTACACAGGAGAGAGAGGACCCCACTGACCACAAGAGCTTACACTCTACAAGAGAGAGAGCGAGAAAGAGGACCATAAGATCTTACACTCTACAGGAGCAAGGACCCCACATACCACAGGAGCTTACATTCTACAGGAGAAAGAGTGAACCCTACTGACTATAAAAGCTTACACTCTACAGGAGAGAGAGGACCCCACTGACAATAAGAGCTTACACTCTACATGAGAGAGAGGACCTCGCTGACCATAAGAGCTCACACTCTACAGAGAGAGAGAGGACCCCACTAACCATAAGAGTTTACACTCTACATGAGAGAGAGGACCTCTCTGACCATAAGGGCTTACACTCTATAGGAGAGAGAGAGGACCCCAATGACCATAAGGGTTTACACTCTACAGGAGATAGGACCACACTGACCATAAGAGCTCATATTCTACAGGAGAGAGAGGACCGTAGTGACCATAAGAGCTTACACTCTACAGGAGAGAGAGAACCACACTGACCATAAGAGCTTACACTATACAGAAGAGACAGGACACCACTGACCATAAGAGCTTACACTATACAGGTGAGAGAAAAGACCTCGCTGACCATAAGAGTTTACACTCTAAAGAAGAGAGAGACTTACCCAGTGACTTTGGAGGTAGAAAACACCTCTGTCATACAATCTGTGTTCCTCAAGGAACTACTGATCTGTGATATACCAGGTACTGACCACTACTGTACAAAGTTGAATGATAATCAGCTAGATGTTGTAGCTGCAGGGCAATAAGGAAGGCCCGTGTGGTACTGCAAAATATTTGCTTGCTCTCTGTTGCTTCAGCAGTGCAAGAAATGGTGCTGAGCATTTTCTTTCTTTTTGTGAACCGCAAATCAAATTTCAAAATGTCCAAATTTGCGTGCATCCGTGAATATCAGGAAATCTAAAACCTCTGTGAACTGATCCACTCATTTCTAGTCTGTAGAGCTCCATTCACAGGGTTCCAGATCTTCAGGCTCTGGATCTCTGAGGTTCCCAGTAGTCTGGTCCCAGGTGATCAGTAAGTTGTACCTTATCTGTGGCACCCCAGGAGTTTGGATGCCACAATGGCCTTGCCTCCCTCCAGGGGAGAGTGATGTCATGCCTGGAAGCAAGAAGGGGTCCCCTTACCAGTTAGATCCAGCACACAACACTTTTCCCAACTCTGCTCACCTGGTTTCAGGAGAGCTGCCTTGCAAGTTCTGGCCTGGAGGTGGGGTTAGTTAGTTGGAGTCTGAAAGAGGGTGAGAGTGGACGTGTGGAGAGAACCTGGGAGTGGAGCTGCAGCTAAGCTCACCCAGGCCTGAGTGCTAGTGACCGGGTACTGGAGCCTGAGGCTGTTCGGGTATTAAAGTCCCAGCAGCTGAATCCGGAGGGCAGGAGACTGCAAGTCCCCTGCCCTCCCCACTGACACTCGAGAGGACAGCGCCAAAAAGGAGGCCTCATAACCCACCTGGCAGGGGAGATTTCAACTTGCTTCCAGGCTGACCTGCTCCGTTACCATCTGTAACCTGAACCTCGGACTGTACCTACACTACCCAGTAAAAGGTAAAGGAAACAACAGCCTTAGTGTCCATCAGTCATTCTCCAAATCCTCAGTCCTGCATCCCAATGTCCTCGTTCCCTCAGAGTCTGTTATATCTTCCATGGGGCCCTGCTCTACCCATGGGGAGTGGTAACATCTTTACAGCACTACCATCAGCCCAGAGGATCTGAACTGCAACGTTGGCTATTCCCTGCCGAATTCCACGGGTGGTGTTACAAAACTCCCTTTTAAACTACCCCTCACCATTTTCATTGCACACCCAGGGCCACAAACCGGGTCACCGCTGCTGTGAGAAACCCTCTCGAGAATTGTCGGACCCGGCCTGAGTACCTGAGTACCCCGGCCTGAGTCACAACTTGGCGTCACGAACAGGATAGCGTAGCCCGGTATTACCGGGTACTGTGTGCTATAGACTTTATTAAACTGTACAAATTGCCGCCATTATAGCGTCACATGGCACGCTTGGACGTGAGCTGGCGGGAAACAGGGAGCTGAGGCCTGGAATCCCGGTACGCGCAATTCACCACGCTGACAGAGCAACAGACTGGTAAGCCATCGGAAACTCAGCGCCTGACTAAGATTCACTAGTGGGGAAGAAAATGTCCAATAACTATTTATTATTAATAATAATATCAACAACCACATCATCATCAATTTCAGTACCGAATCCTGTCTACCAATTAGCCTACGATGACCAACATGAAGAGCTGTGACCCTTTCACTGTAAAAAAGCAAAGGCTTTCTATCCTGGAGCCGTATCAAAGACCATAAAGCTGAAAGAGAACATCATCAAAGGTGCTTCAAAGGTACAAAAGTGCATTTTGCTGTTTCCATTTCTGATTGTCAAGAGATGGAGATGGAGTGCAATTCTCCAAAGCCGGCAGAAATGAAATGAACAAATGTAACTTTTCCATGGAAGTCTAAATTACTGACAACCTTACGGTTGTTCGGAGGTGAACAATGAGGCATGTGGACACTGAATAGTTATGTGGTGCTGCACAGAGAAGGCCTCTTCAGGATCTATTCACCCCTGTCTCTGTTGATATTCTACGGCCTTGAAGTCTTTAGTGTATATACTTTTAGCTCATATTTTTTTGTGTAGGGATCATTGACTGTTTACTATAGAGCTGATGCAGTCTGGAGAGATGTAGAGTCCTACATGTTTTATCTCTTGTCAGAGCTGGCTTCAATTAAATTAATGGATCCATTCAGCTCTCTCATTCCACTTTCAGCTGCATCACAGCCGAATACATTAAAAGGATCTTAAGCCTCAAGATGGTACATCATGGCATTAGCCAGGGCACTCATTTTCCTCTGTCTCCTTTTTCTGTAAATCAAATAATTAATGACATCTCCACCTCAATAGAGCACTTCATCAATATTTTGTAGCAATGGAAAAATATGTGCATTTTGTTCATGGAAGTGCTTTTATGTCAGTCTAGGGTTTTGTGGGCAAAAGAACAAGCCCTGAAACACAAAATATTGACCAGCCTTTGCATATTTCGTTTTTATTTCTGAGAATATATCTTAAAAGCAATTCTAAACGATGACGGTCATAGTGATGACCGACCACAAACTGGTAAAAACAAGCCAGCAATTGTATTCTAAAAAAGAAACTCATTTTAGCTTTTTGAAGCCTTTTTTGTAACCAAAAAAATCCTATATTTGAATTGAAGAAATAAATTTTAAAATAAGGAATAATAACACCTGATAATAGAGTTGGATGAATTTATTTGAGGGGAATCGTTCTCCAGAACGGCTGGCCGCCATTTTACCAAACAATAGAGACCGAGAAAAGTAAAAAAAAAACAACTCTCTGCTTACCTCTCCGGAGACCTCCACTGCTCACTTTCATCCATATGGTTCTCCAGGGGCAGAAATATTATTGGTGGAACTTGGGCAGGGGTCCAGGAGGTAAGGGGCGAGCTACCACCTACAAAACTGGTGGAATTCTGCATAATGATGAGTTATTGGACTCAAAGACTCCATATATTGTTCTTGGACCTTTTCTGTCTGTATCTGCCAGTGTGCTCATCAGCTTTTCTTCTTACTGCCATCGCATGCCAAAAAAATTCTCGACTTTTAGTTGTGACTAAGCCAGGGATGTCCCTGAGAAAGTTCTGGGCTAGAATAAGAGTTGTAAGATAGCAGTGCATGTTGTGACATCACAACTTTATTATTATTATTTATTATAGCCACATTTATTCTATGGCTCTTTACATGTGAGGAGGGGTATACATAATAAAAAACAAGTACAGTAATCTTAAACAATACAAGTCATGACTGGTACAGGAGGAGAGAGGATCCTGCCCGCGAGGGCTCACAATCTACAAGGGATGAGTGAGGGTACAGTAGGTGAGGGTAGAGCTGGTCGCGCAGCGGTTTGGTGGTTACTGCAGGTTGAAGGCTTGTCGGAAGAGGTAGGTCTTCAGGTTCCTTTTGAAGGTTTCCATGGTAGGTGAGATTTTGATGTGTTGCAGTAGAGAGTTTCAGGGTAGGGGGGATGCGCGGGAGAAATCTTGTATGCTATTGTGGGAAGAGGAGATAAGAGGGGAGTAGAAGATCTTGTGAGGATCGGAGGTTGCGTGCAGGTAAGTATCGGGAGACATGCGCCACGACCTTAGGACACACACTCTAGGTCTGGACGTCTGGACACAACAAGGCCTGTAATGTCTCACCACATACACAGAGTTGTCATAGGTCTAGTCACAGCTAAAAGTCTAGTGTGAAGATTCATGGGGTTTCAGAGTGCATTGAGTAAGAATAGGAAACTAAGTGATCGGTATGATGAATATTTGCTGCTTTTGTTTTTAACTACATCTTATATTTTTAAAGCCCTCGGGTCTTCTATGTTTTCCTTTTATTTATTATTGACATGGAAAGTCAATTAGTGGAGAATAAATTTAGCAATTTTCACCCTATCGCTGAGGCTAATTTATACTCCTATTTCCTTTTCTTTCACAAAGAAATTTAACAAGTCTCACTATTATCAGAGATCCATAAGGAAAACACAACAAGCTATCCAAACGTAACATAATCATTCAAAATACTGTATATATGTGGGATAGCCTAATAGAAATGGACAGTGTAGGACACACTGCATATATAAATACATATGAAAACCACGAAACAAAGCAGTGCAAAAATTGTCCACATAAATGCAAAGAATAAATCTTATTGATTAAAAATATTAGCAAAAAGTCAGAGGTAGAAGCAGAGGAGACTAAAACAGTGACATGTGAAAAACACCGCATGGCAAAAAACACACATAGCGAGGGTATGGATAAGTGCCTGCATAAATGTTAGGGTGAGTTTCCACGGTCAGGAAACGCTGCGTGTTTGGCGCTGTGCGCTGGCGCAGCGCCAAACACGCAGCGTCCAGATGTTACAGCATAGTGGAGGGGATTTCAAGAAATCCCGTCTCCACTATGCGTAACAATACGCAGGTGGCAAACCTGCGTAAACGGACATGCGGCGCGTCTTTTTAGACCGCAGCATGTCCTCGCGTATTGCGGCGACGGTGCGTCGCCGCAACAGAATTAACACAGGGCTATGTAGCCCTGCGCTCTTTCCGGAGGTGTTCCGGAGGTGTCCTGAACACCTCGGAAAGATCGCGCGTCATAAAGGGGGCGGGGCTTAGACGGAGCAGAATTTCCGCTCCGTCCAAAGCGCTGTGGTTCCGGACGTGGAACCACAGCCTTATAGGTATGGCCACATACATAGAATATATCATATGAAGAAAGAGAAAATACCATTATATGATGCATATGACAAAATTCAAATCAATATTACTCCCTTAATCCCATGTAACACTGACATAGTAGTCTATCATAGGAATAAATCAATCACTATTATAGTACAAGGGAGAGAGATAACATATGGAACATAGTATATTGCCCGCAAATGCCCACAACAGCAATGTCCCATAGAAATGATACATAGAAGGTGTATAGGAGAAGTCATATGAGTAGTGGACATACCAGGTAAGTATAATCAGGACACAGCTCCAACCCCCACCTCCCCAATGCGCATTTCGGCCAAATGCCTTCCTCAGGGGGCGTGGAGAAATCTTGTATGCTATTGTGGGAAGAGGAGATAAGAGGGGAGTAGAAGATCTTGTGAGGATCGGAGGTTGCGTGCAGGTAAGTATCGGGAGACATGCGCCATGACCTTAGGACACACACTCTAGGTCTGGATGTCTGGACACAACAAGGCGTGTAATGTCTCAGCACATGCACAGAGTTGTCATAGGTCTAGTCACAGCTAAAAGTCTAGTGTGAAGATTCATGGGTTTCAGAGTGCATTGAGTAAGAATAGGAAACTAGGTGATCGTTAAGATGAATATTTGCTGTTTTTGTTTTTAACTACATCTTATATTTTTAAAGCCCTCGGGTCTTCTATGTTTTCCATTTATTTATTATTGACATGGAAAGTCAATTAGTGGAGAATAAATTTAGCAATTTTCACCCTATCGCTGAGGCTAATTTATACTCCTATTTCCTTTTCTTTCACAAAGAAATTTAACAAGTCTCATTATTATCAGAGGCAGAATGACAGATGACACCTCTATACACTGCTGATAACACTGTATCCACCAATCTCAACAGGTGATATCACAGTTCTCTCTGCTCCCTCTTCCTTCACATTGACCTTTACACATGCACATTAGATTCATCAATACAAAATTATAGGGCCTGAGTCCATAGCACCATCATCAGTGGACAAAATTGCAAGAATTCTCTTTTTTAGTACAAATCATCATATGAAAAATAAATAAATGACCAAATATTGTTAAAAAAATACTTTTAAAATAAAAAACTGATTTAAACATTAGGTTATGTTTTGATTACACACTCCCTTTAACCCCTTTCTGACATCTGACGTAATAATAAGTCCCTGTGCCTTGGGCCTATTTGACCAGGGACGATCGCCGCCAGATGTCAGCTGATTCTGACAGCTGACACCCGGCACTTTAACCCCTGAATACTGTGATGGAACGCAATCGTAGTATTCCTGGATATGGCAGAAAGTTGACAGCCCTCTGCCTTTGGATCAATCGTTGCCATAGTGATACGATGTTGTCATGACAACATCCAGGTCACCAG
>JARQOD010000001.1:949891920-949910117 GCA_033576555.1 Oophaga sylvatica | reverse complement strand
AACTAATGCTATCCTCGTTAAAAATCTGTCGATGGGAATAGAATCCTCTTTTCAACTAAATTACTCTTGTGGGGGTGAGAACCTGCTGTAATTAAAACTGTGACCACAGGTGGATTCGGGAAGAATGAAAAAAAAAAAAATGACGACTCCAACTTAGTTCGTGGAAAGGTGAAACCTAAGTCACAACTCTATCTACAAGAAGAAAAGGTAGACATGTACGCTAAGCTTCAACAGAAGAAAATGAATGTTACATCATTACTTAGAAAATGAAAATGAAGTCTTAGGATAAGATGGCAATTTGTGCCGATGACGTCAGTCTTTCGTATATAGGTCCTACTAATGCTATCCTCGCTTAGAAAGTTGTCTGATGGAACCTTGAATCTCTTCAGACTAAATCTACATCTTGTGGGGTGATGACCTGCTGTAATTAAAAGCCTGTGACCACGGTGGAGTGCTCAGGAGAGGTAATGAATCATTCAAAAAATGACGGCAATCAACTAGATTCAGTGTGAACAGGTGCTAACTAGGTCCAATCAATAATACAAGAAGAAAGTGCACACGTAGGCTATAGCTTGAACACGAATAAAATATGAAAATGAATCATATACCTTAAAATATGAAAAATAGAATTTAGGATAGATGGCCAAATTATGTAGCTGATAGACGTAGGCTCTTTCGTATATAGGTCCCTAACTAATGCCTATCTCGCTTAGAAAAGTCTGTCTGTGGGAACTTGAATTCTTTTCAGACTAAATCTACTCTCTGGAGGGGTGATGACTGCTGTATTAAAGGTGTGACCAAGGTGGTGTCAGAGAAGGTAATGTACTATAAAAGACCGGCACATCCAAATTGATTCAGTGTGACAGGTGTAAAAGAGTCCCAACATTACATACAGAGAAAGGGCCACTGTGCTATAGCTTGCAAACACGAAGAAAAAATGAAATGAATTATCATACTTAGAAATATGAAAATTGAGAAGTCTTAGCGCTAGATGGCCAAATTATGTGAGCCTGATAGCCCGTAGGTTCTCGTTATAGGTCCTAATAATGCCTATCCTCGCTTAGAAAGTCTGTCGGAACCATGATCCTCTTCAGACTAAAATTACTCTTGTGGAGGGTGAGACTGTGTATTAAAGCTGTGACACAGGTGAGTGTCAGGAGAGGTATGAATACATATCAAAACTGACCGGATCAAACTAGATCATGTGAAAGGTGCTAATAGATACACTTTACTCAAAAGAAGGTAGCACATGTAGCTATAGTCAACCGAAATATGAAATAGAAAATGAATTCATCATTACTTAAAAAAAATGGATCTGCTGTGCCAATATTAGCTGAAGTCAGGTTTCTTTATGGCTAACTAATGTCTGCTTTAGAAAGCTTTCTGCAGAACCTTGAATCCTTTTAGACAAAATCAACTCTTGGAGGGGTGATGAACTCTGATTAAATTGACACGTAGTCTCAAAAGTAAAGAATCTCAAAACTGACGCACTCCACTTGATCTGTGCAGTGTAAAAGATCCAATATAACAAAGAAGAAAAGGAGACACTTCGCTAATTAACCGAATAATTAAAATTCATATACTTAGAATAAAAATGAATAGGATAAGTGGCCAATTGGAGCTGTAGCACTCAAGCTTTCTCGTAAGTCCAACAATGCTATCTGCTTAGAAATTGTCTGCTGGACTATATCCTCTTTTCAGACTAAATCACATCTCTGTGGGGGGTGATGAACCTGCTGTAATTAAAAGGTGACCAAGTGGTTCAGGCAGAAGGTAAGATACATTCAAAAACTGCGGCACATCAACTTAGATCGTGACAGGGCTAAACGAGTCACCAACTCATAACAACAGAAGAAAGGTGCACACTGTAGCCAAGCTTGCAAACACGAATGAAAATATGAAAATGAATTACTCATACCTTAGAAATGAAAAATTGAGAGTTTAGGCAGATGAATTAGTGACTGATGCCACGTCAAGGCTCTGTTATGGTCCCCAACTAATGCCTATCCTCGCTTTAGAAAAGTCTGTCTGCATGGGAACCTATGAATCCTCTTTCAGACTAAAATCTACATCTCTGTGGAGGGGTGATGAACCTGCTGTAATTAAAAGGCCTGTGACCACCAGGTGGAGTGCTCAGGCAGAAGGTAAATGAATACATATCAAAAACTGACCGGCACATCCAAACTTAGATTCAGTGTGAACAGGTGCTAAACCTAGAGTCACCAACTCATATACATACAAGAAGAAAAGGTAGCACACTGTAGCGCTATAGCTTGCAAACACGAAATATGAAAAAATATGAAAAATGAATTACATCATTACCTTAGAAATATGAAAAATTGAGAAGTCTTAGCGCATAAGATGGCCAAATTATGTGAGCCTGATAGCCACGTCAAGGCTCTTCTCGTATATCAGGTCCCTAACTAATGCCTATCCTCGCTTTAGAAAAGTCTGTCTGCATGGGAACCTATGAATCCTCTTTTCAGACTAAAATCTACATCTCTGTGGAGGGGTGATGAACCTGCTGTAATTAAAAGGCCTGTGACCACCAGGTGGAGTGCTCAGGCAGAAGGTAAATGAATACATATCAAAAAACTGACCGGCACATCCAAACTTAGATTCAGTGTGAACAGGTGCTAAACCTAGAGTCACCAACTCATATACATACAAGAAGAAAAGGTAGCACACTGTAGCGCTATAGCTTGCAAACACGAAATATGAAAAATATGAAAAATGAATTACATCATTACCTTAGAAATATGAAAAATTGAGAAGTCTTAGCGCATAAGATGGCCAAATTATGTGAGCCTGATAGCCACGTCAAGGCTCTTCTCGTATATCAGGTCCCTAACTAATGCCTATCCTCGCTTTAGAAAAGTCTGTCTGCATGGGAACCTATGAATCCTCTTTTCAGACTAAAATCTACATCTCTGTGGAGGGGTGATGAACCTGCTGTAATTAAAAGGCCTGTGACCACCAGGTGGAGTGCTCAGGCAGAAGGTAAATGAATACATATCAAAAAAACTGACCGGCACATCCAAACTTAGATTCAGTGTGAACAGGTGCTAAACCTAGAGTCACCAACTCATATACATACAAGAAGAAAAGGTAGCACACTGTAGCGCTATAGCTTGCAAACACGAAATATGAAAAATATGAAAAATGAATTACATCATTACCTTAGAAATATGAAAAATTGAGAAGTCTTAGCGCATAAGATGGCCAAATTATGTGAGCCTGATAGCCACGTCAAGGCTCTTCTCGTATATCAGGTCCCTAACTAATGCCTATCCTCGCTTTAGAAAAGTCTGTCTGCATGGGAACCTATGAATCCTCTTTTCAGACTAAAATCTACATCTCTGTGGAGGGTGATGAACCTGCTGTAATTAAAAGGCCTGTGACCACCAGGTGGAGTGCTCAGGCAGAAGGTAAATGAATACATATCAAAAAACTGACCCGCACATCCAAACTTAGAATTCAGTGTGAACAGGTGCTAAACCTAGAGTCACCAACTCATATACATACAAGAAGAAAAGGTAGCACACTGTAGCGCTATAGCTTGCAAACACGAAATATGAAAAATATGTAAAAATGAATTACATCATTACCTTAGAAATATGAAAAATTGAGAAGTCTTAGCGCATAAGATGGCCAAATTATGTGAGCCTGATAGCCACGTCAAGGCTCTTCTCGTATATCAGGTCCCTAACTAATGCCTATCCTCGCTTTAGAAAAGTCTGTCTGCATGGGAACCTATGAATCCTCTTTTCAGACTAAAATCTACATCTCTGTGGAGGGGTGATGAACCTGCTGTAATTAAAAGGCCTGTGACCACCAGGTGGAGTGCTCAGGCAGAAGGTAAATGAATACATATCAAAAAACTGACCGGCACATCCAAACTTAGATTCAGTGTGAACAGGTGCTAAACCTAGAGTCACCAACTCATATACATACAAGAGAAAAGGTAGCACACTGTAGCGCTATAGCTTGCAAACACGAAATATGAAAAATATGAAAAATGAATTACATCATTACCTTAGAAATATGAAAAATTGAGAAGTCTTAGCGCATAAGATGGCCAAATTATGTGAGCCTGATAGCCACGTCAAGGCTCTTCTCGTATATCAGGTCCCTAACTAATGCCTATCCTCGCTTTAGAAAAGTCTGTCTGCATGGGAACCTATGAATCCTCTTTTCAGACTAAAATCTACATCTCTGTGGAGGGGTGATGAACCTGCTGTAATTAAAAGGCCTGTGACCACCAGGTGGAGTGCTCAGGCAGAAGGTAAATGAATACATATCAAAAAACTGACCGGCACATCCAAACTTAGATTCAGTGTGAACAGGTGCTAAACCTAGAGTCACCAACTCATATACATACAAGAAGAAAAGGTAGCACACTGTAGCGCTATAGCTTGCAAACACGAAATATGAAAAATATGAAAATGAATTACATCATTACCTTAGAAATATGAAAAATTGAGAAGTCTTAGCGCATAAGATGGCCAAATTATGTGAGCCTGATAGCCACGTCAAGGCTCTTCTCGTATATCAGGTCCCAAACTAATGCCTATCCTCGCTTTAGAAAAGTCTGTCTGCATGGGAACCTATGAATCCTCTTTTCAGACTAAAATCTACATCTCTGTGGAGGGGTGATGAACCTGCTGTAATTAAAAGGCCTGTGACCACCAGGTGGAGTGCTCAGGCAGAAGGTAAATGAATACATATCAAAAAACTGACCGGCACATCCAAACTTAGATTCAGTGTGAACAGGTGCTAAACCTTGAGTCCCCAACTCATATACATACAAGAAGAAAAGGTAGCACACTGTAGCGCTATAGCTTGCAAACACGAAATATGAAAAATATGAAAAATGAATTACATCATTACCTTAGAAATATGAAAAATTGAGAAGTCTTAGCGCATAAGATGGCCAAATTATGTGAGCCTGATAGCCACGTCAAGGCTCTTCTTTTATATCAGGTCCCTAACTAATGCCTATCCTCGCTTTTCATATTTCGTGTTTGCAAGCTATAGCGCTACAGTGTGCTACCTTTTCTTCTTGTATGTATATGAGTTGGTGACTCTAGGTTTAGCACCTGTTCACACTGAATCTAAGTTTGGATGTGCCGGTCAGTTTTTTGATATGTATTCATTTACCTTCTGCCTGAGCACTCCACCTGGTGGTCACAGGCCTTTTAATTACAGCAGGTTCATCACCCCTACACAGAGATGTAGATTTTAGTCTGAAAAGAGGATTCATAGGTTCCCATGCAGACAGACTTTTCTAAAGCGAGGATAGGCATTAGTTAGGGACCTGATATACGAGAAGAGCCTTGACGTGGCTATCAGGCTCACATAATTTGGCCATCTTATGCGCTAAGACTTCTCAATTTTTCATATTTCTAAGGTAATGATGTAATTCATTTTTCATATTTTTCATATTTCGTGTTTGCAAGCTATAGCGCTACAGTGTGCTACCTTTTCTTCTTGTATGTATATGAGTTGGTGACTCTAGGTTTAGCACCTGTTCACACTGAATCTAAGTTTGGATGTGCCGGTCAGTTTTTTGATATAAAACTACATTTAGACATGTGTAATTGTTACATCCCTATCAGCGCTCGTTAGTTGATGCGTGACATCTGTGCAGCAGCTGTGTTGGATATTCTAGGACTTGTGATGCCATCAATCACGGTGCTTAGAGGTGAATTCCTGACGATCATTTCATTAATTCTACTGCGAGTCTTGGGTGAAGCTTATACTATATAAACTTCTAGTTCTCTGCCTCCATTGTCCAATTATAGGTTGTACCTCACTATAGTTCTGTTTCTATATCTCTGCTGCTATGATCCTGTGTGTAATTTAGTTGCGGACGAAGGATTGTTTTGACCTTTGCCTGATGATTTTGACTTTGTTTTCTAACTTTTATGGTTTTGAATCTCTTCTACCAACTCACTCCACTGGCCAGCAGCGAATACATGAACCCCACCCAGGATGCTAAAGGAGATCCCTTTACAGGGTATAAAGAGTGAAAGTCAGGGTCTTTCTGGAACTTACTAGATGAAGGACCTTGAGCAAAGCAGGTCCATATAAGTCCTTTGAGGAACTGCAAGGCCACAACCAGAGCTAATTTACAGCATAACTGGTGCAAAAATATGAATTGATTCCAAGCTGTGTTCAATTAAATGTAGACTTTGACGCAGCTGGTTCATGACCTTGCCTAGCAGATTCAGCATCATGAAGCTCAGGCCAAACTTCTGCTGCACCACTGACTATGTCCGCATCCAAGGTGAATATAGAAGACTGTTTTTTGAGTGACCAAACAAATATTTTCACTTTTAGTGAAAGTTGATGGCTTTAAACCATTTTTCATGCACAATCCTTTGGTTATGAGAGGCTGTGTATGGGACGTACTAGATCTTTGCTGCAAAATGATCCTCAGAGTAGGGACTTTTCCGTATCTCTGATGCTCCCAAGCTCTCTTTAGTTGACTCATTCTTTGAGGCTGTTGGGTACCAGTATAATGACTATCACTGTATAGTATTCAAAGACGTAAATTGGCAGCCCTACACCAAGGGCCAAATTCTATTGAGGAGTACTATAATAACTTTAAGCACTAGACCGAAGAATCACAATAGAAAAATCAGATCCTTCACGAGCATTTCTGTACTGTACTTTTTGACTAAATTAAGAAATTATTTGTCCTCCCCCAGTTTTATTTGTGAGTGCTTCAGGAATCTCATGATTCTGTACTCACAAATCACACTGGAATTAACAAATCTATCCATCTGGTAACAAAACACTTTTCATATCCAACCAGTGTTCAGGATTGTATGGAATATTTACGTCATGTGAAATCTGCACTCAAGCTAACACGTATAAAACCCATGTTGCCATACTCCTCCAGTATATGCGTACCCTAAAAGTCCTTGGACGCTTTTCTTCATGGACTTAATAAATTACCTTCCATCCCCCAAAGGGAGGTCTGTTGTTTATGTGGTGGTTTATGTTCAGTAAAAAATGTCATTTTGTTCCTCTACCTGGGTGGCCCAACTTCGAAACCTCAAGTCTTTTATTAAACACATTGCACATCTATTTGAGATTCCCAGAAACGATTGTTTATGACAGAGGAACTCTTTTTGGAGAGCATTTTGTAATAAGATTTGAAATTGAATTGCTCTTTTCTTCTGCTTACCACCCACAGCCCAATGATCAGAAAATGGATCATCCAGACACACTGGCAAGATCTTTGATGTTATATCTCTAATCATCAGTATGAATAGGTAGAATAACAACATTTAGCTGAGTTTGCCATTAGTAAGTATTAAGAGACAATTAAGGCCTCTTTATTCTTGTGTAATCTTAGGTTCCACCATCGCTTTAGTTATTTTTTGGTCTTTGGATTAGATACTCTAGAAGTAAGTAAATCCATAAACCGGGTGAGGCTTATCTAGTCTGACGTAAGTGAAAACCTGAGAATGACACAGGATAGACAGACCTTTTCTGTTATTAGGAAATGCTTGGATGGGTCAAGCTTTGGTGTTGGGGACAAGGTATGGTTATCCACTAAATATATTAATCTCAAGGTCTCTTCTACTAAGCTAAGACCCAAGTTAATTGGCTCATGTGAAACAACTGAAGTAATTAATCCAGTAACCATCAGTTTGAAACATGCACCTTCCTTCACAATACCCAATATGTTCCATAAATCCCTGCTGAAAACATATTGGCTATACATGTACCCTGTTAGTAGTACTCCTCCTTTGTTGGTTAGAGGCAGTCTAGCAAATGAGGTTCAAAATATTCTTGCTTCTTGGATTGAGAGAGGGTTCTTGCAATGTCTTGTAAATTTGGAAGGGTTATAGGCCAAAGGAAAGATCTATGGTTTTGACTAATAAAATGAATGTAAACAGCCTGATCTGGAACTTTCATGGATACTTTCCTGATAAGCCTGGTCTTGGAGGGGGTTCAGTAACATCCATGTCTGTGCTGGCTCTCTCCGCCATTGCAGGGCAATATTGCAGTAGCTGGGTTTGATATTTTGAGATATCCAAGTATGGGACTAGGGGGTTAATTTCTGAACATGATCATCTCATTAACTCCCCTCTATGATCCTTGGACAAAGCTCACGCCATATAAACCTAGCGAACTACCTCCAGTTGTCAATTACAGGTTATACAGTACCTGACCACGATTCTGTCCTTATACTGTACTTCTGCTGTACTGATCTCGTTTCTTGTTCAGTTGCTGACCTCAGACTGTTTTAACCTCGGCCCTTGCCTGACAATTCTGACATTGTTTACTGACTTCTCTAGTTTTGACCCGACTTATATGATTCTTCTCAATCAGCCCACTCCACAGGCCAGCTGCTACTTTGTGAACCCAACCCAAGGGGCTCTGTGTAAGTCCAGATTTCTGTACAGGGAGTAAAGATTAAAAGCCAGGGTTCCTCTTGGACATGATAGATCGAGAGTCTAAAGCATGTCAGTGAAAGTACTATTAAGAATTGCCATGACACCACAAACAGAACTATTTACAGTAATACTTTCAAGCTATCTGAATTCTGGTCTAATCACTGATCCTCCAGAGTTCCTTTTAAAAAGGAGGGATTGTCAAAAGCAGACAATGTCATTAAGACTTGGAATCATTGACAAAAATAGGAAAAGAGCACACTATGTCAAAAGACCTATTTTATGGATGCACATTAACATTCCAGCATATTGCATGTAAATCTTTGTAAAAGTGGTCTGCAGCCTAAGGAATTGGAGTAGAATAAGTTTACATCTACTTTAAAAATGAAAATCACTACTTGGATTATTTTGGCCATGCTGGCAAACAAATGACTGTAATCATTGAGGAAAATAAGTTATTTATGAGAATGAGTTGGTCATTATTCTGCGCTTACACAAGTCACCAACAGACTAGTAGCATACCCATCCGGTATGCAGAAACTTGATCTTTGGCATACAGAGTGTCAGAAAATCTCAGTGGCAGCTAGTTGTCCCTCATCATAGGACACCTCCATTTCTAGAAAAATTGATCTTCGGTGAAAGACTTCATTGCTTTTGCAGATCCGTTTGAGTGCAGGGAAAGAAGCTGAAGTAAAAATTATGTAACAATAGAAGGGAATAATTACTAAACATCACTTGCTTGTAAGTAGATATGAGATATATTGCACTCTAGCTGTTCAACATAAGTCTTGTAATTTCCATTTGTGCTTTGCATGTAACCTAATATTGATAGTGTCAATAGGAGCTACATTCAAATGAGATGTTTTTTCTTTGTTAAAAGCATTCCTCCATCAGTTATAATGATCAGGATTTGTAATTATCCCGAAAGTGCAAGGTTCTGTCTCATAATAAAGCATTGCTATCAGTGTTACTTTCACAACGCACTTCCAGCCTCATTTATAAACTGCTGTGCACTCTAATATCCAACTGTTCCCTTGAAACCATCTTCGGAGGTCATAAAAATTGAAATTTTAAAATCAACCTTTCAAAATATTTCTGATAGAATATTAATTCCTATTTTATATTCATGTCTGAAATCCATTATAAATCAGGTCCCGTCGTGTGAACAAAGGGGTTTTCTTTCTTGTCGAAGGCAATTTTTATATTTAATATTTATGTATTTGTTTCAGCTATGATCTTTTATGTTCCGAGCTCAGTGCATTTATGTTGGTATATTTCATTGGAAGTATCTGTGAGTAGCTAACTTATCGTAAGTTTTAGGGACTAGATAACAGGACAATTGCCTAAGGTCCCCTCTCCGAAGACCTCCTCCTTTAAGAATAGGACTTCCTGAAGAAATGTCAGTCTACAATTGACCTATTGCTCATCTAGACCAAAAGGGAATGTAAAATTGCCATATAACAATTGGCATAGAATATGGACCCTTGTGCCTGCAGGCAATGGACAGTTCAATGCTGCAGTGATGATGGGACAGAGAACTAGAGTGTAGTCAGATGTAGACAGGGGTCTGTGCTAGGAAAGTGGAGCTACAAGTTCCATGATGGTGTCCATAAGAGAAGGCAGAAGCAAAGTTGGTCGAGGTTAGTATATGAATGTAGAAAAAACAGGTCACACACAAATTCTGGCTCCAGCACCAGGCTCTGCATCTTCTTATCCCAGCGCACACCTCTTATGCCACTCACCTATAACATAAAACACATTAAGTTACCATGCAAATGCTTTCTGGATTTTTTTAGAGTCCACCAACTCCTCTCAATGTGAGGCTTAAAGCGAACCTGTCAGCAGGGTTTTGCTAAGTAAACTATAGGCATTGTCATGTTGCTGCTGTTTACTGATTAAAATGATGCTTGTGGTGAAGAAATCCGTCTTGTGGTTCTTGTGTAATCAGTGTTAGACGTTTTCATTTAATGATATGCGCTTGCTCCATGGTGGTGACTGTAGGCAGAGTCTTATCTTCCTACTCTAAGTCAGAGAAACGAAAGAAACACAGGCCGCCCCAAAGCACAAACATGTTCCTCATTATAGAGACAGACCGTTTGTGCTTCAGGAAGGCCTGTGGACAGGTATTTTCCTGGTTTCTCTGGCTTAGAGCAGGACGATAAGACTCTGCCTACAGTCCTGCCTCGGAGTATGAGCATCTCAATAACTGAAAACTTTTAACAGTGATTACACCAGAACTATAATATGGATTTCTTCACCCCAGGCATCATTTTAATCAGTATAACAGCGCCAACATGACAATGTCTGTAGTTTATTTAGCAAAATCCTGCAGACAGGTTCCCTTTAACAATATACATTCCATCATTTAAAACTGACGAAGCACAATTATCATCATTTATAGTCACCTTTTAATATTAGAAGGTCTTAATTGCACAATTTTGCTACAAGCAGGTAGCAGATGGTATGTTAGTCAAATCCATTCTACTCATTTTATATACAACTTCTTTATTTGTTTCTCAGATATCATGATCCTGGTCAACGCATTTCAGTATCTTTTTTTTGCAGAGAATTCATGTTCCTCAGATAGCTTTTAGAAGCAACATATAATGTATAGGTGATGCATTTTATATTCACCACCATCCCATAATGTTTTGGAAGCCCCCTTTCTAAACCAGTTAAACTCTGGAGAATACTTTTTTTTGTAAAATTTGAGGGGAATTCAAATCCACTCAAATAAATTCACTCACTCACTTAGTCAGTGTCACCATCATAATTTAACAAACAGAAGCAGGGGCGCTCCTTGTGTAAAATCGGTGGATGGGAGGTTAGATGTTGGAGACTCTCACCTGACCAGGTTGTGTAAATTGAAAGAACAACACTGCAGTAAGCTTGGAAAGGGAAAAGGACCTGGCAGCTGCTTCATCGCCTGAACTTAAGAGGAGTCAGGTACAAATCATGGTGTGGAAGACGGGAAGAAAATACGGTATGTTGGG
This sequence comes from Oophaga sylvatica, assembly GCA_033576555.1. Classification (NCBI taxonomy): domain Eukaryota; kingdom Metazoa; phylum Chordata; class Amphibia; order Anura; family Dendrobatidae; genus Oophaga; species Oophaga sylvatica. Next base: position 949,898,713 of record JARQOD010000001.1, on the reverse strand, counting down.
CACTGCCGAGTTCAGAAACAAAGAATGGAATAAAGAAGGAAAACTTTATCGGCATATGGCTGACATGCTATAACATGGTAGAGCTGTCATTTCGAAAACAGACCACTGTTCATTAGATCTCCCACCAGAGGGAACTTCGATACAACTATTTCATGGGCTCCATCACCTGGAGATGACCCGGATTCCAAGTTGTAAGGAGATATGGAGCTGCACCGCTAATTATAATGAGTTGGTGCAACTCCAAAATGTGTTGTCAATAAAGTTTTCCTTACATATTCCTGTGAACACATCATTTCTTAACTTGGCAGCGCCTTCCTCCCTACCATGATTCAGACTCAAACGACTTCTCTATATGACTTCAGTTTCATACAACGGCAAACGAAGGTAATTTTCTGGCATTGCATCTAGGGAAAAATAGTGAACCTTAACCCCAAATTCCAAGTGTTTTCCATCTTGTTTTAAAAAATGCCAATGTACAATGCAAAAAAACTAGTGATGAGTGAGTATACTCGTTGCTCGGGTTTTCCCGAGCATGCACGGGTGATCTCCAAGTATTTTGGCGTGCTCTGAGATTTAGTGTTTGTCCAAACAGCTGCATGATTTGCCGCTGCTAGACAGTCTGAGTACATGTGGGGAATGCCTGTTTGTTAGGGAATTCCACACATGTATTCAGACTGTCTAGCAGCCACAAATCATGCAGCTGCGTCGACAAACATTAAATCTCCAAGCACGCCAAAATACTTGGAGATCACCCGAGCATGCTCAGGAAAACCCAAGCAACGAGTATACTCGCTCACAACTAAGAAAAACATATTCATGAATATTCATGGTAAACATTGGTAAAATTCTTTGCTGGAAAGTAAAATATTAGAAGGGAATATTTATGAAATATCGGCTGCGAAAGATGTTACTTTACCTGTGTACGTTTTATTGACTAGTATTCTCTCATAGTCTTATGTCATTGTTAGCTTCCTACAGATCTAAACTATTTGTATGTTTGCATGTGGTTTGTTAATCAGGTTGTGAAGTGTACCAGGAAGGGGGTTATACATGATCAGTCTTTTGCTCAAGGCATGGTAGGTTTATAACTGTATAAATATGAAATCAAAATGCCACAATTCTTATTAGAGCAAAAGATCATTTCACCTGAAGATTAGCTATTTCATTGGGTGACTGTTTATACTGAAAGATTACTGCGAAATGAGCATTTGTTCACAATAGTCTTTTAGTGTGTGTAGGTTAAGATCCCCTTCAGGTTCGTGTTTGCAGTAGATGTGGCATTGTTTTTTTTTTGATGGACGACACACGTTCATACCTTTTGACTACTTTTCTGCCATATATAGTTGTTCAAGGAGTCGTTCCATGCATAAGTTTTTTGTCAAAGCTGTGTGGTCATTAAGAATTTTTTCAAAAATGAAAAGGACCTATTTATTATTCAGTGGCCATCAGAAAATTTGCTAATAATCTTCTGTCATCCTGTACTGCAGAAACTGAAACAGCTAAGTGTCCATCATGTACACAGAAAATTAGAAGGAGTATTACTATAACACCAGTCAATGTAGTGTGTAGTCATATGGAGTCTCAGTACAGCACTTTTAGGCTTCATTCCCACACCCATGTTTAAACACGTGCGTGAAAAAATGATACTGGTGTCAGTAGTGTTTTGGATCAGTGAGTCATCAGTGTTTGGTCCATGTATCCGATTTTACCATTGTGTGTCATTTCATGTTTTTCACAGATGGATTAGTAAATTCTGTACATCATTGATCACTTCATTCCTTAGACCAGTAAAATAGTTTTTAAAAGTGACACTTACCAATAAATACTTACATTTGTCTAAAGTAAGGAAGTTAGATTGCCCGTTTACCCTGAGAAAAGACGAGGGATATGATGGTGCAAGTCTTTTTTTATTTTCAATAAAAATGCATCTGCCGCCTGTTATGCGTTGCCACCTTAGGCATTTGCATACCCCACCTACACCTTGTCCTGACTCTACTTAAAATATATAATGTTCTAGAATGTAGAGTAATTTAAAGGAAATCTGTCACCTCGTTAAATGCTATCTACCTGTAGATATAGACTTAATCTTCAAATAAATATCAATACAATAATGCCCGGCTGTCTTAGGGCTCCGGTAGAAGAGCAAATAAATCGGAAGTGTGCTGTTTGAATTTTTTATCAGACCACACACTGACCAATGTTATTCAATTGTGCTGTCCAGATGAACAGATGGATGGATGCTGCCACCATCCATTAGAGAAATATCTCAGCATGCATACTTTCTTCAAGTCTAGCGGAGCGTAAAAAAATTGGATCCAACACAGAACATCTGTGTGGCATCTGATTTTTATGGATACATTTCTATTATAAACCTAAAAAACAGTATTCGATCATGAACATTTTTCACAGTAGATGTGTGAAAACTATTCATACATGGACATCACACGGATGTCACATGGGCATAAAAATGGACACCTGGATGAAAATTTTCTGAGTTTTTCATACGCTTGTCTGTAGCCGGCTGTACTGAAAGTCCGGCTACCGGGAGAAAATAAACTTATCTTTTCTGGGGAGCTATCAGCTTTCAGTCACGGGGTTTGGCACGCAGCGAATACAGTCTTCACTCACAGGTCCTCTCACTATACTGTGGGCAGCGGCTGTAAGTACACGTTGGCACTTTGATTGACAGCTCATTATGCAGAATATCTGTCTATCAAAGTTCTGAGTTGTGCTTCTCACTATTCTGTGACTGGTGACTGCGTCCGATGCGTGCACGCCCCCATAACTGAAAGCCGGTGGCTCCTGGTAGGAAATAAGTTCATTTTCTCCCTGCAGCCACACATTCTGTAATGCAGCTGGTCAGCATTTTAATGCTATTAACCTGCATATGAACCCTATATCTGTAGATAAAATAGGGTTTTCCGAGGTTACGAGTTGCCTTTAAGACTTTACACTCATGACAGAACTGTTATTTTTTGATTCTTGGAGTGAAAGGCTCAGGACTAGGTGCAATTTGAAGATATTTAGGCATAAATGACATCTCTGAATCTCTGTGCATTGACAAGCACTAGATTCTGTAGAAGAAACAGATGTTTTTAATCATTCCTGTGGCGGCAGATGAGTTACCATTTCATAATGAACCTGCAGTGCGAGAAGGTTTGCACCTGTCACTATTGAACTCAGATTAGTTACACAGAGTAATCATCAAGGCGGGTTGTGAATGGTAAATGCTGCTTAATACTCTACAATATAAATATATTTAACAGAAGGAGAATATAAAGTTTCTGTTGTGCTTCTCCACAAGATTGAAGCCCTCACATTTCCTTAATAGAGGGATTTTAACATGGCAATCATTGATACTTTGCCACATACATAGATGTTTTACACAAATTACATGTCCCTTTGATCCATTAAGATAGAACAGCATAAGATGTTCATTTTCCTGAAGTTTTTTGCTCTGTAAAAGGAATTCAGTAACAGGATCCAACATCAGGCCTCACACAGCTACTGCATTCAGGCTTGTCATCCCGCTAGAGTAGAGCCTACGTAATAGCGAAATGGTTCTTAATAGCACAAAAGTACATTACTTCGTGAAAGACAGTCTTAACCATTTCACACTCCAGTCGCAAGAGGTGGATCTACTAGTTGTGTAGTCTATGAACTCAGCTAAAATTCCTGGAAATCAGCTAAGAGGCTGGAAAAATATTAAGAAATAAATTATGAATGATTTTTCACTTTCTGTAATTTGAATTTAGTAAATTTGCAAATACCTAGGTTATGCATTATACTATGAGGTATATTATATCCCTATGGGGCTGCTACATTATACTGTGAGGTGCATTATATCCTTATGGGGCTACTACATTACACTATGAGGTGCAGTATATCCCAATGGTGCTGCTACATTATAATATGGGGCTGCTACATTATACTATCGGGGTGCTACATTATACTATGGAGCTGCTACATAATACTATGAGGTGCATTATATCCCTATGGGGCTGCTACATTATACTATGGGGCTGCTACATTATACTATGGGGCTGCTGCATTATACTACGTGTGCATTATACTATGGGGCTGCTGCATTATACTATGAGGTGCATTATATTCCTATGGGGCTGCTACATTTTACAATGAGGTGCATTATATCCCTATGGGGCTGCTACATTGCACTATGAGGTGCATTATATCCCTATGGGGCTGCTACATTATACTATGGGCTGCTACATTATACTATGGGGCTGCTGCATCATACTACTTGAGCATTATACTATGGGGCTGCTGCATTATACTATGGGGCTGCTGCTTTATACCATGAGGTACATTATATCCCTATGGGCTGCTACATTACACAATTAGGTGCAGTATATCCCAATGGGGCTGCTACATTATACTATGGGGCTGCTACATTATACTATGGGGCTGCTACATTATACTATGGGGCTGCTACATTATACTGTGGGGCTGCTACATTATACTCATAGAATCATAGAATCATAGAATGGTAGAGTTGGAAGGGACCTCCTGGGTCATCTGGTCCAACCCCCTGCTCAAAGCAGGATTCTCTAAATCATCCCAGACAGATGTCTATCCAGCCTCTGTTTGAAGACTTCCATTGAAGGAGAACTCACCACCTCTTGTGGCAGCCTGTTCCACTCATTGATCACCCTAACTGTCAAAAAGTTTTTTCTAATATCTAATCTGTGTCTCCTCCCATTCAGTTTCATCCATTGCTTCTAGTCTTTCCTTGCGCAAATGAGAATAAAGATGATCCTTCTACAATGTGACAGCCCTTGAGATATTTGTAGACAGCTATTAAGTCTCCTCTCAGTCTTCTTTTTTGCAAGCTAAACATTCCCAAATCCTGCAACCGTTCCTCATAGGACATGGTTTGCAGACCGGCCACCATTCTGGTGGCTCTTCTCTGAACTTGCTCCAGTTTGTTGATGTCTTTTTTAAAATGTGGTGCCCAAAACTGGACACAGTATTCCAGATGAGGTCTGACCAAAGAGGAGTAGAGGGCAATAATGACCTCACGTGATCTAGACTGTATGCTTCTGTTGATACATCCTAGATTTGCATTTGCCTTTTTTGCTGCTGCATCACACTGTTGACTCATGTTAAGTCTGTGATCAATTAGTATACCCAAGTCTTTTTCACATGTACTGTTACTTAGCCCTATTCCTCCCATTTTGTATATGCTTTTTTCATTTTTATTGCCCAGATGTAGTACTTTGCATTTTTCCCTGTTAAAATCCATTCTGTTAGTTGCTGCCCACTGCTCCAGTTTATGTATATCTTTTTGAATCCTCTCTCTCTCTTCTCTAATATTAGCTACCCCTCCTAGCTTTGTGTCATCAGCAAATTTGATCAGTTTACCCTCAATTCCTTCATCTAAATCATTGATAAAGATGTTGAACAATACAGGGCCCAAAACAGAGCCTTGTGGTACCCCACTTGAGACATTCTTCCAACTGGAGGTGCAGCCATTTACAACACTCTTTGGGTCCGATCACTAAGCCAGTTATGAATCCACCTAACAGTTGCCTTGTCCATTCCATACTTAGTCATTTTTTCAATAAGGATTGTGTGAGATACTTTGTCAAATGCTTTGCTGAAGTCAAGATATACTATATCTACAGCATTTCCCTGATCCACCCAGTCAGTGATTCTGTCATAGAAGGAAATTAAGTTAGTCTGACATGACTTATTAGTTACAAACCCATGCTGACTCTGTTTAATCACTTCATTCTTATCCAGGTACTTGCATACATGTTCTTTAATAATTTGTTCAAAGATCTTTCCTGGTATAGAAGTCAGACTCACCGGCCTGTAGTTCCCTGGGTCCACCTTCTTCCCCTTTTTGAAGATAGGAACAACATTTGCTCTTCTCCAGTCTTCTGGGACTTCTCCTGTTCTCCAAGAATTTTCAAAGATTATGGACAGTGGTTCAAGAATTTCTTCTGCTATCTCCTTCAGTACCCTGGGGTGTAATTCATCTGGACCTGGAGACTTGAATTCATTTAGGTTAGCTAAGTGTTTCCTCACTGTCTTTCTGTTTATAGATATCCTGGATTCTTCTATTCCTTTAATAGGACAGTGAAGATCAGTTGATGTTACATTTCCTTTCTGAGAGAAAACAGATGCAAAATAGGAATTTAAAAGTTCAGCCTTCTCAACATCCTGACTTACCATTTCATCATTTTCATCCTGTAAAAATCCTATAGCATCTTTGACTTTTCTTTTACTTTTGACGTATCCCCAAAATCCTTTTTTGTGCTTTTGATGTCACTTGCAAGCCTTAATTCATTGTCAGCTTTAGATAATCTGATTTGTGCCCTGCAGGTTCTGCAGACGGCATTATATTCTTCTTTAGATATGCCTCCCTCTTTCCATTTGATAAACATTTCTTTCTTCCTTTTTAGCATGTGTTTAAGTTCTATGTTCATCCATCCTGGTTTCCTTAAATGCTTCCCATTCTTCCCTCTTTTCGGAATTGTTAACGATTGTGCTTTGAGAATCTCATTTTTCAAGATTTTCCATCCTTCCTGGACATTTTTGTCCTTAAGGATATCCAGCCATTGGATCCCTCCAATTCTCTTTCTGAGTTCCTTAAAATCTGCCTTTCTGAAATCTAACCTTGACGTCTGAGTCTTCACAGGTCTTCCTCCTCTTGTTATCCAAAATTCTAAAATAGCATGGTCACTACCTCCTAGGGTCCAGCCACTCTTACCTCCTCCACCATTTCCTCCCTGTTTATGAGGATTAGATCCAAGGTAGCAGATCCCCT
>JARQOD010000001.1:949781387-949891820 GCA_033576555.1 Oophaga sylvatica | reverse complement strand
GGTCACAGGCCTTTTAATTACAGCAGGTTCATCACCCCTCCACAGAGATGTAGATTTTAGTTGAAAAGAGGATTCATAGGTTCCCATGCAGACAGACTTTTCTAAAGCGAGGATAGGCATTAGTTAGGGACCTGATATACGAGAAGAGCCTTGACGTGGCTATCAGGCTCACATAATTTGGCCATCTTATGCGCTAAGACTTCTCAATTTTTCATATTTCTAAGGTAATGATGTAATTCATTTTTCATATTTTTCATATTTCGTGTTTGCAAGCTATAGCGCTACAGTGTGCTACCTTTTCTTCTTGTATGTATATGAGTTGGTGACTCTAGGTTTAGCACCTGTTCACACTGAATCTAAGTTTGGATGTGCCGGTCAGTTTTTTGATATGTATTCATTTACCTTCTGCCTGAGCACTCCACCTGGTGGTCACAGGCCTTTTAATTACAGCAGGTTCATCACCCCTCCACAGAGATGTAGATTTTAGTCTGAAAAGAGGATTCATAGGTTCCCATGCAGACAGACTTTTCTAAAGCGAGGATAGGCATTAGTTAGGGACCTGATATACGAGAAGAGCCTTGACGTGGCTATCAGGCTCACATAATTTGGCCATCTTATGCGCTAAGACTTCTCAATTTTTCATATTTCTAAGGTAATGATGTAATTCATTTTTCATATTTTTCATATTTCGTGTTTGCAAGCTATAGCGCTACAGTGTGCTACCTTTTCTTCTTGTATGTATATGAGTTGGTGACTCTAGGTTTAGCACCTGTTCACACTGAATCTAAGTTTGGATGTGCCGGTCAGTTTTTTGATATGTATTCATTTACCTTCTGCCTGAGCACTCCACCTGGTGGTCACAGGCCTTTTAATTACAGCAGGTTCATCACCCCTCCACAGAGATGTAGATTTTAGTCTGAAAAGAGGATTCATAGGTTCCCATGCAGACAGACTTTTCTAAAGCGAGGATAGCATTAGTTAGGGAGCTGATATACGAGAAGAGCCTTGACGTGGCTATCAGGCTCACATAATTTGGCCATCTTATGCGCTAAGACTTCTCAATTTTTCATATTTCTAAGGTAATGATGTAATTCATTTTTCATATTTTTCATATTTCGTGTTTGCAAGCTATAGCGCTACAGTGTGCTACCTTTTCTTCTTGTATGTATATGAGTTGGTGACTCTAGGTTTAGCCCCCCCCCCCCCCCCCCCCCCCCCCCCCCCCCCCCCCCCCCCCCCCCCCCCCCCCCCCCCCCCCCCCCCCTTTAATTTACAGCAGTTCACACCCCTCCACAGAGATGTAGATTTAGTCTGAAAAGAGGATTCATAGGTTCCCATGCAGACAGACTTTTCTAAAGCGAGGATTAGGCATTAGTTAGGGACACTGATATACGAGAAGAGCCTTGACGTGGCTCAGGCTCACATAATTTGGCCTCTTATGCGCTAAGACTTCTCAATTTTTATATGTTTTAATGGTAATGTAATTCATTTTTCTATATTTTCATATTTCGTGTTTGCAAGCTATAGCGCTACAGTGTGCTACCTTTTCTTCTTGTATGTATATGAGTTGGTGACTTAGGTTTAGCACTCGTTCACACTGAATCTAAGTTTGGATGTGCCGGTCAGTTTTTTGATATGTATTCATTTCCTTCTGCCTGAGCACTCCACCTGGTGGTCACAGCCTTTTAATTACAGCAGGTTCATCACCCCTCCACAGAGATGTAGATTTTAGTCTGAAAAGAGGATTCATAGGTTTCCCATGCAGACAGACTTTTCTAAAGCGAGGATAGGCATTAGTTTAGGACTGATATACGAGAAGAGCCTTGACGTGGCTATCAGGCTCACATAATTTGGCCATCTTATGCGCTAAGACTTCTCAATTTTTCATATTTCTAAGGTAATGATGTAATTCATTTTTCATATTTTTCATATTTCGTGTTTGCAAGCTATAGCGCTACAGTGTGCTACCTTTTCTTCTTGTATGTATATGAGTTGGTGACTCTAGTTTAGCACCTGTTCACACTGAATCTAAGTTTGGATGTGCCGGTCAGTTTTTTGATATGTATTCATTTACCTTCTGCCTGAGCACTCCACCTGGTGGTCACAGGCCTTTTAATTACAGCAGGTTCATCACCCTCCACAGAGATGTAGATTTTAGTCTGAAAAGAGGATTCATAGGTTCCCATGCAGACAGACTTTTCTAAAGCGAGGATAGGCATTAGTTAGGGACTGATATACGAGAAGAGCCTTGACGTGGCTATCAGGCTCACATAATTTGGCCATCTTATGCGCTAAGACTTCTCAATTTTTCATATTTCTAAGGTAATGATGTAATTCATTTTTCATATTTTTCATATTTCGTGTTTGCAAGCTATAGCGCTACAGTGTGCTACCTTTTCTTCTTGTATGTATATGAGTTGGTGACTCTAGGTTTAGCACCTGTTACACTGAATCTAAGTTTGGATGTGCCGGTCAGTTTTTGATATGTATTCATTACCTTCTGCCTGAGCACTCACCTGGTGGTACAGGCCTTTTAATTACAGCAGGTTCATCACCCCTCCACGAGAGTAGATTTTAGTCTGAAAAGAGGATTCATAGTTCCCATGCAAGACAGACTTTTCTAAAGCGAGGATAGGCATTAGTTAGGGACCTGATTACGAAGAAGAGCCTTGACGTGGCTATCAGGCTCACATAATTTGGCCATCTTATGCGCTAAGACTTCTCAATTTTTCATATTTCTAAGGTAATGATGTAATTCATTTTTCATATTTTTCATATTTCGTGTTTGCAAGCTATAGCGCTACAGTGTGCTACCTTTTCTTCTTGTATGTATATGAGTTGGTGACTCTAGGTTTAGCACTGTTTACACTGAATCTAAGTTTGGATGTGCCGGTCAGTTTTTTGATATGTATTCATTTACCTTCTGCCTGAGCACTCCACCTGGTGGTCACAGGCCTTTTAATTACAGCAGGTTTATCACCCCTCCACAGAGATGTAGATTTTAGTCTGAAAAGAGGATTCATAGGTTCCCATGCAGACAGACTTTTCTAAAGCGAGGATAGGCATTAGTTAGGGAGCTGATATACGAGAAGAGCCTTGACGTGGCTATCAGGCTCACATAATTTGGCCATCTTATGCGCTAAGACTTCTCAATTTTTCATATTTCTAAGGTAATGATGTCATTCATTTTTCATATTTTTCATATTTCGTGTTTGCAAGCTATAGCGCTACAGTGTGCTACCTTTTCTTCTTGTATGTATATGAGTTGGTGACTCTAGGTTTAGCACCTGTTCACACTGAATCTAAGTTTGGATGTGCCGGTCAGTTTTTTGATATGTATTCATTTACCTTCTGCCTGAGCACTCCACCTGGTGGTCACAGGCCTTTTAATTACAGCAGGTTCATCACCCCTCCACAGAGATGTAGATTTTAGTCTGAAAAGAGGATTCATAGGTTCCCATGCAGACAGACTTTTCTAAAGCGAGGATAGGCATTAGTTAGGGAGCTGATATACGAGAAGAGCCTTGACGTGGCTATCAGGCTCACATAATTTGGCCATCTTATGCGCTAAGACTTCTCAATTTTTCATATTTCTAAGGTAATGATGTAATTCATTTTTCATATTTTTCATATTTCGTGTTTGCAAGCTATAGCGCTACAGTGTGCTACCTTTTCTTCTTGTATGTATATGAGTTGGTGACTCTAGGTTTAGCACCTGTTCACACTGAATCTAAGTTTGGATGTGCCGGTCAGTTTTTTGATATGTATTCATTTACCTTCTGCCTGAGCACTCCACCTGGTGGTCACAGGCCTTTTAATTACAGCAGGTTCAGCACCCCTCCACAGAGATGTAGATTTTAGTCTGAAAAGAGGATTCATAGGTTCCCATGCAGACAGACTTTTCTAAAGCGAGGATAGGCATTAGTTAGGGACCTGATATATGAGAAGAGCCTTGACGTGGCTATCAGGCTCACATAATTTGGCCATCTTATGCGCTAAGACTTCTCAATTTTTCATATTTCTAAGGTAATGATGTAATTCATTTTTCATATTTTTCATATTTCGTGTTTGCAAGCTATAGCGCTACAGTGTGCTACCTTTTCTTCTTGTATGTATATGAGTTGGTGACTCTAGGTTTAGCACCTGTTCACACTGAATCTAAGTTTGGATGTGCCGGTCAGTTTTTTGATATGTATTCATTTACCTTCTGCCTGAGCACTCCACCTGGTGGTCACAGGCCTTTTAATTACAGCAGGTTTATCACCCCTCCACAGAGATGTAGATTTTAGTCTGAAAAGAGGATTCATAGGTTCTCATGCAGACAGACTTTTCTAAAGCGAGGATAGGCATTAGTTAGGGAGCTGATATACGAGAAGAGCCTTGACGTGGCTATCAGGCTCACATAATTTGGCCATCTTATGCGCTAAGACTTCTCAATTTTTCATATTTCTAAGGTAATGATGTAATTCATTTTTCATATTTTTCATATTTCGTGTTTGCAAGCTATAGCGCTACAGTGTGCTACCTTTTCTTCTTAAATGTAGTTTTATCTCAGGTTAAATTCTCACAATGAGTATTTAGGGAGGTTTTGATTCCATAAATTTTCACTCTGCAAAAGACACAGCATCTTACAGTACTAACAAAGTGGAAGGGATTTATAGAAATCTCATGCCCACTGCTCTCTTTTCTTAACATAGCATATACTGATCTGCGGTGAGCATTTGAAATTCACAATATGTATATTTCTCTTGCTAGTTCGCTGATTTTGTATGTAGATTTTCCCATAGAATTGCATTAGATGCAGAAAATCCACAGGTAGAAATGCATGTCAACCTCATATGGATCAATAACAGGTTGTTAAAGCCAAATACCAGGAATTATCTAAAACAATGCAGCTTTAATTAAAAAACGACATACCAAAAAGAGATAAAAATTGTAGTGTAAAAATGCAAGTGAAAAAGTAACATAATTTACCTAATAGGTGCAGAAATATTACAGAAAATCTGCAATATCAAAAAACCACCAAATACTCATTGTAGGAACAAAGCCTTAAAGTTAGCAAATGAGCAGTATATTGTTTATTATATGGAGCTTTTTGAAGTTTGTATAAAGCAACGTAGTTACTTATAAACAGCAAAAAAAAAGGCAGCAACACTCACCTGCCCAGATCTCAGCACAAATGCACTACAGGATGCAGCCAGGCCATAAAGCAAGATATAAGCAGCACAGGTGCAAAATACCAGATTAAACAGCCACTCTCCACAAACCCACTAAAGAAGGGGGTGACTGCCCAGTATACAATTGCACAATAGAGGCCCACTGTAAGGTTCTATGTATATATTCCTGAAACTCAGTTTGTTCGTCAGCCATTTTACTTTCTGTCTTGCTGCAGCTATCTTGCCCTCAGTCAAAATGCAGTTTCCAGCTTGCATGTTCCCGCCCTGATTCTCTCCTTTGCTTCTTAAGCAGCCACAGCTGAGCAATCAGTGCTTCAGAATCTAGCCTGCAGTGAACCTGTGACTTGACTCCTGTAAGCCTTGGACCTTGTACTCCAGCTATTCCTACTGAGGAACTCTGAAGCACTTGTGGACTCTGAACCCTGCTCTTTGAAAGACCCACGTTTGCATGGACTTACGGTAACAGAGAAGAAGATCCTGAATCTGTATTGGAGAGTGATTGCTGAGCTTGGATTACTCTGGCCTGCTGTGTCTCCTGTTTCTGTGTCTGCAAACTGTGTGACTATTTCTGCCAACTTGTATGAAGTAATACAGGACTTTTCTATATCAAACCTGTGACTCCTGTGTTTTCATCGCACCCAAGCACAAGACGCTATATGAACTGTACTACATACATTACAAGATTCTGAAGCCAAAACGTTAGTGTCTGCTGGGTCTGGAAGGCTGTGTCTGCTGTACTGTGGATATCAGACGTCCGGTTGTACTTTCTGTGATGACAGTGGTTGTGACTTCTCACAACCATTCCAGGTGAGCAATTCCCTTAAGTTTTTTCTTTTTGCAGTGTTACCACAGGTAAACTTTATTGCTTTTTTTTTTTTTCCTTTCTTTTCTCTTTTTTTGTCTGCTGTAACTCTGGATATCAGATGTCTGGTTGAAACTTTCTGTGATGATAGTGGTTGTGACTTCTCACAACCATTCCAGGTGAGCAGTTCCCTTAATTTTTTTTCTCTCTGCAGTGTTGCCACAGGTGAACACTATTGTTTTTTTTTTCTCTCCTCTTCTTCCAGTAATCCTGTCTTAAAAGATCTGGAAAATGGAGGCCCGCATAAAGGAACTTTGCGGAGTGACTGATAATATCCTTGCAGATTTGCAGAATATAAAGACCCGTTTTACAAATCTACAGGACCTCAATAATCACAATTTGCAAGTGGTTGGACAGACTACCCAGGATTTGCGAGCCAGGATTGAGGTTCTAGAGGGGCGAGTCCAGGCTCCTGCCGTAGCCCCGAGTGCTGGGATTCCAAGTTGCCCCTTTTCGTTTTGGCGGTGAACGTGAGAAATTCAGGGGATTTATTAATCAATGCAATCTTTTTTTTCTGCACATGCTTCACAATTTCCCACTGAACGATCTAAGGTGCTTACTATAATTATGTTGCTTACCAACAAGGCTTTAATGTGGGCAAACCCTCTGATTGAGACTGAGGATGATTGTTTGAATCACCTTGATGATTTTATTTCAGCCATGGGGCAGGTGTTTGATGACCCCAATCGAGGTGCAACAGCTGAAGCAGCCATGTTAGCTTTGCGCCAAGGTAAGCACTCGGTAGCTGAATATGCCTTGGATTTCAGGAGATGGGCCCTTGATACCACCTGGGACAGTTCCGCCAAAAAATCTATTTTTCGAAAGGGGTTATCTCCACTGATTAAGGATGAACTTGCTCGTGCCGACCCTCCCACTGCGTTAGGTGACTTTATTAACTACTGCATCCGTATTGATACTCGTCTGACTGAACGCAGGCAAGAGAGATGGTTCGAAAGCAATCGTACTAACCTTTTCCTACCTTCCTCTCCAGCTAAGGAACCTTTTAGTAGGATTACACGGGAACCTGAACCTGAACCCATGCAGGTAGACTCTTTACAACGACGGGTTAGTGATGCACGCAAGGAACATCGTTTTAAGGAGAATCTATGTTTCTATTGTGGTAAGTCAGGGCACTTCATTATAAACTGCCCCAGCCGTTCTCGTAAGACTACTGCAGCACTCATTCATTGTGAGTGTTGCGAGAGGGGATCTGTCAGGTCCGAGCCTCAGGCTCCAGAGAGATCTGCAGCAACAGATCTTGATTTCTCGGACTTAAACTCCGTTACCTCTGAGGACGTTGACTGTGTAAACGCTGCCATTTTTCAAGTTTCCTCAGCGGTGTCCCAGCTGAGTTGTAAGAAAAACAATTCTCATTGCTTTCTTTCCATCAAACTCTGGGTTGACTCAGCTTGGGTGTCTAGCTCTGCTATGATCGACTCAGGGGCAAGTGGAAATTTTATGGATGTCTCCTTTGCTCTGAAACAGGGAATACGTTCAGTGAAGAAGGCTACTCCAGTACAGATGGAAACTGTGGATGGCTCCCTGCTGACCTCTGGACGAGTGGATCAGGAAACAGAGCCTTTGAGGGTTCTTATGGGTAAAGATCATCAAGAGAAACTGTCCTTTATGCTTATCTCTTCTCCCCACTTTCCCATTATTCTAGGGCTACCATGGCTGCAGGCTCAGAATCCTACCATTAACTAGGAGACCAAGGAATTACACTTTCCAGAGAAACAGATGAGTCCAAAAGTTTCAGCTTGCTCTGTTCCTAAAGGAATCATGTCAGTCCCTGAACTACCAGCTGTATACCAGGACTATGTGGATTTATGTGACAAGAAGAACGCTGACCAGCTTCCTCCTCACCGTCCATATGATTGTCCAATTGAATTATTGCCTGGAGCAGAGATACCTTTTGGTAAGATCTACCCCCTGGCGGGGCCCGAGCTAAAGGCTTTAAAGGATTACATAGATGAAAATCTAGCCAAGGGCTTCATACGCCCCTCTTCATCTCCTGCAGGTGCACCCATCTTCTTTGTAAAGAAGAAAGATGGATCTCTGAGACCATGCGTAGACTATAGGGAACTCAATAAGGTTACTATTAGAAACCGTTATCCATTGCCTTTAATCCCTGAGTTATTGGAGAGAGTGCGACATGCCAAAATTTTTTCTAAACTAGATCTTCGTGGGGCCTATAACTTAGTCCGTATTAGACCTGGGGATGAATGGAAGACTGCATTCAGGTCACGCTATGGACACTTTGAATATCTAGTTATGCCTTTTGGTCTGAGTACCGCCCCAGCCACTTTCCAACACTTGGTGAATGACATCTTCAGGGATCTCCTAGATACATTCGTGGTAATTTATTTGGATGATATTCTAATTTTTTCTAACTCCACAGAGGAACATCATGGACATGTGAGAATGGTCTTGGAACGTCTAAGACAAAATCATCTTTACATCAAACTTGAAAAGTGTGAATTCCATAGGACCGAAATTCAATTTCGGGGGTATGTACTGTCTACACAAGGAATTAGTATGGATGGAAGCAAAACCCAAGCCATCAAGGATTGGCCAAGTCCTAGAAATGTGAAGGAGGTACAGCGCTTCATCGGGTTTGCCAACTTCTATAGACGTTTCATTGGAAATTTCTCTGAGGTAGTGTCACCTATCACTCAACTTACCCGGAAAGAGTCTAGGTTTTCCTGGACTCCCCAAGCCCAGGAAGCATTTTCCCGTCTAAAAGATAAATTTACCACTGCACCTATCCTAGTACATCCCAACCCCGAGCTTGCCTTCATAATAGAGGTGGATGCTTCAGACTGTGCCGTTGGAGCTATACTCTCTCAGAGAACAGGTGAGAAGAATGTCTTGCATCCCTGTGCCTTCTTTTCCCAGCAGTTGTCTTCGGCTGAGAGGAACTACGATGTGGGCAATAGAGAGTTGTTGGCCATTATTGCCCCTTCAAAGAATGGAGACACCTTCTTCAGGGAGCTGCACAGCAAATAGTCGTCCTAACAGACCATCGTAACCTTAAGTTTATCAGGTCGGCTAAGTGCCTGACTCCTCGCCAGGCTCGCTGGAATCTTTTCTTAAACCAATTTAATTTTATCATCTCTTATAGACCAGGATCGCACAATGGAAAGGCTGATGCACTCTCTAGGATTTACTCAGCAGAGACACGTCCAATTACTCCTCCTAAGACTATTCTTCCTGACTCTAGATTCCTAGGAGTAATTCATAATCAAGACCTACTTAAGGACATCAAGGAAGCATACCATGCGGATTCCTTTTTGGCACAACCCCCAAGGGACGTAAGTCTTGTCTTTAAGAATGGTGTGTGGATTCAGGGACAACGTCTGTATATTCCTGAAACAGTCAGATTAAGAGTATTGCAACTCATTCACGATTCCAAGATAGCTGGGCATAGAGGAATTCTAAAGACACAGGAATTTCTTTCTTGTTTCTTTTGGTGGCCCACTTGCAGGAAGGATGTTTTGAATTATGTCACTTCATGTGAGGTCTGTGCAAGATGCAAAACACCTCGCTCCTCACCAACTGGTCTGTTACAGCCTCTTCCCACCCCGTCCCGCCCGTGGGGATCCATTTCTATGGACTTCATTGTGGAGTTACCAACCTCTCAGGGGAAGAACACCATTCTAGTGGTGGTTGACCGTCTAACAAAGGCAGCTCATTTTATCCCTTGTGTCGGCTTACCCACTGCAAACAGACATCAGATTTGATGATTAAAGATGTGTTTCGCTTACATGGAGTACCGGATGAGGTTATTTCGGATCGAGGGGTGCAATTCACTTCTAGGTTTTGGCAAAATTTCTGTGCAGCATTGGACATTAAAGTAAACCTTTCTTCTGCTTTTCATCCCCAGACCAATGGACAGACCGAACGAACCAATCAAACCCTGGAGCAGTATCTCCGCTGCTTTATCTGCCACCTACAGGATGATTGGGTGGATCTACTTCCATTAGCTGAGTTCTCGTATAACAACTCTCAGAGTGCCTCCACTAAACAGTCTCCTTTTTACTCTAATCTAGGTTATCATCCTAACATTCTACCACGATTTCCCATAGAAACGCCTTTACCAGCAGTGGCTGAAAGAATCACGTCTTTACAGAAGAATATGGATCTTCTAAAGGAAAATCTGGAATCGGCTCAAGAAAGGTACAAGAAAGCAGCAGATAAATTTCGTAAACCTGCACCAGCTTTCAAGGTAGGAGACTTGGTCTGGCTGTCAACCAGAAATCTTAAGTTAAGGATTCCATCGTCTAAGTTGGGACATAAGTACATTGGACCCTATAAAATCAGTAAAATTATAAGTGCCGTTGCTTGTCGTCTTCAACTGCCCAGAACTATGAGAATCCACCCTGTCTTTCATGTATCCCTACTAAAGGCTGCGACACCCAATACGTTTCCTGGACGTTCCTCTCCTTGCCCTGACCCAGTGCTAGTCGATGGTCAGGAAGAATTTGTGGTGGAAAGGATTTTAGATTCCAGGTTGTATAGAAATCAGTTACAATATCTGATTAAATGGCAGGGCTACCCAGTGGAGGACAACTCATGGGAACCGGTCAATAACGTTAATGCTCCTCGCTTGCTCCGTCAGTTTCATCAGAGGTACCCACACAAGCCTGGTCTGAGGTCATCCGGAGGTTGTCCTTAAGGGGGGAGTAATGTAAGGTTCTATGTATATATTCCTGAAACTCAGTTTGTTCGTCAGCCATTTTACTTTCTGTCTTGCTGCAGCTATCTTGCCCTCAGTCAAAATGGAGTTTCCAGCTTGCATGTTCCCGCCCTGATTCTCTCCTTTGCTTCTTAAGCAGCCACAGCTGAGCAATCAGTGCTTCAGAATCTAGCCTGCAGTGAACCTGTGACTTGACTCCTGTAAGCCTTGGACCTTGTACTCCAGCTATTCCTACTGAGGAACTCTGAAGCACTTGTGGACTCTGAACCCTGCTCTTTGAAAGACCCACGTTTGCATGGACTTACGGTAACAGAGAAGAAGATCCTGAATCTGTATTGGAGAGTGATTGCTGAGCTTGGATTACTCTGGCCTGCTGTGTCTCCTGTTTCTGTGTCTGCAAACTGTGTGACTATTTCTGCCAACTTGTATGAAGTAATACAGGACTTTTCTATATCAAACCTGTGACTCCTGTGTTTTCATCGCACCCAAGCACAAGACGCTATATGAACTGTACTACATACATTACACCCACATAGGGTGCCGTTCACACAAGGATACTGCACAGTGTCTGGTTCACAGCCTATTAATCACGCCCCTACTATTCGACTAGGCGGGCTGGCCAGTACACTCTCAAATCGCACCAGTGTGAACACCCCTCATGCGAGACCAGACATGCCTGGGCCTGGCTGCACCCCGAAAAATAAAGTGCAAAAATTACAAAAATAGTGGGGTATTAGTTAATATTTTGGCTAAAATACGTAAGCTTGTAACCTGCGCCAAAGGTCCCCACACTTACAAGTCCTACACTACACTACACTACACTAGCCACTAAGGAGACTCAAGGTCTCCAAAAATTCAATATAAACAGCAAAATAAAGACAGCAACACTCACCTGCCCAGATCTCAGCACAAATGCACTACAGGATGCAGCCAGCCCATAAAGCTGCCTTTTTTTTGCTGTTTATATTGAATT
The DNA here is from genome assembly GCA_033576555.1 of Oophaga sylvatica. NCBI lineage: Eukaryota > Metazoa > Chordata > Amphibia > Anura > Dendrobatidae > Oophaga > Oophaga sylvatica. The sequence goes on along the minus strand of JARQOD010000001.1, from coordinate 949,880,112 downwards.
TTTGGAGACCTTGAGTCTCCTTTAGTGGCTTGCTGGATAGTGCAACGTAGTTACTTATTTGTCACAACTAATTATGAGTGAATGTGCAAAACCTTGTATTTGCAGATTTGCAAAAATTTGTCAAGGAAATTAAATTTGCATCAAATGTATTTTATGCAAATAAAATGTACTTTATTATGCTCTGGAGCATTATAAACGTGGGGTAAAAATAATAATAACACTTACCTGGCCCTGGCATTTTGCTGAAATCTTGTAAAGCGAATCACCTAAAATTTGTATTCACACGACTCTGAATTGTTTGTGAAATGCTAGGCAAATTTGGTCATTACTCATCTCTTATCTTAACTGCTGCAAACTAGAGGAGGAGAAATGGAGGAGTTGCCATTAGTCACTGTAGAGATTAAATCTTTAGCTTAAAAAAAATAAAAAATACTTTGACAAATGAAAGCTTCCATCCGGCTGCTACATACAACGCCTCCTCTTTCTCTTTGCACTAACTTTGATACATTTCCTCAAAATATTTATTGATATTATTATTTTTGTCATCATTACATGACAATAATGATTATAATATCACATAACAATTTGAAAATAAGTTCATTCATACTGAGTCAACCGTATCCTTCTTTTACCACCGTGCAGTCTGATACTTATTTTATGTACTTAAACAATTATGTCACATTTACAGCTTAAAAGATACTTTAGCCAAACTCTACAAACCCTATTGAATGCTCCGTGTTATAAGGTAGCCATAAAATGAGCTTCATAAACACGAAGCATTGTGGTCCTGCTTAATGTTTATGTCAATAGTTAAATTAAATGTGACAAGGCTAGTAAGCCTGGGGATTTTCAGCACTGCGTGATTGCCTTGAAGTATTTTGTCTCCCAAGAATCTATTTGGCTCCAATAGCCAACAAAGCTGACTCCATGTTAATCCTGTTGGCTATTTAACAAGAGCTTTAACTAGGAAATGTCCAGCCACCCCGAATGAATGGACGGAGCTATTTTGCCAAGAAGCAATCATCATCTGACGGCACAGAGAAGAATGCTAATTGCATAAAGTATATTGTCTAGATCCTAGGAATAGCTATAATTGTTTCTATTGTCAGTTTGTTCATTTGATACTCTAGAGAGCAAACTAAACTACGACACTTCTTAAGTCTAGTTTTATTTAGTTTCAGTTTATTTTAATGTCAGTGTTTTAATGCAAGAAATATCTATGTATTTTTATTATTCCAATTTGAAATGTTTAAAATTGTTTAACTGTGAGCCCTGTTTGGAGCGAAGCTATGTGCTTACCTTAAGAAGTAATATTATATAATATATTTTATTCTTATTTGGTAACTAATCATTATATACTCATGTTTACATATTGTAACAAATTCTAATATAATTCTATTTTTTTGTTTTCTGAACATATCGAAAAATAGTTAACTGTAAATGGAATATATTAAATTATACATTTTTTTTATTGGTGTGAAATGAACCAACCATTTAAAAAGTATTTTTTATATGTTATAGGAGCTTAAATATCTTGCAGATTGGTGGAGGTACAGGTCCTGAAATCCCAAATAATGACTTAAAATACTGTTTAGAAGTGTGTTGCTCAGCAGGCAGAAGCTCAGGAGCAGGGGCGGACCTACCGCATGTGCAGCCTGTGCAACTGCACCGGGGGCCCAGAGGTAGAGGGGACCCTTGTAGTCAGGGAGTACTGCCAGGGGCCCAGCGTTCTGCTGCTTCAGTAGACAGCTGCTGGCACTGTACTTTAGATGTGTACAAGTGGCGGCAGCCATCCTAGTATTGCAGACACTACCGGCTGTGTGTGTGGGTGTGTCTGCATCACTCTCCCGGAGAGGAGAGCTGAGGTCAGCAGAGCCAGGAGGCTGTGGCAGGAGGTATGTGACGAGGCTCTATCTGATTCCAGCGTCATGTCTTGTTTCTGCAGATGCTCTATCATAGGCACATTGAGATTTATTGCACCATCTTACACTTACATACAAATCGGGTCACTCTGTCAGTGGGGTCACCGGCTCCTGAGTCACCCAATTTGTATGTAAACTCAAGCTGCAGCAATAACTCACAGTGATCCTCAGATAGAGTCTGCAGACACCAGTATACAGTCACCCTGCGTGTCTGACCCTACGCCTGGCTCCAGGACGTCCTGCATTATATATCAGATATAGATATATATTATAATGTGAGGTCCTGCAGCCGGTCAGTGCACAGCCACTGCACATAACACTGTATATATGTGCACATACTATAGAACATAACACCCAGTACAGATATTAGTATACGGCTCGTATACAACAGAGCTGGGCAAAGTGCGGCAATTGGATTGAGTAGCCAAAGGCCTAAAAACACTGGTCCGCAGTCCGCACTATACGGCCGCCCTGCATCCACATTTCACCTCTATCTACATCCTCAGGATGCAGGTAGTGGTGAATATAATGGTGGAAGACGGAACCACCTGCTCCTTCCAAGAATCAGCGTGTGTAACTGACACAGTTGACTTGATGACTAGAATTGAGCGAATTTGCTCAGGTCCCTGCTTATTCGGTAAGCTGTAGCGCTTACCGAATAAGCTGCAGAAGGACCCCAGATACATGGAGCGCTCCCCATAATCAGCTGTTTGGCTCCACAGCTGCATGTGTCGCGGCTGTGTGACAGTCACAGCACATGCATAGATAGCCTGTTTGTTCGGCTCTCCGTGCATGTGTCGTGACTGTCACACAGCCACGACACATGCAAGCTGCAGAGCCGAACAGCTGATCAGCCAGAGCAATCCAGGAAGCCGGGCACCCTCTGCAGCTTATTCGGTAAGCGCTACAGCTTGCCGAATAAGCAGGGACCCAAGCAAATTCTTTCAACTCTAGTGATAATGTCACTATATCGCTTCTGCTGTGTGGAGAGTGAGTGTATGCTGCAAAGACTGGAGCAGAGCATCACGGGAACGGAAGCGAGGTATGTGTGTATTTTTTTCTTTTTTATCCCCTTCAAGACCCTGCCCTTTTTTTGTTTTTGCGTTTTATTTTTGTTCCCCTTCTTCCCAGAGCCATAACTTTTTTATTTTTCCCTCAATATGGCCGTATGAGTTCTTGTTTTTAGTGGGACAAATTGTACTTTTGATAGACACCATTGGTTTTACCATAACGTGTACACAAAAATGGGAAAAAAATTCAAAGTGCTGCAAAATTGCAATAAATGTGCAATCCATGGTTTTTGGGATTTTTATTTACCATATTCACCAAATGCTAAAACTGACCTGGCCTTATGATTCTTCAAGTCATTATGAGATCATAGACACCCAACTTGTCTAGGTTCTTTTTTATTTAAGTGGTAAAAAAAATACAAAGTTTGAAAAAAAAAAAACAATTGCGCCATTTTCCAATACCCATAGCGTCTCCATTTTTCAGGATCTGGGGTCAGGTGGTGGCTATTTTTTTGCATGCTGAGCTGACGTTTTTATTGATACCATTTTGGTGCAGCTACGATCTTTTGATCAATCATTATTGCATTTTAATGCAATGTCGTGGCGACCAAAAAAAGTAATTCTGACGTTTTTACTTTTTTTCTCACTGCGCCGTTTAGCAGTCAGGTTAATCCTTTTTTTATTGACAGATTGACAGATCGGGTGATTCTGAACTCGGCGATACTGATTTTATTTTCATCGTTTTATATTGAATAGGGCGAAACCCCCAAACTATCACACCACTTGCCACTGCTACTGGGCAAGTGGGAAGAGCGAAGCTAAGTGCCAGGATTGGCACATCGTAGAGATGCGCTTTTTCTGGGGCAGCTGAGAGCTGATGTTTTTAGCCCGGGGGACCAGTATCCAGGCCCCTTCTTTAGCTATTAATATCAGCCCGCAACTGTCTGCATAGCCTTTGCTGGTTGTTAATTAAAGGGGACCCTTTGTCACTATTTTAGGGTCCCTCATTTTAGTAGACAGTAAAGGCTAAGTATACAGCTGTGAGCTGATAATAACAGCCTGGGAAGCTCCATGGGTATTACCCCCTTTCCACGCTATAAACATCGGCCCCCAGCCGTCGGCTTTTCCTCTGCTAATTCCGAAAACTACGAGGGAGCCCACGCCATTTTTTTCAGAAAAATAATCTTGTGTTAATTAAATACATGTACAGTAATTTTCACAAACACTGTACTAATTGTATTTGTCACAGACATATACAATACAGTACAGACCAAAAGTTTGGACACACCTTCTTATTTAAAGATTTTTCTGTATTTTCATGACTATGAAAATTGTACATTCATACTGAAGGCATCAAAACTATGAATTAACACATCTGGAATTATATACTTAACAAAAAAGTGTGTAACAATTGAAATTATGTCTTATATTCTAGGTTCTTCAAAGTAGCCACCTTTTGCTTTGATGACTGTTTTGCACACTCTTGGTATTCTCTTGATGAGCTTCACTGGAAATGGTTTTCACTTCACGGGTGTGCCCTGTCAGGTTTAATAAGTGGGATTTCTGGCCTTATAAATGGGGTTTGGGACCATCAGTTGTGTTGTGCAGAAGTCTGGTGGATACACAGCTGATAGTCCTACTGAATAGACTTTTAGAATGTGTATTATGGCAAGAAAAAAGCAGCTAAGTAAAGAAAAACAAGTGGCCATCATTACTTTAACAAATGAAGGTCAGTCAGTCCGAAAAATTGGGAAAACTTTGAAAGTGTCCTCAAGTGCAGTTGCAAAAACCATCAAGCGCTACAAAGAAACTACATGAGGACCGCCCCACGAAAGGAAGACCAAGAGTCACCTCTGCTTCTGAGGATAAGTTTATCTGAGTCACCAGCCTCAGAAATCGCAGGTTTGCAGCAGCTCAGATTAGAGACCAGGTCAATGCCACACAGAGTTCTAGCAGCAGACACATCTCTACAACAACTGTTAGGAGGAGACTTTGTGCAGCAGGCCTTCATGGTAAAATAGCTGCTAGAAAACCACTGCTAAGGACAGGCGACAAGTAGAAGAGACTTGTTTGGGCTAAAGAACACAAAGAATGGACATTAGACCAGTGGAAATCTGTGCTTTGGTCTGATGAGTCCAAATTTGAGATCTTTGGTTCCAACCACCGTGTCTTTGTGCGACGCAGAAAAGGTGAATGGATGGACTCTACATGCCTGGTTCTCACCGTGAAGCATGGAGGAGGAGGTGTGATGGTGTGGGGGTGCTTTACTGGTGACACTGTTGAGGATTTATTCCAAATTGAAGGCATACTGAACCAGCATGGCTACCACAGCATCTTGAAGCGGCATGCTATTCCATCTGGTTTGCGTTTAGTTGGACCATCATTTATTTTTCAACAGGACAATGACCCCAAACACACCTCCAGGCTGTGTAAGGGCTATTTGACCAAGAAGGAGAGTGATGGGGTGCTACGCCAGATGACCAGATCTGAACCCAATCGAGATGGTTTGGGGTGAGCTGGACCGCAGAGTGAAGGCAAAAGGGCCAACACACTTTTTTGTTAAGTATATAATTCCACATGTGTTAATTCATAGTTCTGATGCATTCAGTGTGAATGTACAATTTTCATAGTCATGAAAATACAGAAAAATCTTTAAATGTGAAGGTGTGTCCAAACTTTTGGTCTGTACTGCATATCTACCTATTCTATTTGTATTTACTGTATGTAATCCATCTCTTCTATCCTGTCGGCTCCTGCTGTGATTTTACACTACCATGGCTGCTGAATTGCTGGCTTTTCTTCTATCTATCTACAGTATGTGATATATACATATATACTGTATATATGTACAGTATATGTCACTGACATCTATATATCTATGCATTCTATGTGTATATATCTATTCTATCTATTCTATTCTAACCTGTCACTCTGTGATTTTACTGAATGTGGCACATGAATTGCCAGCTTTTTGGGGACTCTCTATTTTTGATAACTAACCTTCCTAAAGGTGACTGCTGAGGGTTGCAGCCCCCAGCTGTAAGTTTTGACTGGCTGGTTTACCAAAATACAGGGGACTCCATGCAGGTTTTTTTTTAAAGGAAAAAAATTTATTTACAGCGCAGGAGCGGCTGATGAATACTCCTATCGGCTGCTCCTGCTCTCACTGTTATTAGCGGCAGCAAGTGTCAGCTGATGGGAACTGTAGTCCCATCAGCTGACACCAGTGACTCGATGTAAACTTCATACCTCCGATCACAGCTGAGTGCTCACGCTGTCTTCTGACAGTGTGGGAACTGCGGCTCTCTGACCAGTGGGGATGATTTCACCGCCGATCAGAAGTGCTACGCCTGTGTTTCCCATGCTGTCACACAGCTTGGGAAACACCAGCTTTTGTGCTGTGCATGTTCGACTATATTCAGCGATTTAATTGACAACTCAGGCTATGTGCACACGTTCAGGATTTTTCGCGCTTTTTTTTGCGTTTTTTCCATGATTTTCCGCTGCAAAAACGCTTTTAAAAACTTATGCATGAAGCATCCTATTATTTAGAATGAATTCCGCAATTTTTGTGCACATGGTGCGTTTTTACCGCGAAAAAAATGCATCACGGTAAAAAACTCAGCATGTTCATTAATTTTGCTGAAAATTTGTGAATTTCCCGCTATATTGTTGACCCTAGGATGTTCAGGAAAAAAACGCGAAATATCCAAAAAAAAAAAACGTGAATAAAACGCGAAAAAAAACGCGAAATTTCTGCAAACATTCCGCAACGTGTGCACATAGCCTAAATATTGCAAATTCGGTGATCGTGAGCCGAAATGAACATTGAAATATTCGCTCATCTCTAATAGTGAGGACAATCTGGCCTGTTGGTCAGAGTCTGAGGCGCCAGGAGTCCCATTGTCAGATTGCCTTCATTATAAGCGGTGTACCAAGCAGGAAGAGGGCCCAGACATATTTCTTGCACAGGGGCCCCAAGCTGTCACTGTCGGCCCCTGACTGTGTACTTACTCATTTGCTCATTTTGCCTTTGAACCCAGTTAATTATTTTGTTTTCTCTTCTCTATGTATGAACAGGAAGTCTCTTGTCCCCTGCATTCATCATTCCCCTCTTAAACACCTGACCCAGCTGATCCCTCCCTCCCCTGCCAAGAACTTTTACAGTGACTTATGACTCATTCAAGGAAAAATTGACTCCCTGTTTCTACATAGAGCTTAGAAGGATTCAGCTAGTCAATTTTTAATCACATGATTTCATACACCTAATAGAAAAGAGAATAATGAACTGGGTAGAAAGACAAATGATAAATTGTAAGTACACAGTCCTACATAATATGATGATTACAATATCCTAAAAAGTAAAAAATGTTGATGGGAGGAGAAGGAGGAGAGCTTTATAATCTCTGGATAAGTGCACTTCTGAACCATATTCTGAGCCATCAATGAGGTCTCAGGTCATTGAGAGGTAAGGGTATGTTTCCACGGTCAGGAAACATTCCGGATTAGCTGCGTGTTTGACGCTGTGCGTTGGCGCAGCGTTAAACACGCAGCGTCCAGATGTTACAGCATAGTGGAGGGGATTTCAAGAAATCCCGTCTCCACTGTGCTGTAAAACACGCAGGCGGAAGACCTGCGTTTCCGGACATGCGGCGCGTCTTTTCAGACCGCAGCATGTCCTAGCCCGTTGCGGCGACGCTGCGTCGCCGCAACGGAGATAACACAGGGCTATGCAGCTCTGCGATCATTCCGCATGTGTTCCGGAGGTGTCCGGAACAAATCCGGAATGAGCGAGCGTCAAAAAGGGGGCGGGGCTTAGGACGGAGCGGAATTTCCGCTCCGTCAAATGCGCTGTGGTTACGGATCGTGGAACCACAGCCTTAGTCCTTTCTACCATGCCCCACGACTTGGGAATTATACAGCATTGTATTATGATTGTATTATTGCTGTTATTCTGCTACTTAAAAACCTGGGTTAATTTCATGCAGAGAGTAAAAACACCTAGTTTGCTATGCACTTACCAGCAATCCACTCATGTAATCCCTTAAGGACCAGGGGTATTTCCGTTTTTGCATCTCCGTTTTTTGCTCCCCTTCTTCCCAGAACATTAACTTGTTAATTTTTCATTTAAATATGGCCATATGAGGGCTTGTCGGCTTGTTTTTTGGGGGATGAGTTGTACGTTTGAATGACATGATTGGATTTACCAAATAGTGTACTGGAAACCGGGCAAAAAATTCAAAGTGCAATGAAATTGCAAAAAAAGTGCAATTTTACAATTTTTGTTTTTTTGTTTTTTTTTACCATGTTCACTAAATGCTAAAACTGACCCGTCGTTATGATTCTCCAGGTTATTACACGTTCATAGATACCAAACATGTATAGGTTCTTTTTATTGAAGTGGTGAAAAAAAAATCCAAAGTTTGTCATTTGTCATGGGGCTGGGTGAGGGCTTAATTTTTGCGTGCCAAGCTGAGATTTTTATTGATATCATTTTGGTTTAGATACAATCTTTTGATCTCCCATTATTTCATTTTAATGCAATGTTGCGGCATTCAAAAAAAGATAATTCTGACTTTTTGACCTTTTTTTCACGTTATGCCGTTTACCAATCGGATTAACGCTTTATAAATTGATGGATCGGGCGATTCTGAACGTGGCAATACCAAATATGCATATTTTTTTAATTTTTATTTTATTGTTCTATTTTCAATGGGGCAAATTGGGGGTGATTTAAACTTTTAGTCGCTCGTTGCGGATTTGTTGCGTTTCCGCAGCATTTTTTTCAGTGCAGAAATGCTCCAAAAACGCAATGGATTACTAAAGCAAGGTTAATCAATGACAATCCTGAAGTGTTGTGCACATGATCTGGAAATTTCCTTCCTTATTTGCAGCGTTTTATTTTCCACAGCACGTCAATTCTGTTTGCGGATCTGCAGCGTTGTTCATCCATTGACTTCCATTGAGTCAGTCAAATCTGCAGCAAAAAAGCAGGTGTTAAAAGGTTTGTGTATTTGCTGCTGATTTGCTGCCAAAAATTCTGCGGAATTGTCAAAGGAAATTATGTCAGAAGGGGTAAGAGTGTGTGGGCGGAGAATATGTGCGTGTCTGTCTGTGTCTGTCTGCGGGTGTCTGTGTGTGTCTGTGTCTGTCTGCGGGCGTGTGCGGCTGTCTGCGGGTGTGTGCAGCTGTTTGCAAGTGTAGTATGCGGGTGTCTGTCTGCGGGTGTCTGTGTGGGTACAGTCATGGCCAAAAGTTTTGAGAATGACACAAATATTAATTTTTACAAAGTCTACTGCTTCACTTTTTGTAATGGCAATTTGCATATACTCCAGAATGTTATAAAGAGTGATCAGCTTAACAGCAATTACTTGCAAAGTCAATATTTTATCCCCCAAAACACATTTCAACATCATTGCAGCCCTGCCTTAAAAGGACCAGCTAACCTCTTTTCAGTGATTGCTCCATTAACACAGGTGTGGGTGTTGATGAGGACATGGCTGGAGATCAATCTGTCATGATTAAGTAAGAATGACACCACTGGACACTTTAAAAGGAGGCTGGTGCTTGGCATCATTGTTTCTCTTCTGTCAACCATGGTTGTCTCTAAAGAAACACGTGCAGTCATCATTGCAATGCACAAAAATGGCCTAACAGGGAAGAGTATCGCAGCTAGGAAGATTGCACCTCAGTCAACAATCTATCGCATCATCAAGAACTTCAAGGAGAGAGGTTCCATTGTTGCCAAAAAGGCTCCAGGGTGCCCAAGAAAGACCAGCAAGCGCCAGGACCGTCTCTTAAAAGTGTTTCAGCTGTGGGATCGGGCTACCAGCAGTGCAGAGCTTGCTCAGGAATGGCAGCAGGCAGGTGTGAGTGCATCTGCACGCACTGTGAGGCGGAGACTCTTGGAGCAAGGCCTGGTCTCAAGGAGGGCAGCAAAGAAGCCACTTCTCTCCAGAAAAAACATCATGGACAGACTGATATTCTGCAAAAGGTACAGGCAGTGGACTGCTGAGGACTGGGGTAAAGTTATTTTCTCTGATGAATCCCCTTTTCGATTGTTTGGGACATCAGGAAAACGCCTCATTCCGAGAAGACAAGGTGAGCGCTACCACCAGTCTTGTCTCATGCCAACTGTTAAGCATCCTGAAACCATTCATGTGTGGGGTTGCTTCTCAGCCAAGGGAATCGGGTCTCTCACAGTCTTGCCTAAAAACACAGCCATGAATAAAGAATAGTACCAGAATGTCCTCCAAGAGCAACTTCTCCCAACCCTCCAAGAGCAGTTTGGCGATCAACAATGCCTTTTCCAGCATGATGGAGCACCTTGCTATAAAGCAAAGGTGATAACTAAATGGTTCAGGGAACAAAACATAGAGATTTTGGGTCCATGGCCTGGAAACTCCCCAGATCTTAATCCCATTGAGAACTTGTGGTCAATCATCAAGAGACGGGTGGACAAACAAAAACCTAAAAATTCTGACAAAATGAAAGCATTGATTGTGCAAGAATGGACTGCTATCATTCAGGATTTGGTCCAGAAGTTGATTGAGAGCATGCCAGGGAGAATTGCAGAGGTCCTGAAGAAGAAGGGTCAACACTGCAAATATTGACTTGCTGCATTAACTCATTCTAACTGTCAATATAAGTTTTTGTTACTCATATGTTTGCAATTATATTTCTGTCTGTGATAAAAACATCTGTCAAACACACATAAAAACCAGAGGGCAGCAGATCATGTGAAAATATAATATTTGTGTCATTCTCAAAACTTTTGGCCATGACTGTACCCTTTTGATGAACAGACCATAGTGATTGTACTTAGGCATCGCCTGATGGGACTAGTATTCCCATTCGGCTATGTCTGCTGTCACATATAACAGAGACAGCATGAGCCGATGGTAGGAGAATAGTCTCATCATCCGGCGCCTGAGTTCAATTGTAAAAAAAATCAAAACATTGACATAATCACATACATATTCACATACAATATACATACTCTCCGAACACCTAATGCATGACGCCCGCGTCTCCTGCAAGCAATCAAAAATAATCAACCAACATATACTCCCTGTCCGCCGTAGTCCATTTAATACCAAGTGTCCCACGTCGATGTCACCCGGCCTCCGGCGATACACTGATAGGAGGTAATGAGAGTTCACCGGAGTACATCAGCTGATTAGCTCTAGTACTCTCACTTATGGCACCGGTAGTGCCATAAGTGAAAGCACCGGAGCTGATGAACTCCGGTGAATTCTCACAGCAGCGCAGTGATACACTGCGGGAGTGATTACCTCCTGTCAGTGTATCTCCGGAGGCCGGGTAGAGCAGTCATATCTCCCGATGTGACTGTTCTACAAGTGAGATCGCCGTATGATGCCGGGTATTAAATGGACTATGTTGGACAGGATAGTATTATATATTGGTTTATTATTTTTTGATTGCTTGCAGGAGACGAGGGCGTCGGGGGTTAGGCGTTCAGTAAGTATGGTTAATTTAGATTCAGTAATGGAGCCTCTGTTATTATTTCAAATAAAGGACTTTATTCTGGCTGTATGTTTATTTACTATATAACTCTAGGATTAGTAATGGATAGGCGTCCATTACTAACCTATGGGCTTGATGTCACCTGACAATACAAAGATGACATCAAACCCACAAATATGAACCCCACTTGCAACTGCTACAAGGCAAGTGGGAAGACAAAGGCTAAGTGCCAGAAGTGGCACATCTATAAGATGTGTCATTTCTGGGGTGGCTGACAGCTGATGTTTTTAGCCTGGGGGGTGCCAATATACATGGCCCCTTCCTAGGCTATTAATATCAGCCCACAGCTGTCTGCCTAGCCTTTGCTGGTTTGTTTTTATAGGGGGACCCCATGTCAAGTTTTTTCTAGGGTTCCCCTGTAAACTAGTTATTAAAGGCTAAGCAAACATCTGTGAGCTGACATTAATAGCCTGGGAACCTTTATGGCTATTGGCTCCTTCCCAGAAATATAGCATCAGTCCTCAGCTGTCGACTTTCCCTCTGCTGGTTATGAAAATTATGAGGGAGATCACGCAAAATTTTTTAAAAATTATTTAAAAAATAAACAGATATTGCATTTCACGCAGATTCCTGACAGTTGCTGTTTTGTTACCGCATATGTAGGTTAATTATGTTAATGCTCCTATATAGGCATGTGTGTGTGTGTCTTTATTTAACTCTTTATGTACCGTTTTATTAATGAGGGTATCTGGCTGACACCTGTTTATTACTAAACCTCAGTCATGGTATTAATATATATATTCACTTATATTTGTTTTGTGTGTGTAAACATTATAAATTTGAACATGGTATGTAATGATAATATGGTCTTCAATGGAGAATGACAAAGAAGAGGTTGAGCAAGGTAATTGCATCACAATTCTTTTTTTTTTTTAATAATATATCTTTATGTAGCTCTATGGATTTACAAAAACGCATGAAAAAACACATAAAAATCGGCATAAAAAATACAACAAAAATGCGTAAAAACATAAACAATGCACGGATTTTCCACTGCGTTTTTCTGCCAAGAGATTCAGAAACCGTGCAGAAATTTCTGCAAGCAAATCCGCAAAGTGCACACATAGCCTTATGTTTATTAAATATTTTTAAAAACATTATTTTTTCACTTTTTACTACTTTCAGCACTCTCCATGGGAGACTTTGAAGCTGCGATAATTTGATCACCTCTGCTACATAGAGCGGGGCTCACTTGCTAAGCCCTGCCCCATCCTTCTATGATCTATCTCTACTTTTTTGTTTTTTAGAGATGGATATGACCTAGCAACAGGCAGCGATAACAAGTTATAGAGAAAAGAGGCCTGTAGTGGCCAGCACTTTAGTTAATTTTTCCAGGGATACAACATTTTCTGGAAAATAAGTAATTTAAAATTTTTCTATTTTGTACAATATCAAAATGCAGGTAGGTTTATTGAAATGACAGTGACCATTTAATGTGAATCTTATTGCGTAGGTAAGTAATATAGAGGCGCAGATTAAAATAGATATCCAGTATGATGCCTAGTGATAGCACCACAGTGTTACCCTCTCAGATTGTTTGCCCTTTACCTCTATGATCCTTGGTGTCATTGCAGGTATGTGCAGACTCCACTAGATGGCAATAGAGAGGAGGAAGGACTGCACACTCCCAGGGCAGGCTTGCAATCAGCAACAAGACTACCACAGGTGGCAGCAGAGAAGTCAAACAGGCCCAGTCAAGCAACACACTGTAGTGCAGTACAAAATGGAATAAACAAACTCAGGGTCAGAGGCAAGCCGAGGATGTCAGAGCCGATCAGGAGCGGATAAGCCAAAGAAAAAAGACAGAAGCAGGACCGAATATAAGCCGAGTAAAAGACCAGGGAGTCAATGCACTTACAGGGAAACACTGAGTCAGGACAGAGAGAGGGAATAAACAGACACGGGGCAAGTCAGAAATCACAGCAGGACTAATCAGGATATACCTGAGTCAGATACACACGCATAGGCAGAACTATAGCTGACACCGCCTGCAGTATGCATCGGTGATAAATAGTAACCTGAAACCAGACTGAGGCTGAGAAAAGCTAACCCTTGACATGATCAGACCGGAAAAAGTGAACAGGATTCAAAACCCGATCTGGATCATGACACTTGGGTTGACTTCCCACATGATTTCTTCCTAATGTTTAAGGACATGAGGAGTAAAGAAGATCTTTGCAAAGTTTCTCACCATCATGGTTGAAAAGCAATGTCTGACTTTCATTTGTTCATTTTCATAGATTTTTTAGTTATTATTACTTTTTTCAGATTCAAGTTATTTCTGTGACCATTGTGGGTTTTTCTGTCATTAAACGAGTGGTACCAACAATTTTGACCACGTGTGTATATGCTATGATATGTTTATTGTATTGTTTATGTTGTAGATCCAATTTTCTCGTAGCCCTGTAGATATAACCTTATTATTCAATGAAGAAGCTGTATTATTGTATGAGATGTGTTACATATAATGCACAGGATATAGAGTTATATTTTGAGTACAATATGATTTTATTGAAAGCAAGGTGTTGAGGAAAGCAATGTTCTGCTTTTTCTACACATTAAAAAGGCAGAGTCATTTATTTAGTTTTCTGAGGGATTAACTTTACCACTATTTCTATGACCTTGGTGCACATATTTCAGAATGTGTCCATTTGCTGCTGCACATAACAGTCACATTACAAGGTTTCATAGGGTCTGGTTTTAGTGACCACAAAAAAAGACATAAATGCAAGACCCTCTAAACACCGGTTACCCTTATACAATGTATGTCTCCTGAAGTGCCCCCTGGTAATTTCTTATTAATCCAGGGTCAATTTACATGTTTATTAAAAAGTTATTTAAAAGTTTAACTAAAGTGTGTAAAAACAATGCAAATGCTGGTAATTTACACCTTAACCAGGGGCGCCATTCAAGATAAGTCTGGTACATTCTCTAATTCCCTATAGACTTAATTAGGAATGAAATAATATGTTAGTGAGAATCATCTGGGGAGGGAAAGTGTTGTCATGATCTCATTGAGTATGGTCCTCTGTACCATACTCAATGAGGTGTGTTGTAGAAATGAATGATATAAAAAGAGTATATTAAAATGGATTTTCACATTGTTATCATGATGCCATTTTTAAGTTTATTTTTTTAAATTAATTATTAGAAATTATATAAATATTTATTCTAAAGCACTATAAATTAAAAAAAATAATTTGAGTAAAATTTATTTATTTTTCTCATGCACTGGGGGCTGCCATTTTTACTTGCTGGTGTGTAAGTGTCAGAGCACAGTACTTACACATTGCAAATATGGCAGATACATGGCAAATATGGCAAACACAAGCCACAGGAGACTCTGGTTGGTGCCCAATCCTATGTCCTATCCTGCAGCCGAGTCAGCTGTGAATTGTGCACACCCTGTTATATTTTACAGTTGTGGAGTGAGTCTGGTGCCATTATATTATAGCTCAGTGCTATGCAATGAGTTTCAAATTTATACAAGCACAAGTGTATAAGCATATTATTATTATTATTTATTATTATTGTAGCACCATTTATTCCATGGCGCTTTACATGTGAGGAGGGGTATACATAATAAAAAAACAAGTACAATAATCTTAATCAATTACAAGTCATGACTGGTACAGGAGGAGAGAGGACCCTGCCAGTGAGGGCTCACAATCTACAAGGGATGGGTGAGGACACAATAGGTGAGGGTAGAGCTGGTCATGCAGCGGTTTGGTGGATCGGTGGTTACTGCAGGTTATAGGCTTGTCGGAAGAGATAGGTCTTCAGCTTCCTTTTGAGGGTTGCCACTGTAGACAAGGAACTAATATGTTGGGGTAGAGAGTTCCAGAGGAGGGAGGATGAACTTGAGAAATTTTGTATGTGATTGCTGGAAGAAGCGATAAGAGGGAAGTCGAGAAGTAGATCTTGTGAGGATCGAAGGTTTCGTGCTGGTAGGTACCGGTAGATGAGATCACAGATGTATGCCATTATATCCCCATTCCTCCTATAGGAGATGGCAGCACTCTGTTTCTCCTGAATGAATACCCATCGTTGTGGTATTCCTTTTTCTTTGGACACTAGGCACTTTAAAAGCGCTGAGGCAATTTTTGCTTTATGAAATAATGAGCTATATGTGCCTCATGATTGTTATGTTATATCTTCCTCTTAGCAAGAACACTCCCCTGAAATCTCATTATTCAGAAAAGAAACAAATTGGGAAGGATTTTTCATGGGGTATACATCATGAGACCTATACTTTGGTACTGCCCTTGTCGGGGTGGGAGCGCAGAGGGAATGACAGGGCACATAGTTTGGACCAACTGCTTAAGACTGCTGAGGAACTCTTTGGATGTGATGTCCCTTAAAGCTCACATGGGTGCGATCGACACTTTTTGCACTTATTAATGCACTGTGACCCTTTATATTTGTTTGCTGTCCTACTAAGTCTGGTACATAGAATTTAGGTTGCCCATGTGTGGGTCAAGTATTTGTCTCCATTTGTCCCCACGATCGCCCATGCACATGGAGGGTGTGCAGGCGATCGCCGCCGTGTGTCAGCTGATTCTAACAGCTGACACCTGGCACTAAATGCAGAAGAGCACTCACAGATCAATCCCGGCACTTTAACCCACAAAATGCTGTGATCAAACGTGATCGCAGCATTCCAGGAGGTGGCAGAGGGTTGACAGCCCCTCTGTCTTAGGATCGTAGACTCTGTGGCATTGCCATGGTGACCCGATGTCGTCATGACAACATCCGGGTTACCAGACCTAGGAAACGGTAATGTATCAGAAGATACCAGCTGTATATGGTTTTGCTTAAAATTGAAATCTCCGTATATATTTCCGGAGTCACACACTGATAGTCAGCATGTATTTGTCCGTGATACCAGCCGATACACGGTAGTGTGTGAGGAGCGTACAGCTCTATACGGTGTGGGAAAAAATGAACGCTCGGTAACTGTGCAGAAAAAAAGAATAAAAGTATTAGTGCTGTGTAAAAAGCAGTCTGCACAGCAGTGTACACACAGCAATACAGCTATCAGGCAGCCTAATAACCAGCGCTACTGCACACAAGAAAATCCTCCCCGTCACTGCACACTAACTGTACAGCACAATTGCTATCAGCACAAGCACAGAAGAACTTCTCTTTCCTGCCCTAACTCTCTCCCTACTGATAAACAGCGTCAGTAACCTCTCCCTACTGTTAAGATCGGCAGAAGTAAAATGGCGGTCGGCGGTCAGGGCTTTTATAGACACTATGACGCCCCCCAAAGCAAGCCAATCACTGCAATGCCCTTCTCTAAGATGGTGGTGGACGCTGCCCATGTCATCTCATTGCCCACAGTGTACGTCCTTTCTCATTGGCTAAAAAAAGGTGCCTGCAAGCATTATGGGAAAACCGACTTTGGCGCTTGTTTTGCCGAAAGCATGGCCGACTTCACGCTATGGTCGGGTATCACTCGGCGAAACCCGACTTTGGCGAAAATCGGTGACATGAATCTGACCGACCTGTTTCGCTCAATTCTAGTTATCATTTACTGGTTGCTCAATGGCACATCATATTGCAGTCTTAAATGTTTGTTTAGTATTTATCGTCATGCATATCCAGCGTTATGTACTGTATGGTATGTTATGCTGTTTACCGATCAGATTAATTGATTTTATATTTTGATAGATCGGGCATTTCTGAACGCGGCGATACCAAATGTGTGTATATATATATTTTTTTAACCCTTAATTTTCAATGGGGCGAAAGGGGGGTGATTTGAACTTTTAGGTTTTTTTTTTTTTTTTTATTAATTTTTTAAATGTTAGTGATTAAACTTTAGTGGTTTTTGTGTGTACAATATTGTGGAAAATGAGAAACATGGAATAATTCAAATGCCTTGAGCAAGTGGTAAATCTAAATTTAATGTCAACATGTTTTACATGGTGAATCCTTATGCAAAAAGGAACAAATTTGAGGGGTAAGACTTACCAATTTGCAAAGTTCATTTTTCCTTGGCACCCTAGTGTACACATTTCCAAAAATTATTGCCATACACCACCAAAGTGGCATACATTTCCCGAGTGTAGAAATAGTATAATGGTGCTCTGTTATCACTTCCACTACAGGCGACCCATTAGATAGAGACTACAGTTGAGCGAAACAGATTGGTCAGATACAAAAAAGACCGACTTTCGCCAAAGTGTGAGGTCGGCCATGCGTTCGGCGACCCGAGCGCCAAAGTCGGGTTTCCCATAATGCTTGCAGGCGCATTTTCTCAGCCAATGAGAAAGGATGCACACTGTGGGCAACGGGATGACATGCGCAGCGGACACCACCTTCTTAGAGAAGGGCATTGCAGTGATTGACTTGCTTTGTGTGGCGTCACAGTGCCTATAAAAGCCCTCACCGCCGACCACCATTTTACTTCTGCCAATCTTAGCGTAAGGAGAGGTTGCTGCCGCTGTTTCTCAGTAGGGAGAGCGTTAGGCAGGAAAAAAAAAACTTATTCTGTGCTTGTGCTGTTAGCGATTAGCTGTACAGTTAGTGTACAGTGACAGGGGAGGATTTTGTTGTGGGCAGCAGCGCTGGTTATTAGACTGCCTGCCAGTGAGAGGGGAGGAATTTCTTGTGTGCAGCAGCAGAGCTGATTATTAGGCTGCCTGCTAGCTGTATTGCTGTGTGTACAATGCTGTGCAGAGTGCTTTTTAACATAGCACCTACACAGCACTAATACTTTTATTCTTTTTTTCTGCACAGTTACTGAGCGTTAATTTTTCCCCACACCGTATAGAGCTGTACGCTCCTCACACACTACCGTGTACCGGCTGGTATCATGGACAAATACATGCTGACTATATGTGTGTGACTCCGGAAATATATACGGAGATTTCAATTTTCCCCAAAACCGTATACAGCTGGTATCTTCTGATACAGTACCGTTTTTCTGCCTTCTGTATTACGGTCAAATCCATACTGAGAGAGCGTCTGTGTGTGCCTCTGGAAATATATACAGAGATTTAATTTTTCACCAAAACCGCATACAGCTGGTATCTTCTGATACAGTACTGTTTTTCTGCCTTCTGTATTACGGTCAAATCCATACTGAGAGAGCGCTGTGTGTTACTCCGGAAATATATACGGAGGTTTAAAATTACCCCAACAATGTATACAGCTGTACGCTACTGATACAGTACACTTTTTCTGCTTTTCATATTCTGATCTACTCCATACTGAGCCTGTGAGCGTCTGTCTGTTACTCCGGAAATATATACGGAGATTTAAAATGACCCCAACACTGTATACAGCTGTACGCTTCTAATACATTACCCTTTTTCTACTTTTTATATTCTGGTTAGATCCATGCTGAGCCTGTGAGAATCTGTCTGTTACTCTGGAAAAATATACAGAGATTTAAAATTACCCCAGCACTGTATACGGCTGTACGCTTCTAATACATCACACTTTTTTGCTTTTTATATTCTGGTGTAATCCATACTGAGCCTGTGAGAGTCTGTGTCTGACTCTGGAAATATATACTGAGATTTAAAATTACCTCAACACTATATACAGCTGTACGCTTCTGATACATTACCCTTTTTCTAGTTTATATATTCTGGTCTAATCCATACTGAGCCTGTGAGATTCTGTGTCTGTTACTCCACAAATATATACGGAGATTTAAATTTTTCACCTTCACCGTATACAGCTGTACGCTTCTGATACAGTACCATATATCTGCTGGTATTTTGGGTACATTTTCACAAACATGAGGAAGTATGGTGGAAGAGACCGCGGACGTGAGTGTGGGGGCCAGCTGGTACTGATGGTGGTGGTGGTGCATCTGCTGGTAGTGCCAAAAGCACATTAGCACCTAAGGCAGGAGGTGTTGATCCTGCGTCATCGTCTGGCTCCAGAAGGCCTGGAAGGCTCCCTTTTCTGGGAGTAGGTTTACAGGTTTTAGAGCCGGAGCATCAGGATCAGGTTTTGGCTTACATTGCCGAAACAGCCTCCAGCTCTATCGCTTCCTCTTCTGAAGTTTCAAAAACTCCAAACAATGAGTCGTCAGTGCAGGCTTCTGGTCAGGAACACAGCCTTTCCTTGAGTCCTTCACCCCCACCATGATGAAACTCAGGTGCCCCTTCCTGCATACTATACGACCTTACACGGTGATACAGAGGAAGGTGGCGATGAAATTGAAGAGGAGGTGATGGATGACCCAGTTGTTGACCCGGATTGGCATCCAGTGGGAGAAGAGGGTGCCGCTGGCAATAACTCAGAAGAGGAGGAGGATCCGCAGCAGGTATCGACATCGCAGCTGGGGTTATCTGGCAGGCCCGTAGCAGTCCAAAAACATGTTGAAAAAACATAAAGAGTTGCAGAACAGCTTGGCCAGACGGTCAAATTAGCACAGCGTGCAAGCCCTGAGAATTTACCCATAGTAGGAAGAGTGCAGTGTGGCACTTTTTTGACCAAAATCCTATTGATGAGGCAAAGGTTATCTGTAAGAAGTGCGGAAGGACCTTTAGCCGAGGGAAAAATCTCAGAAATTTGAATATCAGTTGCATGCTTAGACATTTAATGAACATGCACTTGCAAGCATGGACAGACTACAAAACCTCAGGTAGCACATATGCACCTGCTCCGACTGAAGTTAGCCAGCAATGCTCCATCGCTTCCCCCACTGTAAACCTACCAGTTAGCACACCACCAGCAAGAAATGGGAATCATAATGTTTTTGCAAAGAAAGACTGAATCTAGGCCATCACCACCACCACCACCATCACCAACCCCCTCTCAGTCCGTCATGTCCACCGCTAGTTCCCCCATATGCAGCTCTCAAGTCCAGCTCACCCTACCAGACACTTTGAGTAGGACAAGAAAGTACTCATCCTCTCATCCGCATACACTGGCTTTGAACGCCTACATTGCCAAACTGATCTCATTAGAGTTGATACCCTTCCATTTGGTTGAAAGCGCAGCGTTCAGAGACCTCATGGCCTATGCTGCCCACGATATGATCTACCCAGTCGCCACTTCATTTCTCAAAAAGCCATCCCTGCCCTCCACCTGCATGTGAAAGACCGCATTGTGCATGCACTCAAACAATCAGTGAGTGGAAAGGTGCACCTCCCAACAGATGCATGGGCCAGTAGGCATGGCCAGGGCCATTACGTGTCCATCACTGCGCACTGGGTTAATGTGGTGGATGCAGTGGTGGTGGGACAGTGCTGCCTAGCCCACGGTATAGGCAACAGTTGGCTGTAGGCGTTCGACCCTCCTCCTCTTCCAGCGAAAGCTCATCAACAGAGCCAGTTGCATGAGCACTCCATCCGTAGCTGCCAGTGTTGCACACGAGGTGTCCCACTATCGAACAGCTGGTGGTAAACGTCAACAGGCTGTTTTAAAAATGATGTCTTTGTGCGACAACAAACACAACGCGGAGGTACTGGCCGACTACTTGCAGCGAGAAACTGAATATGACTGGGCAGTCTACATCTTGAGACAGGCAAGGTAGTCAGTGATAACGGCCGTAATTTTGTGGCGGCCATAGCCCTGGCAAAAGTCAGACACGTACCTTGCCTGGCTCACACCTTGAACCTGGTGGTGCAGTTTATCTTAAATAATTATCCAGAGTTAACAGCCCTGCTCCATAAAGTGTGAAGACTGTGCTCGCACATCCGTCGCTCACCCGTAGACTCCAGTCGTATGCAGAGGCTGCAGCGATCGCTCCACCTCCCCAAGCACCACCTAATCATAGACGTTGCAACAAGGTGGAATTCCACCATGTACATGGTTGAGAGGCTGTGCAAACAGAGGCAGGCTGTAATGCATTTATGGGAGGATACACGGGCAGGCAGTTTGAGGGTAGACATGGAGTTGTCGGGTGTGCAGTGGTCAAAGCTGAAAGACCTCTGTAAAGTCCTTCAGTGTTTTGAGGAATGCACATGGCTGGTAAGCGCAGACGACGCCATCATAAGCATGAGCATCCCACTTATGCGTCTGCTCATGCAAACTTCGACGCACATTAAGGATCAGGCATCTGCAGCGGAGGAGGAAGAGGAGGAGGGAAGTCTTGATGACAGTCAGCCATTGTCTACTCAGGGAACTGTCCTGGACGAGGTGAAGGAAAAAAAGGAGGAGGAGGATGAGGGGGATGATTATTTTGGGAGGAGGATGCTTCTCAGGGGGCAAGAGAAAATGTTGGCTTGCTAAGGTCAGCTACAGGGTTTGTGCGTGACTGGAGGGATGTGGATTTGGCAGAAAGTGCTCCTCCACCCACCACTGGCAGTGTGTTATGAATGTGCTAGAGATGGTTTCTTAGCAGAGGCTCCCTCTGGTGGTTACAGACAGTACTGAAACTTTCAGCGAGGAATGGCAATCTGGGATCACGGACTGGACTGATATAAGGGAGGTTCCCTCCCATGATGGTCGCCGATGATCAATTGTTCTTGTCTCAATTGTGGTTCCTGGTTCATTTGGAAGTTTGCTGGAGTCCTGCCTGCATCATCTGCTTTCAGATAAGATATTCTCTGCTTTTCTTTTTGTGCTTGCTTTTTGCATAGTTTTCTGCACTTTTTTGGAGGTCAGCCGGGTCCCCTCCTGGGGCCTGTGCTCCTCTCAGTTTATCTGTAGCCACTGTTATTTGTTCATTTGCTTTTTCCTGTTCTTTCAGTGGCTGCGGCTTAATTTTGTTACACCAGAGATCTGATTTAGGTGGTGGAGATCGTGTGATCTCAGTTGTTTTTGCAATCAGAAGAGTTGGTATTTTTTAGGGTTTTTTGTTGGATTGCAGTCAGGATTCTTTCCTGTACTTTTATTTCTAGACAGATTGGGCCCCAGCATTTGCTCATTCTATTTTCTGTCTGTGTCCGTGCTCTCTTCTTGTCAAACCGCCATTACATGTTTGGGGGCTTCCTATTTTCTTTGGGGATCTGCTCCGGGGCAAATAGCTTTCATCTTTCTGCCTTTAGGTGTAGTTATCTCTCAGGCTGTGACGAGGCGTCGAGGATCAACGTAGGAATGCTCCACGGCTACCTCTAGTTGCGTGGTTAGTTCAGGTTACTGCAATCCAATAGGTTCCAGCCTCTCTGGTGTATTGACGTTTTTTGCTTTTTCTCCTCAGCTACCTAAAGATAACAGCAGTGCATCATTGACACCTGGAACATTGGCCCACATGAGTGATTATGCCTTGCGGATCCTAAAAAGGGACCCCCGCATTGCCAAAATTATGAAGGATGACGACTACTGGTTGGTCAGCATCCTCGATCCACGCTATAAAAGCAAATTACAGAACATCATGCCACAAGAGAACCTAGAGCTAGTATTGGCGAACAAACAAGCAACTCTGGTTAACCGTTTGTTAGAGGCATTCCCAGCACACAGCAGCGATGCAGGTTCTACCATGAGCCGTACTGGGCCAAATGGAAGAGGTGTTCGTGGTGCACACAGCCGAAGTGGCGTTGGAGACAGGGGTTTCATGACCATGTTGTGGACTGATTTCTCGAGTAACGCTCACACGACTGGTAATACGGAATCGATTGCAACAGACAGGAGACAGCAGTTGTCAACTATGGTTAAAAATTACCTCTCCTCCCCTATCAATGCTCTCCCTCACAGTTCATTCCCCTTTGACTACTGGGCCTGTAAACTGGACACCTGGCCTGAATTGTCACAATATGCCTTACAGGAGCTTGCTTTCCCTGCTGGTAGTGTGCTATCAGAAAGAGTCTTCAGTGCTGCTGGATCAATCCTGACAGAAAGAAGGACCCGTCTGTCGACCCAAAATGTTGATGATCTAACTTTCATTAAAATGAACCATGCATGGGTTTCAAAGGATTTTGTCCCACCTTCCCTGATGACACATAGGTTGCCAGCAAAATGGCTCGCTTTGTCCTCCTCTTCCTCGGACTTCTCCAATTTCTCCATTTGTAGCTGCTGAACTTCCAGCCTACACCTCAACATATGTCAGTTTTTCCACCTCCCTAACTGGGCTGTCCCCCCCCTGGGACGGGGTCACCACCTGGCGCACCCGGGTAAGTGCCAGTGCCCTGAGCAGGTGGTGTGGCCCACTCTTGGGCGACGGCACTGGCACAGGGCCCCTTATAGTACGCAAAAGTGTCTCTGACGTTGGGGGGGCCCACTCACCATCAGACGCACCGGCGTACTATGAGGGGCCCTGTGCCAGTGCCAGCGCCCATGAGTGGGCCCCCCTGCTTGCTCAGGGCCCCAGCACTTGCAATACTTACCTCTCCCTACTCCACCGCTGTGGAGTCTGGGCAGTTAAATCCTTCACAGGGACGGCCACTGCAAATTTGGTGAAATGATCGATGATGGTTAAGACGTAGCTATGGCCTGTCCTGCTGGGCTCTACCTTCAGATGATCAATGGATACCATTTCTAATGGACGTCGACTCACAATCGGATGCAGTGGTGCTTTCTGATCAGCTTTCACAGTTTTCCTAGTCACAGATGTGTGACATTCCTGGCACCATTTTTCAATGTCTCCTCTCATGCCAATCCAATAGAATCGCCTACGGCCTGTGGCTTCTGTCTTTTGCACTCCAAAGTGACCAGACTGATAATGATAGGCAGTGAGGACCATGTCTAGATCTCTCCTTGGGATCACAATTTGATGGAGACGACTAACGGTGATGGGATCCACGCTACTGCCATACAGCAACCCTCTCTTCACAAAGAACCGTTTTCGCTGTCTCCACAGACAAATTACTTGAAAGTCAGCATCGCCTCTGCGAATTCTTCCCATGATTAGGAATTCCCAAATTTCATCAATCAATCTACTTTCAGTCTGTACTTGTATCCATCTAATTTCCTGTAGCGGAGAGTCTGGACTGGCTTACTGGGACTGAAATATATACGAAGATTTAAAAGTACCCCAACTCTGTATACAGCTGTACGCTTCTAAAACATTACCATTTTTCTACTTTTTATATTCTGGTGTAATCCATGCTGATCCTGTGAGAGTCTGTGTCTGACTCTGTAAAAATATACGGAGATTTAAAATTTCCCTAACACTGTATACAGCTGTACGCTTCTAATACATTACCCTTTTTCTACTTTTTATATTCTCGTGTAATCCATACTGAGCCTGTGAGAGTCTGTGTCTGACTCTGGACATATATAAGGAGATGTAAAATTACCCCAACACTGTATACAGCTATACGCTTCTGATACAGTATACTTTTTCAACTTTTTATATTGTGGTGTAATCCATACTGAGCCTGTGAGAGTCTGTGTCTGACTCAGAAAATATATATGGAGATTTAAAATTACCTCAAAACTGTATACAGCTGTACGCTTCTGATACAATAACCTTTTCCTACTTTTAATTTTCTGGTATGATCCATACTGAGCCTGTCAGTGTCAGTCTGTTACTCCAGAAATATATACGGAGATTTACAATTACCCCTAGACTGTATACAGCTGTACGCTTGTGATACAGTACCCTTTTTGCCAGAAAGTCCTCTTCCACCCACCACTCTAAGTGCATCATTGACACCTGTAACATTGGCCCACATGTGTGATTATTTCTTGCGGATCTGCTTTTTATATTCTGATGTGATCCATACTGAGCCTGTCAGAGTGTGTCTGTTACTCCGGAACTATATACGGAGATTTAAAAATTACCCAACACTGTATACAGCTGTATGCTTCTGATACATCACGCTTTTTCTACTTTTTATATTCTGGTGTGATCCATACTGAGCCTGTGAAAGTCTATTTCTGACTCTGTAAAAATATAGGGAGATTTAAAATTACCCCAACACTGTATACAGCTGTACGCTTCTGATACAGTACACTTTTTCAACTTTTTATATTGTGGTGTAAACCATACTGAGCCTGTGAGAGTCTGTGTCTGACTCAGGAAATATATACGGAGTTTTAAAATTACCCCAACACTGTATACAGCTGTATGCTTCTGATACAATAACCTTTTTCTACTTTATATTTTCTGGTGTGATCCATACTGAGCCTGTGAGCGTCTGTCTGTTACTTCGGAAATATATATGGAGATTTACAATTACCCCTAGACTGTATACAGCTGTACGCTTGTGATACAGTACCATTTTTGCCAGAAAGTCCTCCTCCACCCACCACTCTAAGTGCATCATTGACACCTCGAACATTGGCCCACATGTGTGATTATTTCTTGCCGATCTGCTTTTTATATTCTGGTGTGATCCATACTGAGCCTGTGAGAGTGTGTCTATTACTCCGGAAATATATACGGAGATTTAAAAATTACCCCAACACTGTATACAGCTGTACTCTTCTATTACATTCCCCTTTTTCTACTTTTTATATTCTGGTGTGATCCATACTGAGCCTGGGAGAGTCTGTGTCTGACTCTGGAAAAATATACAGAGATTTAAAATTACCCCAACACTGTAAACAGCTGTGCGCTTCTAATACATTACCCTTTTTCTACTTTTTATATTCTCGTGTAATCCATACTGAGCCTGTGAGAGTCTGTGTCTGACTCAGGAAATATATACGGAGATGTAAAATTACCCCAACACTGTATACAGCTGTACGCTTCTGATACAGTACACTTTTTTCTACTTTATATACTGTGGTGTAATCCATACTGAGCCTGTGAGAGTCTGTGTCTGACTCAGGAAATATATACGGAGATTTAAAATTACCTCAACACAGTATACAGCTGTACGCTTCTGAAACAATACCCTTTTTCTACTTTTTGTATTCTGTTGTGATCTATATTGAGCCTGTTGAGCGTCTGTCTGTTACTCTGGAAATATATACGGAAATTTACAATTACCTCTAGACTGTATACAGCTGTACGCTTGTGATACAGTACCCTTTTTGCCAGAATGTCCTCCTCCACCCACCACTCTAAGTGCATCATTGACACCTGGAACATTGGCCCACATGTGTGATTATTTCTTGCGGATCTGCTATTTATATTCTGGTGTGATCGATGCTGAGCCTGTCAGAGTGTGTCTGTTACTCTGGAAATATATACGGAGATTTAAACATTACCCCAACACTGTATACAGCTGTACGCTTCTGATACAGTACACTTTTTCTACTTTTTATATTCTGGTGTGATCCATACTGAGCCTGTGAGAGTCTGTGTCTGACTCTGGAAAAATAAACAGAGATTTAAAATTACCCCAACACTGTATACAGCTGTACGCTTCTAATACATTACCCTTTTTCTACTTTTTATATTCTCGTGTAATCCATACTGAGCCTGTGAGAGTCTGTGTCTGACTCTGGAAAAATATACGGAGATTTAAAATTACCCCAACACTGTATACAGCTGTATGCTTCTGATACATTACCCTTTTTGCTACTTTTTATATTCTCGTGTAATCCATACTGAGCCTGTGAGAGTCTGTGTCTGAATCTGGACATATATAAGGAGATGTAAATTTACCCCAACACTGTATACAGCTGTACGCTTCTGATACAGTATACTTTTTCAACTTTTTATATTGTGGTGTAATCCATACTGAGCCTGTGAGAGTCTGTTTCTGACTCAGAAAATATATACGGAGATTTAAAATTACCCCAAAACTGTATACAGCTGTACGCTTCTGATACATCACGCTTTTTCTACTTTTTATATTCTGGTGTGAACCATACTGAGCTTGTGAGAGTCTATTTCTGACTCTGGAAAAATTTACGGAGATTTAAAATTACCCCAACACTGTATACAGCTGTACTCTTCTAATACAGTACCCTTTTTCTACTTTTTATATTCTGGTGTAATCTATGCTGAGCCTGTGAGAGTCTGTGTCTGACTCAGGAAATATATACGGAGATTTAAAATTACCCCAACACTGTATACAGCTGTACGCTTCTGATACAATACCCTTTTTCTCCTTTTTATATTCTGGTGTGATCCATACTGAGCCTGTGAGCGTCTGTCTGTTACTCCGGAAATATATACGGAGATTTACAATTACCCTTACACTGTATACAGCTGTACGCTTGTGATACAGTACCCTTTTTGCCAGAAAGTACTCCTCCACCCACCACTCTAAGTGCGTCATTGACATGTGGAACATTGGCCCACATGTGTGATTATTTCTTGCGGATCTGCTTTTTATATTCTTGTCTAATCCATACTGATAAATATAAACATGAATAACAAAGTGTATACACACCATTAATATAGTAAAATATAAATTTTTTTAGTATCAAAGAAAAAACTTTTTATACAAAAATACAAAATCGCCTATAAGGCACAGATAAGGGAAAAGACAAGCGACCATATATAGTGTTGCGGTCCATAATGTCACGAGGTGGGGGGTAATGCTAGAAATGATATATATACATAGGTATAGCCTGCTAAATGGTGACAGTCAAGGATATATAAAGTACTATGTGTATATAGGGCTATATTTCCAAAAGTAGAGCTGAGTCACAATAGTATATGTTAAGCGGTGACATCACCCGGTAACTTCAGCTACAACACTATACACATGAAAGCACAAAGATCATAGTAGACCATAGCAGAGATTATAGTGGTATTTCAAAAGCATCCACACTCACCCATAGTGCCTCGTTTCAGTAAACACGTTAGCCCCAACGCGCGTTTCGCGTGGGCTTCTTTGGGGGGGCCGTCCATACTGAGCCTGTGAGCATCTTTGTCTAACTCCTGAAATATATACGGAGATTTACAGTATTTTCACTATACTATATATAACTTGTCTCTGGTGAAACAGTACCCTGTTTCAGCTTTTTATATTCTTGTCTACTCATACTGAGCCTGAGAGCATCTGTGTCTGACTCCTGAAATATATACGGAGATTTACAATATTTTCACTATTCTATATACACCTGTTATCTGATGATACAGTACCCTGTTTCAGCTTTTTATATTCTTGTCTAATCCATACTGAGCCTGTGAGCATCTGTCTGTTACTCCTGAAATATATATGGAGATTTACAATATTTTCACTATACTATATACACCTGGTATCTGGTGATACAGTACCCTGTTTCAGCTTTTGATATTCTTGTCTAATCCATACTGAGCCTGTGAGCGTCTGTCTGTTACTCCGGAAATATATACGGAGATTTACAATATTTTCACTATACTATATACACCTGGTAACTGTTGATGCAGTACCCTTTTTCAGGTTTTCATATTGTGGTCTAATCCATACTGAGACTGTGAGCGCCTGTCTGTTACTCCGGAAATATATATGGAGATTTAAAAATTACCCCTACACTGTATACAGCTGTACGCTTGTGATACAGTACCCTTTTTGCCCTCCCGAAAGTACTCCTCCACCAACCACTCTAAGTACATCATTGACACCTGGAACATTGGCCCACATGTGTGATTATTTCTTGCGGATCTGCTTTTTATATTCTTGTTTAATTCATACTGAGCTTGTGAGCGTCTATCTGTTACTCCGGAAATATATACGGAGATTTACAATTACCCTTTTTGGCAGAAAGTCCTCCTCCACCCACCACTCTAAGTGCATCATTAACCCCTGGAACATTGGCCCACATGTGTGATTATGTCTTGCGGATCCTAAAATGGGACCCCCGCATTGCCAAAATTATGAAGGATGACGACTACTGGTTGGCCAGCATCCTCGATCCATGCTATAAAGGCAAATTACAGAACATCATGCCACAAGAGAACCTAGAGCTAGTATTGGCGAACAAACAAGCAACTCTGGTAAACCATTTGTTAGAGGCATTCCCAGCACATAGCAGCGGTGCAGGTTCTACCACGAGCCGTACTGGGCAAAATGGAAAAGGTGTTCGTGGTGCACACAGCCGAAGTGGCGTTGGAGACAGGGGTTGCATGACCATGTTGTGGACGGATTTCTCGAGTAACGCTCACACGACTGGTAATAATGAATCAATTGCAACAGACAGGAGACAGCAGTTGTCAACTATGGTTAAAAATTACCTCTCCTCCCCTATCGATGTTCTCCCTCACAGTTCATTCCCCTTTGACTACTGGGCCTGTAAACTGGACACCTGGCCTCAATTGGCACAATATGCCTTACAGGAGCTCGCTTGTCCTGATGGTATTATGCTATCAGAAAGAGTCTTCAGTGCTGCTGGATCGATCCTGACAGAAAGAAGGACCCGGCTGTCGACCCAAAATGTAGGTGATCTCACCTTCATTAAAATGAACCATGCCTGGCTTTCAAAGAATTTTGTCCCACCTTCCCCTGGTGACACATAGGTTGCCAGCAAAATGGCTCTGCTTTGTCCTCCTCTTCCTCCGGCTTCTCCAACTCTTCCATTTGCAGTAGCTAAACGTCCAGCCTACATCTCAACATATGCCAGTTTTTCCACCTCCCTAACTGATTTCCCCCCCCCAGGGCCGGCTTCAGCACCTGGCGCACCTGGGCAAGTGCCGATTCCCTGAGCAGGTGGGGGGGGCCGACTAATGGGTGACGGCACTGGCACAGGGCCCCTCATGGTACGCTAAAGTGTCTCTGATGGTGGGGGGGCCCACTCGCCTTTAGACACACTGGCGTACTATGAGGGGCCCTGTGCCAGTGCCGTCGCCCATGAGTGGGCCCCCCTGCTTGCTCAGGGCCACAGCACTTGCAAAACTTACCTCTCCCTGCTCCACAGCTGTGACGTCTTCCGTGTTTCCTGACAGTGATATTCAGGTCAGAGAGCGAGATGACGTCACGTCTGTATGCCCTCTGCCTAAACAGTCCAAGTGCAGAGAGCTGGAAGATGGCGACGCTAAGGAGTCCAAAGTAAAGCAGTGCCCAGTGAGGAGAGGTATTTCATTTTTTTAATGTTGGGAGCAATATATGTGGAGCATTATACACTGGAGAATGATATATGGGGCCCATCATAGACTTGAGCATCATCCATGAGGCCCATCATATACTGGAGCATTCCAAATGGGGGACATCAGACACTGGAGCAGCATTTACGGGGCCCATTGTTCACTGGAGCATTATAAATGGGGCCCACTATATATGGAGCATTATATTGGCCCATAAGACACTGCAGCATCATCCATGGGGCCCATCATATACTGGAGCATTCTAAATGGGGCAGATAAGACACAGGAGCAGCATCTATGAGGTCCATTATACACTGGAGCTTTAAAAATGGGGCCCATTATATATGGAGCATTATTTTGGCCCATAAGACACTGGAGCATCATCCATGGGGCCCATCATATACTGGAGCATTCTAAATGGGGCATATCAGACACTGGAGCAGCATATCCGGGGCCCATTACACACTGGAGCATTATAAATGGGGCCCATTATATATGAAGCATTATATTGGCCCATCATACACTGGAGCATCATCCATGGGGCCCATCATATACTGGAGCATCATATGGGGTTCATTATTTATGGGGCAGCATATAGGGTATGGAGCATCATATGGAGCACATATGGGGCCTATTCTGTATGGAGCATTATATGGAGCCCATTCTGTATGGAGCAATATATGGGGCCCATCATATACTGTATGGAGCTTTATATGCGACTCATTATACTGTATGGAGAAATATGTGAGGCTCATTCTACGCTATGGGGACCGTCCTATACTGTATGGCACATTACATGGGGACCATGATATACTGGAGCATTATGTGGAGCTCATCATATACTGTATGGAACATTATATGGAACAATTATGTATGGAGCAATATATGGGGCTCATTAGTCTGTATGGCGCACTATGTGATGGCCATAATACTGTGTGGAGGAATATACTGTACGGTTTTTTGAGCTATTGTAGAATTTACAATAGATATCAGTCATGTAATGTAAGAAGTGAAGTATTTGGCATTGTACTATACCTATATTTCTGTGCCGTATCGGAGCATCATGAATTGTGGTATGTGTTAAAGGGTTGCACTGACACTCTTTGGCCTGGGGCCCACGAAAACCTGGAGCCAGCCCAACCCCCCCACAACTTTAGCCAAATAACCCCCAGTATTCAATGCGTAACTATTATTATAAAGTAAATGAAGGTTGCCAAGCTTAAGTAATAAGAATTGATGTCGTTGGCATTGAAATGGGAACTGTAAGTGCGTTTACTGTCCTCCACTCCCTGCCGACTTTGCTCCACCTTTGACTTGCATTGGGTTTCGTGTTTCAGTCGGACCTCCAACTTTTCACGATAGTCGGCCGATTTCGTTCGACTCGACTTTTGAGAAAGTCGGGTTTCATGAAACCCGACTCGACCCTAAAAAAGGCAAAGTCGCTCATCTGTAATAGAGATCCAACTTGGAGTCTCTACATTACCAAAAATTATTGTCACACACCACTAAAGTGGCATCAATTTCCCCCATTGTACAATGAGCCTCTGATAACATTGTTAGACCACCAAGGCACTTGTTAGTAATATCAGCAGTAGTACCAACAGCAGCAACAGAAGCCATAACAAAGGAGTCACAGACTGCAATAATGCGAGATAAATGCAGCACACTGAAAACTGCACTGTCTGCAACTATGGTGCAAAAGTCAAGATCCATGACTTGTTCATCTTGATGAAAGTTAGACGGTCTACACTTTCAGGGGACAGCTGGATGCGCTTATCCATCAGGACACCACCAGCAGAGCTAAAAACATGTTCTGAGAGAACACTGGCTGCCAGACATGATAAAACCTCCAAGACTAGATCAAATTGCAAAATAGGTCCACCATACTCTCCAGTCATTCACTATGTGTCAGACTTGTACTCTGCTCTGCTGGTGCATGGTATGATTAGAAAATGTGTGAAATGACTCACAGAAATTACTTCTGCCACTTACACTGCCGCTGATGCTAATGTTTTTATGTTGATGTTCCTGGGGTTGGAAGTCTAGAACTGTGATGCACACTGTGTGCCTCACTAATTTCTTGGGGTAAACCACTCTTAAGATTGTCTATAAGTGTATTTCAATACTCCAGGGGGGGAAGGATCTGACAAAGTTTACTCTTGTACCATGAATCTAACAGAGTGGCAACCCATTAGTCAGCAATATTTCTAGTCCTAACGATACAGGCATGATTTTGCAGATAGTGCAGCAAGAAGGTACATATGTTTTGGGTGATTCCATGAGATCCAAATCCATGGTTTGTTGGTTGCAGGGTATACTCAAGCTTGCTTCCTCCATCCCCTCCCGCTAACCTCGGACAATAGAGAGGTGATCATTATCCTCTTCATCTCCTGACTGTTGCACACCCATCACCTCTTCCTCCTCATCCTCCTCCCCTGGTTCTCAGCTCATGCACCTTCAGTAACAGTTTGTCTTTTACCATGAGCCCCCCTCGATCGCTGTAATTTTCACTCCCAACGCACCTGACTGTGCGACGACAGTCCAAAACTTAGAGGCAGGGTTATCCCTTCCTCATCCTCTTCTGCTTTCTCCTTTTCCTCTGGGACTGCCATCTCCTTCCTCGGAATAGTGATGCTGCTGATGGAACCATTGTCGCTAACTATCTTAGTATCCATTTCTAAAGGGTGCAGAGGTCCTTCATCTGTGTCCACTCCGCAAGCGTGAATTGCTCCATGTCCAGACTGTGTTGGCCTTGCTGTGTAAAAGGACTTACTGCACCAGAGCTTGTCGCTGCTACCACAGTTGCTGCAACATGTGCATAGATGAATTCCACCATGTCGAAACATAGCAAATCAAGTGGTTAACCAGTAGGCTATAAGACCTCTGTAGCGATGCAAGTCGATGACCTGTGGTGTTCGAATGGTGGAGGTGAGCACATAGTGACCATGCCTTCTGCAGCAGCACATCCAGGCAGGGATAGTGGAGGAGAAATTGCTGCACCATCAGGTTGAGGCATGTGTGTGAGGTTGCCCCGGTGCAGGGTCGCCAACAGGATTGCACCATTATAGCACACAACATTCCCTGGCTCCCGGTGCAGTGAAGACAGCCGTTGCTCACACTTGGCCTTGATAGCTGTCCATAACTCTTAAGCTGTGTGACTGTGATCTCTAAGGCATATTAAATTAAACACTGCCTGATTGCGGTGAGCCATGGCTGCTCAGTACGGAGGTGGTGGGGATTCTTTCTGCACTGTTGAAATGCGTGTCTTATTAAGGGAGGGTTTGAGGGCACAGGTGAAGGCCGTAGAGAAATGTGAGTTACATTCAGGACTCCTTGTTCTTCTTCAAATTGAAGATATTGCAGATTATTGAAGCTATATGTGGTATTTTCCTGAGGAAGGGGTGGCATTCACCCTAAAATGCGTAGATTAAACCACTTCTTAACTGCTACTACGTCTTGGAAATCTATTATTTGGGCAGCGCGGACTGGAATCCACATCTTTTCTGCAGTGTATTAGATTATTGAAGACGTCACTTACCAGAAATTAGTTGTTTCCTGAGGAACAAGTGTGTATCACTTCGAAAAATGTTGAAATAAAACCGCAAGTTTAATAATTCTTGGTAACTTATGTCTTTAATAATCGGCAGTGTGGAAAGAATCCAAAAATTCTCCATATTTTCATTTTATCAGTTTGACAACACATGTATCTGCAGCAGCTGAGCAATGTTTCAAAACCCATAAATCTATGGATCTGGTTAGCATAATCTGATAATTATTTTTATTTTTTGTTGGATAAGACCCTATTTGGGATACTTTCTCCCCAGTTTTTGTTACTGCTATATAGAATATACTTATAAAATGAAGGTTTGTAATGCATAAGAACCAGTACCAACATTTCACATTTTAAAAAAAATGTTTCAAGCTGGTGTTATAAAGTATTCTAATTTACTGAGATAATGACTTTTGGGTATTCATTGACTGTAAGAAATAATCATCAACATTAACAGAAATAAACACGTGAAATAGATCACTCTGTGTGTAATGACTCTATATATGAGTTTCACTTTTTGTGTTGAAGAACTGAAATAATTTAAATTTTTGATGATATTTTAATTTTGTGAGAAGTACCTGAATATTCTTCTGCAGCTCTACAATGCTGTGTCACTGTGTAGTTTTATAATTCTATAGATGTGACCCCGGGCTGAGATCCAGCTGCATTAGTTCTGCATTTAATCCCATGGTTTTTAGTCGCCTCCATTTTAGTCTTCTGATCACTGTTCTTCTCATGTGGCAATGTAAAGATGTTATTTTTTATATTTAAGCTCCTTCTGCAGTTATGGTAATGGATTTTTTCATGTGAATAAGTTATTAATGGAGCTTGAATGTTTTGACGAGTAGATATTGGTATTTGGAGCTGGGCCAAGCAGCAGTCGTAGTGAGTTCACAGGTTTCAATTTTAAACTTAAATTGCCATATATTTTAGTTCTTGAAGAAGCCGTGATTGCCAAAAGTAATCATGAATTTCTTGTCGTTTACTCTTAAATGTACTTATATATTTTCATAGAATTTTTGAATTTTATCTATCTATCTATCTTGCTTGTGAGGCAGTGACCAGTGTCATATGCGAAGGTCGCTATGTATCCCCCAGGATGAGGACAGAGTCCTATTAGACCCGCTGGAGTGCCTTGTGTTCATAGCAGGACGCCTGTGAGTCACAAGGCAGAGATACAGTTATATGAAAAAGTTTGGGCACCCCTATTAATCTTAAGCTTAATGTTTGATAAAAATTGGTGTTTTTGCAACAGCTATTTCAGTTTGATATATCTAATAACTATTGGACACAGTAATGTTTCTGCCTTGAAATGAGGTTTATTGTACTAGCAGAAAATGTGCAATCTGCATCCAAACAAAATTTGACAGGTACATAAGTATGGGCACCTCACCAGAAAAGTGACATTAATATTTAGTAGATCCTCCTTTTGCAAAAATAACAGCCTCTAGTCGCTTCCTGTAGCTTTTAATGAGTTCCTGGATCCTGGATGAAGGTATTTTTGACCATTCCTCTTTACAAAACAATTCCAGTTCAGTTAAGTTTGATGGTCGCCGAGCATGGACAGCCCTCTTCAAATGATCCCACAGATGTTCAATGATATTCAGGTCTGGGGACTGGGATGGCCATTCCAGAACATTGTAATTGTTCCTCTGCATGAATGCCTGAGTAGATATGGATTGTCTTGCTGAAAGATCGATCCCCTGCGTAACTTCAACTTTGTCACTGATTCTTGAACATTATTGTCAAGAATCTGCTGATACTGAGTGGAATCCATGCGTCCCTCAACTTTAACAAGATTCCCGGTGCCGGCATTGGCCACACAGTCCCAAAGCATGATGGAATCTCCACCAAATTTTACTGTGGGTAGCAAGTGTTTTTCTTGGAATGCTGTGTTTTTTTGACGCCATGCATAAGCCTTTTTGTATGACCAAACAACTCAATCTTGGTTTCATCAGTCCACAGGACCTTCTTCCAAAAAGAAATTGGCTTCTCCAAATGTGCTTTTGCATACCTCAGCCGACTATTTGTGGCGTGCTTGCAGAAACGGCTTCTTTTGCATCACTCTCCCATACAGCTTCTCCTTGTGCAAAGTGCGTTGTATAGTTGACCGATGCACAGTGACACCATCTGCAACAAGTTGATGCTGCAGCTCTCTGGAGGTGGTCTGAGGATTGTCCTTGACTGATCTCACCATTCTTCTTCTCTGCCTTTCTGATGTTTTTCTTGGCCTGCCACTTCTGGCCTTAACAAGAACTGTCCCTGTGTTCTTCCATTTCCTTACTATGTTCCTCACAGTGGAAACTGACAGGTTAAATCTCTGAGACAGCTTTTTGTATCCTTCCCCTGAACAACTATGTTGAATAATCTTTGTTTTCAGATCATTTGACAGTTGTTTTGGGGAGCCCATGATGCCACTCTTCAGAGGAGATTCAAATAGGAGAACAACTTGCAAGTGGCCACTTTAAGTAGCTTTTCTCATGATTGCATACACCTGGCTATGAAGTTCAGAGCTCAATGAGGTTACAAAACCAAAAAAAGGGCTTTAGTAAGTCAGTAAAAAGTAGGTAGGAGTATTTAAAACAAGAAAATGATATGGGTGGCCATACTTATGCACCTGTCAAATTTTGTTTGAATGCAGATTGCACATGTTCTGCTAGTACAATAAACCTCATTTCAAGGCAGAAACATTACTGTGTCCAATAGTTATTAGATATATCAAACTGAAATAGCTGTTGCAAAAACACCAATTTTTATAAAACATTAAGCTTAAGATTAATAGGAGTGCCCAAACTTTTTCATATAACTGTAAAAGTGAGCATGGACCTGGTCAGGTTATTTGGCCATTTCATTATTCAGTAAAAACCCGGAATTGGCTTTTATTTTTGGTGCGATCTACAGGATGGTAGTGGGGTGGGTCGCACCACTCCAGGGCCGGGTCTTACATGTTGCCCTTGGACACAGATTCCTGTTTAAACCCTGTAGTATGGGGTTTTGGGTGTGTCAGTTTTGGTCTTGCAAGCAGACAGAGCAGTTGGTCTGCAGAGCACTCCCTGTGTGAGGCAACACAGGGCTAAGTGGAGCCAAAAGGTCTGGTACCCTCTGCATACATGGAGGTGTGGATGGTCACGGCAATCGGTCCCGGACTGTCTTTAGATTTTCCCAGCTGCGATCTGGAAGATTCAGCGTGCTGTCAACTGTGTGAGTTTTTTGGACATTAAACACGTTTTGATTTGAACTTGCTTGGGTCACTGCCACATCTCTGCACAGCGTAGACACCTCTGAATTACAATATATATAAATCATATTTAGTAAAATCTCTTTTTTCATTGAAAGATTAAAAAGGGTTTATAATGAAGGCTTAGAATTAAAGCTGCTGTCAGATTTGATGATATGGCTATTTTAGTAAACTATTGTGTTCCCCATCTTTTTTTAAGCTTTTTGTTATTCCTACTAGAAATTGCTGAATAAATTGACTACTGAGTGTTACCACTCACTTTTGCAAAACAGGGTGTGTCCCCACGCGGTCCAACATTGTCAAAAATGATTGGAGAAGTAAAGCTTGGAGGGTGTCCCTATACATAAAACATAACTGTATGTTCGGTCCAAACTGGTAGTCCACAGGGGAAGGGAGTAGGAAGGGAAAAAGGAGGATATAATGGTTTGATACTGACTCCCTGTCGTGCCCCTGCGTTGCTCCTATCCTAACAAGGACAGGCCCCAAGTGTAGTGTGTCCTACTCTCTTGGGAGATGGTACCCTTTCAATTGTGTGGGAGATATATATATATCCCCCTTTATTTCTTCTTTTGGATGGTGGATTGTCCATAGTAGGACACACTTGGGGCCTGTCCCTGTTAGGACAGGAGCAACGCAGGAGCACTACAGGGAGTCAGTATCAAACCATTATACCCTCCTTTTCCCCCTCCTACTCACTTCCCCTGCGGACTACCGGTTTGGACCGAACATACTGTGGAACATACGTCTGCTTGAATTGTTGAGACCAAACCAATTTTTATTGAACATTGAGCACTGTTTTGCACGGGCACTTTATGTGTTTTTCTGTGTGTCATATTTTCGTGTCCATTTTAATTGTGGTATTAAAAGTTGTTTTATGTATAGGGAGACCCTCCAAGCTTTACATCTACTATTCCCCTGGGGTCTATCAATAGTGTAGCATATAGCACACTATAGCTTATTGTATCAACAATGACTGGACAGTATCAAACTATGTTGGGATAAACCATATTCCTACGTGGTACAATAGAGAAATTGTACAATGGTGAATTATTAAAAAACAAACCTATTCTCTAGAATTATTCTATCATGGGGAATGCAATAATTTACTAAACCAAACATGTTGTGAGAAGTGAGTTGAAGTGGGTTTTTTGCAGCAGGGTTTCCAAGTGATTATGAAAGTTTTGCTGTACATTGTTGTGGGAATCCAATTAAAGAAAACATCCAATTTCCACCAATTGTGCAATGAATTTCCCTGCAGTCAAAAATTCTCATGAAAATTTGTTTTACTTTCAAAATTTGTCAATCAGACATGTTATAAAACTAAGATTAAATCTGATTGATCTTTAGGCTTCAAAATGTTATGACGTCATCCTACAACCTCATGATGTGTCATCAATGGAACCACTGTCAGCCACTGTGGTACAAAATAACCTTGGTGCAAAAGTAGGTTAAACTGCTGTGGAATGTTCAGTGATTATATCAATTTCCATAATATTAACGATATGAAGAGAGCTCATTTTGCCACTTGTGCCCAACTGGTAATGAGCAACGTCAGGATGTCAGGGCAATACTCAGCAAAATCATGACGTTTTGAGATCTAGTCAAGCTGACTAGATATGGCTGACTGGACCTGAGTGGTTGCTTGAACACAAGGCTGGAAAGAAGAGGGGCTGCATGGATGGACAGTTGAGGGTGGGGTAGAGTTGAGCATACTTTTTTTTAATCCTTTTCTCTTTCATTAGAGTTTAACAAAATTGGCTTCTGGCCACCATCTTGTTGGATTCACATTAAATTACCCAAAATTTGGATTTTCCCTAATCCACACATTTTATCAAATTCTAAATGAATTTTATTAGCTTAGAATTGATTCGCTCATCTTTAGTAGAGAGCTATGTTTATTACTATAGTATATTTCTGATTCCAAAAATATGCTTAGTTTTGCTCTATCACATAAAGTTTGTGAGATAGAAGTAGATTTGTTATTACGTTATTTTTGCATTTTCAATGTATGTGGTTTTTCCTATGTTATTCCCATTTCTTTGTTTGTCTTACTTAATTGTAAATTTTCTTACATGGACAACATCAGTAAAGGTTTTAGTGAATTTTCTGGGAAAGAGTATTGACAGTGCAGTCAACCAGTGACTGCTTCTCGGAAAGTCATATGGTATGGGGAGGAGATAACTGTTATGAGGCGGTAAGATATGAGTCAGTCAAAAAAGGATGGTGATACAGCAAATACTGGTATGTGAGACTCAGACTGGAGACAGGCCTCTACAGGGAGCTGAGCCCTGCCAAAGGGAGATAGAAGGGAAGGCAGCGGACAGCCGCCATTGTGAAAGGCTTTTCACTGCATTTCTGGGAGGGCAAGTCACCTCAGAGGGAAGAAAACAGCTCAGCCACTAAGGTGTAACTGAGTGAGGGTCTCCACAGAGAGAGAACCTTAAAGCAGCCAATATCACACTGAGAAACTGTCTGTCTGCTAAATGTTCATTTATAAAGAATAGGCTGGCCACTTTACCTCACAACTGTATATAGTTATCTACCATATTAATCATAGAATGGTAGAGTTGGAAGGGACCTCCTGGGTCATCTGGTCCAACCCCCTGCTCAAAGTAGGATTCACTAAATCATCTCAGACAGATGTCTGTCCAGCCTCTGTTTGAAGACTTCCATCGAAGGAGAACTCACAACCTCTTGTGACAGCCTGTTCCTTTCATTGATCACCCTCACTGTCACAAAGTTTTTTCTAATATCTAATTTGTCTCTCCTCCCATTCAGTTTACCTCCAGTAAAATCAGTTCTAAATACAAGCTGCTTCTGTCATCTCTGGGGAAATATCTACGTATAGTCGGTCGACTCATCACATTTTTTTTTTTAGTTTGTCACCACAATTGGACTGAAGTTACTCTACTGTTTGATCTGATTTAAAGGAGAAAAATGCCCCGACAGTGTATCAATCATCCGAACAGATTCTGCTATGTGGTTCTTTTACACCAAAGGCCAAGTACGTTCAATCACTCATAATATTAAAAAGATGTATCAGATGAACTTTAAGTGTCCACTTGGTGATCAAGACAAAAGCTGGGCCCCTCATGTGATATGCTCAAGTTGTTCAAATGGTCTTCGTCACTGGTTGAATATGAGGAAAGTGGCTATGCCATTTGCTGTTCCCATGATTTGGAGAGAACCCAAAAATCATAGTGATGACTGCTACTCTTGTTTTGTCAAACTGAAGGGATTTTCTACAAAGAACAAACATAAGATTAATTACGCTAAAAATGAATCTGCGATTAGGCCAGTTCCTCATGATGGTACCTTGCCAGTTCCTGTATCACTGTTTTCTGGATTGGATGAAAATAAAGTAGAATATGAAGACTATGGAGCAGAAGCTACTGGCGAAGACATGGGGACCTCAAGTCAAGATGAGTATGTACCTGATGGAGCAGCTGAGCAGCCAGAACGCTTTACTCAACATGAATTAAATGACCTCATCAGAAACCTTTCATTGTCAAAAGATAAAGCTGAACTTCTTTCATCCAGGTTGAAACAGAATAATCTTCTTCATGATGATGTCAAAGTTTCTTATTACTGAAAGAGAAGTAACACTTTAACACAATTTTTCACAGTTGATGGACCAATGGTGTACTGTAATAATGTGAATGGTCTCTTTGATGAACTGAATCAAGAGTATTTTGTTGTAGATTGGTGATTGTTTATTGACTCATCCCAGAGAAGTTTGAAAGCAGTGTTGCTTCACAATGGAAATATGAAACCATCAATCCCTATTGCTCACTAGTGTTGAGCATTCCGATACCGCAAGTATCGGGTATCGGCCGATATTCGCGTTATCGGAATTCCGATACTTAATTCCGATACTTTTTCCATATCGTATACCGGAATCGGAAGTTCCCATAATTCTTTGAGAGGCAATGTGATTTTAGTCAGCCAATGAGGAATCCTACGAAGTGTGGGCACATCCTGTAATGATGCGGTCATCTTAACTAATGGCATGGCTGTGATTGGCTGCTGAAATGATGTCAGAATGCACTATAAAAGGCGCCGCAGCCATTTTAGCGTCACTGTGCTGTGAACTCAGTTAGGGACAGAACGCTGCTGTGCTGACTCTGAGGGACAGTTAGAGATTGCGATTTTGTGTACTACTGTGCTTGAGGCAGGCTAGTTTACCAACCGCTGTGTAAAGCTTCATTTTGCCAGTGTTGTTTTAACAGCTCTGTGCAAGGTGTGTGTGTGACAGTGCAGGTGACGCTGCAGTTTGCTCTGCATCCACAGCTGTTTGTAGGCATCTGCACGTGTCACTTTTTTTTTTTTTTTTTTATTTTATTTAGTGGAATTGGTGCAGCTCCATTATATTAGAAAAAAATCAAATCTATTAGTGTGACGTGCTTCCATCCGTATACAATACATTGGTTGCAAACACTATAGAAGTACAGAAAGGAGCTTTTCACAGATTGTGGACAGTTGTGTTTCAGTGTTCACTTCAGTCTGTGTTTTTTACTTTTTTGAGTGCAGATCACGCTCCAGTTACATGTTCAAGCACTGCTGCTTGTACTCTGCTGAGCGTGTCTCAGTGGCTCATCCTTTTCATTTATCTCCAATTGGTTCTGCTACATTCCATTTAAAATAAATCTAATCTATTAGTGTGACGCGCTTCCATCCGTATACAATACAT
Organism: Oophaga sylvatica; assembly: GCA_033576555.1. Lineage (NCBI taxonomy): Eukaryota > Metazoa > Chordata > Amphibia > Anura > Dendrobatidae > Oophaga > Oophaga sylvatica. The sequence goes on along the minus strand of JARQOD010000001.1, from coordinate 949,838,401 downwards.
TGGTTGCAAACACTATAGAAGTACAGAAAGGAGCTTTTCACAGATTGTGGACAGTTGTGTTTCAGTGTTCACTTCAGTCTGTGTTTTTTACTTTTTTTAGTGCAGATCACGCTCCAGTTACATGTTCAAGCACTGCTGCTTGTACTCTGCTGAGCGTGTCTCAGTGGCTCATCCTTTTCATTTATCTCCAATTGGTTCTGCTACATTCCATTTAAAATAAATCTAATCTATTAGTGTGACGCGCTTCCATCCGTATACAATACATTGGTTGCAAACACTATAGAAGTACAGAAAGGAGCTTTTCACAGATTGTGGACAGTTGTGTTTCAGTGTTCACTTCAGTCTGTGTTTTTTACTTTTTTTAGTGCAGATCACGCTCCAGTTACATGTTCAAGCACTGCTGCTTGTACTCTGCTGAGCGTGTCTCAGTGGCTCATCCTTTTCATTTATCTCCAATTGGTTCTGCTACATTCCATTTAAAATAAATCTAATCTATTAGTGTGACGCGCTTCCATCCGTATACAATACATTGGTTGCAAACACTATAGAAGTACAGAAAGGAGCTTTTCACAGATTGTGGACAGTTGTGTTTCAGTGTTCACTTCAGTCTGTGTTTTTTACTTTTTTTAGTGCAGATCACGCTCCAGTTACATGTTCAAGCACTGCTGCTTGTACTCTGCTGAGCGTGTCTCAGTGGCTCATCCTTTTCATTTATCTCCAATTGGTTTTGCTACATTCCATTTAAAATAAATCTAATCTATTAGTGTGACGCGCTTCCATCCGTATACAATACATTGGTTGCAAACACTATAGAAGTACAGAAAGGAGCTTTTCACAGATTGTGGACAGTTGTGTTTCAGTGTTCACTTCAGTCTGTGTTTTTTACTTTTTTTAGTGCAGATCACGCTCCAGTTACATGTTCAAGCACTGCTGCTTGTACTCTGCTGAGCGTGTCTCAGTGGCTCATCCTTTTCATTTATCTCCAATTGGTTCTGCTACATTCCATTTAAAATAAATCTAATCTATTAGTGTGACGCGCTTCCATCCGTATACAATACATTGGTTGCAAACACTATAGAAGTACAGAAAGGAGCTTTTCACAGATTGTGGACAGTTGTGTTTCAGTGTTCACTTCAGTCTGTGTTTTTTACTTTTTTAGTGCAGATCACGCTCCAGTTACATGTTCAAGCACTGCTGCTTGTACTCTGCTGAGCGTGTCTCAGTGGCTCATCCTTTTCATTTATCTCCAATTGGTTCTGCTACATTCCATTTAAAATAAATCTAATCTATTAGTGTGACGCGCTTCCATCCGTATACAATACATTGGTTGCAAACACTATAGAAGTACAGAAAGGAGCTTTTCACAGATTGTGGACAGTTGTGTTTCAGTGTTCACTTCAGTCTGTGTTTTTTACTTTTTTTAGTGCAGATCACGCTCCAGTTACATGTTCAAGCACTGCTGCTTGTACTCTGCTGAGCGTGTCTCAGTGGCTCATCCTTTTCATTTATCTCCAATTGGTTCTGCTACATTCCATTTAAAATAAATCTAATCTATTAGTGTGACGCGCTTCCATCCGTATACAATACATTGGTTGCAAACACTATAGAAGTACAGAAAGGAGCTTTTCACAGATTGTGGACAGTTGTGTTTCAGTGTTCACTTCAGTCTGTGTTTTTTACTTTTTTTAGTGCAGATCACGCTCCAGTTACATGTTCAAGCACTGCTGCTTGTACTCTGCTGAGCGTGTCTCAGTGGCTCATCCTTTTCATTTATCTCCAATTGGTTCTGCTACATTCCATTTAAAATAAATCTAATCTATTAGTGTGACGCGCTTCCATCCGTATACAATACATTGGTTGCAAACACTATAGAAGTACAGAAAGGAGCTTTTCACAGATTGTGGACAGTTGTGTTTCAGTGTTCACTTCAGTCTGTGTTTTTTACTTTTTTAGTGCAGATCACGCTCCAGTTACATGTTCAAGCACTGCTGCTTGTACTCTGCTGAGCGTGTCTCAGTGGCTCATCCTTTTCATTTATCTCCAATTGGTTCTGCTACATTCCATTTAAAATAAATCTAATCTATTAGTGTGACGCGCTTCCATCCGTATACAATACATTGGTTGCAAACACTATAGAAGTACAGAAAGGAGCTTTTCACAGATTGTGGACAGTTGTGTTTCAGTGTTCACTTCAGTCTGTGTTTTTTACTTTTTTTAGTGCAGATCACGCTCCAGTTACATGTTCAAGCACTGCTGCTTGTACTCTGCTGAGCGTGTCTCAGTGGCTCATCCTTTTCATTTATCTCCAATTGGTTCTGCTACATTCCATTTAAAATAAATCTAATCTATTAGTGTGACGCGCTTCCATCCGTATACAATACATTGGTTGCAAACAATATAGAAGTACACAAACGGGCCTTTCACAGCTACTGAACATGGGTTTTTAATTTTTAACTAAAATATGTATTTTTTCAAATGACACAAATATAAGTAATGTTGAAGAGGAATAGTCCTACATCCATTGTTTGCACAATATTACAGGTGTACATCATGTCCCTTAATCAACAATGTATTATTATATTTACTTGTATGCTTTTATTTAAAAGCCAAGAACACAGAAGGATAACCTTCGCACTGCAGCTGTTGTCAAAGTTCAACCCACATTATGCACTTCCAACATTGCAGCATTTGAGGCATGATGTGAGTTGGATTGGTCAAAGTTATGGAGTGAGAAGGTTCACCATCAGTACCCTATAGCATAAGTATGCTTTTGTGTTAGCATTTGTGTTAGACATGTGGATATCTGCCATAATATGTCACAATTATTTAGTTACAGATTTGTTACCAACACTAATCATTGAATGGTTTTAAATTTGACGTTTCACTTGTTTACAGCTTAGAAATAAGGGTGTAGCCTGATATCTATGTGTAGCACTAGCCACTTTAACATGTCATGTTTTTTTAAACATGTGTAGCTAGGTAGCAGTAATTTTTGCCGGACACACAGCAGGGGAACAGCAGGCGTTACTGAACCCCACTATCACTATAGCTTGTGTATTGGTCTGTGGACACGACACTTCTGAGCAGCAACTGGCAGTGTTGTAGCCCAGGGAGTATAGCTCAGGTGGTAGAAAGATGAACATAACAGGAGACATGGAAAACGTTGTCAACCAGTTAGTTAATCTGAAACCGGACAGGCAAATTCAGGCGAGATCCATGCCTAGTTCATTTTCAGAAAAGTAAGCCGTTCTACATTATCGTAGGATAGTCGCATGCAACGGTCTGTTAGTACACCACCTGCAGCAGTAAAGACGCGCTCCGATAATACACTGCCAGCAGATCAAGCCAGCACCTCCAATGCATACTGGCTAAGCTCTGGCCATGTATCCAGCTTAGAGACACAAAACTTGAATGGGGAAGAGCCATCTGGGAGTACACTGAGAGGGCAAGACATGTAGTCTGTCACCATCTTACGGAAATGTTGCCTCCTGCTGACTGGAGCCGTCTCGGATGGTGTAGACATTGGTGGCGCTGCCACAAAACTTCGACACATTTGGAACATACTGTTCTTGCCCTGTGCAGAGGCGCTGCTTGTGCTCCCTCTTGTTGCAGAGCTGTCTCCACTGCCTCGACGCACAGAGCTGCTTTGTAAATCAGTAGCAGCAGCAGTGCTCTCGGCTGGAATGGAGAACATTATGGATTGCACCAGTGTGTCTTGGTACTTCCGCATTTTACGCTCCCGGTTCAACGGTGTGATGAGGCTTTGTAAGTTGTCCCGGTAGCGAGGGTCTAGGAGGGTGTACACCCAATAATCAGACGTGGTGTGAATGTGTTCGATGCGGCGGTCGTTTCTCAGCCACTGCAGCATGAAATCAACCATGTGCTGCAGACTCCCAACTGGCCAAGAAACGTTGTCCCCTGCAAGAGGCGTCATCTCCGCCTGCTGTGCATCACCCCACCCTTGGTCTACATACTGACTAGAGCATTGTCTACCTCCCTCTGGAGCGATGTCTTCCTCCTCCATTGACTCCTCCTCATCCTCCTCACAAAGTCCTTCAAATACATATAAATTTACAAAATTTAAAACTCAAAATTTAAAAACTTTGTATCATAATTCTGTAACATCAGTTTATGGAAACACAATAGCATTACAAAAGGATAGACAAAAAATGTACATTATGTGCTTTGTAAATACATTAAAAGTTTGTAATGGTTATGAAAATATAGACAGCGACTCTGGAGGTTCAATTGTTGATACAGCATGGTACTTTGAAAGTCCTCCAGCCCTTTGTGAGGAACCACGTTGCGCTGACTGTCCAGAAGGTGATGGAATTTGTGACTCCTCATCCTCCACCTCTTCCAAAACCTCATGCCTTAGTGCTTGCAGTGTTTTTTGAAGCAGGCAGATAAGGGGGACAGTCAGGCTGACTAGTGCATCATCTGCACTCGCCATCCGCGTTGACTCATCAAACGCACGCAAAACGTGGCAGATATCCTTCATAGAGTTATTCGCCACTCATTACACTGGCAGTGGCTGCCCATTCATTATAGGATCCAATTCTAATTACTGGTTCTCACCAACATAGCTCTCCACAGCGCAGCACCCCCCTACATCTCCTCCCTTATTTATATTTATCGGCCTAACCGACTGCTGCACTCTGCAAACGACCTTCGACTAACCTCTGCACTAATCCGTACCTCCCACTCCCAACTCCAAGACTTCACCCGCGCTGCGCCAATCCTCTGGAATGCTCTACCCCAAGAAATTAGGACTATCCGCAATTTGGATGGTTTCAGGCGCTCCCTCAAAACACATTTGTTCACAGTGGCCTATCACATTCACTAATCAAAGTCATTCTATGTGTAATTCTGTGTGTGTAGCCCATTCACTATCTCCATGCATCCCTCACTTCCTTAAAATGGCTGGACCATCATTGTAAAAACACCATTGTATATAAACACCTGTACTTTGTATCTCCCACACCTCATTGTAGATTGTAAGCTTTCACCAGCAGGGGCGGCTGATTTTGCTTTAATTATTGTATTGTTAACGTTGTTACTTATGACTCGTGTTTTGAAACTGTTAAACTGTAAAGCACTGCGGAATATTATGGCGCTATATAAATAAATAATATTATTATTCTTATTATAGAGGCCCACTCAGTAGTGGTGAAGTGTGAACGCCGCAAATTGCGAGTTGACTGCGCCTGATGCAGCTGATACTCCATTACTGTTGGCTGCTGCTCACACAACCGCTCCAACATATGTAACGAGGAATTCCACCTGGTGGGTACGTCACATATAATGCGATGTTCATGAAGGTGAAATCTGCGTTGCAGAGCTGCAATCAGCGATCTGGCCATGCTGGAACGTCGCAAGTGAGCGCACTCTAGGCGGACCTTGTGCAGCAGTGCATCAAGATCCGGATAGTCCCTCAAAAAACTCTGCACGACCAAGTTGAGCACATATGACAGACATGGTATGTGAGTGAGGTTGCCAAGGCCCAGAGCTGACACCAGATTTCGGCCATTGTCACACACTACCAAGCCTGCCTGTAGATTCTCTTCCAAAAACCACACGTCGCTCTCCTGCTTTATGGCATTACAGAGCTCCTGCGCTGTGTGGCTAAGATTCCCCATGGAAATTAATTTCAGGATGGCCTGTTGACATTTGGACACGGCTGTGCTCATATCGGTCGCAACAGGTAAACGTTCACGGGTCCATGTGGAGGTAGACCGTGACGGCTCCTGCAGCGATGATTCTGAGGAACTGGAATAGGAGGAGGAATCAATGTGTACAGACTTGATTCCTGCAATCCTTGGAGTTGGCAGAACACGTACAGCGCCACTCGCAAGATCAGTACCCGGCTGCACAACATTGACCCAATGGGCAGTGAGGGAAAGGTATTGTCCCTGGCCATGGGTGTTAGAACCCTCTTGTTAGGTTTTGTTTCAGTTTGCTGGTCACATGACCTTTTTTCCCTATTTAGTCTGGCTCCGCCCTTCTGGCTTTGCTTGACTTCATTGTATTATCTACTGTTAAGCTAGCCGGGTGCTTAGGTGCCTTAATCTGTGAGTTTTGCTTGATGTTAGGATCACAAAGTATTTATTTTTCTGTTTAATTATCCATGCTACAATTTATGTTAGGAGGTGTCCACCTTTTCTCCCAGTCCCTAGATCTTGTAGGGATTACTCCCTCGCAACTATAGGTCTTCGTTCACACTAGATGAGGACTTTAGCGGGTCTGGTCGCAGGATCAGGTTCCCCGTTACATCGTAGGGATTCAGCTTAGTTGTATTGTAGGGACAGAATTCCCTTCTTTCCTTACTGGTTGTAGCAGATCATAACAATGGGTACTGGTCCACGCATCGGTGGTCAGGTGGACCTTGCTACTGAGGGCTTTTAGTAGCGCATGTTTAATTTTTCCCTCAACATGCTTTTGCAGACCAGGGACGGCTTGCCTGCTGAAATGAAATCGGCTTGGCACATTGTATTGTGGGATTGACAATGATATTCAGTTACGGAAACTGTCTGTCTCCACCAGCCTGAATCACAGCATTTCAAGGGACAGGAGTTTTGCAATGCCAGCATTCAGAGCCTGTGCTCGTGCATGGTTTGCGGAGTATGGCCGTCTTTTATCCCATGCCTGTGCTACCGCTGGCTGTTTTGTGGCCTGGGAGTGTGAGGATGACAGGGAACTTGCTGCTGTGTGTGGAATAACAGTTTGTCTCTGGACAACAGTGGCCGAGGTTCTTCCATGGCGATCCTGTGAGGAAGCATAACCAGCTGTGTGTGAGCTCGATGAAGAGGCTTCAACACAACCTGAAGATGTAGGTGCTGCTGTAGGTTGGCCTACATCTCCAGTGTGTCTTTGTAACTCAACTACGTGCTTTGTCCGCACATGTTTCCACATATTTGTGGTATTGAGGTGACTGACACTTTTAGCTATTTTTAATTTTTGATTACACAGCTTGCATTTCACATAGCAAATATCATGTGCAAGTGTGTGAAAAAAGGACCACGCAGTGCAAGTCCTGGGAGCGCACGTTTTGACTTTTGGAAGACAACTGCTCCGAACAGGTGCCAAACTGGAGGCTACAGGCAACCGAGTCTGCAGCCTAACTCTCCCTCCTGTTTGTACCGTTGGGGCAATGTCTTCCTCTATCTTCCTTCTATCACTAACCATTTCTCTAGGCCTCTCCCAGCTTTCAACCAAAGTACTGGTTCTCACCCACAAAGCTCTCCACAGTGCAGCACCCCTCCTACATCTCCTCCCTCATTTCTATCTATCGGCCTAACCGACTGCTGCGCTCTGCAAACGACTTTCGACTAACCTCTGCACTAATACGTACCTCCCACTCCCGACTCCAAGACTTCTCCTGCTCTACGCCAATCCTCTGGAATGCTGTACCCCAAGAAATTAGGACTATCCACAATTTGCATGGTTTCAGGCGCTCCCTCAAAACACATTTGTTCAGAGCGGCCTATCACATTCACTAATCAAAGTCATTCTATGTATTCTGTGTAAGTGTGTGTGTGTCTCTAGCCCATTCACTATCTCCATCCCTCAGTCCCTTAAGATGGCTGGAACATCATTGTAAATGCACCATTGTATATAAACCCCTATACTTTGTATCTCCCCCATCTCATTGTACATTGTAAGCTGTCACGAGCAGGGGCGACTTATTTAGCTTAAATTATTGTATTGTTAACGTTGTTACTTATGACTTGTGTTCTGAAACTGCTAAACTGTAAAGCGCTGCGGAATATGATGGCGCTATATAAATAAATATTATTATTATTCCTCTGAGCTGCTCCCACCACCTTCCTGTTCTTCATGCCATGTTGGGTATTGGACCTCATCATCTCCACTACCCTCTTCCAACACCTGCTGTTGGGTGGTCTGGCCAGCACCATGCTCAACAGAAACTGGCACCTGGGTCTCATCATCATCATCAGATGCGTTCTGCGGTGTGCTGACCATCGGCACTGTCTCACCCGCCTCTTCAGATTCAGAGAGACACAGCTGTTGCGCATCACTGCATACTCCCTCTTCTTCACATTACAGAATGCTGCTTGGCTGGGCCCCTGTTTGCAAGCCAATAGATTATGAGAACAGAAGCAGACACTCAGCTGGCTCCTGTACAGAACTCTCTGACTGCCTGGGCAATTTGCCAGGCGGTGAAGAGACAGATGGTTGCCCAACAGTGCTGTGGTCCTGAGAGGAGGTGGAAGCAATTGAAGTCGATGCATTGGCTGAGATCCAAACAACAACGGCTTCAATTTGTTCTTCCCGCAGCAGGGGGGTACTCCGAGCTCCTACAAAAGTGCGCATAAAGGAACGCTCACGGCCCGGGGAAAACTGGTGGATGCTGTGTCACTGGGGGCCGCAGCAGCCACAGAATCCCCACGTCCTCTCCCTGAAGAAACTCCACGACCACGTGCCTTACTCCCTGCCTTCTTCATCTTGGTAGATTGATAAAGAAAGTCTGAAAAGTTATAAGGCCTAAGTGTGGTTATTCCGCAGAGACTGCAGTGAACACTGCACACAACTGTTCAGTAGGTGTGAAAGGCCCCTTTGTGTACTTCTATAGTGTTTGCAACCAATGTATTGTATACGGATGGAAGCGCGTCACACTAATAGATTTTATTTATTTGTAATAGAATGGAGCAGCAACAATTAGAGAAAAATTTCAAGGATGTGCCAGTGACACACGCTCAGCAGACTACAACCAGCAGTGGTTGAAGAACTAACTGGAGCGTGATCTGCACTCCAAAAAGGAAAACCTCAGACTACAGTGAACACTGCACACAACTGTTCACTACCCAACGCGTCTCAGCAGGAAGGCAGTCTGTGCGTCAAAACAAAGGCGCAAGCATACATCCACGTACCCTGTTTATAAAGCTATATAAAAAAAATTATGTAGTAGTGACGCACACTTTATTGAGGTACAGTATTACATCGCCATTCACCATCTGTGGCTATGCAGTCTCATCTATATATACCTTATCTATCCGTTGTCATGCTTGCAAGTCGACAGTCAGGCATAAATAGCAATTTTCACTATGCACTATGCACTTTTTAAAGGTTATGTTTGTTAATAAACATGATTATTGCCACATATTATGAGTATTACATGATGGAAATTGTATAATTTTGTATAAACTGTTTAGTGACATTATTCAGCAAATGTAACATTTTAGTAATGTCACAGATAACTTGTAATGCTGATGATGTTTTGAAGTCAGACATTCATTGTCTATACAATAAAAATGGTGTACATACTGTTACTTATCCATCATTAATGGATTCAGATATGTACTTGTATGCTTTTATGTACAACCGTATAGCAGATTCCTTAACTAATTTATTTTGTGGTTTGCATTGCTGTTCAACATGTTAATGTATGTGTTTATGTTTGTCAATTCTTTATTTATCTAGATATTAGTTTAAATGAAATCATCATCTTATGGTAGTAAAGGTTATCTTTCTCTTGTTTGAAGTATAGACATTTAAAATTGACAGGTAACAAGGAAATTACTTGATCTAGTATTTAAACATCCTCCTTGACCCTGGGCTCCAACACCGCCAGTTGTTGCTCGGAAGTGCTGTTAGCACAGTCAACACTTGCTCCTGTGTTACTGGGGTTCAGTAACGTCAGCTGGTCCTCGGTTGTGCCATTGGCTCTTTTCCTTCTGCTGCCCCTCCGGGTTCCAGCACAGTCAGCTGGTCCTCGTTACTTGCATTGGCTCTTGTACCTTCTGCTACCCGTCCGGGTTCCAGTACCGTCAACTGGTTCTCCGCAGTGCCTTTGGCCTAGGTGCCTCCATCTCGGTATCCGAGTTCCAGCAACGTCTGCTGGTCCTTGGTAGTGCTTTGGAGCACAGGTACCTCCTGCTTAGTAACCGTGTCCCAGTAACGTCAGCTGGTCCTCGGTTGTGCCATTGGCTCTTTTCCTTCTGCTGCCCTCCGGGTTCCAGTACCGTCAACTGGTTCTCCGCAGTGCCTTTGGCCTAGGTGCCTCCATCTCGGTATCCGAGTTCCAGCAACGTCTGCTGGTCCTTGGTAGTGCTTTGGAGCACAGGTACCTCCTGCTTAGTAACCGTGTCCCAGTAACATCAGCTGGTACAAGATTGTGCTACAAATACAAGATACGGAACAAGAGACACAAGAACAATAAGCAGAAGATCTAAAAGCAGAAGAACATGAAGTATAAGACCAAAATGAAGAGCAAAATATATGCTCTAAATTCTAAGCAGAAGAAGACTAAGCAGTGTATGGGGGTGAGTCCGTTCCTCCTCGTGGTGCCCCTGGAAAATGCCTGCTGCTGCAGGCTAAACTGAACACGGACAAATACTGTTGTAATTTAAATCTTTTGTGACAGCAAGAACGGAAGGATGAAAAATTCATACTTTGACAGATTACAAGTACAGGATTCTCTGTCACAAATAAGAATATGATGAAGAAGATGAAGCAGAATATGAATAAGAATAATAGTTTAATAAGAAGAATATGAGTAATGTTAACAAAGATGAATAGCAAGAAGTTTAAGAAGAAGATAAAGAAGGTGAAGATGAAGAATAATTTGATGAAAAAGATGATGCTGCAGAAGATTATGAAGGAGAAAGTGTGTGAAAAGTTAAAAAGGTGAAGATGAAGAGCATGGAAGTTGTGTAATATACATATTTGCCAAAATATAAAAAACGTTAACATTGTCAATTTCTTCGTCAATCCGAACATCTTTAAAAAAAAAAATATTTATGCTATTCCATTTGATTGGGTTAAACATCTATGCCTTTAATGTCTCCTCAACCTTCCCCAATACATTCTACATTACTCTTTCTTGTTTTCCTTCATGTACAATTAACCAACAAGGCAAGAATGGGTTTTTTTTAATTTCGATATTTTGTTCCCATAGACTTACATGGGACTTCCGGTATCGGTATCGGGTATCGCCGATATTTTAGTGATATCGGCGATACCATTCCGATTCCGATACTTTAGGATATCGGAAAGTATCGCTCAACTCTATTGCTCACTAATGTCATCTAAAGGAAAGTTATGAAAATCTGTCGTTGTTTTGGATGCTATACAATATAAGCATCATCAATGGAATATCTGTGGAGATTTGAAAGTGATTGGTCTGTTAATGGGAATGCAAGGAGGTTTCACAAAATATTGTTGCTTCTTGTGTTTATGGCACAGTAGAAATACAGTAGAGCATTATGTTCATCGTGATTGGGGACAGAGAAACATCTATGCTCCAGGCAGAGACAATGTTAAGCATAATCCTTTAGTTGCTCCAACAAAAACCTTTCTTCCTCAACTACATATAAAGTTGATTAAAAACTTTGTGAAAGCCATGGCAAAGGCAAATTCACAAGGGTTCCAGTACATTTCACAGAAATTCTCCAGCATTTCACCAGCAAACCTGAAGGAAGGGGTATTTGTTGGTCCTCAGATCAGAGAGCTTATGAGAGATTATGTGTTTGAAGGAACTCTAAATGATAAAGAATTGAGATCTTGGAAAAGCTGGATCTGTGAAAACTTCTTAGGAAAACAAAAATCTCCTGAATACGTTGAAGATGTTGAGGAACTGCTAAATGTATACCAGTGTCTTGGATGTCGCATGTCTCTGAATATGCACTTTTTACATTCACATTTAGATTTCTTCCCTCAAAATCTTGGGGATGTAAGTGATGAACAAGGCGAGCAGTTTCACCAGGACATTAAAGTAATGGAATACCGCTACCAGGGTTTATGGAATGACTCAATGATGGCAGATTACTTTTGGATGTTATACAGTATAGGGCAGTGATGGCGAACCTTGGCACTCCAGCTGTTGGAGAACTACAACTCCCAGCATGCCTCAACTGCTGCCTCAACTGCTGCAGGTTGCAAGGACAAGTGCCAAGGTTAGCCATCACTGGTATAGGGAGTCGACAACCCTGAAAAATTGTATCAACAACAGTCTAATGTCAAGCACTTTTAATTTCTGCTCATATTTTGGTTTCTATTTTTTATGTGAAATTATTTTGGTTCAATAAAAACTGTTTTGTAAGGTGAAGCATTTTTTCTGATATGTAGATTACTGTTTTCTTAATGTCACTGGTATATTTCCTATGCCTTATAATAATGATGCTGCTCCATGGAAACTATATGTGCTACAGAAAAACTATATATATTTTTTAAATCAAGACAAAAAGATGATTCAGAAAAGTGCAAAGTCTCCTGCGATGATTACAAAAAATATATTTTTGTAGACCTGTGTTATAGAATTAGCTTATTATTATTTTTTACGTATATGAATTCTAAATACGTTAATCACAACTACCGTATGTTTCATCACTGATATTTCTGTGGTATTCATAGCTTATCCATCGCACAGTACTGTGTGTGCTAGGAGTCTGTAGGACTGTAAGATAGTAGGCAAGAGATATTATTTCCTATCATATGTCAAATAGGTTTCAAGGGAGTCCTCATAATTCCCAAGATATCCATTCCAGATATGTTGTTTACAGTCGATATAGATGTAGCAGATTTGAGCTTGCTATTAGGCACAGGCCATTGTGATATCACAAAGAATTAGAGGTTTTTCATAGGATAGCAGTTTACTATAGTGCATGGAAGAAGCATGAACATAAATGACAAGTAGACATGTGGGGATATTTTGAAATTCAAATCTGCAATTTTCGCCGCAATGTGACAAAAAATTATATTTGTGAAAAATAAATGTGAGTAAATTTCAATATTGTAAAGCCTATAATTGTTCATAAAATACATGTCAGGGAGAGAAGAGAGAGTACCCCGCTGACCGTAAGAGCTTAAACTCTACAGAAGAGAGAGAGAGGATCCTGCTGATCATAAGAACTTTCACTCTACGGAAGAGAGAGAGGACCCTGCTGACCATAAGAGCTTACATTCTACAGAAGAGAGAGTACCCCACTGACCGTAAGAGCTTAAACTCTACAGAAGAGAGAGAGTGGATCCCGCTGATCATAAGAACTTTCACTCTAAGGAAGAGAGAGAGGACTCTGCTGATCATAAGAGCTTACACTCTACAGAAGAGAGAGAGTACCCTGCTGATCATAAGAGCATTCACTCTACAGAAGAGAGAGAGTACCCTGCTGATCATAAGAGCATTCACTCTACAGAAGAGAGAGAGTACCCATAGAATCATAGAATCATAGAATGGTAGAGTTGGAAGGGACCTCCTGGGTCATCTGGTCCAACCCCCTGCTCAAAGCAGGATTCTCTAAATCATCCCAGACAGATGTCTATCCAGCCTCTGTTTGAAGACTTCCATTGAAGGAGAACTCACCACCTCTTGTGGCAGCCTGTTCCACTCATTGATCACCCTAACTGTCAAAAAGTTTTTTCTAATATCTAATCTGTGTCTCCTCCCATTCAGTTTCATCCCATTGCTTCTAGTCTTTCATTGCGCAAATGAGAATAAAGATGATACTTCTACAATGTGACAGCCCTTGAGATATTTGTAGACAGCTATTAAGTCTCCTCTCAGTCTTCTTTTTTGCAAGCTAAACATTCCCAAATCCTGCAACCGTTCCTCATAGGACATGGTTTGCAGACCGGTCACCATTCTGGTGGCTCTTCTCTGAACTTGCTCCAGTTTGTTGATGTCTTTTTTAAAATGTGGTGCCCAAAACTGGACACAGTATTCCAGATGAGGTCTGACCAAAGAGGAGTAGAGGGCAATAATGACCTCACGTGATCTAGACTGTATGCTTCTGTTGATACATCCTAGAATTGCATTTGCCTTTTTTGCTGCTGCATCACACTGTTGACTCATGTTAAGTCTGTGATCAATTAGTATACCCAAGTCTTTTTCACATGTGCTGTTACTTAGCCCTATTCCTCCCATTTTGTATATGCTTTTTTCATTTTTATTGCCCAGATGTAGTACTTTGCATTTTTCCCTGTTAAAATCCATTCTGTTAGTTGCTGCCCACTGCTCCAGTTTATGTATATCTTTTTGAATCCTCTCTCTCTCTTCTCTAGTATTAGCTACCCCTCCTAGCTTTGTGTCATCAGCAAATTTGATCAGTTTACCCTCAATTCCTTCATCTAAATCATTGATAAAGATGTTGAACAATACAGGGCCCAAAACAGAGCCTTGTGGTACCCCACTTGAGACATTCTTCCAACTGGATGTGCAGCCATTTACAACCACTCTTTGGGTCCGATCACTAAGCCAGTTATGAATCCACCTAACAGTTGCCTTGTCCATTCCATACTTAGTCATTTTTTCAATAAGGATTGTGTGAGATACTTTGTCAAATGCTTTGCTGAAGTCAAGATATACTATATCTACAGCATTTCCCTGATCCACCCAGTCAGTGATTCTGTCATAGAAGGAAATTAAGTTAGTCTGACATGACTTATTAGTTACAAACCCATGCTGATCATAAGAGCTTGCACTCTACAGAGAGAGAGAGTACCCTGCTGATCATAAGAGCATTCACTCTACAGAAGAGAGAGAGTACCCTGCTGATCATAAGAGCGTTCACTCTACAGAAGAGATAGAGTACCCAGCTGATCATAAGAGCTTGCACTCTACAGGCAAGAGAGGAATACACTGATTGTAAGAGCTAACACTCTACAAAACAGTAAATCTTATCTAGTGCCAGTGACTAGAAGTCCCAGAAGACTGGAGAAGAGCAAATGTTGTTCCTATCTTCAAAAAGGGGAAGAAGGTGGACCCAGGGAACTACAGGCCGGTGAGTCTGACTTCTATACCAGGAAAGATCTTTGAACAAATTATTAAAGAACATGTATGCAAGTACCTGGATAAGAATGAAGTGATTAAACAGAGTCAGCATGGGTTTGTAACTAATAAGTCATGTCAGACTAACTTAATTTCCTTCTATGACAGAATCACTGACTGGGTGGATCAGGGAAATGCTGTACATATAGTATATCTTGACTTCAGCAAAGCATTTGACAAAGTATCTCACACAATCCTTATTGAAAAAATGACTAAGTATGGAATGGACAAGGCAACTGTTAGGTGGATTCATAACTGGCTTAGTGATCGGACCCAAAGAGTGGTTGTAAATGGCTGCACATCCAGTTGGAAGAATGTCTCAAGTGGGGTACCACAAGGCTCTGTTTTGGGCCCTGTATTGTTCAACATCTTTATCAATGATTTAGATGAAGGAATTGAGGGTAAACTGATCAAATTTGCTGATGACACAAAGCTAGGAGGGGTAGCTAATACTAGAGAAGAGAGAGAGAGGATTCAAAAAGATATACATAAACTGGAGCAGTGGGCAGCAACTAACAGAATGGATTTTAACAGGGAAAAATGCAAAGTACTACATCTGGGCAATAAAAATGAAAAAAGCATATACAAAATGGGAGGAATAGGGCTAAGTAACAGCACATGTGAAAAAGACTTGGGTATGCTAATTGATCACAGACTTAACATGAGTCAACAGTGTGATGCAGCAGCAAAAAAGGCAAATGCAATTCTAGGATGTATCAACAGAAGCATACAGTCTAGATCACGTGAGGTCATTATTGCCCTCTACTCCTCTTTGGTCAGACCTCATCTGGAATACTGTGTCCAGTTTTGGGCACCACATTTTAAAAAAGACATCAACAAACTGGAGCAAGTTCAGAGAAGAGCCACCAGAATGGTGACCGGTCTGCAAACCATGTCCTATGAGGAACGGTTGCAGGATTTGGGAATGTTTAGCTTGCAAAAAAGAAGACTGAGAGGAGACTTAATAGCTGTCTACAAATATCTCAAGGGTTGTCACATTGTAGAAGGATCATCTTTATTCTCATTTGCGCAAGGAAAGACTAGAAGCAATGGGATGAAACTGAATGGGAGGAGACACAGATTAGATATTAGAAAAAACTTTTTGACAGTTAGGGTGATTAATGAGTGGAACAGGCTGCCACAAGAGGTGGTGAGTTCTCCTTCAATGGAAGTCTTCAAACAGAGGCTGGATAGACATCTGTCTGGGATGATTTAGAGAATCCTGCTTTGAGCAGGGGGTTGGATCAGATGACCCAGGAGGTCCCTTCCAACTCTACCATTCTATGATTCTATGATTCTATGACTATGTAGATGAAAAAATATTCTGCTGTATAAAATGTACTATGCTGTGAACCACTAATGTGTGATGGCCCAGGTACTGACCTACTGTTAAGGGTCTGCGGAACACACCATATATATAAAGTAGAGAGGTGCGTTCGCAGCCCGGGGTCCACCGTGCAAGCGGAGCCTGCTGCTAGTAGAAATGGCGCGAGAAGCAAACTCTGTTATCCCGCAGAGTCGCCAACATAAACGCCGTAATGCGCTGTGGCAATAAGTGCGAACTCTGTTACTCCACAGAGCCGCTAGAAGGAGAGCCGCAGCGCTATATGGCGATGTGTGCGCACTCACTAGACACAACTGAGTAGCAAAGAAAACATGCTAGGGTGCTGTCTAGCGTTGAAAGCGAACCCTGTTACGTCACAGGGCCGCTGAGAAAAAGTACTGTGTCCTGTCAGGCTCTCAGGTACACAGTTAAGTGCTACGCGTTCATAAAGCGTGATCATGTGCTAATGTCCTCGTGGGAGTCACCCGCAATCTATGGCGTCTGAACGCCAGACCCTGAATACGGCAATCAAAACTCCTCACCGGTTATGCCAGTAATCTAGGGCATCTAGGACACCGACCCTGACCAGCTACCATACCAAACTCCTCACAGATTAAGTCGGTATTCTAGTGGCTTATTTCAGCCGGGTCCCTATCCACACATACACATGACCACACTGGCGCATAGCATACAATGATTGATATTAGCGCATGGCGGCCCAGCCATGCTACCCTTTTATAGCAACAGCTACAGGACCTTCCAGGAACAAGGACCAATGAGAAGCTGTTACAAACAAACGTAGCTACATGACCTTCCTGGCGGACCAATAGGAGTCGCTGCAGCACCTGAACATGTGACCCCTGATCTCCAATGAGAGATCTCACTCTGGGCATGCTCAGATGGGAAAACGCAGGACTTTGTCTCAAAGACGACTGCTCCAGCACTGGCTATAATAGCAGATCCAGGAAAGGCAGCAGCAAGTCACTGCACAGTAGAGGAGTGGGCAAGACGCCTGGACCGACGTCTCTGCTGAGCAGGCTCCACTGCGGCCGGAGATGAATGGGAGACCGCAACGGGACGGGTTCGAGACTCCCCTTGTGCAGCAGCGGGAAATCGAACCCTAACATTACCCCCCCTCCTAGGGCCCCCCCTTCTTTGGGCCTCGCTGCGCTCAAAGACAGCGATGAGCTGCGGAGCGTGAATATGCTCGGCAGGCTCCCAAGACCTATCCTCAGGCCCATAGCCCCTCCAGTCCACCAAATAAAACTTTTTGCCCCGTACCACCTTACACCCTACGATGGCGTTCACCTCATGGTCATCTGTAGATGAACCCGATGTCCCGGCAGATGACTCAGAAAACCGGGACATGAGCACGGGTTTCAGGAGGGATACATGAAAGGTGTCGGAGATACCCAGGCGTGGTGGAAGAGCCAAACGGTATACCACAGGGTTAACCTGTTCGAGGACCTTGAAAGGACCCAGGTAGCGGGGTGCCAACCTAGTGGACTCAACTCGCAGCCTGATGTTACGGGCGGAGAGCCACACCAAGTCCCCAGGAGCAAATGTTGGAGCGGGGCGCCGATGTGCGTCGGCAGAGGACCTCATCCTCTCCTTGGACACCTGAATGGCATCCTGGGTACGGTCCCAAATGTCCCGTGCCTCCACAGCCCAGTCTGCCACCCTGGAGTTGGCGGAAGACACGGGCATGGGCACCGGAACCCGCGGATGCTGACCGTAGTTCAGAAGGAAAGGAGTCTGTCCGGTGGAGTCAGCCACAGCATTGTTTAATGCAAACTCAGCCCATGGTAGCAAGGATGCCCAGTCATCCTGCCTGGCAGAGACAAAATGTCGTAGATAGGTGACCAAGGTCTGGTTGGCCCTCTCTACCAACCCATTCGTCTCAGGATGATACGCTGAAGAAAGATTTAACTCAATACTGAGTAGACGACAAAGCTCTCTCCAGAACCGAGACGCAAACTGGGGACCTCGGTCACTGACAATTTTGTCCGGCATGCCGTGTAGACGGAAGATGTGCCTAACGAACAACGCTGCCAGAGCCCGTGCAGAAGGTAACCGTGGTAGTGGCACCAGATGCACCATTTTAGAGAAATGGTCGGTGATTACCCAAATGATGGTGCAACCCCGAGACTTGGGCAAGCCCACCACAAAGTCCATCCCAACCATCTCCCAAGGATAAAGTAAACCAGCTGGCCATTGTCGTGGAGACTTATTTTTGGCGCAGGAGACACACGCCCGAACATAGTCCCCAACATCACGGACCATATGCGGCCACCAATATGTCCTCGCCAGCAATTCAGATGTCCTCTTTGCCCCAAAATGTCCACCAACCCTGGACGAATGTGCCCAAGAGAGTACCTCCGGTCGCAAATTGGTAGGCACAAAAGTCTTGCCCGGGGGCACAGACTCTAGTGAAACCGGAGCCACTGTTCTCAGGCTCTCTGTGGGAACAATAAGCCGAGGCTCCTCTACCTCCTCTTCAGAGGACACCACAGAGCAGAGAGAGAGCGTCGGCACGAATGTTCTTCTCTCCAGAGAGGAAATGGAGTGTGAAATTAAACCGAGAGAAGAACAAGGACCATCTGGCCTGGCGAGAGTTAAGCCGCTGAGCTGTCTGCAGATACACCAAATTTTTGTGGTCGGTGAAGACTTGGAAGGGAAAACTTGGAAGGGAAAACGGGCCCCCTCCAACAGATGTCTCCACTCAGAGAAGGCCAACTTCATTGCTAGCAACTCCCTATCCCCGATGGAATAATTCCTCTCCGCTGAAGTGAAGGTCTTAGAGAAGAAGAAGCAAGGATGCTTCCGACCTTGAGCATCCTTTTGGAAGAGGACTGCTCCAGCACCAACGGATGAGGCATCCACCTCCAATAAAAATGGCTTATCAACATCGGGGCGATGTAGGATGGGAGCGCTAGCAAAATGAGACTTAATAGAAGAGAAAGCCGTGGAGACCTCTTCCGACCACAATTTGGGATTTGCTCCCTTCTTGGTGAGGGCTACCAAGGGAGCTACCAAGGTAGAGAAATGCGGAATGAACTGGCGATAGTAATTAATGAACCCCATAAAGCGCTGCACCGCTTTTAGAGAGTGAGGTTCCTGCCAGTCCATCACAGCCTGTAGTTTGGCCGGATCCATAGCCAATCCCTGGGTTGAGATGATATAACCAAGGAAAGGTAAAGACTCCAGCTCAAACATACATTTCTCTAACTTAGCATAGAGGGAATTAGCCCGTAAGAGGTCGAAGACTCTGCAGACATCTCTCCGGTGGGAGTCAATATCTGGAGAGAAGATGAGTATATCATCCAGATAGACTACGACCGAGGTGGAGAGCATATCCCGGAAGATGTCATTGACAAAGTCTTGGAAAACGGCTGGAGCATTACAGAGCCCAAAGGGCATCACCAGATATTCGTAATGCCCATCCCTGGTATTAAAAGCCGTCTTCCATTCGTCCCCCTCACGGATGCGAATCAGGTTATAAGCACCGCGCAGATCTAGTTTAGTGAATACTCTTGCTCCCCGAAGCCTATCAAAAAGCTTAGAAATCAGGGGCAACGGGTACTTGTTTTTAACGGTGATGGCGTTAAGACCCCTGTAATCAATACACGGACGCAATTCTCCGTTTTTCTTCTGCACAAAGAAAAATCCCGCCCCTGCCGGTGACACCGACTTCCTAATAAACCCTCTTGCCAGGTTCTCCTGAATATATTGCGACATGGCCTCTGTCTCAGGAAGAGAGAGGGGATAGACCCTTCCCCGAGGAGGTTCTGCGCCAGGCAAGAGGTCGATAGGACAGTCATAGGGGCGATGAGGCGGAAGAGTCTCCGCAGCCTTCTTGGAGAACACGTCTGCATATGACCAGTAGTCTTGGGAAGTGGAGTAAGATCTGCGGGTAACTCCGTAGTGGTAACCTGAACGCAACTCCTGACTAGGGTTGAGCATTCCGATACTGCAAATATCGGGTATCGGCCGATATTGGCTGTATCGGAATTCCGATTCCGAGTTCCGATATTTTCGTCATATCGGATACCGGAATCGGGATGTCACTGTCACTGTCAGTGTCCGTCTGTCGGGTCTGTCAGGAGTCAGCGGCACTTACCTGGCAGAAGATCTCCGGCGGTCACATCCTGGACTGCTTCATGGCCGCCATCCTCTTCTCCCCGGCGGTCACATGCAGTTTCTCGCGATAACTGCAGTGACTGCTGGGTAATCGCGGCCGTAAAGCAGTCAGTCCGATGACGTCACCGCCGGGGAAGCAGGTAATCAGCTGTGCTGCGTTGCAATGACAGGCTCTGCCTGTCATTGCGATGTAGCAGAGCTGGATCGTCGTGGGACTGTCGTTATGGACTGCGTCGGACAGGTGGTATACTGTTGGTTTGTTTTTTTTCTTTTTTTACAGGAGATCGATGGCGTGCAGGAATGAGAGAGTAATAAAAAAAATGAAAACTGTGTTGTCTCTTTTATTTCATTAAAAGACTTTTTTCTTGCTTTGTCCTTTTTTTATGCATTTAATAACTTTGGGATTAATAATGGATCGGTGTCTTATTGACGCCTCTCCATTATTAACCGGGCTTATTGTCACCGTGCAATCAACTGGTGACATTAACCCCTTATTACCCCACTTGCCACCGCTACAGGGCAGTGGGAAGAGCCGGGTAAAGTGCCACAATTGGCACATCTTTTGATGCGCCAAATGTGGGGCTGCTGTAGCCTGGTATTATCAGACTGTTGAGGGCCAAAATCCATGGGCCTTGACAGTCTTTTAATACCAGGCCGCAGCAGTCTGCATTTTACTTGGCTGGTTAACAAAAATAGGGGGGACCCCACGCCATTTTTTTTTCGAAGGGAACCCCTATTTTTGTTAATCAGTTCCCTCTGACGTCACTGATGGTGTCCCTGGCTGACCTGAAGTGAAAGTGGAAAGCAATCAATTAAGCTTTCCACTTCCTCTCCTGTCAGCCAGGAGAGGAACTCATTCATTTGGGGGTTTACTGTGAGGCTGCAGCATTAGCTGCGGTCCCTGCAGTAAACATTAACCCTTTCTGAAGGATTACACCGTGGGACCTGACTGTGCATCGGATTGGTAAGAATAATTTTGCTTTATTATTTTATTTTTATTACAGGAAATGGTTTTAGCAGGTAAATAAAATATGGTCAAAAACTGTGTGATTATTTCATTAAACTTTTTTATTAAGTGTGTGTGTTTGATTTTTCTTTCATACAATAGGATTAATAATTGATAGTTGTCTAATTGACAGCTCTCAATTATTAACCTGGCTTAAAGTGACCTTTCAATTGCAAGGTCATTTTAACCCCTTATTAACCCATTCGCCACCGCTACAGGGCAATGGGAATAGACGGGCAAAGTGCCAGAAAGGGCAAATCTAATTATAGATTTGCCCTTTCTGGGGTGTCTGGGGGCAGATGTTAAGTAGCCGGGGGGGGCCAAAAAAAATGGTCCCTCTCTGGGCTATTATTATCTGCCCCACTCACTGGCTTTGTCTGGTTGCGAAAATAGGGCGGGAGCCCACACATTTTTTTTCAGCAATTTTACACCTCATATATATATATATATATATACATGTCATTGAATTTGTGACACATATATATATATATTTATATTTATAGTTCATACACTTCTACATAGTATAATAGCCGCTAATTCAATTGCCGGCTTTTGTGAAAATGCAGAACCCGACATGAAATGACACTTGGTGTACATAGGGTTAACCATGTCTTTTCATGTAGTTTGATATCTGATTTGCACAAACAATTACATGAGTGTAAGTGTGCAAAATTTCACACCTGTAGGGGTTAATTAAAGGTGTAAATTCGTAGCAAAAAAGTCCGTTT
Organism: Oophaga sylvatica; assembly: GCA_033576555.1. Classification (NCBI taxonomy): domain Eukaryota; kingdom Metazoa; phylum Chordata; class Amphibia; order Anura; family Dendrobatidae; genus Oophaga; species Oophaga sylvatica. Next base: position 949,816,418 of record JARQOD010000001.1, on the reverse strand, counting down.
TTTTACAACGAATTTACACCTTTAATTAACCCCTACAGGTGTGAAATTTTGCACACATTGACTGATGTAATTGTATGTGCAAATCAGATAGCAAACGACATGAAAAGACATGGTTAACCCTATGTACACCAAGTGTCATTTGAAATGACACTTGGTGTACATAGGGTTAACCATGTCTTTTCATGTCGTTTGCTATCTGATTTGCACATACAATTACATCAGTCTATGTGTGCAAAATTTCACACCTGTAGGGGTTAATTAAAGGTGTAAATTCGTAGCAAAAAAGTCCGTTTTTTTTTACAACGAATTTACACCTTTAATTAACCCCTACAGGTGTGAAATTTTGCACACATAGACTGATGTAATTGTATGTGCAAATCAGATAGCAAACGACATGAAAAGACATGGTTAACCCTATGTACACCAAGTGTCATTTCATGTCGGGTGCTTCTGTCTTTTCACAGAAGCCGACTTTACCCGGCAATTGAATCAGAGGATATTTTACTATGTAGAAGTGTATAAACTATACATATATGTATATATATATGTCACAATGACATGTATATATATATATATGTATTCTATGTGTGTATATTTAGTGTTTACAAGGAAAGAAAGAGGTGTGAGACAGTGAGAGCATATGTATTGAATGGGGTGTACATTTCACAGGTACTTTGCTGACTTGTATGAGGGAAATGTGTGCCTTTGTAAAACTAGTGGTGGAGAAAGGTCATTACACCATCCATTCAAGTACACGTTTGCAGCTCAAACCTGTGGCCACTCAGGTATTGATTAGGAAGCCAGAAGTAGGTGCTTGGGAGCACAGTCAGTGAGCTAATTCAGTCTGGACAAGGGGTCCAGGCACAGAAGGTGTCTCCAAGAGTGTGGGAGCTGCCTTAGCCCGGACACAGGGAGGTGTCCCGGCACAAAAAAAACAGTCTCTAAGAGTGTGAGCTATCTCAGTCTGGGTGCGGGAAGTACCCCGGACACAGGAGTGGTCGCAGTGAGGATCCGTGCGTATAGCGACTGAATAGGAGGTGACCTCTCTCAAGTCTGGACATTGGAGTTGCCTTCAGACATAAAGAGGAGTGTCTGTGAAACTCCATACTGGTAACATATATCATATGTGTTGTTTTGGGCACAGACTGGTAGAGTCTGGGTCCCGGATAGAGAGGGCCATCTATCTAAGTGTAATTAGAGGCTAGACAAGCCCAGGTCTTTTGTTTATGCTTTGTTTTTATCTGTGTGCTGTGGACTTTAATAAAACTGGTTGCGGCCAGTTTTCACCAAACTGCTGTCTGAATGAACTGTTTCCGTGCCATTCTGTCTACCCAGACAGCGATCTCAGAGCTAAATACCCCTGAAAGGCTACAATTGGTGGAGAATGCGGGCACAGCGCAGGGCCTAGTACAGTTAGTGCTGGAGTGTGCGTGCGGCACAGTGGCGAGAGACAGCAATAAAGGTGAAGTCTGTTGAAATAGCAACAGAGAAAAAAAAAAAAAAAAAAAAGTGTGTCAGCAGAAACGTCTGTTTGGAGCAGTCTTAAAGAGACAGGAGCCCTAATAGACTTTGCAAAGAAAAAAAAAAAAAAAAGGTGTCTGCACAGCAGAGCTGAATTTTTCTGTGGAAAAGACTGTAGAGTGTGTATGTCTTGAGTGAAGACTGCCGTTGTTGAGACAGAGAAGTCTGACAGCATGGAAGACGAGTGTGGATACAAGCATCTTGCTGTGACTCAGTGGGGTCACGAAGGCATCTTGCTGTGACTCAGTGGGGTCACGAAGGCATCTTGCTGCAACTCGGCGGGGTTGTGAAGATTGTCGTCGCACTCAAATCCAGTTTGCTGTGGCTCGGCGGGGCCACGAAGATTTTTTCAAGGGAAAGCGGTGAAGTTCTGGTGTGAACAGTGCTCCGCGATGGCTGTGAACGGAGCAGCGAATGGGTCTGACAAGTCGGACCGCATATTTGAGAAATGTCTACTGGACATGCAACTGGACATGGTGCGGGAACCATGGGCACCGTATGGAATGGCGGCAGAGGACCATTCTATGGACTCTCCGGGGGTGCCAGTGTTGTCACAGAGTGCCCGGGGAGGTGGTAAGAGATGTTGTGAACTGAGTCCTAAGACTGCTGCTGATTTTTTGTGTAAAAATTACCCTGCCGGTGTGGTTGTTAAAAAGGGGGCGGAGTCTAAAAAAGGGGCGGATTTTCACAAGAGTGTAGAGTGTGGAAAAATGAAAATTGTTACTGGTGGTGGGCTGGGACCTCCTAAAAATGACAATGTGACCGTTGATAACGGGGTAGCTCCAGTAGAAGGGGGTGACGTCAAAGTGGGAGGTGACCTGTTAGTCCACAACACCATGGGGAGTGACACAGACCCTGTAGCTGACTGGGACACTATGAAAGTAAAAAGTGAGTTCAGTCAGGAGAGGCTAGACGAGGGAAGAGAGTCCTCCTCTCGTCGTAGACGGCGCAAGGGCCACAAAAAGGTTGTTCCGGTAGTACTCGCTGAAAATGGAAATGAAGAGAATGTAGTACTGTCTGCCTATGCTTCAAGTGTGGATTCTCCTTTAGAGGTAGAAGAGGAGGGGGCCAGTCAGGGCCAAGAGCTGGAAACTATTCGGCTGCAGTATCAGAGTGACATGCTGCAATTATGTGAAAACCTGGAGGACGTGTCCTCAGACCAGTGAGATCTAAAAGGAGGCAACGAGGAAGTTATCCTGTGGCAGAATATGTTCTTTGCCATTAAAGAGGACCGCCGCAAAATCAAGGAAGAGGTTTTGCAGTTGAAGCGTGAGAAGGAGGCGCTGCAGGATGGAGTTTCTGGAAGTGAACAAATCCTAGAACGACTGCGCGAACAGCTCAACCAGGAGCTGTGTGACTCCAAGAAGGAGTGTGATGAACGCAGTAGGAACTGCAACAGATGAAGAAAGAGTATGTGGATCTCAGGGTCAAAGAAAAACTAGAAGAGGATAAGATGGATGCAGAGCAAATGCGCCAGGTGGTTGAGACCACTCTGCAGGACACCCGTGATGAAAATGGTGATCTGCGCAGAAAGACCCTAGGTCTAGAAGCTCAGGTGAAGGAGCTACAGATGTCCTGTGATACTCTCCAGAAGGCGGAGATGTGCCTTAAGGAAAAGCTCAGACAGATGGAAGCTGAGCGGGAAAAGATGGAGGAGTCCCTCAGAGAAGCTACAGACCAGGGCCAGGAGTTGGCCACTGGAAATGAGAGGTGTAACGCAGATACTTCCTCGAGTGCTGTGAGTTCGGATGATTCGGTGGATGTCGGAGCCGAGATCAAGGAGCTCAAGGAGTGGTTACAAGCCCACTGGACGCAAGAGAAGCTTCAGAGACGGGCAGCTGAGAGGCGAATGGCGGAACTAGAGGAAGAAGTTCTCGCGCTTAAAAGTCGCCTGATACAGTGTCACTCGGTGAACAAGGCCTCCTTGGAGAAAGAAAAGGGCAAACACGTTGCACTCGCTCCCTTTGGCCAGAAGATAGACCTGAGGAGAGCTAAGAGTGTGGTAACGAAAGATAATTGTGAAATGGAAGTGGTCCGGACGGAAATTCACGAAATTGTAGCTGTGAGTCAGCTCAGAAGAAGTGTAAAGGGGGAAGAAGCTGAAAGTCAGTTGTCCCTGAACCCTGAGCTGATTGATCGTCTGGAAACCACTGGTGAGACAGAAACGTGTCGGTACAAGTGCCTCGTAGATGTACCCGAGGACTTGAGAGAAGAATGCACCCGTGAGTCTGTGCATGAAGCGTTTAAGAAGGCCGTGGGAGCCTATAAGGTGTACTCGACCTCAGGAGCTAAACAGCTGGTGGTCTTGTCCACGACTGAAGTTACAGTGAAGAGGGTGGCAATCCTAAGTGACATGCACTGGCGATGTATTCGCACAAAGCGGTTTCTCCGGTTGAAGACAGAACAAACCGTTAGACAACTAAAGCTTATGAGAAAAGCTCACAGTCTACACGGAAGAGGTCATCCGGGTGCCTCATGTTCTGGTGAGAAAGCTGATCGGGAGAAATGGCCGAGCCATGCAGATAATGGTGAAGAAGTCTGGTGTGGTGAAAGTAAGCAGTCCACGTGATCGTCGGGACTGGATACCAGATGAAGACGGCATGGTGTCATTCTACGCTATAGGAACAGAAGAAAGTCTGGAATATGTGCGCATGCTGGTGGCGTACCGTGTGACCTACCTGCGAGAGGTAGAACAATTGAATCTCGCTAGACAGCGAGTAGATAGACAGCATCATCTGAGCAGCAGAAGATGGCAGCCGTCTAAGAATAGTGAGACCCGACAGAGAAAGGGCCCCCTAAATAACAGAACAGCTAAGGCTGAAGTTAGGGACCTTTCAAGACGTCCTGAGGGTAGTGGGCGTGGGTTTAGAGGTAGTGAGACCTCCAGTAACTCAGGTTTGAGAGGCCCACACAGACGACCCAATAGAGTACAGGACAGTACGGAGTCTAACCGGACTTTAGATACCCAGGCAAGACCTGACAAGGTTACGATTGACCACTGGGAGCGAAGGGGAGACCTGACAAGGTTACGTCCCAGAAATGTGACTGGACGAAGTCTGTGACAATGACAGACGGTAGGTCCCTAAGGAATGAGCGAATGTCATTGACTAATATTCCGGGGCTGAACAGAGCAAGGGACAAGTACATGGTCTCTGTGTGAACTGTGGGTTGAGGTGATTGGATATATTATGTGTTCAACCCCACAAGCTTAAACTTATGTGATGATCATGATGATGATGATGATAATAATGATGATGATCATAATGATGATAATGATGATGATGCTAATCATAATAGTGATGATACTGATAATGGTAATGACCGTGATAAAGATGAAATTCCTTTGCAGGTGATGTTGGGAGACGAGTATGGTGGTTCTCGGGAACCAAGTGTCCCTGACCTATATAGAAGTATAGTGCTGAGGCAGTGTTCGGAGTTCACTGTCTCTTTTGGGTTGTTGACCAGCCCTCCGGTCTGGATGACCAGCCCTCCGGTCTGGAGAAGAGGGAGGGGATATGTGAGACAGTGAGAGCGTATGTATTGAATGGGGTGTACATTTCACAGGTACTTTGCTGACTTGTATGAGGGAAATGTGTGCCTTTGTAAAACTAGTGGTGGAGAAAGGTCATTACACCATCCATTCAAGTACACGTTTGCAGCTCAAACCTGTGGCCACTCAGGTATTGATTAGGAAGCCAGAAGTAGGTGCTTGGGAGCACAGTCAGTGAGCTCATTCAGTCTGGACAAGGGGTCCAGGCACAGAAGGTGTCTCCAAGAGTGTGGGAGCTGCCTTAGCCCGGACACAGGGAGGTGTCCCGGCACAAAAAAAAACAGTCTCTAAGAGTGTGAGCTATCTCAGTCTGGGTGCGGGAAGTACCCCGGACACAGGAGTGGTCGCAGTGAGGATCCGTGCGTATAGCGACTGAATAGGAGGTGACCTCTCTCAAGTCTGGACATTGGAGTTGCCTTCAGACATAAAGAGGAGTGTCTGTGAAACTCCATACTGGTAACATATATCATATGTGTCGTTTTGGGCACAGACTGGTAGAGTCTGGGTCCCGGATAGAGAGGGCCATCTATCTAAGTGTAATTAGAGGCTAGACAAGCCCAGGTCTTTTGTTTATGCTTTGTTTTTATCTGTGTGCTGTGGACTTTAATAAAACTGGTTGCGGCCAGTTTTCACCAAACTGCTGTCTGAATGAACTGTTTCCGTGCCATTCTGTCTACCCAGACAGCGATCTCAGAGCTAAATACCCCTGAAAGGCTACAGAGGTTTTTTTAGTTGCGATATTTTGTTCCCATAGACTTACATGGGACTTCCGGTATCGGTAGGTATCGCCGATATTTTAATGGTATTGGCGATACCATTCCGATTCCGATACTTTTGGATATCGGAAAGTATCGCTCAACTCTAATCCTGACACATCTGCCTCTACATGCATCACTCCAACCCAGTATCCTACCCGAAGTCCACTCTATATGTGGGGAGTGAAAACGGAGCCAAGGTATACCTAGTAGGATCTCGTCTATTCCCTTGGGAAGGACGAGTAGAGAAATAAGTTCCTGATGGGAAGGAGATACAGACAATGCAAGTGGAACAGTCTGGTGTGTAATTTGTGAGGGCAATGTCGACCCATTCACTACCCGGACAGTCACTGATTTGTCAAGCGCCACCAGAGGTATTGCATGACGGCGAGCAGAGCTAGAGGACATGAAATTCCCCTCTGCTCCTGAGTCCACGCAAAGGTCGGCGGTGAGAATGGAAGTACCAACAGTGATTGTCCCTTTAAGTGTCATCTTGGAGGAAAATGCCGCTGTCTCTAGTGAACCTCCTCCCAGGGCCACTAGACGCGATCGCTTCCCCGATCGCTGTGGACATTTGTTGGCATAGTGTCCTGTCTGCTGACAACGGTTACAGACCACGGATACTCGGACGGACCGAGACTTAGGTCCTGCATGAGGAACTTCTGTGGCCTTTTGGGGTTCGGACGCCAGATTGGGAAATTCGAGAGGTTTGGCAAAGGTGGGAGCCAACCGAAACCTCTGCCTACACTGGGCCCGCTCCAACCTCCACTCGTGAAAACGGAGGTCAATGCGGGTAGATATGGAGATAAGCTTCTCCAGTGTGGCGGGAATCTCCCTGGTAGCCAAAGCGTCTTTAACATGGTCAGCCAGTCCTCGCCAGTAGATTGGAATAAGAACTTTATCAGACCAATCTAGCTCAGAAGCTAGAGTCCGAAACTGGACAGAAAACAGACTGACCAAAGACGAACCCTGTGCCAATGCCAGCAGTTGTAGCGCCGTATCGTGGGTGACCTGAGGTCCTAAAAAGACCTTTTTAAGAGCCTCCAAGAAACGAGGAGCACTCCGCACCACACGATCGTCGCGCTCCCACAGCGGCGTTGCCCACTCCAACGCTCTGCCCGAGAGTAGAGAAAGTACAAAACCCACTTGTGCCCGATCCGTGGGAAAACATGCAGCCAGAAGCTCGAGCTGTATAGAGCACTGACTCACGAATCCCCGACATTGCTTGCTATCACCGGCAAACTTGTCAGGAAGCGGGAGGTGGGATAATGTAGGGGCAGAGGTGGCAGAAGACAAACTGGCTGCAGCCACGCTAGCAGCCTGAACAGCGACTGCGGTAACATCCACAGCTGAGGTTGTGCGCTCAAGAGCCGCCAACCTACCCTCCAGCTGCTGGATGTACTGCGATAGACGCTGTTCATCCGCCATTTTACTAGCCAGACCCTGGCGCTAATATTATGTTAAGGGTCTGCGGAACGCACCAAATATATAAAGTAGAGAGGTGCGTTCGCAGCCCGGGGTCCACCGTGCAAGCGGAGCCTGCTGCTAGTAGAAATGGCCAACATAAACGCCGTAATGCGCTGTGGCAATAAGTGCGAACTCTGTTACTCCACAGAGCCGCTAGAAGGAGAGCCGCAGCGCTATATGGCGATGTGTGCGCACTCACTAGACACAACTGAGTGGCAAAGAAAACACGCTAGGGCGCTGTCTAGCGTTGAAAGCGAACCCTGTTACGTCACAGGGCCGCTGAAAAAAAGTACTGTGTCCTGTCAGGCTCTCAGGTACACAGTTAAGTGCTACGCGTTCATAAAGCGTGATCATGTGCTAATGTCCTCGCGGGAGTCACCCGCAATCTATGGCGTCTGAACGCCAGACCCTGAATACGGCAATCAAAACTCCTCACCGGTTATGCCAGTAATCTAGGGCATCTAGGACACCGACCCTGACCAGCTACCATACCAAACTCCTCACCGATTAAGTCGGTATTCTAGTGGCTTATTTCAGCCGGGTCCCTATCCACACATACACATGACTTTTTTTTTTTTTTTTTACCTCAGATGGGAAGTTCCACAGTCAGATAACCAAAACTATAAGGAACTCGACTCCCAAACAGCGTGTACACTTACATAATGCAGCAGCTGTTCCCATTATCATCGGAAAACCAACTTTATTTTCAGGCACAAAAAAAACACAAAACTAAGACACATTAACAAGGTGTTTCCACTTTTTAACTTTCCAAATTCCCTCTGCGTCCTCCTCCCCCCTCTTTCTCTTATCACACACAAAACAAAAATACAATTTTCCCAAAACAATTTTTAAACAATTTTTAACCTCAATCTCCTTCCTCTTAAACACATACACGTTCCTCACATCCCACAACACCTCTTTTATACATGCAAGCATCAACCACAACACTCTCTCCTTTTCTCCACACATACCCAATCCAAACATAAATAACTCAAACGTCAAAAAATTCACATCACACAACTCCTTACACAACGGGCCCAAACCTGAAATCACATTTCTAGCATACTGACAATTCCAAAACAAATGCACCACACTCTCTCTCCCACCACATCCCCTCCTCGGACACATCTCACTCCTCACTAAACCCCGGTTTCTCTGGAAGTCTCTCACCGGTAACACCTCATGCAATGACTGCCACACAATCTCGCTCTGTCTATTTGTCATACCATCCATACGTACCTTCTTCCATACCTTCTGCACATCACTTCCTCTCACCATATAGATACCACATTCCATCTCTCTACACTCAATCATCCTATATACCGCTTTCTTCTCTAACAACCTCACATCCACATCACACAGTTCATACTTCACCAAAAATTTGTAAACCCACACATACCACACAGGCACCTCAAAAGCCACTGGGCACCTTAAATCCCTTTCCCGCCACTTCAAACGGAACAGAAAACTCCAAACAAATACCTGCACATACATGCACACTTCCCATCCATCCTAATCACACCCAATACAAACATCATAATATTCACGCCAAAAAAAACATTCAAATTTGGGAATCCCAACCCCCCCTTATCCATTCTCTTCATCACAAACTCTCTCCTTGCACGCTCCATACTTGAACGCCAAAAAAATACAAACAAAACCCTATTTAATCTTCTAACACACATATAACCTGGTGGAAAAACCACCGCAACATGCAAAAAAATTGGTAACACCACACTCTTAATAACTAAAATTTTACCAAAAAACGTCAGATCTCTCATCTTCCAAAAATTTAACTTGCGCTCCACTCTCTCTCTCACATCCACCCAACTTTCCTCTCCATCCAACTTCTCTGAAAATTTCACACCCAGCACCCTTATCGGTCCACTCACCACATTCACCCCAATATCATTGCTCAGAGTCCTCCCACCAAAAATCTTACATTCAGTCTTCTCCCAATTCACTTTAAACGCAGACGCTCCACAAAAAACGGATACCAACAATATCACACGACGCACCGAACACTCTGAATCACACAAAACACACACATCATCCATGTAGCCATTCACCTTCCACTCCCTCCCCCCCGCCCCTGGCACTTGTACACCCCGAATCACCTTATCTTTCCTCAACATACACAACAATGGCTCAATCGCGCAAATGAACACGACAGGGGACAATGGGCACCCCTGCCGTACACCGGAAAACACATTCACTCTCCTCCCTACATTCCCATTCAACAAAACACAACTATAAATATTTTTATACAAACTTCTCACTCTCTCAACAAACTCAGCCGGAAAACCCATCTTCACCAACACTCTAAACAGAAAACCATGCGCCAACCTATCATACGCCTTCTCAAAATCCAAACTCAACACATACACCCCCTTCTTACGATTCAAACAGTCCCACAAACAATCTCTCAGCATACACACACCCTCATGTAACCGCCTTCCAGGCACCGCACAACACTGCTCCTCACCCACCACACTCCCAACCACATCACGCATCCTATTTGCCAAAAGCTTCACATAGATTTTATAATCACAATTAAGCAACGTGATCGGCCTCCAGTTTTTTAGATTTTTCAAATCACCTTTTTTTGGCAACAGCACAACCACTCCTGCACGCATACCATTCGCCACCTCTGCATTCGCCCACATATACTTACATACATCCACAAAATCCTTCCCAATCACATCCCACATCACACGATAAAATTCCACCGGGAGACCATCATCCCCCGGCGTTTTATTCAGCGCCATACTACACACCACCTTCCATATTTCTTCACTCGTCATCTCCCCCATCAAACTCTCCCTTTCTGTCCCATTCAATCTATTTTCCAAAACACTCAGCACATCACTCTCTAAACCTTCATCCCTCCATTTCACTGCATACAAATCATCATAAAACTTTGCCACTTCCTCACATAAGTCCGCACCACTCACTTCATTTCCATCCACTCCATTCAAAACACTCATGCTCTGTCTTTTTCCAAAAACTTTCTTGAAAAAAAACTGCGAACACTTCTCATTCTTTTCCAAGTTCTCTATTTTAGCCCTATACACAATACTCCTCCCTCTCTCTCTCTCTCAAAAACACGTTCACTTCTTTTTTCACTCTCAACAAATCTTCACTCACATCCATCCCTCCCTCTCTTAGCTTATATAACACACTCAATCTTGCATTCAAACCAGCAAACCTTTCTCTCTTAGCAGCTGCACACTTGTAACCAAGTTTTTTAAAAAAAACCTTGGTTTTCCATTTAACCCAATCCCACCATTCACACACATTACTAAACTCACTTCTGCTCTCACACCACTCCTTATAATGTCTCTCATACTCCTCTCTCACCTCCACCCCCTCCAGTAAACTCACATTCAGCTTCCATATACCTTTCCCAGTTACCTCCTCAGTATGCACATCCACTTCACACTTCATACACACATGATCTGAAAACGGCACACTCTCCTGTGCATAACTAACAGCAATCAGGTTTTTTGAAACAAAAAAATAGTCCAGTCTAGACGCCACCCTCCCACTCTCAGAAAAAAATGTATTTAACAATGGAGTTACTTTACACTCCCTCTGCATATCCCTCAAACCAAAATCACTCACCATGTCCATTAACTCTTTCCTTGACACATCCACATTCACCTTTCCCACATCAACATTCATATCACCCACAATCACAACAGGCACTCTACCTGGAATAAAAAACTTAATTTTTTCAAATAAAACTTTCCGCTCCTGTTTTTGCACAGGAGCATACACATTAATAACACTAAAACGAATATTTCTAAACTCAAAATTTGCTAACACGCATCTCCCAACCTCAATCACCATATAGTCACACAAACTCACATTACGCCCCTTCACCAAAAAACCAACACCGTCATTTCTATTACATGCACTCCCTGACCACACAGACGCACCATGAGGCCATTCACTCCCCTTCACACCATCCACAATCCCACACTCCTGTAAACAAAAAATTTCCGCATTTTGCGCTGAAAAAAACAAAAATGGCCGCACGCTGCAACTTATTTTTAAAAACCCTCACATTTTGAGATATAATTCTAACACCCATACTAAACACAAACCAAAAAGCTTAAAAAAAACACTTGTCCAAAGAAGCCAAAAAAGGAAAAAAATACAAAAACAACCTACAGATATAACTTGACACACATTACATAAAACACACAAAAAAACAGATAGCCCTTGCTTAAAGAGCAAAGCTATGTACACAAAAAAAACCCTACCTGGCTACTGGAAAAGTAAAACGTACTTAACCAGTACCGCCAGTGTCCTCCTCCACCATTTGTGCCGAGCAGCCTTCTGAGCCGCTGGCCTCCATATACTCCTCCACCCGTGCCTTTTTATGCCCAGACTTCCTCTGGGCCATTCCTTCTTCCACCACCTCAATGTCTCTGTTTTCCCCACCACCCTCCCTGTGACACTTTAACCCTCCTGAGTCCTCTTCCGAGGAGAAGGCACCAATATTTCTTGGATCAGACTCATGAACTAAAACCTCAGCCTCCTCCTCTGCCACAGATATATCGAAATCCATCAGGCATTCTGACCATGATTCAGCAACTGGGACTTCTTTTTTACTTCTTTTTTAGGCCATGAACGCTCCTCTCGCCTTATGGGCTTCCAAAATTCCTTGTCCTCCTTTTCCTCCTGTTGCTTCTCCTTCCTTCTCTCAGCCTCCTTGTCCTCCTGCCGCTTCTCCCTCTGTCTCTCAGCAGGAGTGGGTGGCGCCTTCACAACGCTTTGCAGCGCGGCGACTTCGCTTTCCCTCCGCTTCTTCTCCTCCTCCCGCCTCTTAACCTCCTCCTCTCTCTTCCTTTCTTCCTCCCGCCTCCGCTCCTCCTCACGTCTCTTTCTTTCCTCCTCTTCTCTAGTTGACCTCCTCGGCACACCAAACGGGCAGTCTCTATACAGGTGCTCTGAACTGCCACACCTGTCACATTCAAGAGGCATCGGACACCTAGCCGCCACATGACCCTCTTGCTTGCAATTACGGCAAACCAACTCCTTGCTACACATGTTTAGCAGGTGCCCGAACTGAAAGCACCTCCTGCAGTATAGTGGCTGCCCTGGGTATGACAGGAAGCCCCTATGACCCGCCACTGAAAAGTTCGCTGGTGGGTGGGTGAAACCTCCCAAACAACCTGGGTCCTTCTTCAATTTCACCCGAAACACATACTTGCAGTTGAAAATGCCCAAGACATTTTTCTGCTTCTCCCCTCCCTTCACGTATTCACAGTACTGCTCCAGGAACTGCTCCAGTAGTGCTACTTCTGTATAGGGGTTGTACACAGTCATCGTCACCACTTTTTCCATGAGCCCAAACAGGGGCTCCACCCGCACTCCCTCCAGGCATGGATCACCTTCATTACTTCTGAGCCATTCAAAGACGGTCAAACAGCATCCCTCATTCACAAAGGTTACATCATATGTACCTTGACTCCGGAATTCATTGACGCTGTAGATATCCTGACGATGGGCTCCAGCCTTTCCTCCAACAGGTCACGAACGACGTACACCAGGTTGTTTTTCTCACCACCTTCCACCACCACACGGATCGTATTCTTAATGAACATCCTCAGTCCAGACTGCCGATACGGATACCGCAGTAGAAAATCAGCAGCACGCTGCCAGCAAAGCCCCTGGATCACTCCAGGAAAACTCGCACCCTCTGACTGCGACACACGATCGCAGCCAAAAGGCCGAGATCACACTGGCGCATAGCATACAATGGTTGATATTAGCGCATGGCGGCCCAGCCATGCTACCCTTTTATAGCAACAGCTACAGGACCTTCCAGGAACAAGGACCAATGAGAAGCTGTTACAAACAAACGTAGCTACATGACCTTCCTGGCGGACCAATAGGAGCCGCTGCAGCACCTGAACATGTGACCCCTGATCTCCAATGAGAGATCTCACTCTGGGCATGCTCAGATGGGAAAACGCAGGACTTTGTCTCAAAGACGACTGCTCCAGCACTGGCTATAATAGCAGATCCAGGAAAGGCAGCAGCAAGTCACTGCACAGTAGAGGAGTGGGCAAGACGCCTGGACCGACGTCTCTGCTGAGCAGGCTCCACTGCGGCCGGAGATGAATGGGAGACCGCAGCGGGACCGGTTCGAGACTCCCTTGTGCAGCAGCGGGAAATCGAACCCTAACACCTACACTGTACAAGGCATGATGATCCATTAGATGTCATACCTGCAAGGCATTATGGGGAGGCCTGAGTGGTAATAGACAATTACTTTAGCTCATTTTCTGATGCTTCAGCAGTGTGGGAAATGGTGTCGGGCAAGTTTTTTTGTGTACACTGCAAATCAAAACTCAAAATGCTTGAATTTCAGCGATACTGTGAATTTTAGAAATTTCAACTTGAGCTCTATCTTCTGCTAATTGATCAGCTCATCTGTAATGACAAGCTCAGCTTTGCTGCATCTATACAATGCTGTAACAACCGTGGTCGCAGCGTTTGTTGCTGTGAACAGTCACGGTGGGTCAGGGAAAGTAATGAGCAAATTTGTTCAAGAAACAATCTTCAAACATAAAATTTGCACAAATATGGCACATTCGGATTCGGGATCGGAAACACAAACAAAATTTTATAAAATTGGAAAAAATTGGAAACAATCGTTAAAAATTGAGAGAAAATATTTGTGCTGCCACTAAAGTATTTTGAGCACTTTGGCTAGGATAATAGTGGTGAATGATGAGGGTGGGGCATGTGTTTGATTAGGGTAGGGGGTTGGCAGAGCTCAGAGGGGCGGCGTGCTTGTAAAATTTTATTTATTTATTTTTCATCTAACTTTATGTGTGCACATTGCTGATAGCCAATCAGGGCACAGGAAACATCCACAATGTCCTGACACAACGGCTTCTGTTATTTGTTGTCGAAATCACATGTGCCTCTCCATATAAAGAGCGAACATCTTGTTTTAGCTCCATTTTGTCAATGCAACAGTGCAGAGAGGCTGGGACTGTTTGCTGATAGATTTTCGCTAGTTAGCTAGGCAGTTGTTTCTAAGTCAGATAGTTTAGATAGCTAGTGTCCTGTGTGGCTGTGAAATCAACCTTCCAGCAGATTTTTTTGTGCCATTACTGAGGTCCACAGACAAAGACAGCAAGGCACATTTGATAGAAGTGTGTTGTGCACTGCTTCTATTGTGCTCCATGTATGAGTAGACCTTTCTAAATCTTATTTTTTCACTTGCTAAAAGTGATACAGCAAGGCATATGTCACCTTGTCATTTAGTGTTGTGGCAACATTGCTCTGTGTTTTTAGCTGTTGGCACAATTTTTTTTTTTGGTAGTTGCTACCGTGTTTCAGCATGCCATATCCCAAGATGTAATTTTGTGGCAGTGAAATTAAGCTGTCTGCAGAGCTTATACACATAAAAAAAAGTTCTGTTGCTAAACGTGATACAGCCTGACATATCACACACTGTAATTTTGTGGAGGTGAAACTGTTCTGTGTGTAGATCTGTTGCACAGTAAAAAAAATTTGGGCAGCAGTTGCTAACGTGATTAAGCACGCCATATATCACCTTGTCATTTAGTGTCGGTGAAATTCAACTGTTTGCATAGCTCATGCAGATTAAAAAACAAAATTTTGGGAGGTTGCTAAACATGATACAACCCGCCATATCCTACCTTGTCATTTAGTGGGGTGAAATTATTGTGTGTGCATAGCTGTTTAGCTGTGGATTATCTTATTCATTTCTTAATAGGTAATTATTTACATGTTGATCTTATACCTCACGCATATCTGTATTAAGATGCAATTAATATGTAGAATATCGTTTATTTATGTGATTTTTTATTGTGTATTTTTTCTTGTGTGTTTTTGATAGAAAAAATCCCCTTGAAAAAGGCCGAATAGGCCGAAACGTTGGGGCCTTGTACAAATTTCGTGCAGAACCTTTTATGGTGTGTGTCAATAAAAATAAAAAATCAACAAAAGAAAAGTTTTTCTTCAGTTCTTTTCCTTGGAGAGTGCTCGAGGTATAGCCTGAGCCAACACAGTAAGAACATGGTGCATATCACGTTTATGGAGAGGGCACAGATTAAGGACCTCTGCACCCTTCTGCACAGTTTCGAAATGGCTACTAAGATGGTTAGCACTGACAATGCCATCATCAGAATCACTATTCTGGTAACCTGCAGAATATGCTGTAGCAGACTTTAAATAGCCTGCAGGAGGAGGTGGTGGTTCCAGAGGAAGTGGAGGAAGCAGATGAGGATGAGGAAGGGATAACACTGTCTCAAAGTTGAAGACTGTTGTCACACAGGCGGGTGCCAAGGGAGGGTGGATTACTGCAATTGTCTTTGTCACTGGTGTGTCAAATGCAACAGACTGTCGCTCTGCATCTGGCTGCAGAAGATCTCTGTGTTTGGCATTACAGATGCCTCATTAATCCTTCTGACTCTTGGACCCAGCCACAACCTCCCTCCGGCGCTAGTTGACACACCTAGACCTGGGGATTTATAAATCCCCAGTCTGTTTAGAGAGTCATCGGTGATATTCACATTTTTCCCTTGTGAAGGTTTTGTGCTATAGCAGTCGGCTAACTTCCTCTCTGGAGCTGTTTGAGGACATTTGGTGTTACCTCTCTGAGTCTGCTCAAGCTAAATTCATTCCCCTTGTCTGTCTATCTTATTGTCTTTCGTTTACAGTGGGGATTGACCAGTTCTCACCCCCTCCCTATCCAGGGCCTAGCTCTAGGGAGATACAGGGCTTAGGTTCCTGCTAGGCGATTGGTGAGAAACCAACTTAGAGATGGTAGGGTAGGTAGGGTGTTATCAGATCTGCCTATTGGGTCTCCCCTTACTCTTTCCTTAGTGTCTGGGCTTCTTTCCCCTTCTTATAATGTGCCATACAGTATAGCACGGTCCCCATAGAGTATAATGAGCCCCACATATTGCTCCATAGTACAGTATAATGAGTCGCATATAAAGCTCCATACGGTATATGATGGGCCCCATATATTGCTACATACAGAATGGGCTCCATATAATGCTCCATACAGAATAGGCCCCATATGTGCTCCATATGATGCTCCATACCCTATATGATGCCCCATAAATAATGAACCCCATATGATGCTCTAGTATATGATGGCCCCATGGAAGATGTTCCAGTGTATGATGGACCTATATAATGCTCCATATATAATGGGCCCCATATGATGCTCCAGTATATGATGGGCCCCATGAATGATGCTCCAGTGTATGATGGGCCTATATAATGCTCCATATATAATGGGCCCCATATGATGCTACAGTTTATGATGGGCCCCATGAATGATGCTCCAGTGTATGATGGGCCTATATAATGCTCCATATGTAATGGGCCCCATATGATGCTCCAGTATATGATGGGCCCCATGGAAGATGCTCCAGTGTATGATGGGCCTATATAATGCTTCATATATAATGGGCCCCATATGATGCTCCAATGTATAATGGGCCCCGTATATGATGCTCCAGTGTATGATGGGCCCCATTTATAATGCTCCAGTGTATGATGGGCCCCATGGATGATGCTCCAGTGTATGATGGGCCTACATAATGCTCCATATATAATGGGCCCCATTTATAATGCTCCAGTGTATAATGGGCCCCGTATATGATGCTCCAGTGTATAATGGGCCCCATTTATAATGTTCCAGTGTATAATGCTCCCCGTATATTGCTCCAAACATTAAAAAACATGAAATACCTCTCCTCGCTGGGCACTGCTCTACTCTGGACTCCTCAGCGTCGCCATCTTCCAGCTCTCTGCGCTGTAACTGTTCAGGCAGAGGGCGCACAGACATGATGTCATCGCGCTCTCTGACCTGAATGTCACTGTCAGGAAACGCGGAAGACATCACAGCAGTGGAGCAGGGAGAGGTAAGTATTGCAAGTGCTGGGGCCCTGAGCAAGCAGGGGGGCCCACTCATGGGCGCCGGCATTGGCACAGGGCCCCTCATAGTACGCCGGTGTCTCTGACGGCGAGTGTGCCCCCCACCTGTTCAGGGCCCGGCACTTGCCCTGGTGCACCAGGTGCTGACGATAGCCTGGGGGGGACAACCCAGTTAGGGAGGTGGAAAAACTGGCATATGTTGAGGTGTAGGCTGGACGTTCAGCAGCTGCAAATGGAGGAATTGGAGAAGTCAGAGGAAGTGGAGGACAAAGCGAGCCATTTTGCTGGCAACCTATGTGTCATCAAGGGTGGTACAAAATTCTTTGAAACCCAGGCATGGTTAATTTTAATGAAGGTGAGATCACCAACATTTTGGGTTGACAGCCGGGTCCTTCTTTCTGTTAGGATTGATCCAGCAGCCCTGAAGACTCTTTCTGATAGCACACTACCAGCATGGCAAACGAGCTCCTGTAAGGCATATTGTGCCCAATTCAGGCCAGGTGTCCAGTTTACAGGCCCAGTAGTCAAAGGGGAAAGAACTGTGAGGGAGAACATCGATAGGGGAGGAGAGGTAATTTTGAACCATAGTTGACAACTGCTGTCTCCTGTCTGTTGCAATCGATTCAATATTAACAGTCGTGTGAGCGGTACTCGAGAAATCAGTCCACAACATGGTCATGAATCCCCTGTCTCCAACGCCACTTCGGCTGTGTGCACCACGAACACCTCTTCCATTGGGCCCAGTATTGCTCGTCATAGATCCTGCACCACTGCTGTGTGCTGGGAATGCCTCTAACAAACGGTTTACCAGAGTTGCTTGTTTGTTAGCCAATATTAGCTTTAGGTTCTCCTGTGGCATGATGTTCTGTAATTTGCCTTTATAACTTGGATCGAGGATGCTGGCCAACCAGTAGTAGTCATCCTTCATAATTTTGGCAATGCGGGGGTCCCTTTTTTGGATCCGCAAGACATAATCACACATGTGGGCCAATGTTCCAGGTGTCAATGATGCACTGCCAGTGGTGGGTGGAGGAGCACTTTCTGCCAAATCCACATTCCTCCAGTCACGCACAAACCCTGTACCTGACCTTGGCAAGCCAACATTTTCTCTTGCCCCCTGAGAAGCATCCTCCTCCCCAAAATAATCATCCTTCTCATCCTCCTCTTCCTCTTCTTCCTCCACCTCATCCAGGACAGTTCCCTGAGCAGACAATGGCTGAATGTCATCAAGGCTTCCCTCCTCCTCCTCCTCTTCCTCCTCCGCTGCAGATGCCTGATCCTTAATGTGGTCAAAGTTTGCATGAGCAGACGCATAAGTGGGATGCTGCTTATCAGCCATGTGCATTCCTCAAAACACTGAAGGACTTTACAGAGGTCTTTCAGCTTTGACCACTGCACACCCGACAACTCGATGTCTGCCCTCAAACTGCCTGCCCTGTATCCTCTCACAAATGCATTACAGCCTGCCTCTGTTCGCACAGCCTCTCAACCATGTGCATGGTGGAGTTCCACCTTGTTGACACGTCTATGATTAGGCGATGCTTGGGGAGGTGGAGCAATCGTGCAGCCTCTGCATACAACTGGAGTCTACGGGCGAGCAACGGATGTGCAAGCACAGTCTTCGCACCTTATGGAGCAGGGCTGGTAACTCCGGATAATTATTTATGAAGCACTGCACCACCAGGTTCAAGGTGTGAGCCAGGCAAGGTATGTGTCTGAGTTTTGCCAGGGCTATGGCCGCCACAAAATTAAGTCCGTTATCATTGACTACCTTGCCTGTCTCAAGATGTAGACTGCCCAGCCGTGACTCAGTTTCTCGCTGCAAGTAGTCGGCCAGTACCTCCGCAGTGTGTCTGTTGTCGCCCAAAGACATCACCTTTAAAACAGTCTGCTGACACTTACCACTAGCTGTTCGATAGTAGGACACCTCGTGTGCAACACTGGCAGCTGCGGATGGAGTGCTTGTGCGACTGCGCTGTCGACGAGCTTTCGCTTCTGGAGGAGGAGGAGGTTCGAACGCATACAGCCAACTGTTGCCTTTACTGTGGGCTAGGCAGCACTGTCCCACCGCCGCTGTCCCCTGTGGACCCTGCATCCACCACATTAACCCAGTGCGCAGTGATGGACACGTAATGGCCCTTGCCATGCCTACTGGCCCATGCATCTGATGTGAGGTGCAATTTTCCACTCACTGATTGTTTGAGTGCATGGACAATGCTGTCTTTCACATGCAGGTGGAGGGCAGGGATGGCTTTTCTAGAAAAGAAGTGCCGACTGGGTAGGTCATAGCGTGGGACAGCGTAGGCTTTCAACCAAACGGAAGGGCATCATCTCTAATGAGATCAGTTTGGCAATGTAGGCCTTCAAAGCCAGTGTACGCGGATGAGAGGATGAGTACTTTCTTGTCCTACTCAGAGTCTCTATTAGGGTGAGCTGGACTTGAGAGCTGCATATGGGGGAACTAGCGGTGGACATGGCTGACTGAGAGGTGGTTGGTGATGGTGGTGGTTTTGGAGGTGGTGATGGCCTAGATTCAGCCTTTGGTTGCAAAAACATTGTGATTCCCTGACTGCTTTGACCTTGTGACGACACCTCAACATTTCTTGCTGGTGGTGTGCTAACCGGTGGACTTACAGTGGGGGAAGCGATGTAGCATTGCTGGCTACCTTCAGTCGGAGCAGGTGCACATGTGCTACCTGAGGTTTTGCAGTCCGTCCATGCTTGCAAGTGCATGTTGTTTAAATGTCTAAGCATGCAACTGGCATTCAAATTTCGGAGATTTTTCCATCGGCTAAAGGTCTTTCCGCACTTCTTACAGATAACCTTTGCCTCATCAATAGGATTTTGGTCAAAAAAGTGCCACACTGCACTCTTCCTTCTATTGGATAAATTTTCAGGGCTTGCACGTTGTGCTAATTTGACTGTCTGGCCAAGCTGTCCTGCAACTCTTTTTGTTTTTTTAACACGTTTTTGGACTGCTACGGGCCTGCCAGATAACCGCAGCTGCGATGTCGATGCCTGCTGCGGATCCTCCTCCTCTTCTGAGCTATTGCCAGCAACACCCTCTTCCCCCAATGGATGCCAATCCGGGTCAACAACTGGGTCATCCATCACCTCCTCTTCAATTTCATCTGCACCTTCCTCTGTGTCACCGTGTAAGGTGGTATAGTATGCGGGAAGGGGCACCTGAGTTTCATCAGGGTCAGATTCTGGCTCAGTAGACTGCGAGGGCAATGTAGTGCTCTGGGTGAATGTACCATCAGAATAATATAGAAGTGGCTGGACATCAGTGCACTCCATGTCAGATTCTTCTTGGACTGGGGAATTCAGGATTTGACTTGATAATCCAGGCATGGTATGTGAATAGAGCTCTATGGAGTAATCTGAAGTGTGGCCTGCCGCATCCTTCACTTTTGGTGGGGGTCAAGGACACAAGGAAAGGTGTTGTTCCAGTGCTTGCATTTTTAGAAACTTCAGAAGAGGAGGCAATAGAGCTGGAGACTGTTTCGGCAATGTAAGCCAAAACCTGTTCCTGATGCTCCGGCTTTAAAAGCGGTTTACCTACTACCAGAAAAGGGAGCCTTCCAGGCCTTCTGTAGCCGGACAATGACTCAGGCTCAACATCTCCTGCCTTAGGTGCTATTGTGCTTTTGGCACTACCAGCAGATGCACCACCACCACCATCAGTACCAGCTGGCCCCTCCAGCCCACGTCCGCGGCCTCTTCCACCATAGTTCCTCATATTTGGGAAAATGTACCACAAATACCAACAGATATATGGCACTGTATCAGAAGCGTACAGTTGTATACAGATTATAAATTTCCGTATATATTTCCAGAGTCACACACAGACGCTAACTCAGTATGGATTAGAACAAAAAATTAAAAACAGAAATACGGTACTGTATCAGAAGTGTGCAGCTGTATACAGTGTAGGTGTAATTGTAAATCTCCGTATATATTTCCGGAGTCACACACAGAAGCTCACAGGCTCGGTATGGATTAGACCAGAATATGAAAAGCAGAAAAAGGGTACTGTATCAGAAGCTTACAGCTGGATACTGTGTAGGGGAAATTGTAAACCTCCGTATATATTTCCTGAGTCACACACAGACGCTTTCTCAGTATGGATTTGACCGTAATACAAAAGGCATAAAAAATGTGCTGCATCAGAAGATACCAGGTGTATAGAATATAGGGTAAAATTTAAATCTCCGTATATATTTCCGGAGTCACACACAGACGCTCACTCAGTATGGATTTGACCAGAATACAAAAAGCTGAAAAAAGTTACTGTATCAGAAGATACTAGGTGTATATAGTATAGGGTACAATTTAAATCTCCATATATATTTCCGGAGTCACACATAGACACTCACTCAGTATGGATTTGACCAGAATACAAAAAGCTGAAAAAAGGTACTGTATCAGAAGATACCAGGTGTATATAGTATAGGGTACAATTTAAATCTCCGTATATATTTCCGGAGTCACACATAGACACTCACTCAGTATGGATTTGACCAGAATACAAAAAGCAGAAAAAAGGTACTGTATCAGAAGATACCAGGTGTATATAGTATAGTGTAAAATTTAAACCTCCGTATATATTTCTTGAGTCACACACAGACGCTTTCTCAGTATGGATTTGACCGTAATACAAAAGGCATAAAAAATGTGCTGCATCAGAAGATACCAGGTATATAGAGTATAGGGTAAAATTTAAATCTCCGTATATATTTCCGGAGTCACACACAGACGCTCACTCAGTATGGATTTGACCAGAATACAAAAAGCTGAAAAAAGTTACTGTATCAGAAGATACTAGGTGTATATAGTATAGGGTACAATTTAAATCTCCCTATATATTTCCAGAGTCACACACAGACGCTCACTCAGTTTGGATTTGACCAGAATACAAAAACCTGAAAAAAGGTACTGTATCAGAAGATACCAGGTGTATATAGTATAGGGTACAATTTAAATCTCCATATATATTTCCGGAGTCACACATAGACACTCACTCAGTATGGATTTGACCAGAATACAAAAAGCTGAAAAAAGGTACTGTATCAGAAGATACCAGGTGTATATAGTATAGGGTACTGTTGTGAATGGGTTTGAGATGAGTTCTGAGCAGAGGCTCCCTCTGGTGGTTACAAGCGGTGCTAGTGAAGATTGTGAGGACTGGGAATCAGGTGTTACTGACTGGTCTTATATAAGGGAGTCATTTTCCCATCAGGGTTGCCGGTGATCAATTGTTCTGGTCTGAATCCTTCATTCCAGTTTCCCTTGTAGCCTGCTGTGTCGTGTCTGCATCTCCTGCTAACAGATAAGACTTTGTCTTCTTTTGTGTTTTTGCTATATTTTTGCATTTTGTCCTGCACTTCTTTGGGGGCCTTCAGGGTCCCCTCCGGGGGCTTCTGCCCTCTCAGTTTAGTTCAGCCACTGAGTTTTGTTCTTTTGCTTTTTCCAGTTTTTTCAGTGGCTGCTGTTTTGATTTTGTTACACCAGAGAACTAATTTAGGTGGTAGAGGTCGTGTGATCTCAGGTGATTTTGAAATTAGTAGAGTTGGTGCTTTTCAGGGTTTTCTGGGATTGCAGTAAGTACCCTTCCTATCCTTTTCTATTTAGATAGTTTGGGCCCCAGCGTTTGCTCATGCTATTTTCTTTCTGTGTCAGTGTTTCCTCTTGTCTAACCGCCATTACATGTTTGGGGGCTTTCTATTATCTTTGGGGTTCTGCTCCGGGGCAGATAGCTTTCCTATTTCTATCTTTAGGTGTAGTTAGTTTCTCAGGCTGTGACGAGGCGTCTAGGACCAACGTAGGAACGCTCCACGGCTGCCTCTAGTTGTGGTGTTAGTCAGGGTACTGCAATCTCATAGATTCCAACTGCTCTGGTGTATTGCCTTTTTTACCTGCACTCCTCAGCTACCGAAACGTAACAGTATCACCGGCCTAAAAATTGAAAATTGTATGGTACTCACAGAAGGGAAAAAATATTGTGAAAGAAAAAAGGTTGTCAGAGTTGTCAGAGATATTTTTCTGTTTGTTGCATTTTTTTTTTTTTTTCCTCTGTATCTCTGGGTGCTGGGGAGGATCTTTTCTCCCAATGGAGTTTGCACAGTTGTCTGGCCGTGTGGATCAGCTTGCCACTGAGGTTCAGAGTATTGCTGCATATCTTGCTAGGTTGCCTGTTGTGGAACCTAGGATCCCCATGCCAGATTTGTTTTTAGGGGATCGAGCTAAGTTTCAGAATTTCAAAAATAATTGTAAATAGTTTTTTGCCTTAAAATCTAAGTCCTCAGGAAACGCAGCGCAGCAGGTTCAAATTATCATCTCTCTCCTGCGCGGCGATCCTCAGGATTGGGCTTTTTCCCTGATACCTGGGGATCCTGTTTTGAGTGATGTTGATGCGTTTTTTCAGGCTTTGGGGTTATTGTACGATGAGCCTAATGTCACTGATCAAGCTGAAAAAGCCTTGTTGGTAGGGTTGAGCATTCCGATACTTCCGATACCTGAAATCCAATGTAAGTCTATGTGAACAAAATATCGGAAGTAAATACTTCCGATATTTTGTTCCCATAGACTTACATTGGATTTCAGGTATCGGAACTGGGTTTCGGTATCGGAATGCTCAACCCTACTTGTTGGCATTAAATCAGGGGCTTGATGATGCTGAGTTATACTGTCAGAGATTCCGTAGGTGGGCAGTCCTGACCAAATGGAATGACGACGCTTTGGCGGTGTCATGGGTGCATCGCCACGAAGATCGTCGCGATTGCACATTCTGACTTCTCACAGCTGAGCTGCTGTTTCTTTGTGTTTGGTAATGAGAGAGTTAATTTTACCTAGCTCTTTGCTAAGACTAGGTCCAGCCTCGCCCGGCTGCTTTTGATTATGTTCTAATTAGTTTCCTTTATATTCCTGCCAGTCTGGGTGTTAGACGCCGGTGAAAGCATTCATGTAGTCTAGCAGACTGGAGCGGTTCTGAGAATACTTAAGCTAAGAGCTCCTTAGTTGTTTTTACTCTTATAGCTTATAGTTTATCTCTGAGACCTTAGGTGTTCCTACTGTGTGTGAGTGTTGTATGTAAGACTTTATTTACTTTATTTCTTGTCTTTCTTGTATGTCTTTCTGTTCATTAACCGTTACCTGTTCATTCCCTTTGGTGGTAATCAGGGTCCTTCTTAGGACTAGATTACAGTTGGCAGGGATTGATAGGAGACAGGGTTTACGCTGGTGGCCTGGACCTCTGTACCTTTAACAGTACCTCCAGGTAGAGGGATTAGTCAGGACCCCAGTTTAGGGTCAGCATAGACCCCGGTCACCCTCTAGCCGGAGACAGCGTATAACGGATTCAGTATTGACCCACTGGACATTCTGTCAGGTAATTCTATGTTATCATATATCTATGCGCATGTTTATATAGTATGTTGCCCTTTTGATATAGATTACTGACATCACATATATATATCTGCTATACAGCGTGACATTTTCACCGGCCCTACTAAAGATTCTCCCCAGCTGTCATGGATCCAGTAGCCCAGCTGGCCCGGCAGTTGCAGGGGTTGTCCATGGAGTTTGCAGACATTAAGTCCAAGGTTTTGTCCCCCCCGGAGCAAACCAGATCTGAACCTAAGGTTGCTCTCCCGGACAGGTTCACTGGTGGGCGGGACAAATTTTTTACCTTCCGGGAGGCATGTAAATTGTACTTTCGGCTGCGGCCTCGGTCATCTGGGAGTGAAGAGCCGAGGGTGGGAATTGTTATCTCGCTCTTACAAGGGGACCCTCAATCTTGGGCGTTCTCTATTCCTCCAGGCTCCCCAGATCTCCAGTCAGTGGATCGATTTTTTACTGCCCTGGGTCTGGTATATGATGATCCGGATCGAGTCTCCCTTGCTGAAACAAAGTTACGTAAAATACGGCAAGGAAATCGTCCAGCGGAGGAATATTCTTCTGAGTTCCGTAGATGGGCAACAGATACTCAGTGGAATGACCCAGCTCTTAGGAGCCAGTTTTGTCAAGGGTTGTCTGACAAATTAAAAGATGTTTTGGCTCAGTATGATTCTCCTCCATCACTGGAGGCTGCTATGGCCCTCGCTATTCGCATTGATAGACGACTTCGGGGAAGACGCGAGGTAACTCCGCCTCCCGTGATGACTCCACCTACTACTAAAGTCCCTTATACTGAGGTTCCCTGGTCTGTTCTGAGGAGCCCATGCAGTTGGGAGGGACATCATTTTGTAGGAGGGAATCGGCGGTGCACCGCAAGACTAGAAGGTGTTTCTTTTGCGGGAGAGAGGGACATTTTGTTGGGGGGTGTCCATCCCGGGCCTCTTTGAGCAAAGGAGTTAACCTGGGAGTGTGTATTTCGTCCCCAAATCCCTCTCAGTTTCTCGTGCCTGCGGAGGTGGTGATTGGTACTAGAACTGAGAGGATTTCTGTTTTTCTTGATAGTGGGTCCGGGGCTAATCTGGTGGACGCTCGGTTTGCCCAGGTGCATGGTATGCAACTGAGTGTATTGGCCAAACCAGTCCCTATAGTCTCTATTGATTCTAGACCTCTCGGTCAAGGTAGCTTGGTACAAGCTGTTCATAACATAGATCTTCGAGTAGGGGCAATACATAAAGAGCAATTGTCTTGTTATGTGTTGGAGGGTCTACCTACTCCTATTGTGTTGGGACTTCCTTGGTTGGCTAAACATAACCCAGTGATTGATTGGCAATCCAGAAAGATAAGCCAGTGGGGTGAATTTTGCAGGAATAACTGCATGAGCACGGTCATCGGTGCGGTTGTGCCTAGGACTTTGTCTCCTTTTCTGGAGGACTTTGGGGAGATGTTCTCAGAGGAGGGGTGTAAAGAGTTACCTCCTCATCGCGCATATGACTGCTCAATAAAGTTGCTTCCTGATGTCTTATCTCGTACTTTCCCAGGGGCCGGGAAGACGGATGATCCGGTTCCTATTCCTCAGGAGGGAGTTGTAGTGTCAGCTGTATGCTCTGAGCTTGAGGGGGAGGTATTGGGGGCTCAGGGGGATGCCCCTGTGGGACTTCCAGGGAGACTGATAGTTCCAGATCGCTTAAGACTGAAGGTTACGGGGAACCGTTACAAACGGATGGCTGATAGGAAGAGAGTTTCTGGTCTAGATCTGAAGGTGAACGATCTGGTTTGGTTGTCTACCAGGAATATAAAACTTAAAGTTTCCTCCTGGAGGTTGGGTCCCAGATTCATCGGGCCGTACAGGATCAGTTCCATAATTAATCCTGTGGCATTTCGTCTGGACCTCCCTCCTACGTTTAAAATTCATAATGTGTTTCACAAGTCATTACTTAAAAAGTATGTGGCACCAGTCATACCGTCACCTCTACCTCCTCCTTCAGTGGTAGTCAATGATAACGTGGAATTTCATGGGTCAAAAATCATTGACTCACGTCTCAGTCGCCGATCCCCTCAGTACTTAGTTCATTGGAGGGGGTATGGTCCTGAGGAGAGGACATGGGTCCCTGCGTCTGATGCTAACGCAGATCGATTGGTTCGGACCTTTCACACAACTTACCCGGACAGACCTGGTCATGAGGGTCCGGAGGCCCCTCGTAGAAGGGGGGGTACTGTCATGGGTGCATCGCCACGAAGATCGTCGCGATTGCACATTCTGACTTCTCACAGCTGAGCTGCTGTTTCTTTGTGTTTGGTAATGAGAGAGTTAATTTTACCTAGCTCTTTGCTAAGACTAGGTCCGGCCTCGCCCGGCTGCTTTTGATTATGTTCTAATTAGTTTCCTTTATATTCCTGCCAGTCTGGGTGTTAGACGCCGGTGAAAGCATTCATGTAGTCTAGCAGACTGGAGCGGTTCTGAGAATACTTAAGCTAAGAGCTCCTTAGTTGTTTTTACTCTTATAGCTTATAGTTTATCTCTGAGACCTTAGGTGTTCCTACTGTGTGTGAGTGTTGTATGTAAGACTTTATTTACTTTATTTCTTGTCTTTCTTGTATGTCTTTCTGTTCATTAACCGTTACCTGTTCATTCCCTTTGGTGGTAATCAGGGTCCTTCTTAGGACTAGATTACAGTTGGCAGGGATTGATAGGAGACAGGGTTTACGCTGGTGGCCTGGACCTCTGTACCTTTAACAGTACCTCCAGGTAGAGGGATTAGTCAGGACCCCAGTTTAGGGTCAGCATAGACCCCGGTCACCCTCTAGCCGGAGACAGCGTATAACGGATTCAGTATTGACCCACTGGACATTCTGTCAGGTAATTCTATGTTATCATATATCTATGCGCATGTTATATAGTATGTTGCCCTTTTGATATAGATTACTGACATCACATATATATATCTGCTATACAGCGTGACAGGCGGCCCTTTTCCGGAAGGGTCTGTCAGATAATGTAAAGGATGTTATGGTGGGATTCCCTGTCCCCTCTGGTCTCAATGATTCTATGTCATTAGCGATTCAAATTGACAGACGTTTGCGTGAGCGGAGAAGTATGCGTGGAATGGTGTTGCCTTGTGAACCAGCTTCTGAACCCATGCAGTGTGATAGAGTGGTGTCTGGGGCACAGCGTCATGAGTTTCGAAAGCGCAATGGGTTATGTTTCTACTGTGGTGATGCCTCTCATGCTATTTCAGTCTGCCCTAAGCGGGGAAGACGTTTTGCACGCTCAGTTGTCTTGGGTAGTGTTCAGACTAAGTTTTTATTAACTGTCACTCTGATATGCTCTCTGTCCTCATTTTCTGCTCAGGCTTTCGTTGATTCTGGAGCAGCTATTAACCTGATGGATTATGATTTTGCTAAACGTTGTGGGTTTCCCTTGATACCCCTACAGAAGTCTATTCCCCTACTGGGGATCGATTCTACCCCTTTGGCTGAGAATAAACCCCAGTTTTCTACTCAGGTGATAATGAGGGTTGAACCTGATCACCAGGAGTGCTGCAAATTTTTGGTTCTATATAATCTGCATGACATTATCGTGCTGGGTTTCCCTTGGTTACAGTCTCATAATCCTGTTTTGGATTGGAAATCTGTGTCTGTAACCAGTTGGGGCTGCCAATGTGTTAATACCAACACTCCTGTTTTTTCTGCCTCCCCCAGGCTCAGGATGTTCCTGACTTTTTTTGATTTTTCTGATGTGTTTAGCGAAAGTAAATCTGCATCCTTGCCTCCCCATAGGAGCTATGACTGCGCTATTGAATTAGTGCCGGGTAGTAAATTCCCTAAAGGTCGCCTTTTTAACTTGTCTGTACCTGAACATGACGCTATACGGTCTTATATCAAGGAATCATTGGAGAAGGGTCATATCAGACCATCCTCTTCACCCTTAGGTGCCGGTTTTTTCTTTGTGGCCAAAAAAGATGGTTCATTAAGGCCGTGTATTGATTATCGTCTCTTGAACAATATTACTGTGAAATATCAATACCCGTTACCCTTGATTTCTGACCTGTTTTCCAGGGTGAAAAACGCTACTTGGTTTACCAAGCTTGACCTCAGGGGGGCGTATAACCTTATTCGCATTAAGCACGGGGATGAATGGAAGACGGCATTCAATACCCCTGAAGGGCATTTTGAGTACCTAGTGATGCCCTTTGGGCTCACTAATGCTCCTTCCGTCTTCCAGTCCTTCATGAATGACATTTTCAGGGATTTTGTGGACAAATTTCTGATTGTTTATTTGGATGATATCTTGATTTTTTCTAATGACTGGGACTCTCATGTGAAACATGTTCGAACTGTATTCCAGATTTTGAGAGAGAATGCTCTGTATGTGAAGGGATCAAAGTGTCTTTTTGGCGTACAGAGGATCTCATTTCTGGGATTCATTTTGTCCCCATCTGTTATTGAAATGGACCCGGTCAAGGTTCAGGCCATCTGTGATTGGGTCCAACCTACTTCATTAAAGGCTCTTCAGAGATTTTTGGGTTTTGCCAATTTTTATCGTAAATTTATTGGTAATTTCTCGGTTATTGTTAAACCATTAACTGATTTGACCAGAAAGGGTTCTGATGTGGTGAATTGGCCTCCTGAGGCAGTCTCTGCATTTCAGGAGCTTAAGCAGAGATTCACTTCTGCTCCTGTTCTACGGCAGCCTGATGTTTCTCTGCCATTTCAGGTGGAGGTTGATGCCTCTGAAATTGGGGCAGGTGCCGTTTTGTCCCAAAAAGATCCAGAGACCTCTAAAAGTAACCCTTGTGCCTTTTTCTCTCGAAAATTTTCTCCTACTGAACGTAATTATGACGTGGGTAATCGGGAGTTATTGGCCATGAAGTGGGCTTTTGAAGAGTGGAGACATTGGCTGGAGGGAGCCAAACATCAGGTGGTGGTCCTTACGGACCATAAGAATCTGGTCTATCTGGAATCTGCCAAGCGACTCAATCCTAGACAGGCCAGGTGGGCCTTGTTTTTCACACGTTTTAATTTTGTGGTTTCCTTTCTTCCTGGCACTAAGAATGTTAAGGCGGATGCCCTCTCGAGGAGTTTCCTTGCGGACTCTCCTGAGTTATCTGATCCTTCTGTTATTTTGAAAGAGGGTGTAGTTCTTTCCGCCATCTCGCCCAATTTGAGACTTGCTCTGGAGGGGTGTCAGGAGGATAGGCCCAAGCGCTGCCCTGTTGGAAAATTGTTTGTCCCGGACCAATGGAAAAAGAGTGTGATGTCTGAGATTCATTGTTCCGCATTGGCTGGGCATCCCGGAATTTTTGGTACCAGAGACTTGGTTAGTCGGTCCTTTTGGTGGCCTACCTTGTCTCGTGATGTCAGGGAGTTTGTGCAGTCCTGCGGGACTTGCTCTCGCTCCAAGCCTTGCTCTCGCTCTAGTGGTTTGTTGATGCCATTGCCTGTGCCCAAGAGACCATGGACCCATATCTCTATGGATTTCATTTCCGATCTTCCTGTTTCTCAGAGAATGACCACCATCTGGGTAATTTGTGATAGGTTTTCCAAAATGATACATCTTGTGCCATTACCTAAGTTGCCTTCCTCCTCTGAATTGGTGCCGTTGTTCCTTCAGCACGTGGTTCGTTTACACGGCATTCCTGAGAACATTGTGTCTGACAGAGGAGTCCAGTTTGTTTCCAGATTTTGGAGGACTATTTGTTCTAAACTGGGTGTTCAATTGTCTTTCTCCTCGGCATTTCATCCTCAGACCAATGGTCAAACTGAGAGAACAAACCAGACATTGGAGACTTATCTAAGATGCTTTGTGTCTGCTGATCAGGATGACTGGGTCTCTTTTTTGCCTTTGGCTGAGTTTGCTCTTAATAATAGAGCTAGCTCTGCCACTTTGATGTCTCCGTTTTTCTGTAATTCTGGGTTTCACCTCGATTTTCTTCAGGACAGACGGAGGCTTCTGTCTGTCCAGGTGTTGACTCTGTTGTGGAGCGTATGCAGCAGATTTGGGACCAGGTAGTGGAGAGGTTGTCCCTCTCAGGAGAAGGCCCAGCGGTTTGCTAACCGGCATAGGACTGATGGTCCTCGGTTTAAAGTGGGGGACTTGGTCTGGTTGTCCTCAAAGAATATTCCTATGAGAGTAGCATCTCCTAAATTTAAGCCTAGGTTCATTGGACCTTATAAGATCATGGAGATTATTAATCCTGTTTCTTTTCGTTTGCTTCTTCCAGGGACATTTAAGATCCATAACGTGTTCCACAAGTCCTTGTTGAAGAGGTTTGTTGAGCCAGTGGTTCCTGCTGCTGTGCCTCCTGACCCTGTTTTGGTTGAGGGCAATCTGGAGTATGTGGTTGAGAAAATATTGGATTCTCGTTTTTCTAGACGGAAACTCCAGTATTTGGTTAAATGGAGAGGTTATGGTCAGGAAGACAATTCTTGGGTGTTTGCTTCGGACATCCATGCTAGGAGACTTATCCGTGCGTATCATAGAACTCATCCTGACCGACCTGGTTGCTCAAATGAGGTTCGGTGACCCCTCCTCAAGGGGGGGGGTACTGTTGTGAATGGGTTTGAGATGAGTTCTGAGCAGAGGCTCCCTCTGGTGGTTACAAGCGGTGCTAGTGAAGATTGTGAGGACTGGGAATCAGGTGTTACTGACTGGTCTTATATAAGGGAGTCATTTTCCCATCAGGGTTGCCGGTGATCAATTGTTCTGGTCTGAATCCTTCATTCCAGTTTCCCTTGTAGCCTGCTGTGTCGTGTCTGCATCTCCTGCTAACAGATAAGACTTTGTCTTCTTTGTGTTTTTGCTATATTTTTGCATTTTGTCCTGCACTTCTTTGGGGGCCTTCAGGGTCCCCTCCGGGGGCTTCTGCCCTCTCAGTTTAGTTCAGCCACTGAGTTTTGTTCTTTTGCTTTTTCCAGTTTTTTCAGTGGCTGCTGTTTTGATTTTGTTACACCAGAAAACTAATTTAGGTGGTAGAGGTCGTGTGATCTCAGGTGATTTTGAAATTAGTAGAGTTGGTGCTTTTCAGGGTTTTCTGGGATTGCAGTAAGTACCCTTCCTATCCTTTTCTATTTAGATAGTTTGGGCCCCAGCGTTTGCTCATGCTATTTTCTTTCTGTGTCAGTGTTTCCTCTTGTCTAACCGCCATTACATGTTTGGGGGCTTTCTATTATCTTTGGGGTTCTGCTCTGGGGCAGATAGCTTTCCTATTTCTATCTTTAGGTGTAGTTAGTTTCTCAGCTGTGACGAGGCGTAGGACCAACGTAGGAACGCTCCACGGCTGCCTCTAGTTGTGGTGTTAGTCAGGGTACTGCAATCTCATAGATTCCAACTGCCTGGTGTATTGCCTTTTTTTTACCTGCACTCCTCAGCTACCGAAACGTAACAGGGTACAATTTAAATCTCCGTATAATTTCCGGAGTCACACATAGACACTCACTCATATGGATTTGACCAGAATACAAAAAGCAGAAAAAAGTACTGTATCAGAAGATACCAGGTGTATATATATAGTGTAAAATTTAAATCTCCGATATATATTTCCGAGTCACACACAGACGCTCACAGCTCAGTATGGATTAGACCAGAATATAAAAAGCAGAAAAATGGTACTGTATCAGAAGGTACAGCTGGATCATTGTAGGGGTAATTGTAAATCTCCGTATATATTTCCGGAGTCACACACAGAGCTCTCTTAGTAAGGATTTTGACCGTACTAAAAAAGACAGAAAAAAGAAGTACTGTATCAGAATACACAGCTGTAATACAGTGTAGGGTAATTTGTAAATCTCCATATAAAATTTCCGGAGTCACACACAGATAGTCAGCATGTATTTTGTCCATGATACCAGCTGGTACACGGTAGTGTGTGAGGAGCGTACAGCTCTATACAGTGTGGGAAAAAATGAACAAACGTAACTGTGCAGAAAAAAAGAATAAAAGTACTAGTGCTGTGTAAAAAGCAGTCCTGCACAGCAGTGTAACACACAGCAATACAGCTAAGCAGCAGCCTATTAACCTGCGCTGCTGCACACAAGAAAAATCCTCCCCTGTACACTGGCATGCAGCCTACTAACCAGCGCCGCTGCACACAAGAAAATCCCCCCTGTCACTGCACACTAACTGTACAGCACAATTGCTATCAGCACAAGCACATAGAAGTTCTCTTTCCAGCCCTAACTTCTCCCTACTGATAAACAGCGTCAGCAACCTCTCCCTACTGTTAAGATCGCAGAAGTAAAATGGTGGTCTGCAGTCAGGGCTTTTAAGACACTATGACGCCCCCCAAAGCAAGTCAATCACTGCAAATGCCCTTCTCTAAGATGGAGGTGGACGCTGCCCATGTCATCCGTTTGCCCACAGTGTATGTCCTTGCTCATTGGCTGAAAAAGGCGCCTGCAAGCATTATGGGAAATCCGACTATTAGCTTTATGTGTGTGACTCCGAAATAAATACGGAGATTTAAATTTTACCCTACACCGAATACAGCTGTACGCTTCTTGATTACAGTACCGTATTTTTGCTGTTTGAATTACAGTCAAATCCAACTGAAAGTGCGTCTGTGTGTGACTCTGGAAATATAAACGGAGATTTAAATTTTCCCCTACACGTATACAGCTGTATGCTTCTGATACAGTACCATATTTCTGCTGTTTGTAATATGGTCAAATCCGTACGAGAGAGCGTCTGTGTGTGACTCTGGAAATAAATACGAGATTTAAATTTTCCCCTACACGGTATACAGCTGTACGCTTCTGATACAGTACCGTATTTTTGCTGTTTGTAATACGGTCAAATCCTACTGAAAGCGTCTGTGTTGACTCTGGAAATATATACGGAGATTTAAATTTTCCCCTACACCGTATACAGCTGTACGCTTCTGATAACAGTACCGTATTTCTGCTGTTTGCATTACGGACAAATCCATACTGAGAAAGCGTCTGTGTGTGACTCGGAAATAAATACGGAGATTTAAATTTTCCCCTACACCGTATACAGCTGTACCTTCTGATACAGTACGTATTTCTGCTGTTTGCATTACGGTCAAATCCATACTGAAAAGCGTCTGTGTGTTACTCCGAAATATATACGGAGATTTAAATTTTTCCCTACACCCGTATACAGCTGTATGCTTCTGATACAGTACCGTATTTCTGCTGTTTGTATATGGTCAAATCCATACTGAGAGGCGTCTGTGTGTGACTCCGGAAATAAATGCGGAGATTTTAAATTTCCCCAAAACCATATACAGCTGTACGCTCTTCAACGGTACCAAATATCTGCTTGGTATTTTTTGGTACATTTTCCCCAAACGTGAGGAAGTATGGTGGGAAGAGGCCGCGGATGTAGGTGGGGGGGCCAGCTGGAACTAAGGTGGTGGACATCTCTGGTATGCCAAAAGCAAATGCACCTAAGGCAGAAGGTGTTGACCGCGCACGTCTGGCTCCAGAAGGCCGGAAGCTCCCTTTTCTGGTATAGGTAAACCGCTTTTTAAAACCCCGGACATCAGAAAAGGTTTTGCTTACATTGCCTAAACTGCCTCCACTCTATCGCCTCCTCTCTGAAGTTTCAAAAAAAGCAAGCACAAGTCACATTTGCAGGTTCCTGTCAGAACAACACCTTTCCTTGTGTCCTTCACCCCCACCAAAATCAAGGATTGGCAGGTCACACTTCAGATTCTCCCTGGACGCTTTTCACATACCATCCTAACTTATCAATGAAATCCTAATTCCGCACTCCAAATGAATAGACATGGATGCACTGATCAACAGCCACGCATATGATTCTACTGACTTCATCCGAGCACTGCATTGCACTCGCAGTCTACAGCCAAATCTGACCTAATGAAACTCAGGGGCCCCCTTCCCGCATTCATACCACCTTACACGGGACACAGGAAGGTGCAATGAAATTGAAGAGGAGGTGAAAGATGACCCTTGTTGACCCGGATTGGATCCTTGGGGGAAGAGGCCGCGCAATAGCCAAAGAGGAGGAGGACCGCGCTGGCATCGCATCGCAGCTGCGGGTTATCGGCAGGCCCGTACATCCAAAAACGTGTTAAAAAACAAAAAGATTGCAGGACAGCTTAGCCAACGGCAAATTAGCCAGCGTACAAGCCCTGAAAATTTTCCATAGTAGGAAGATGAAGTGTGGCACTTTTTTTTTACCAAAACCATTGATGAGGAAAGGTTATCTGTAAAAGTGCAGGGAAGACCTTTACCAAAGGAAAAATCTCCGAAATTGAAACCAGTCTGCTTAGATATTAAACAACATGCACTTGCAAGCGTGGACGGCTACAAAACCCACTGGCTTGAACGCCTACTGCCAAACCTGATCTCATTAAATATGCCCTTCATTTGGTTTAAAGCACAGTGTCCAAGTTAGGCCTACCTGTCCCCCCG
>JARQOD010000001.1:949702121-949781287 GCA_033576555.1 Oophaga sylvatica | reverse complement strand
AAGAGAGAGAGACACAAGAAGGGAACAGCCAGTGCCAGACTCAGTGTTAGTTATCAATGAAATAGTGTAGCTGGTATTTGTTCAGCTCTATTGTCATATATTTAAACACTTTTTTATTTCTTAAGCACTAGAAAGCAGTAAGCCAATCAATAAAATCTTAAAACCCGGTGTTAGTCATAACTTGCATTTTTTAGTATGCATTTTTTGAAAAAGGTTGAAGTTCGTAAAAAAGCTGACATGTGCTTATTAATAAAATAGTAAACGACGCACTAAGTACACTTTTTTGGAGATTATCATGAGATAGATACCACAATGTCAATGTAAGGGCTAATCAAATAGTGGTGGTATCTGTAGCAGTCTCGATCACACTGACTCTATTTGAATCAGCCTTGATAAAGGTCCAAGGATGGACTGAAATGTTGGCCTTGAATCACATCTTACCCCATGCTGATGTCCCAATAAAAGTGTGCTTACCATTCATCCCTCTGCTGCCAGCAGCAGAAGAAGTAACATAGCCACTGGCACAAGCTGTCGGGGCAGTAGTACTACCAAATACAGGTCACAATTGACTTCCTTTGCTTTCGGCAAGCACATTAGGGGGAATTAAATGGGGGGGTCCTGAAGTATATGACACATCACTCATCTCTGTCACAACAGTTTGATGTTACCTCTGACAGTGACACTGTTAGTTTGAGTTAGAGTTCTGTAGAAAATAATCTGCCAAATCACAAATGAGAGTGATAACTTTTAGAATGTTTTTCATTTTCAAAACTTGATCAATCTGTCATTGCTTAGTGTTAAAGGGAACCTGTCAGCAGGATTGTGCTGAGTAACTTACAGACAGTGTCAGGTTGATGCCGTTATACTGATTAAAATTATACCTTGGTTGATTAAATCCTTTCTTGTGGTTGTTGTTTAATTTTTATTTTCAATTTTGAGTTACTGATATGCTCGTGCTCCAGGGCGGCCTGTGGGGGGTCTTCATGTGTTGCTCTGCTTAACAGATATATTCATCTGTATGGCTTCTGACAGGTAACCTGCCCCTGTTTTACATAATGAATATTATACAGTACAGACCAAACCAGGCATGTAGAGTCCATCAGTTCACCTTTTCTGCATGCAAAGCAGTAATCAAAGCAAAAGGTGGCTACTTTGAAGAACCTAGAATATAAGACATATTTTCAGTTGTTTCACACTTTTTTGTAAAGTGTAATGTATAATTCCACATGTGTTAATTCATAGTTTTGATGCCTTCAGTGTGATTCTACAATTTTCACAGTCATGAAAATACAGAGAAATCTTTGAATGAGAAGGTGTGTCCAAACTTTTGGTCTGTACTGTATGTATTGGAAAAAAAAATCACCTTCAGCAGGCAGGTGCTTGCGGCGGGGCCTACGCTGCAGCATGATCGCATGTATAATGTGCATTTAATTTTTTAATTTGCTTATAAGCAAATAAAGGGTATGCCACACTAAACAATATCGCTAACGGGATCGCTAAAAAACGTCACTATTTAGCGATCTCGTTAGCGATGTTGTTGTGTGCGGCATCTAGAGACGACGTGGCCCCTGCTGAGATCCTGCTGTGATCTCGCTCGTCGCTGACATCGTTCCGAACCCTATTTTATCTCGGCGCTCCCGCTGGGTAAGTATTATCGCTGAATGTGGCACCTTTTTGTGAACAATGTGCGACCTCATTAACGATGCATTAGTCAGCGGCGGAGGCGGGACTTTGTTTTCGTTCATAACGCCCTTCAGCTCCGATTGGTGACCACAACATCACCTCAGCTATAATAACTGCGCCCCCATCCATTGTTTCCAGAGCACTTTGTGGATGATTCCAACTGTGCTTTGTGCGTTTTTGTGAGGATAGTATCGCATGTCGGTGTTTTGCGATCATATTTGTGGC
Source organism: Oophaga sylvatica (assembly GCA_033576555.1). Taxonomy (NCBI): domain Eukaryota; kingdom Metazoa; phylum Chordata; class Amphibia; order Anura; family Dendrobatidae; genus Oophaga; species Oophaga sylvatica. The sequence goes on along the minus strand of JARQOD010000001.1, from coordinate 949,779,379 downwards.
GCAGTGGTGGGTTTTGCGATCCTGTCTGAGTCGTTAGAGCACCATCCATCCCCATTTGGATTTGGATCTTCGGGATATTTGGATTTGGATTCAAGGTAAATATTGTTTGTGATGTTGTGATGTTTTGATAATGTTTTTTGACCTTATTTTTTTTTTTCGTCCTCTGCTTTATTGCTTTTACACCCCTGACCTTATTTATTTATTTATTTATTTTTTTCGTCTGCTTTATTTATTTTACACCCCAGACTTTATTTATTTTTTTCTTTTTTTTTTTTTATTTATTTATTTTACACCCCTGACTTTATTTATTATTTTTTTTTTTTTGCTTTATTTATTTTACACCCCTCACCATTTTAGACATTTGTAAACTGTATAAACTGAAAAGTTTTTTTTTTTTTTTGTTATATAATTTTTATTTTATTCTTTATTTTATTCTGTTTAAACACTTTAGTAATAGTAATTAATTAGTCATTAACTTTTCTCTTCTTTACCGTACAGGTTGCACATAATGAACCTCTCCCGCGGAGCGTATGATTGTGGCAGTTGCGCTATCTATGGAGGCAGATCGTCAGGAAGAGGCGCGGGTGGAAGAGAGGCGCTCCAAGCGAAAGCGTCGCATGTGGACCAGGGAATGGCTGGAGCAGAGGTCCAGATTCACCCACATGCATCTAGTGAGGGAGTTGCAGGAGAAGAATCCGCAGGATTTCCGGAATTATCTACGGATGTCAGAGGATTCATTCAAGCTCCTACTGGAAGCTGTGAGGCCACTCATTGAACGGCAGGATACCCGGATGCGTGCAGCTGTTTCAGCAGAGGAACGTTTGGCAGTAACGCTGCGATTTCTGGCAACCGGACGTTCCATGAAGGATTTGCAATATTCTGCTGCAATTTCTCGGTCGCTGCTTGGAGAACTAATTCCGAGACATGCAACGCCATCGTCCGCAGTTTACGGAGCTACATGCCATTTCCAAAATCAGTGGCGGAATGGCAAATTATTGCCTCTGATTTTGAAAGGATTTGGCAGTTCCCAAACTGTGGTGGTGCCTTGGATGGCAAACATGTGCGGATCACGCAACTAGCCAAAAGCGGATCCTTTTTTCATAATTACAAGGGCTACTTCAGCGTGATCCTCATGGCCCTTGTTAATGCCAATTATGAATTTATTGACGTTAATGTTGGCATTAATGGAAGGGTTTCTGACGGTGGCGTTTTGGAGCACACAAGTTTTGGTGATCGGTGTGTTTAATAATAAACTTAACTTGCCAACCAACATGGACACCACCGCCAACCTAAACTTTGTGTTTGTGGGTGATGAAGCCTTCCCCCTTCATGAGCATCTTGTTAAACCGATACCCACAAAAGACTTTGACAGGGGAAAGGCGTATTTTTAACTACAGACTCTCTAGGGCACGGCGCGTTGTGGAGAATGCCTTCGGCATAATGGCCAACCGCTTCAGGGTTTTCCACACTCCAATCAACATGAAGCTGGAATCCATAGACTCTGTGGTTTTTGCCTGTTGTGTGCTGCACAATTTTCTACGCAAACGCGATGCTGGTACTTACAGTCCGCCAGGCTTCATGGACTCGGACAGCAATGGTGACGTGGTGCTCGGAGAATGGCGTGACAATGATCCCGCAATTGCAGGCCTTCAACCTGTCAATCAAGGCAGGAGCAAGGACAATGCGAAGGCCGGCAGAGACAAGTACTGCCAATACTTTAATGGGCCTGGTGCAGTGAGTTGGCAGCATCAGGTCTAGTTTGATTTTGAGAATGTTTTACTTTACCCTTTTTTTTAACAATGTTTTGATAATAAAATATTTTTATTTTAAAAATGCATTCGTGTTTTTTTCAATTATTTTACCAATATGGGAGAAGGGCTAATGATGGGTGAGATGTGGGGAGGGAGTAATGGGGATGGCAAAGAGACATGTTACCAGCAGCTGTAGTTTTTAAAATCTTTTCAAAGGCTTTTTTTTTCCCTATTTTTTGTTATACATTGTATCTACTTGTCACACACGTGCTCATGGGAGTACCATCAGTCATAGGAGTTAATTGTTACAAAAAATAAAGAAAAAAGTTTCAAATATTTTCAATTATTTTAAGGGCCTATGGTCTCAGTAGCGTTCAAACATTATAATTATATATAACAGATAATACACCACAGCTGCATATATAAAGTTTAAATATATAATATATATATTATAGTCATATATGAAAGGTTAAAAAATTGTTATACATATATTTGAAAATTCTTGGGAGGTAAAGGTCAACATTCACCAGGGAATCACAGCTATTCACAGATATGCGACGTCATTGTGATGCAATGTGACTACTCACACAGCTACACAGATATGCATACAGATATGCAAAAAGCCATTGATTTGCAAGGGGATTAGCGAGCCCCAGCCATCAAGATATGCGACGCTATTATGATCGCAATGTGACTACCCACGCTATGCAAAAAGCCATTGTGACTTGCAAAGGGGATTAGCGAGCCCCAGCCATCAAAATATACGAGGCTATTGTGATCGCAATGTGACTACCCACGCTATTCAAAAAGCCATTGTGACTTGCAAAGGGGATTAGCGAGCCCAGCCATCAAGATATGCGATGTTATTGTGATCGCTATTTGACTACTCACGCTATGCAAAAAGCCATTGACTTGCAAAGGGGATTAGCGAGCCCCAGCCATCAAGATATGCGATGTTATTGTGATCGCTATTTGACACACACTGCAACTACACAGATATGCAAACATGCAAAAAGCCATTTGTGATTTGCAAGGTGAAGATTGTCACGAGCCCCAGCCATAAAGACATGACACGCCATTGTGATCGCCTACCTTGGAACAGTGGTATTGCGATTGCAACAGCATTTCATATCTGTGCTTGTCTGCCGCATGGCTGCTGCGGTTACTTTTCAATCGCAAAAACCGTTTGCGTCGCGGTGCGGCCTCACGTAACGTGCGCACGCTGTGACGTCATGGCGCTGGCGTCGCCCAATGCTCTGTTGTTTGTGATGGCGGCAATGGCGGCGAGACAGAGACAGCGTGGCCCAAAATGGACGGACGAGGAGGTCCGCTATTTAATAAAAAAGACGGACCTCTGGGACTACCACTGCAGGCTACCTGTGGCACATCCAATGCGCCACAAAAGGGCATGCCTGCAGAGGATCCAGCGGGGCCTGCAGAGGAAGTATAATGTGCAGCGCACAAAAGCGCAAATAAGGAAGAAGCTGGTGGACCTGCGATATCGCTCACGCGAAAGGGTCGCCAGCATCCGGGCCCAGCTCCGCAGGCCTCTGAGTGAGTATTGATGAGGGTATCTGGATAGGTTATGTTTTGTGGGGTAGGCTACTTTCACACTTGCGTTTTTTAGCGATGCGTTTCGAGCGCACATGAAGCGCATTAAAAAAACGCATGCAAACGCTTATAAACGCTGTGATATTTAGTCGCATCAGCATGCACATTTCGACAAAAAAAAACAGCGTTTGTCTGCGATTTCATGCGTTTTTGCATGCTTTTGGGTTGTTTTGGCGCATGCGTTGTCTATGTGTCACATTTCTATCATCTCTGTCTCCATCATCTCTGGCTCTATCATCTCTGGCTCCATCATCTCTGCCTCCATCATCTCTGGCTCCATCATCTCTGCCTCCATCATCTGTCTCCATCATCTCTGGCTCTATCATCTCTGTCTCAATCATCTCTGGCTCTATCATCTCTGTCTCAATCATCTCTGTCTCAATCATCTCTTTTTTTTTTTTGACCGGAAAAAAAATTGCAACATGTAGCGTCTAGCGCGTATGCGTTCACACCGGGAAAATGCGCAGCGCACGACAAACGCACATGAACGCGTGCAAGCGCTAAACCCTGCGCCCGCCATGTTAAAGATAGGGGAACATTGCGCATGCGTCCGATAGCGCAAGTTGCGCTGCGACAAAAAACGCAAGTAGCCTTATCTACCTATATCAATGCACCCGCAGTGATGGGAGTACCGACAGTGATAGGGCAGGCAGTAAAGGGAGTACCAGTCGTGAGGGGGTTTACAGGCATAGATGGAAGTACTGGCAGTAACGGGGTTAGTAGAAGGATTATTTGACTGAATTGTATATTTTATTTACAGCACCACCTTCACCAGCTGCTGCGGCTACCCCTCCACCTCCATCTCCTTCCCCGGCTACCCCTCCACCTCCATCTCCGGCTACCCCTCCACCACCATCCTCACCACACCTCTCCATCCCTTCAGCCCCTTCCCTGGCAGCAACCCCCCCTCCACAGTCGGGGTCATCATCCAGCACCTCACCTTCCATTGCCTTCTCTCCAGCATCATCCCATCACACGGATGCAGGCTCCCCATCAGGTAATTAACGCACATTATATAAGCTTCAGACAAGTTTGAGAACTTTGTAAGGTCTTATATGTAATGGCTGTTGTAATATAAAAAAATTTTTCTGTGTTTCCCTAGCCGGCGGACCAACAGGTTCTGGGTGGGCAGTGAGCGGGTCGTCTGACGACAACCGTAAGTGTTAATTAACATAACATGTACATGTTGATGTTGCAACAGAATTCACTATTAACTGTTACCTTTTCCTCCACAGAAATCCCGACTGCCCAGGACCTGTTGGTGTCCCACCGCCGGGTGATTGCGAAAATGTGCAGCGCTGTGGCAGTGATGCAGACAGCGGTGGCAGAGCTGCAAAGTGCAATGGGAGCTCTGCATCAACACGGGATGATGCTGGAGAGGGCAGCGGCTGGACACCGGGGCCCTCATTAATTTTTTTTTTTGAATTTTTTTTTTATTTTGTTAATAATTAGTTTATAATTTTTTTATTTTGTTATGTTTTTTTTTTTTATTTAAATTTTATATCTTTATTTTAAAAAAAAAAGAAATATATATGAAAAGAATATATATTTAATATTTACGTTCATCTACGCAGGTGTGGTGTATTATTTTTAGTATAAGGTTTTAGCGCTAGTGTGACCAGGGGCCTTAAAAAAAAAATGTTAATTTTTGATATTTTTTTCATTTAATTTTTTCCCGATGATGTAACACCTATGATAGCTGGTACTCCCATGACCTCATGTGTGACAAGTAGATGTAATAAAAATACAACATTTTAATAGTTGACATCACATAAGAAAAGACCACAATTCATTAGATAAATAAGTTTTTTATTAAAAAAGGTATCAATGTAAAAATATAAAAACAACCAAAAAAAACTTTAGTAAAACATTTTAAAAACTACAACTGCTGGTAAGATGGATCATTGCCATTACCACGCTGCCTCTGCGGTGTATAAAAATAAGGGGAGCACCAGCATTTGGGTTTATCCAACTGGGTTTGGCACAGGATTGTGCGGCCATGGGTAGTCCGGGTACTGCGGTCTTGGCATGACGACATATCTGTTGTCCAGGTTTCCAAAAGACGCTTGATTCAGTACCTCTAACATCAGTCTCTCAGCATGAAGCCGCTGAACTGGATCCAGAGTAGGCAGCCTCTCATTAGCAAAATATGCAAAGCCAGTTATTTTTGTTTCTTTTTCTGCAGTAAGAAGTTTTTTAGCAATTTCCACCAATTCAGGAGTAGCCGAGGTGGGAGCCGAGGTGGGAGCCTTCCTTTTCGTTCCTGAAAGTGAAAGCCGCCTCCGCACAGATGATGGTGGCTCGACTACTTCGTCTATGTGATCCGGCATGCTGTCTTCTTCAGTTGCAGGTGTGGAGACCTCCTCTTCTGTGTCCTGCATGAACAAAAAACAAATGGTAAATCACAAAGACAAAGAAATTAATCTTCACACTATAACACCCATATACAGCAAAAATGTGAAAACGACACTTGTAAAGACAAAGAAATTTATCTTCACACTATAACACCCATATACAGCAAAAATGTGAAAACGACACTTGTAAATGGAAAAGCCTCAACCATTGAGCTACATAAATTATCAGTACATGAAGGGATATATTCTGCCATTTTATCTACATTTCACAATAATATTTTTTAAATTTAAGCCCACTTTGGCATGTACATTAAAATGTGTTGTAATACAAAGGTACTTACATGTACGACAGGGGTGTCCGGCTGGATCACTGGGTCTAGATCCGAAATGGATGTCCCTTCTCTGGGTACTTCCTGGTCCCTTGTAAAAGCTAACAGATCAAAGTACCACAGTTTGGGGACATAAACATCTTCGGCCCCGGCTCCAGATTTGGTTGAATTGATAACTTTATTGAGCTCTTTTTTATAAACCGTGCGGAGGGCCTGAATCCGTTTTTTAACCGTTGACTCATCCGCCAGTTCATCAGGGTAACGGCTCCTGCAGAGCTCCACCAGTTTTTGGTAGGCGTCTTTCTTTTTCAACCAGTTACAATAATCTGCAGACTTAATTTTCCAGAGGCACGGCATTGTGCGGTACAGCTCGATAAAGTCACGCAAAAACTCCTGCTTATCAGCCATCTGTAATAAAAAAATGATTATGTGAGAACAGCAGAATGGTTAAATAAAATGCTTACATAGTCTACAACATAGAACACAGCAGGGATCACAAAATGGTGGTTGTGGGCGACGCAGGAGTAAACATAGACAGAGCTGGGATCATAAAATGGTGGGCGTGCCTGAACAAAACAATGAAAAACATGATGGACAACAATGGTTAACAACAGCAGAGAGATCTAAAATGGATCAGTACAATTAAAGACAAAAGAAAAATTAAATGTGACAAAAAAAAAAAAAAAATTACCTACCTTACAAAACTTGTGTGATTCTGAAAAAAGAAATAGGGAAACTAGCGTCACAACTGGATCGCAGAGGATACTCCACAGACGATCGCAAAAACTCCAACGTAGAACGTAGCAACCGAAATAGTGGCGTAAACCGGATCGCAGTAGCTACCAAGACTAGCAGGACACACTGGGTGAAAGAACTGCTTCTGCTCGAGAGCAATGGAGAGGAGTGCTGATACGTCGTCTTTTATGACGCGGTCATCCAATCACAAAGCGGGAGAGCTGTGATAAATATCTATGACACACATAGTGACCACCAATCTGTGACGAGGGGCGTGCAAAAGGTCGCGCTCAGTCACGCCTATCGAGGTCGTGATCTTTCACAGTACATGCAGTGTGGCACATCCCAACGACCGCCAAAGTCGTTAAAAAGATCGCTAACCGCTGATGCGACCGTTAATGAGATCGTCAAGTATGGCAGCTACTAGCGACCTTAAAACGATCACACAAACGATAGCGTCGTTATCGTGATCGTTAGCGGGAACGTTTAGTGTGGCAGTACCTTAAGGTATAAGTAGAACATATTGGTCAGCTACCAGTTAGATGAAAGGCCTGGTTGTGGGGGAGGGGCTGCCACATGGGAGGCTTGTGGTCCCCTTTGTGTGTGACTTCTCCTCACAGGATGTGTCCTTGAGAACTCCCAGATAAAAGCAATAGGATATGCTTCACACAAGCATTTAATAATTTTGGTCACTCCCCTCCTGCACCTAAATCCCCTTCCCTGGAGGTTTGGAGATAAATCTCTTAAAACCTATAAAGATCATAACTCCTTTCTGGGCAGTCCTAGGGCAGTAGTTCTGGTGCTATCAGATCTGACCGGGCCCCTGCTACTCATAGAGGCTAAACACAATTTTGCTACCTAGCTGCTACTGGCTGTTCTATGTGCCTCCTTTCCCATGTGTGTTAGATTGTTGACTCGGGACCTAGGCGGACTCTTGCCCTGTTCTGTGGATCTCAGAAATATACACGATGTACAGCTAGAGAGTATAGTATTTTCATAACTTCTTTCTGAATTTCTAGCTGGCTGAACAAAGGATTCAGGCCACATGCTTTGGATCCACAGGGGGTCTTCCTGTAGGAAGTTGTAAACCAGCTAGCTAATGAAAGGTGTGAATCCCTTTGTTTGAAACTGGCCAGGTGTCATGTTAGGCCTCTTACACTGGTTTTCCCTCATCACAATCCGTACGTTGCTAAAAAACGATCTTCTATTTAGCTCGGTAGCAGTTTTTTTGTCTGCATACTTGTTAGCGACGAGCTTCCTGCTGTGATCTCGCTCGTCGCTGGAATCATTCCGGACCCTATTTTATCGTCGGCGCCCCCGCTGGTAAGTATATATTGCTGAGTGTGGCACCTTTTCTTAGCGCTTTAGCGGTACTTTTGTACCGCTAAAGTCGTTAAGGAGATTGCTAACCGCGATAGCGTCCTTAACGACATCGCTAAGTTAAGCCGCTATCAGCGATATAGAAACAATCCCGCTAGCGATCGCATTAGTATGCGTCGTTATCGTTATCGCTAGCGGGATTGTTTAGTGTGGCAGTACCATTACACACATCCGTTTTTTCCCTTCAGTCACAATCCGTCGTTTTGTGAAAAAAACGGATCTTGCAATTGTTTCTGCAGGATCAGTTTTTTTCTCATAGACTTGTATTAGCGACGGATTGTGACAGATGGCCAGACGTTTCATCCGTCTTTTGACGGATCCGTCGAAAAATCTTTGTCCGTCGGCTGGATACAACGGACTCTGGAACGTTTTTTGTGACGGATCAAGCGCCATCCGTCATCGGCTATAATGGTAGCCTAAGGGTGCAGGATCCATCACAAGACGGATTCCAGCGACGTATTCCATTTTTTCACACTGCGCATTCCCGGAAAATCTATCTCTCTCTCTCCCCACATGTGTCCAGGTTCAAAAGTTCACCTCTTCACCATGACGGATCCGTCAACATAACTGATCCGTCGCATCAGTTTTTTACAATATGCACTAGATCTGTTTTTTTTCAACTTTGACGGATTGTGACTGATTGTAAAAAACGGATGTGTGAAAGAGGCCTTATCAGAGCACATGGTGAAAGGGTTCTACAATTCTTTGCCAAATAGGAAACAGATGATTGACATGGAATTATGTCTCCAACATGCTTCACAATCTATTATTTATCTATCTATCTATGTATCTATCTATTTATTTGCCTATCTACCGTATTTTTTGGACTAGAAGTCAGGCAATTCTGCATGTCCTGGGCTGGGAAGAGCGGGTGTTCGGTGCCGAGATCGCAATCTGTGCATGCACATTCTCTGGTGGCCATTTTCCAGGAGGCCACCGCTTTGCAGGAATGGATGTGCGGAGGCTCCGGGCTTTCACAAAATGTTGACCAATTCCTCCCCCTCACCACCCGGGAAGCTGAATTTGGACTGTAAGATGGACCCCCATTTGACGCATAAATTTTTTCCCCTATTTTCCTTCTGAAAATTTGGGGTGCATCTTATGGTCCAAAAAATACGATATCTATTATCTATCTATCTATCTATCTATCTATCTATCTATCTATCTATCTATCTAATCTATTATATCTTTCTATCTATCATCTATGTATCTATTATCTATCTATTATCTTTCTATCTATCTATCATGAAAAAACAAACACCAAGGTGCATGAGAGACAGGGGGAAAAAGAAGAACCACCAACTGAGGCAGGTGAAGCAAACAATGTAAAGGTTGATTTATATGTATATTAATTATCAAATACATTAAACATAAACATAGCACAAGATTTAAAAAGGAAGCATGAACACCACCCTTATGGTACCCAATTCCCAGGTCTACATGTATGTAATCAGGTAAGTATATATAACAATGTAAGTTATAAACTATAATTTATACAATGGCTAACAATGAACAATATATATTATGATGCCCACATAATATTAATGCAAACTGAATACAAAAAGCAACAAACGATGGTGCTGAGAATAAAACACAGTAATGTTCAAATATCATGGGTAATAACCCTAATAAAACATGTAAACAGTGCCAAAATTAAAATTATGTGCTGAAGAGAATATTAAAAATTCAAAAAAGTGAAAAAATACAAATACTGAGGAAAAAGTGAACAAACAGCACTGATATGCACAATAGTGGTGCAAAATATGGCATTAAATAATCACTGACAGGATAAAAGAGTAACACCAGTATGCACACAAACAGTGCCAGATAGAGCACACAATGGTGCTGATAAAAATAATAAACACAATAGTGTTCAAATATTATGGGTAATAACCCAAATTAACTGTGTGAACAGTGCCAAAATATAAAATTTAAAATATATGTGCATAAATGAATATAATAAAATCCAATGTAATGCAATAGTGCAGAAACAAAAGAAAAAGTGAACAAGTAGTACTGAAATACACAATAATAGTGCAAAATCCGGCATTAGACACTCACTGGCAAGAAAGTAACACTCGTGTGCACACAAATGACGCCAGATAGAGCGCAGGCCACAACGCGATGTGAGCAAAGGAAAGAAAATGCCCAGTGAAGCCAAGTAAATAAAAATAAATAACCAATACCTGATGAAACCGGGGAGGGGAGAAAGGGTGGCGTGAATGCTTCCAAGAACGCGCCCCTGACGAAGGAAGGTTTTCCGAAACGCGCGTCGGGGCGCGTTCTTGGAAGCATTCACGCCACCCTTTCTCCCCTCCCCGGTTTCATCAGGTATTGGTTATTTATTTTTATTTACTTGGCTTCACTGGGCATTTTCTTTCCTTTGCTCACATCGCGTTGTGGCCTGCGCTCTATCTGGCGTCATTTGTGTGCACACGAGTGTTACTTTCTTGCCAGTGAGTGTCTAATGCCGGATTTTGCACTATTATTGTGTATTTCAGTACTACTTGTTCACTTTTTCTTTTGTTTCTGCACTATTGCATTACATTGGATTTTATTATATTCATTTATGCACATATATTTTAAATTTTATATTTTGGCACTGTTCACACAGTTAATTTGGGTTATTACCATAATATTTGAACACTATTGTGTTTATTATTTTTATCAGCACCATTGTGTGCTCTATCTGGCACTGTTTGTGTGCATACTGGTGTTACTCTTTTATCCTGTCAGTGATTATTTAATGCCGTATTTTGCACCACTATTGTGCATATCAGTGCTGTTTGTTCACTTTTTCCTCAGTATTTGTATTTTTTCACTTTTTTGAATTTTTAATATTCTCTTCAGCACATAATTTTAATTTTGGCACTGTTTACATGTTTCATTAGGGTTATTACCCATGATATTTGAACATTACTGTGTTTTATTCTCAGCACCATCGTTTGTTGCTTTTTGTATTCAGTTTGCATTAATATTATGTGGGCATCATAATATATAATTGTTCATTGTTAGCCATTGTATAAATTATAGTTTATAACTTACATTGTTATATATACTTACCTGATTACATACATGTAGACCTGGGAATTGGGTACCATAAGGGTGGTGTTCATGCTTCCTTTTTAAATCTTGTGCTATGTTTTTATGTTTGTAATTATATCAATAAAACCTTTACATTGTTTGCTTCACCTGCCTCAGTTGGTGGTTCTTCTTTTTCCCCCTGTCTCTCATGCACCTTGGTGTTTGTTTTTTCATTTAGGGTTGGTTTTGCCATCCACATTTTGAAGTGGGGTTTCAGTTAGATGTGCATAATATTTTTATGTTATTAGGTCATTTCAGTATAACATTTTTTTATTAATTTTGCACTATACTGTATTTCATTTCTGTTGAGTTTATCTATCTATCATTTATATCTCCCTATATCTACGATATCTATCCACACACATTCTACACCTCAAAATAAAACATAAAGCCGTATAAAAGATGCACTTTTTTAGGTCACTGCCGTTTCATTGCTTCTTTATTAATATTTCCAGTGTTTCACATACTACAAATTACACTGGCTTTGTGCTCAGCTTGTATGCCAGACAATTTTGACCACCATACGCTCAATTGTGCTCAAGTAGGCCTATTTAAACTATAATTGGCTTCCTCAGCAATTATTGTGAAAAGCAGCTGACTGCTAGTACAAAAAAAAGCAACATACAAACAGAAAGGCACATTATATACAGTTTACAGTCTACTCCTGTAGCAAAAAAAAAAATAAATAAACACAGCAACTATTTCTATAACTCATTACAGTAAATATCAGAAAAAATGACATTTACAAATTATCTTTCTTATAATAAAAATAGTTTTCTCTTATTTTTAGAAAAAAATTCAAAATATTCTGTTTATGATTAAACCTAGCAGATAATTAGAATTTCCCTGATTTTTAAGGTTTCTGGTACAATGTATTCATTAAATAATTAGATTTTATAACATATGTATTAGAGCATTCATATCTCTATAATGTTCGAAGCAAAAAAAACAAACACCTTCCTTTGCTTTCCTCCTAAAAAAAGCCCCAACATAATTAGATGGATTATTTTGTATCTGTGCGTGTGTATGCTAAAGAGAACAAGCCAGATAAATTAGCACTTAGGGGAACTTACAATAGCACATAATATGCCCTTGTGTTTCATATAAAGCTTTATTTGTCATTCACGGCTGGTTGGCAAAACTGACTTTGCTTTTGAAAATGACAGGTGGTGCAGCGGTGTGTTATACATGGAAAAAAAAAAAAAAGAAACCTTCCCCAAAACGGCTTCTGTCAATAGCTCCAGTGATTTTCTATTCAACCCTTGCTCTGAATTTTATATTCAAAAATTTACATTTCCGAGACCCTTTTTGTAATTGCCTTCCTAAATCATATGTTGTGCCATGTCTCCGACAAGACGACAGGTGAGTTTCCTTGTGTTATAATAGCTTTGGGCATTCCATGTCAGAAATCAATGCTCCTCCTCCCTTTCTTGGGGGTTTATTAAATTTCAACTGTAACATTAAACTTTTTTATCCCATCGATCTTCTTTTCAGAGAACCCCAGGAATCAATCAAAATCAATAGAAATGTCCTATTTTTACATAGTAGATATTTTCGTCTAACTGACAGTCCAGGTGGCTCGACTCCGCTCTCAGTATGGGGGGGCTTTTTTCTTCCTCTTAAATCCACAACGTGCCGCAATGCTAGGATCCAGCTTACCGCTCGCTATAGTTATCGATTTTAAAATGAAATACAGAGAGATCAATGGCAATCGGGAATGTAGATGAAATTTCCTAAGTATGCAAAGGCAAAGGGCAAGCTCACTTTTCTAGGAACTCAAGCTGTGATCCAATTAAATGTGTCCATAATGTTTTGTCAAGTAAATACTGTACTCCTCTCAGCTAATATATTGCTTTTACATAGATCAGGGGGGAAATCAAATACTTTATCAACTATTCTGAGGAGTTCTCCAAGCCACCCAGCAGGAAATGTAGCACTATTTTCATCTTAGCAATGACATTTTTACATTTTCAAATGATTATTATTTTAATTGCATATTCTATTAATGCTATTATCATTAATATTATTATTATTATTATTATTATTATAGTAGTAGTATTATGTTTATTTGCTTTTTTATGGGACAATCCCTGTTATGATTTGGTAACCGAGGAGGATACTAGAAAAATAGGCTAGGCAACCACACACCCAGAGAGGTTGGTAACTTAGCGGATTGCAGACCCCTAATCTGACAACACAACTAGAATTTGCGTGGGATGTACCTACGATACCCTAGACGCCCCGACACAGCCAAAGAGTTAACAGCCTAAAGAGAGAAAGGAGAAAGCTAAACTAGTAGAGCCCCAAAGGAATAGATAGCCCCAACATACAGTCATGGCCAAAAGTTTTGAGAATGACACAAATATTATATTTTCACATGATCTGCTGCCCTCTGGTTTTTATGTGTGTTTGACAGATGTTTTTTTTATCACAGACAGAAATATAATTGCAAACATATAAGTAACAAAAGCTTATATTGACAGTTAGAATGAGTTAATGCAGCAAGTCAATATTTGCAGTGTTGACTGTTATGTTTAGGTAGCTGAGGAGTGCAGGTAAAAAAGGCAATACACCAGAGCAGTTGGAATCTATGGGATTGCAGTACCCTGACTAACCACCACAACTAGAGGCAGCCGTGGAGCGTTCCTACGTTGGTCCTAGACGCCTCGTCACAGCCTGAGAAACTAACTACACCTAAAGAAAGAAAGAGGAAAGCTATCTGCCCGGAGCAGATCCCCAAAGAACATAGGAAGCCCCAAACATGTAATGGCGGTTAGACAAGAAGAAATACAGACACAGACAGAAAATAGTATGAGCAAACGTTGGGGCCCAAACTACCTAAATAGAAAAGGATAGGAAGGGCACTTACTGCAATCCCAAAAAACCCTGAAAAGCACCAACTCTACTAATTTCAAAAACACCTGAGATCACACGACCTCTACCACCTAAATTAGTTCTTGGTGTAACAAAATCAAAACAGCAGCCACTGAAAAAACTGGAAAAAGCAAATGTACAAACATCAGTGGCTGAACTAAACTGAGAGGGCAAAAGCCCCGGAGGGGACCCTGAAGGCCCCACACGAAGTGCAGGACAAAATGCAAAATCAAGCACAAAAACAAAAGAAGAAAATGTCTTATCTGTTAGCAGGAGATGCAGACACGAAACAGCAGGCTACAAAGGAAACAGGAATCAAGGATTGAGACCAGAACAATTGATCACCGGCAACCCTGATGGGAAGGCGACTCCCTTATATAAGACCAGTCAGTAACACCTGATTCCCAATCCTCACAATCTTCATGGACAGTCCAGTACCGCTTGTAACCACCAGAGGGAGCCTCTGCTCAGAACTCATCTCAAGTCCATTCACAACAGTACCCCCCCTTGAGGAGGGGTCACCGAACCCTCACTTGAGCAACCAGGTCGGTCAGGATGAGTTCTATGATACGCACGGATGAGTCTCCTAGCATGAATGTCCAGAAAACACCCAAGAATTGTCTTCCTGACCATAACCTCTCCACTTAACCAAATACTGGAGTTTCCGTCTAGAAAAACGAGAATTCAATATTTTCTCAACCACAAACTCCATATTGCCCTCAACCAGAACAGGGTCAGGAGGCAAAGCAGTAGGAACCACTGGCTCAGCAAACCTTTTCAACAAGGACTTGTGGAACACGTTATGGATCTTAAATGTCCTGGAAGAAGCAAACGAAAAGAAACAGGATAAGAATCTCCATGATCTTATAAGGTCCAATGAACCTAGGCTTAAATTTAGGAGATGCCACTCTCATAGGAATATTTTTTGAGGACAACCAGACCAAGTAAATTTTAAACCGAGGACCATCAGTCCTATGCCGGTTAGCAAACCGCTGGGCCCTTCTCAGAGAGGGACAACCTCTCCACTACTGGTCCAAATCTGTTGCATACGCTCCACAACAGAGTCAACACCTGGACAGACAGAAGCCTCCGTCTGTCCTGAAGAAAATCGAGGGTGAAACCCAGAATTACAGAAAAATGGAGACATCAAGTGGCAGAGCTAGCCCTATTATTAAGAGCAAACTCAGTCAAAGGCAAAAAAGAGACCCAGTCATCCTGATCAGCAGACACAAAGCATCTTAGATAAGTCTCCAATGTCTGGTTTGTTCTCTCAGTTTGACCATTGGTCTGAGGATGCAACGCCGAGGAGAAAGACAATTGAACACCAAGTTTAGAACAAAAGGTCCTCCAAAATCTGGAAACAAACTGGACTCCTCTGTCAGACACAATGTTCTCAGGAATGCCGTGTAAACGAACCAGTGCTGAAGGAACAAAGGCACCAATTCAGAGGAGGAAGGCAACTTAGGTAATGGCACAAGATGTATCATCTTGGAAAGCCTATCACAAATCACCCAGATGACGGTCATTTTCTGAGAAACCGGGAGGTCGGAAATGAAATCCATAGAGATATGGGTCCATGGTCTCTTGGGCACAGGCAATGGCATCAACAAACCACTAGAGCGAGAGCAAGGCTTGGAGCGAGAGCAAGTCCCCCAGGACTGCACAAATTCCCTGACATCACGAGACAAGGTAGGCCACCAAAAGGACCGACAACCAAGTCTCTGGTACCAAAAATTCCGGGATGACCGGCCAACGCGGAACAATGAATCTCAGACATCACACTCTTTTTCCACTGGTCCGGGACAAACAATTTCCCAACAGGGCAGCGCTCGGGCCTATCCTCCTGACACCCTTCCAGAGCCAGTCTCAAATTGGGCGAGATGGCGGATAGAACTACACCTTCTTTCAAAATAACAGAAGGATCAGATACCTCAGGAGAGTCCGCAAGGAAACTCCTCGAGAGGGCATCCGCCTTAACATTCTTAGTGCCAGGAAGAAAGGAAACCACAAAATTAAAATGTGTGAAAAACAAGGCCCACCTGGCCTGTCTAGGATTAAGTCGCTTAGCAGATTCCAGATAAACCAGATTTTTATGGTCCGTAAGGACCACCACCTGATGTTTGGCTCCCTCCAGCCAATGTCTCCACTCTTCAAAAGCCCACTTCATGGCCAATAACTCCCGATTACCCACGTCATAATTACGTTCAGTAGGAGAAAATTTTCGAGAGAAAAAGGCACAAGGGTTACTTTTAGAGGTCTCTGGATCTCTTTGGGACAAAACGGCACCTGCCCCAATTTCAGAGGCATCAACCTCCACCTGAAATGGCAGAGAAACATCAGGCTGCCGTAGAACAGGAGCAGAAGTGAATCTCTGCTTAAGTTCCTGAAATGCAGAGACTGCCTCAGGAGGCCAATTCACAACATCAGAACCCTTTTTGGTCAAATCAGTTAATGGTTTAAGAATAACCGAGAAATTACCAATAAATTTACGTTAAAAATTGGCAAAACCCAAAAATCTTTGAAGAGCCTTTAATGAAGTAGGTTGGACCCAATCACAGATGACCTGAACCTTGACCGGGTCCATTTCAATAACAGATGGGGACAAAATGAATCCCAAAAATGAGATCCTCTGTACGCCAAAAAGACACTTTGATCCCTTCACATACAGAGCATTCTCTCTCAAAATCTAGAATACAGTTCGAACATGTTTCACATGAGAGTCCCAGTCATTGGAAAAAATCAAGATATCATCCAAATAAACAATCAGAAATTTATCCACAAAATCCCTGAAAATGTCATTCATGAAGGACTGGAAGACAGAAGGAGCATTAGTGAGCCCAAAGGGCATCACAAGGTACTCAAAATGCCCCTCAGGGGTGTTAAATGCCGTCTTCCATTCATCCTCGTGCTTAATGCGAATAAGGTTATATGCCCCCCTGAGGTCAAGCTTGGTAAACCAAGTAGCGTTTTTCACCCTGGAAAACAGGTCAGAAATCAAGGGTAACGGGTATTGATATTTCACAGTAATATTGTTCAAAAGACGATAATCAATACACGGCCTTAATGAACCATCCTTTTTGGCCACAAAGAAAAAACCGGCACCTAAGGGTGAAGAGGATGGTCTGATATGACCCTTCTCCAATGACTCCTTGATATAAGACCGCATAGCGTCATGTTCAGGTACAGACAAGTTAAAAAGGCGACCTTTAGGGAATTTACTACCAGGCACTAATTCAATAGCGCAGTCATAGCTCCTATGGGGAGGCAAGGATGCAGATTTACTTTCGCTAAACACATCAGAAAAATCAATCAAAAAGTCAGGAACATCCTGAGCCTGGGGGAGGCAGAAAAAACAGGAGTGTTGGTATTAACACATTGGCAGCCCCAACTGGTTACAGACACAGATTTCCAATCCAAAACAGGATTATGAGACTGTAACCAAGGGAAACCCAGCACGATAATGTCATGCAGATTATACAGAACCAAAAATTTGCAGCTCTCCTGATGATCAGGTTCAACCCTCATTATCACCTGAGTAGAGAACTGAGGTTTATTCTCAGCCAAAGGAGTAGAATCGATCCCCAGTAGGGGAATAGAGTTCTGTAGGGGTATCAAGGGAAACCCACAACGTTTAGCAAAATCAAAATCCATCAGGTTAATAGCTGCTCCCGAATCAACGAAAGCCTGAGCAGAAAATGAGGACAGAGAGCATATCAGAGTAACAGTTAATAAAAACTTAGTCTGAACACTACCCAAGACAACTGAGCGTGCAAAACGTCTTCCCCGCTTAGGGCAGACTGAAATAGCATGAGAGGCATCACCACAGTAGAAACATAACCCATTGAGCTTTCGAAACTCATGACGCTGTGCCCCAGAAACCACTCTATCACACTGCATGGATTCAGAAGCAGGTTCACAAGGCAACACTATACCACGCATACTTCTCCGCTCACGCAAACGTCTGTCAATTTGAATCGCTAATGACATAGAATCATTGAGACCAGAGGGGACAGGGAATCCCACCATAACATCCTTTACATTATCTGACAGACCCTTCCGAAAAAGGGCTGCCAAAGCGTCGTCATTCCATTTGGTCAGGAATGCCCACCTACGGAATCTCTGACAGTATAACTCAGCGTCATCAAGCCCCTGATTTAGTGCCAACAAGGCTTTCTCAGCTTGATCAGTGACATTAGGATCATCGTACAATAACCCCAAGGCCTGAAAAAATGCATCAACATCACTCAAAACAGGATCCCCAGGTGTCAGGGAAAAAGCCCAATCCTGAGGATCGCCGCGCAGGAGAGAGATGACAATTTCAACCTGCTGCGCTGCGTTCCCTGAGGACTTAGATTTTAAGGCAAAAAACAATTTACAATTATTTTTGAAATTCAGAAACTTGGATCGATCCCCCAAAAACAAATCTGGCATGGGGATCCTAGGTTCCACAACAGGCAACCTAGCAAGATAGGTAGCAATACTCTGAACCTCAGTGGCAAGCTGATCCACACGGCCAGACAACTGTGCAAACTCCATTGAGAGAGAAAATCCTCCCCAGCACCCAGAGATACAGAGGGAAAAAAAAAAAATGCAACAAACAGAAAAATATCTCTGACAACTCTGACAACCTTTTTTTCTTTCACAATATTTTTCCCTTCTGTGAGTACCATACAATTTTACTTTTTTAGGCCGGTGATACTGTTATGTTTCGGTAGCTGAGGAGTGCAGGTAAAAAAGGCAATACACCAGAGCAGTTGGAATCTATGGGATTGCAGTACCCTGACTAACCACCACAACTAGAGGCAGCCGTGGAGCGTTTCTACGTTGGTCCTAGACGCCTCGTCACAGCCTGAGAAACTAACTACACCTAAAGATAGAAAGAGGAAAGCTATCTGCCCGGAGCAGATCCCCAAAGAACATAGGAAGCCCCCAAACATGTAATGGCGGTTAGACAAGAAGAAATACAGACACAGACAGAAAATAGTATGAGCAAACATTGGGGCCCAAACTACCTAAATAGAAAAGGATAGGAAGGGCACTTACTGCAATCCCAAAAAACCCTGAAAAGCACCAACTGTACTAATTTCAAAAACACCTGAGATCACACGACCTCTACCACCTAAATTAGTTCTCTGGTGTAACAAAATCAAAACAGCAGCCACTGAAAAAACTGGAAAAAGCAAATGTACAAACATCAGTGGCTGAACTAAACTGAGAGGGCAAAAGCCCCCGGAGGGGACCCTGAAGGCCCCCACAGAAGTGTAGGACAAAATGCAAAAATCAAGCACAAAAACAAAAAGAAGAAATGTCTTATCTGTTAGCAGGAGATGCAGACACGAAACAGCAGGCTACAAAGGAAACAGGAATCAAGGATTGAGACCAGAACAATTGATCACCGGCAACCCTGATGGGAAGGCGACTCCCTTATATAAGACCAGTCAGTAACACCTGATTCCCAATCCTCACAATCTTCACTGGACAGTCCAGTACCGCTTGTAACCACCAGAGGGAGCCTCTGCTCAGAACTCATCTCAAGTCCATTCACAACAGTTGACCCTTCTTCTTCAGGACCTCTGCAATTCTCCCTGGCATGCTCTCAATCAACTTCTGGACCAAATCCTGACTGATAGCAGTCCATTCTTGCACAATCAATGCTTTCGTTTTGTCAGAATTTTTAGGTTTTTGTTTGTCCACCCGTCTCTTGATGATTGACCACAAGTTCTCAATGGGATTAAGATCTGGGGAGTTTCCAGGCCATGGACCCAAAATCTCTATATTTTGTTCCCTGAGCCATTTATTTATCACCTTTGCTTTATGGCAAGGTGCTCCATCATGCTGGAAAAGGCATTGTTGATCGCCAAACTGCTTTGGAGGGTTGGGAGAAGTTGCTCTTGGAGGACATTCTGGTACCATTCTTTATTCATGGCTGTGTTTTTAGGCAAGACTGTGAGAGAGCCGATTCCTTGGCTGAGAAGCAACCCCAGACATGAATGGTTTCAGGATGCTTAACAGTTGGCATGAGACAAGACTGGTGGTAGCGCTCACCTTGTCTTCTCCGAATGAGGCGTTTTCCTGATGTCCCAAACAATCGAAAAGGGGATTCATCAGAGAAAATAACTTTACTCCAGTCCTCAGCAGTCCACTGCCTGTGCCTTTTGCAGAATATCAGTCTGTCCATGATGTTTTTTCTGGAGAGAAGTGGCTTCTTTGCTGCCCTCCTTGAGACCAGGCCTTGCTCCAAGAGTCTCCGCCTCACAGTGCGTGCAGATGCACTCACACTTCCTGCTGCCATTCCTGAGCAAGCTCTGCACTGCTGGTAGCCCGATCCCGCAGCTGAAACACTTTTAAGAGACGGTCCTGGCGCTTACTGGTCTTTCTTGGGCGCCCTGGAGCCTTTTTGGCAACAATGGAACCTCTCTTCTTGAAGTTCTTGATGATGCGATAGATTGTTGACTGAGGTGCAATCTTTCCAGCTGCGATACTCTTCCCTGTTAGGCCATTTTTGTGCATTGCAATGATGACTGCACGTGTTTCTTTAGAGATAACCATGGTTAACAGAAGAGAAACAATATGCCAAGCACCAGCCTCCTTTTAAATTGTCCAGTGGTGTCATTCTTACTTAATCATGACAGATTGATCTCCAGCCATGTCCTCATCAACACCCACACCTGTGTTAATGGAGCAATCACTGAAAAGAGGTTAGCTGGTCCTTTTAAGGCAGGGCTGCAATGATGTTGAAATGTGTTTTGGGGGATAAAGTTAATTTTCTAGCCAAATATTGACTTTGCAAGTAATTGCTGTTAAGTTGATCACTCTTTATAACATTCTGGAGTATATGCAAATTGCCATTAGAAAAAGTGAAGCAGTAGACTTTGTAAAAATTAATATTTGTGTCATTCTCAAAACTTTTGGCCATGACTGTATACTGCTGGTGAGACAGATGAAGTACAAAACACAGGCAGAAAATAGTGTAAGCAAATGCTGGGGCCAAAACTGTCTAGATAGAACAGGACAGGAAAGGATACTGTCTGCAATCCTGCAAAAACCCTAAGAAAAATTCCAACACGTCTGATATGCAAAAATACTGTTGCCACATGACCTCTCCCCCAGTAAATCAGAACTCTGGTGTGAACGGGACGCCAAACAACAGACACTGAAATAACAGGAGACTAGAAATACTGAAAAGACTGACATTAGCTGTGGCAAAGGAAAACAGGGTCCAGCACAGGTCCCAGCAGGGAACCCGGCTAAACACACACAAGCAAGGCAGAGAACAGAGAAAAGCAAAACGGGAAAAAATGCCACAGATTAAAACAGGCAAATAACTTATCTGAAAGATGCAGGAAAAAGCAGGTAGCAAGCCGACTTCCAAAAGGCTCAGGAAGAAACCAAAATCACCGGCAACCACTAAGTGTAGGCTGCTCCTTTAAATCTCCCCTGTTGTGAATAGGCTGAAAATGAGTTCTGAGCAGAAGCTCCCTCTGGTGGTTACAAACGGTACTGGACTGTCCAGTGAAGATATTGAGGATTGGGAATCAGGTGTTACTGACTGGTCTTATATAAGGGAGTCGCCTTCCCATCAGGGTTGCCGTGATCAATTGTTCTGGTCTCAATCCTTGATTCCTGTTTCCTTGGTAGCCTGCTGTGTCGTTTCTGAATCTCCTGCTAACAGATAAGACATTTTCTTCTTTTTGTTTTTGTGCTTGATTTTTGCATTTTGTCCTACACTTCTGTGGGGGCCTTCAGGGTCCCCTCTGGGGGCTTTTGCCCTCTCAGTTCAGTTCAGCCACTGATGTTTGTACATTTGCTTTTTCCAGTTTTTTCAGTGGCTGCTGTTTTGTTTTTGGTTACACCAGAGAACTAATTTAGGTGGTAGAGGTCGTGTGATCTCAGGTGTTTTTGAAATTAGTAGAGTTGGTGCTTTTCAGGGTTTTTTGGGATTGCAGTAAGTGCCTTCCTATCCTTTTCTATTTAGTAAGTTTGGGCCCCAACGTTTGCTCATACTATTTTCTGTCTGTGTCAGTATTTCTTCTTGTTTAACCGCCATTACATGTTTGGGGGCTTTCTATGTTCTTTGGGGATCTGCTCCGGGGCAGATAGCTTTCCTCTTTCTATCTTTAGGTGTAGTTAGTTTCTCAGGCTGTGACGAGGCGTCTAGGACCAACGTAGGAACGCTCCACGGCTGCCTCTAGTTGTGGTGGTTAGTCAGGGTACTGCAATCTCATAGTTTCCAACTGCTCTGGTGTATTTCCTTTTTTGCCTGCTCTCCTCAGCTACCAAATCATAACACTCCCCAGTCAGTAACACCTGACCCCTAATCATCCTTTTCAGGTGATTGACCTCTGTCAGCCAGACCAGCTCCATTACCAGCAGCAGCCACCAGAGGGAGCCCAAACTCAGAAGCCAGATCCAAAGTGTTCACAACATATCCCCTTGCATGAGCGACATCAGCTTACTCTTCAGCAAGGAATTAGAAATAATGAATTTAGAAAACATTTCTGGAGAGAATGGAGAGTGTTGTGGGCATGCCCTTTGTCATGTGCATGAGTCCTGTCCAGGGAGAGAGAGAGGAGGTAGGTGAAACTGTGTTGTCATCAGCATCTACTATCAATAGTGGCATCGTGAGTTATCTTTCCTTAATTTTATAAAAAAGTGATTCATTATGATTTTGCCCTCTTTATACTTCAGGAACAAAAATAAAACTTCAGAACCAAATTATTAATATATATATATATATATATATATATATATATATATATATATGTTTAGATTATAAAATTAAAGTTATAGCGAACCTGATGACTGATTCATGCTACCTGGGCCATGGCAGCATGAATTAGATTCCGGCACCATCATTTCTGACAGGTTTGTTTTACTCTAAAATGCTGCAATGTTTTATGGAAAATGAGGGGACTAGACAAATGCAATAGGGTCTTATCTAAGCGGATCTGAGGAAGGTCAGGTTCGTCGGGTTTGACCGAACTTTGGAGTAAAGTTTCGTTGAATCCGATGAGTACTGACGAGTACCAGAACTGTACTAGAACCTGAATCCCATGTAAATTAATGGGGACCTGAACTTAGGAGCGGGAAATTCTCTCTCTCTCTGAACTCTAAAATGTACACTTGTTGTCTGGTACAAACCTCAAACTTTAAGGTTCAGGTTCACTGATCTCTACTCTTAATATAGTGAAGTATAGAAGGATGTTATACCTGCTTTGTGATGTAGTGTGACCCACAACAAAAGTTAGCTGCCACTTCTAGGTGGTTTAGCTGATGAAGAAGTTTGCTAATTTTGAAACACGTCGAGAATAAAAACTACATGGTTGTTCTGAAACCGCATTAAGACCTTTATTGTGAATGCAAAACCAGCAGCGCAGATTTACCCACTCCTCTCTATTACATGAACGTTTTAGAGAAAGCGTACATCTTAAAAGACAGCCGCAAACTATGTTACTCGATGCACTATGTTGCTCCCTGGTCGTTTCTCCCAGCCCCACTCCCCTTGAGTATCAGGTCTCTATTTATACACACAGTTAAAGAGAGATCTCTCCCTCAAGGAAAATGAGGCATGGAGAATCCGCTGGCAACTGGTCTCTTGGACTAGTCACCTATTTGACATGGTCACTGGTCGGCTGTTGAATGTATGTTTTCTCTCAAAATAAATGATACCTGTCTGAAATGATAGAGCCAGGCTCTGATTCATGCTGCCCATAGTTCAGGCAGCATGAATCACCTGTCTGGATGCCTTTAACGCCTTAACCCCCAAGGGTGGTTTGCATGTTAATGACCAAGGCCAATGTTTACAATTCTGACCACTGTCCTTCTATGAAGTTATAACTCTGGAACGCTTCAACGGATATTGGCGATTCTGCAAATGTTTTCTCGAGACATATTGTACTTCATGATAGTGGTAAAATTTCTTCGATATAACTTGCGTTTATTTATGAAAAAATGGAAATATGGCGAAAATTTTTAAAATTTCGCAGTTTTCAAATTTGACTTCATATGCCTTAAAACAGAGAAATATGTCACAGTTACTAAATAACATTTCCCACATGTCTACTTTACATCAGCACAATTTTGGAAACAAATTTTTTTTTTGTTAGGAAGTTATACGGGTTAAAACTTGAACAGCGATTTCTCATTTTTACAACAAAATTTACAAAACACTTTTTTAGGGACACATCACGTTTGAAGTCATTTTGAGGGGTCTATATGGCAGAAAATACCCAAAAGTGACACCATTCTAAAAACTGCACCCCTCAAGGTGCTCAAAACCACATTCAAGAAGTTTATTAACCCTTCAGGTGCTTCTCAGGAATTTTTGGAATGTGGAAGAAAAAAATGAACATTTAACTTTTTAGTCACAAAAATGATCTTTTACAAACAATTTCTTTATTTTCACAAGGGTAAAAGGAGAAAATTGACAGAAAAAGTTGTTGTGCAATTTCTCCTGAGTACGCCGATAACCCCATATGTGGGGGCGCACGGAAGGGCTCGGAAGGGAAGGAGCACCGTTTGACATTTTTCAAACTAAAATTGGCTGGAATTGAGATTGGACGCCAATTCGCGTTTGGAGAGCCCCTGATGTGCCTAAACAGTGGAAAACCCCACACAAGTGACACCATTTTGGAAACTATACCCCCTAAGGAACGTGTCTAAATGTGCGGTGAGCACTTTGAACCCCCAAGTGCTTCACATAAATTTATAACGTGGAGCCGTGAAAGAAAAAAATCATATTTTTTCCACAAACATGCTCTATTAGTCCCAATGTTTTATTTTTCAAGGTAAAAGGAGAAATGGGACCCCAAAAATTGTTTGTCCAATTTATCCTGAGTACGTTTATACCGCATATTTGTGGGGTAACCACTGTTTGGGTGCACGGCAGAGATCAGAAGGGAAAGAGCGCCATTTGACATTTTCAAACCAAAATTGGCTGGAATTGAGATTGGACGCCATGTCGCTTTTGGAGAGCCCCTGATGTGCCTAAACAGTGGAAATCAACCAATTCTAACTTCAACACTAACCCCAGCACACCCCTAACCCTAATCCCAACCATAACCCTAACCCTAACAAACACATAATCCTAATCCCAACCCTAGCCATAACCCTAACACACCCATAGTCCTAATCCCAACCTTAATCACAACCCTAACCACAAACCTAACCCTAACACACCCTTAACCCTAATCCCAATCCTAACCCTAATCCCATCCCAAACCGTAATCCAAACCCAACTCTAGCCCCAACCCTAACCCTAACTTTAGCCCCAACCCTAACCCTAACTTTAGCCCCAAGCCTAACTTTAGACCCAACCCTAACTTTAGCCCCAACCCTAACTCTAATGGGAAAATGGAAATAAATACATTTTTTTATTTTATTATTTTTCCCTAACTAAGAGGGTGATAAAGGGGGGTTTGAGTTACTATTTATAGCGGGTTTTTATAGCAGGTTTTTATGCTTGGCAGCTGTCACACACTAAAAGATGCTTTTTATTGCAAAAAATAGTTTTTGCATCACCATATTTTGAGAGCTATAATTTTTCCATATTTTGGGCCCACAGAGCCATGTGAGGTCTTGATTTTTGCGGTACGAGTTGATGGGTTTTTTTTGTATCATTTCCGGGCACATGACCTTTTTTGATCTCTTTTTATTCCAATTTTTGGGAGGCAGAATGAACAAAAATCAGCAATCCATTAATTTTTTTTGGGGGGGGCGTTTACACCGTTCCGCGTGTGGTAAAATTGATAAGGCAGTTTTATTCTTCGGGTCAATACAATTACAGCGATACCTCATTTATATCTTTTTTTAATGTTTTGGCGCTTTTATACAATAAATACTATGTTATGGTCTGCGGAACGCACCTAATAGATATTGTAGAGAGGTGCGTTCGCAGCCAGGGGTCCACCGTGCAGGCGAAGCCCGCTGCTAGTAAGATGGCGAAAGTAGCAAACTCTGTTATCCCGCAGAGTCGCTAAAATAAACGCCGCAGCACGCTGTGGCAGTAAGTGCAAACTCTGTTAATCCCCAGAGCCGCTAACGGGAATGCCACAGAGCTCTATATGGCGATAAGTGCAAACTCACTTAGCTTCAGTGAGCCGCAAAGTAAAATGCTAGGGCGCTGAACCAGGGTATATAAGCGAACCCTGTGTTAGGGTTCAAGTTCCCGCTACAGCACAAGGGGAGTCTTGAACCAGTCCCGCTGCGGTCCCCCATTCATCTCTGGCCGCAGTGGAGCCTGCTCAGCAGAGACGTCGGTCCCAGCGTCTTGCCCATTCCAGTACTGTGCAGAGACTTACTGCGGCCTCTCCTGGTTCTGGTATTATAGCCAGTGCTAGAGCAGACATCTTTGGGACAAAGTCCTGCATTTCCCCTTCTGAGCACGCCCAGGGTAAGATCTCTCATTGGAGATCAGGGGTCACATGTTCAGGTACTGCAGCAGCTCCTATTGGTCCGCCAGGAAGGTCCTGAAACTGCATGTGTTTTGGAACAGTTTCTCATTGGTCCTTGTTTCTGGCAGGTCCTGTAGCTGTTGCTATAAAAGGGTGGCATGGCTGGGCCGCCATGCGCTAATATCAATCGTCATATGCTTTGCGCCAGTGTGGTCAGGCGTGTGTGTAGTTAGGGCCCGACTGAAATAAGCCCCTAGAATACCGACTTAATCAGTGTGGAGTTTGGTATACTAGCTGGTCAGGGTCGGTGTCCTAGATGCCCTAGATTACCGGCATAACCGGTGAGGAGTTTGATTGCCGTATTCAGGGCCTGGCATTCAGACTCCATAGATTGCGGGTGTCTCCCGCGAGGACATTAGCGCATGATCACGTTCTATGTTCGCTTAGCAGTCAACTGTGTACCTGGGTGCCTGACAGGACACAGAAGTTTTTCTCAGCGGCTCTGTGACGTAACAGGGTTCGCTTTCAATGCTAGACAGCGCCCTAGCGTGTTTATTTTGCGACTCAGTGGTGTTAAGTGCGTTCGCACACATCGCCATATAGCGCTGCGGCACTCCTTCTAGTGGCTCTGTGGAATAATAGAGTTTGCACATATTGCCACAGCGCATTACGGCATTTATTTTGGCGACTCTCGCTTCTTGCGCCATTTTACTAGCAGCAGGCTCCGCTTGCACGGTGGACCCCGGGCTGTGAACGCACCTCTTTACATCATATATTTGGTGCGTTCCGCAGACCCTAACATAATATTAGCGCCATGGTCTGGCTAGTAAAATGGCGAATGACCAACGTCCACCGCAGTACATCCAGCAGCTGGAGGGTATGTTGGCGGCTCTTGAGCGCACAACCTCAGCTGTGGATGTTACCACAGTCGCTGTACAGGCTGCTAGCATGGCTGCAGCCAGTTTGTCCTCTGCCACCTCACCCCTACATTATCCCACCTCCCGCTTCCTGACAAGTTTGCCGGTGACAGCAAGCAATGGCGGGGATTCATGAGTCAGTGCTCTATACAGCTCGAGCTTCTGGCTGCACGTTTCCCCACGGATCGGGCACAAGTGGGTTTTGTACTGTCTCTACTCTCAGGCAGAGCATTGGAGTGGGCAACGTCGCTGTGGGAGCGCGACGATTGTGTGGTGCGGAGTGCTCCTCGTTTCCTGGAGGCTCTTAAAAAGGTCTTTTTAGGACCTCAGGTCACCCACGATATGGTGCTACAACTGCTGGCATTGGCACAGGGTTCGTCTTTGGTCAGTCAGTTTTCCTTCCAGTTTCGGACTCTGGCCTCAGAGCTAGACTGGTCAGATAAAGTTCTCATTCCAGTCTACTGGCGAGGACTGGCTGACCATGTTAAAGACGCTTTGGCTACCAGGGAGATTCCCGCCACACTGGAGAAGCTTATCTCCATATCTACCCGCATCGACCTCCGTTTTCATGAGAGGAGGTTGGAGCGGGCCCAGTGTAGGCAGAGGATTCGGTTGGCTCCCATCTTTGCCACACCTCTCGAATCCCCCGATCTGGCGTCCGAACCCGAAAAGGCCACAGAGGTTCCTCGTGCAGGACCTAAGTCTCGAGTCGTCCGAGTATCTGAGGTCTGTAACCTTTGTCAGCAGACAGGACACTATGCCAACAAATGTCCACAGCGATCGGGGAAGCGGTCGCGTCTAGTGGCCCTGGGAGGAGGCTCACTAGAGACAGCGGCATTTTCCTCCAAAATGACATTTAAAGGGACAGTCACTGTGGACTCTTCCACACTTACAGTCGAGCTTTGTGTGGACTCAGGAGCAGAGGGGAATGCCATGTCATTCACCTTTTCTCGTTGCCACGCAATACATCTGGTAGCGCTCGACAAACCAGTGACTGTCCGGGTAGTGAATGGGTTGACATTGCCCTCGCCAATTACACATCAGACTGTCCCTCTTACTTTGTGTGTACCCCCTTCCCATCAGGAAATTATTTCCCTTCTCGTCCTTCCCGAGGGAATAGACAAAATCCTACTGGGAGTACCCTGGCTCCGTTCCCACTCCCCTCATATTGAGTGGACCTCCGGTAGGATACTGGGTTGGAGTGAGTCATGTAAGGACAGCTGTGTCAGGGAGTGCATTCAGGTTACCTCTACAGAGATACCCGCAGATCTTTCTCCTCTTCCCAAGTGCTATCAGTCATATGCAGACGTGTTCTCTAAAAAGGCTGCGGAGACTCTGCCGCCCCATCGTCCCTACGACTGTCCTATTGACCTCCTGCCTGGAGCAGAACCTCCTCGGGGAAGGGTCTATCCCCTCTCTCTTCCTGGACGGAGGCTATGTCTCAATATATCCAGGAGAATCTGGCAAGAGGGTTCATTAGGAAGTCGGTGTCACCAGCAGGAGCGGGGTTCTTCTTCGTGCAGAAGAAGAGTGGAGAATTACGTCCGTGTATAGATTACAGAGGTCTTAACGCCATCACCGTTAAGAATAAGTACCCGTTGCCCCTGATCTCTGAGCTCTTTGATAGGCTCCGGAGAGCAAGGGTATTTACTAATTTAGATCTGTGTGGTGCTTATAACCTGATTCGCATCCGTGAGGGGGACGAATGGAAGACGGCTTTTAATACCAGGGATGGGCATTATGAATACCTGGTGATGCCCTTCGGGCTCTGTAATGCCCCAGCCGTTTTCCAAGACTTTGTCAATGATATCTTCCGGGATATGCTTTCCACCTCTGTAGTAGTCTATCTGGATGATATTCTCATCTTTTCTCCAGATATTGACTCTCACCAGAGGGATGTCTGCAAAGTCTTCGACCTGTTACGGGCGAACTCCCTCTATGCAAAGTTGGAGAAATGCATGTTTGAGCAGGAGTCTTTACCTTTCCTGGGCTATATCATCTCCGCCCAGGGATTGGCTATGGATCCTGCCAAACTGCAGGCTGTGATGGATTGGCAAGAACCCCATTCTCTTAAAGCGGTGCAGCGCTGTATGGGGTTCATTAATTACTATCGCCAATTCATTCCCCACTTCTCCACTTTGGTAGCTCCCTTGGTAGCCCTCACCAACACGGGAGCCAATCCCAAATTGTGGTCAGAGGAGGTCTCCAAGGCCTTTACTTCAATTAAGTCCCATTTTGCTAGTGCTCCCATCTTACATCGCCCCGAGGTTGATAAGCCTTTTTTATTGGAGGTCGATGCCTCGTCCGTTGGTGCTGGAGCTGTCCTTTTTCAAAAGGATGCTCAAGGTCGGAAACATCCTTGTTTCTTCTTTTGCAAGACCTTCACACCAGCGGAGAGGAATTATTCCATTGGGGATAGGGAATTGCTAGCCATGAAGTTGGCCTTTTCCGAGTGGAGACATCTCCTGGAGGGGGCTCGCTTTCCCTTTCAAGTTTTCACTGACCACAAAAAATTGGTCTATCTACAGACCGTCCAGCGGCTAAATTCTCGTCAGGCCAGATGGTCCCTGTTCTTCTCCCAGTTTCATTTCACCCTCCATTTCCTCTCCGGTGAGAAGAACATTCGGGCCGAAGAGCTTTCTCGCTCGGTGGTGTCCTCTGAGGAGGTGGAGGAGGAGCCTCGTTTGATTGTCCCCAGAGAGTCTAGGAGTCTAAGAACTGTGGCCCCGGTTTTGCTTGAGTCTGTGCCTCCGGGCAAGACTTTTGTGCCCACCAATTTGCGACCAGAGGTACTCTCTTGGGCGCATTCGTCCAGGGTGGGTGGACATTTTGGGGCAAAAAGGATATCTGAGTTGCTGGCGAGGACATACTTGTGGCCACATATGGTCCGTGACGTCAGGGAATACGTTCAGGCGTGCGTCTCCTGCGCCAAGAATAAGTCTCCTCGACAATGGCCAGCTGGGCTACTTTTCCCTTTACCGGTGGCAGACAGGCCTTGGGAGATGGTCGGGATGGATTTTGTGGTGGGCTTACCCAAGTCTCGGGGCTGCACCATCATCTGGGTGATAACCGACCACTTCTCCAAAATGGTGCACTTAGTGCCGTTACCACGGTTACCGTCTGCACGGGCCTTGGCAGCATTGTTCATTAGGCATATTTTCCGCCTACACGGTATGCCAGACAAAATTGTCAGTGATCGAGGTCCCCAGTTTGCGTCTCGGTTCTGGAGAGAGCTGTGTCGTTTACTCAGCATTGAGTTGAATCTCTCCTCTGCATACCATCCCGAGATGAATGGGTTGGTAGAGAGGGCCAACCAGACCTTGGTCACATATTTGCGACATTTTGTCTCTGCCAGGCAGGATGACTGGGCATCCTTGCTATTGTGGGCTGAGTTCGCTCTAAATAATGCTGTGGCTGACTCCACCGGACAGACCCCATTCCTCCTGAACTACGGTCAGCATCCGCGGGTACCAGTGCCCATGCCCATGTCTTCTGCCGATTCCAGGGTGGCAGACTGGGCTGTGGAGGTACGGGGCATTTGGGACCGCACCCAGGATGCCATTCAGGCCTCCAAAGAGAGGATGAGGTCTTCGGCCAATGCCCATAGGCGCCCCGCTCCTACATTTGCTCCGGGTGACCTAGTGTGGCTTTCTGCCCGAAACATCAGGCTACGTGTAGAGTCCACCAAGTTGACACCTCGCTTTTTGGGTCCCTTTAAAGTCCTTGAGCAGGTGAACCCAGTGGTTTACCGCCTAGCCCTACCGCCTCGCCTTGGTATCACCGACACCTTTCACGTGTCCCTCCTGAAACCCGTGGCCATTTCCCGGTTTTCCGAGTCATCTTCCGGGACGTCGGGTTCATCTACCGATGATCATGAGGTGAACGCCATTGTTGGGTGCAAGGTGGTACCAAGCAAAAATTTTATTTGGTGGATTGGAGGGGTTATGGGCCTGAGGATAGTTCCTGGGAGCCTGCCAAGCATGTTCATGCTCCGCAGCTCATCGCTGCCTTTGAACGCAGCGAAGCCCAAAGAAGGGGGGCCCTTGGAGGGGGGGTAATGTTAGGGTTCAAGCTCCCGCTGCTGCACAAGGGGAGTCTCGAACCAGTCCGCTGCGGTCCCCCATTCATCTCCGGCCGCAGTGGAGCCTGCTCAGCAGAGATGTCGGTCCCAATGTCTTGCCCATTCCAGTACTGTGCAGAGACTTACTGCTGCCTCTCCTGGTTCTGCTATTATAGCCAGTGCTGGAGCAGACGTCTTTGGGACAAAGTCCTGCGCTTCCCCTTCTGAGCATGCCCAGGGTAAGATCTCTCATTGGAGATCAGGGGTCACATGTTCAGGTACTGCAGCAGCTCCTATTGGTCTGCCAGGAAGGTCCTGAAACTGCATGTGTTTTGGAACAGTTTCTCATTGGTCCTTGTTTCTGGCAGGTCCTGTAGCTGTTGCTATAAAAGGGTGGCATGGCTGGGCAGCCATGCGCTAATATCAATCGTCATATGCTTTGCGCCAGTGTGGTCATGCGTGTGTGTGGTTAGGGCCCGGCTGAAATAAGCCCCTAGAATACCGACTTAATCGGTGAGGAGTTTGGTATGCTAGCTGGTCAGGGTCGGTGTCCTAGATGCCCTAGATTACCGGCATAACCGGTGAGGAGTTTGATTGCCGTATTCAGGGCCTGGCGTTCAGACGCCATAGATTGCGGGTGTCTCCCGCGAGGACATTAGCGCATGATCACGTTCTATGTTTGCTTAGCAGTCAACTGTGTACCTGTTTTTCTCAGCGGCTCTGTGACGTAACAGGGTTCGCTTTCAATGCTAGACAGCGCCCTAGTGTGTTTATTTTGCGACTCAGTGGTGTTAAGTGAGTTCGCACACATAGCCATATAGTGCTGCGGCACTCCTTCTAGCGGCTCTGTGGAATAACATAGTTCGCACATATTGCCACAGCGCGTTACGTCATTTATTTTGGCGACTCTGCAGGATAACAGAGCTCGCTTCTTGCGCCATTTTACTAGCAGCAGACTCCGCCTGCACGGTGGACCCCGGGCTGCGAACGCACCTCTTTACATCATATATTTGGTGCGTTCCACAGACCCTAACACCCTGTTGCATCACAGAGCCGCTGAGAAAAAGACTGTGTCCTGTTAGATTCACAGGGATACACAGATAACTGCTATGTGGATAGCAGTCCGTGATCATGTAAACAGCAACGCAATCAAGCAATCTCCTCACCGGAGAAGCCGGTATTCTAGGGGCTTATTTCAGCTAAGCCCTAACCACATGCGTACATGATCACACTGGCGCATAGCACATAATGCAATTGATACTAGCGCATGGCGGCCCAGCCATGCCACCCTTTTATAGTAACAGCTACAGGACCTGCCAGAAACAAGGACCAATGAAACTGTTCCAGAACATAAGTAGTCACAGGACCTTCCTGGCGGACCAATAGGAGCTTCTGCAGTACCTGAGCATGTGACCCCTGATCTCCAATGAGAGATCTCACCCTGGGCATGCTCAGAAGGGGAAAACAAGGACTTTGTCCTAAAGACGTCTGCTCGCCGCTAACCAGTACTGGCCACAATAGCAGAACCTAGAGAGGCAGTAGTAATCCTCTGCACACTGTTAGACTGGGTGAGACGCTGGCACCAACGTCTAAGCTGAGCAGGATCCACTACGGACGGAGATGGATGGGGGATCGCAAGAGGACTGGTTGAGACTCTCCTTGTGCAGCAGCAGGAACTCGAACCCTAACATACTATTTTATAGAAAAAAATTATTATTTTTGTATCGCTTCACTCTGACAGCTGAAACTTTTTTATTTTTTCGCTGATGGTGCTGTATGGCAGTTTATTTTTTGTGGGACAAGATGTCATTTTCAGCGGTACCATGTTTATTTATACTGTATCTTTTTTAGATTGTGTGTTATTCTACTTTTTGGTCGGCGGTATGATGATAAAGCATTGTTTTTGCCTTGCTTTTTTATGGTGTTCACTAAAGGGGTTAACTAATGGGACAGTTTTATAGGGCGGGTCATTACGAATGCGGCGATACCAAATATGTGTACTTTTATTGTTTAGATTTTTTTAATGAAAATATTTATTTATTGCTGGAATAAATATTATTTTTTTTTTATTATTTTTTTAAAATATTTTCACAATTATTTAAAAAATTTGTTTCATTTAATTCTTAGTTTTACACTTTGTCCCACTATGGGACACTCATTTTGTGCAGGCTGATCGCTTCCTTAGCATGCAGATCTGCATGCTATATAAGCTGTCAGCGCTGCAGCTCCTTTATATAGCACTGATCTGAGAGACTTCTTGGTTATCACTGCGCATGACAGGAAGTCCCTCAGGCCTGGAGAACCGGATGTCGTTGTGACGACATCGGGTCTCCAAGGCAGCAATCGGGACCCTGAGGCAAGCCGTGGGGTCTCCGATCCAAAAGCAGAGGGGCTGCCAGCCCCTCTGCAGCCACCGGAACATTGCGATCATGTTTGATCGCAGTGTGTCGGGGGTTAAAGTGACAGGAGCGGTGACCACTGCAATCAGCCGCACTCCCCCCGTGAGCGTGGCCAATCTACTATGACGTACTATCCCGTCCTTGGGAATTAAGTCCCAGGGCACACGGACGGGAAAGTACATCAGATGACAGAAGGGTGTTAAACAAGTTATTAGAAAATAAAATTTGCCAGAATCCAATGTCTATCTGGTTTCAATACCAGGTGTTATGAATGTTTTAGAAATGAATTCTGAGCAGAAGCTCCCTCTGGTGGTTACAAACGGTACTGAACCATTCAATAGGATTGGCAATCAGGAATCACGGACTGGCTGGATATAAGGGAGATTTCCCCCCATCATGGTTGCCGGTGATCAATTGTTCTTTGTTATGTTTCGGTAACTGAGGAGTGCAGGTAAAAAAGGCAATACACCAGAGCAGTTGGAATCTATGAGATTGCAGTACCCTGACTAACCACCACAACTAGAGCAAGCCGTGGAGCGTTCCTACGTTGGTCCTAGACGCCTCGTCACAGCCTGAGAAACTAACTACACCTAAAGATAGAAATAGGAAAGCTATCTGCCCCGGAGCAGATCCCCAAAGAACATAGAAAGCCCCCAAACATGTAATGGCTGTTAGACAAGAAGAAATACTGACACAGACAGAAAATAGTATGAGCAAACGTTGGGGCCCAAACTAACTAAATAGAAAAGGATAGGAAGGGTACTTACTGCAATCCCAAAAAACCCTGCAAAGCACCAACTTTACTAATTTCAAAAACACCTGAGATCACACGACCTCTACCACCTAAATTAGTTCTCTGGTGTAACAAAATCAAAACAGCAGCCACTGAAGAAACTGGAAAAAGCAAAAGTACAAACATCAGTGGCTGAACCAAACTGAGAGGGCAAAAGCCCCCAAAGGGGACCCTGAAAGCCCCACAGAAGTGCAGGACAAAATGCAAAAATAAAGCACAAAAACAAAAAGAAGAAAATGTCTTATCTGTTAGCAGGAGATGCAGACACGACACAGCAGGCTACAAGGGAAACAGGAATCATGGAGTGAGACCAGAACAATTGGTCACCGGCAACCCTGATGGGAAGGCGACTCCCTTATATAAGACCAGTCAGTAATACCTGATTCCCACTCCTCACAATCTTCACTGGACAGTCCAGTACCGCTTGTAACCACCAGAGGGAGCCTCTGCTCAGAACTCATTTCAAGTCCATTCACAACAGTACCCCCCCCTTGAGGAGGGGTCACCGAACCCTCACTTGAGCAACCAGGTCGGTCAGGATGAGTTCTATGATACGCACGGATGAGTCTCCTAGCATGAATGTCCGAAGCAAACACCCAAGAATTGTCTTCCTGACCATAACCTCTCCACTTAACCAAATACTGGAGTTTCCGTCTAGAAAAACGAGAATTCAATATTTTCTCAACCACACACTCCATATTGCCCTCAACCAAAACAGGGTCAGGAGGCACAGTAGTAGGAACCACTGGCTCAACAAACCTCTTCAACAAGGACTTGTGGAACACGTTATGGATCTTAAATGTCCCTGGAAGAAGCAAACGAAAAGAAACAGGATTAAGAATCTCCATGATCTTATAAGGTCCAATGAACCTAGGCTTAAATTTAGGAGATGCCACTCTCATAGGAATATTTTTTGAGGACAACCAGACCAAGTCCCCCACTTTAAACGAGGACCATCAGTCCTATGCCGGTTAGCAAACCGCTGGGCCCTCTCCTGAGAGAGGGACAACCTCTCCACTACCTGGTCCTAAATCTGTTGCATACGCTCCACAACAGAGTCAACACCTGGACAGACAGAAACCTCCGTCTGTCCTGAAGAAAATCGAGGGTGAAACCCAGAATTACAGAAAAATGGAGACATCAAAGTGGCAGAGCTAGCCCTATTATTAAGAGCAAACTCAGCCAAAGGCAAAAAAGAGACCCAGTCATCCTGATCAGCAGACACAAAGCATCTTAGATAAGTCTCCAATGTCTGGTTAGTTCTCTAAGTTTGACCATTGGTCTGAGGATGAAACGCCGAGGAGAAAGACAATTGAACACCAAGTTTAGAACAAAAGGTCCTCCAAAATCTTGAAACAAACTGGACTCCTCTGTCAGACACAATGTTCTCAGGAATGCCGTGTAAACGAACCACGTGCTGAAGGAACAAAGGCACCAATTCAGAGGAGGAAGGCAACTTAGGTAATGGCACAAGATGTATCATCTTGGAAAACCTATCACAAATCACCCAGATGACGGTCATTCTCTGAGAAACAGGGAGGTCGGAAATGAAATCCATAGAGATATGGGTCCATGGTCTCTTGGGCACAGGCAATGGCATCAACAAACCACTAGAGCGAGAGCAAGGCTTGGAGCGAGAGCAAGTCCCGCAGGACTGCACAAATTCCCTGACATCACGAGACAAGGTAGGCCACCAAAAGGACCGACTAACCAAGTCTCTGGTACCAAAAATTCCGGGATGACCGGCCAGTGCGGAACAATGAATCTCAGACATCACACTCTTTTTCCACTGGTCCGGGCAAACAATTTCCCAACAGGGCAGCGCTCGGGCTTATCCTCCTGACACCCCTCCAGAGCCAGTCTCAAATTGGGCGAGATGGCGGAAAGAACTATACCCTCTTTCAAAATAACAGAAGGATCAGATAACTCAGGAGAGTCCGCCAGGAAACTCCTCGAGAGGGCATCCGCCTTAACATTCTTAGTGCCAGGAAGAAATGAAACCACAAAATTAAAACGTGTGAAAAACAAGGCCCACCTGGCCTGTCTAGGATTAAGTCGCTTGGCAGATTCCAGATAAACCAGATTCTTATGGTCCGTAATGACCACCACCTGATGTTTGGCTCCCTCCAGCCAATGTCTCCACTCTTCAAAAGCCCACTTCATGGCCAATAACTCCCGATTACCCACGTCATAATTACGTTCAGTAGGAGATAATTTTCGAGAGAAAAAGGCACAAGGGTTACTTTTAGAGGTCTCTGGATCTCTTTGGGACAAAACGGCACCTGCCCCAATTTCAGAGGCATCAACCTCCACCTGAAATGATAGAGAAACATCAGGCTGCCGTAGAACAGGAGCAGAAGTGAATCTCTGCTTAAGTTCCTGAAATGCAGAGACTGCCTCAGGAGGCCAATTCACCACATCAGAACCCTTTTTGGTCAAATCAGTTAAAGGTTTAACAATAACCGAGAAATTACCAATAAATTTACGATAAAAATTGGCAAAACCCAAAAATCTTTGAAGAGCCTTTAATGAAGTAGGTTGGACCCAATCACAGATGGCCTGAACCTTGACCGGGTCCATTTCAATAACAGATGGGGACAAAATGAATCCCAAAAATGAGATCCTCTGTACGCCAAAAAGACACTTTGATCCCTTCACATACAGAGCATTCTCTCTCAAAATCTGGAATACAGTTCGAACATGTTTCACATGAGAGTCCCAGTCATTGGAAAAAATCAAGATATCATCCAAATAAACAATCAGAAATTTATCCACAAAATCCCTGAAAATGTCATTCATGAAGGACTGGAAGACAGAAGGAGCATTAGTGAGCCCAAAGGGCATCACAAGGTACTCAAAATGCCCCTCAGGGGTATTAAATGCCGTCTTCCATTCATCCCGTGCTTTAATGCGAATAAGGTTATATGCTCCCCTGAGGTCAAGCTTGGTAAACCAAGTAGCATTTTTCACCCTGGAAAACAGGTCAGAAATCAAGGGTAACGGATATTGATATTTCACAGTAATATTGTTCAAAAGACGATAATCAATACACGGCCTTAATGAACCATCCTTTTTGGCCACAAAGAAAAAACCGGCACCTAAGGGTGAAGAGGATGGTCTGATATGACCCTTCTCCAATGACTCCTTGATATAAGACCGCATAGCGTCATGTTCAGGTACAGACAAGTTAAAAAGGCGACCTTTAGGGAATTTACTACCAGGCACTAATTCAATAGCGCAGTCATAGCTCCTATGGGGAGGCAAGGATGCAGATTTACTTTCGCTAAACACATCAGAAAAATCATTCAAAAAGTCAGGAACATCCTGAGCCTGGGGGAGGCAGAAAAAACAGGAGTGTTGGTATTAACACATTGGCAGCCCCAACTGGTTACAGACACAGTTTTCCAATCCAAAACAGGATTATGAGACTGCAACCAAGGGAAACCCAGTACGATAATATCATGCAGATTATACAGAACCAAAAATTTGCAGCACTCCTGATGATCAGGTTCAACCCTCATTATCACCTGAGTAGAGAATTGTCATGGGTGCATCGCCACGAAGATCGTCGCCATTGCACATTCTGACTTCTCACAGCTGAGCTGCTGTTTCTTTGTGTTTGGTAATGAGAGAGTTAATTTTACCTAGTTCTTTGCTAAGACTAGGTCCAGCCTCGCCCGGCTGCTTTTGATTATGTTCTAATTAGTTTCCTTTATATTCCTGCCAGTCTGGGTGTTAGACGCCGGTGAAAGCATTCATGTAGTCTAGCAGACTGGAGCGGTTCTGAGAATACTTAAGCTAAGAGCTCCTTAGTTGTTTTTACTCTTACAGCTTATAGTTTATCTCTGAGACCTTAGGTGTTCCTACTGTGTGTGAGTGTTGTATGTAAGACTTTATTTACTTTATTTCTTGTCTTTCTTGTATGTCTTTCTGTTCATTAACCGTTACCTGTTCATTCCCTTTGGTGGTAATCAGGGTCCTTCTTAGGACTAGATTACAGTTGGCAGGGATTGATAGGAGACAGGGTTTACGCTGGTGGCCTGGACCTCTGTACCTTTAACAGTACCTCCAGGTAGAGGGATTAGTTAGGACCCCAGTTTAGGGTCAGCATAGACCCCGGTCACCCTCTAGCCGGAGACAGCGTATAACGGATTCCGTATTGACCCACTGGACATTCTGTCAGGTAATTCTATGTTATCATATATCTATGCGCATGTTATATAGGATGTTGCCCTTTTGATGTAGATTGCTGTCATCGCATATATATATCTGCTATACAGCGTGACATTTTCACCGGCCCATACTAAAGATTCTCCCCAGCTGTCATGGATCCAGTAGCCCAGCTGGCCCGGCAGTTGCAGGGGTTGTCCATGGAGTTGGCAGACATTAAGTCCAAGGTTTTGTCCTCCCCGGAGCAAACCAGATCTGAACCTAAGGTTGCTCTTCCGGACAGGTTCACTGGTGGGCGGGACAAATTTTTTACTTTCCGGGAGGCATGTAAATTGTACTTTCGGCTGCGGCCTCGGTCATCTGGGAGTGAAGAGCAGAGGGTGGGAATTGTTATCTCGCTCTTACAAGGGGACCCTCAATCTTGGGCGTTCTCTATTCCTCCAGGCTCCCCAGATCTCCAGTCAGTGGATCGATTTTTTACTGCCCTGGGTCTGGTATATGATGATCCGGATCGAGTTTCCCTTGCTGAAACAAAGTTACGTAAAATACGGCAAGGAAATCGTCCAGCGGAGGAATATTCTTCTGAGTTCCGTAGATGGGCAACAGATACTCAGTGGAATGACCCAGCTCTTAGGAGCCAGTTTTGTCAAGGGTTGTCTGACAAATTAAAAGATGTGTTGGCTCAGTATGATTCTCCTCCATCACTGGAGGCTGCTATGGCCCTCGCTATTCGCATTGATAGACGAATTCGGGGAAGACGCGAGGTAACTCCGCCTCCCGTGATGACTCCACCCACTACTAAAGTCCCTTATACTGAGGTTCCCCTGGTCTGTTCTGAGGAACCCATGCAGTTGGGAGGGACATCTTTTTGTAAGAGGGAACCGGCGGTGCACCGCAAGACTAGAAGGTGTTTCTTTTGCGGGAGAGAGGGACATTTTGTTGGGGGGTGTCCATCCCGGGCCTCTTTGAGCAAAGGAGTTAACCTGGGAGTGTGTATTTCGTCCCCAAATCCCTCTCAGTTTCTCGTGCCTGCGGAGGTGGTGATTGGTACTAGAACTGAGAGGATTTCTGTTTTTCTTGATAGTGGGTCCGGGGCTAATCTGGTGGACGCTCGGTTTGCTCAGGTGCATGGTATGCAACTGAGTGTATTGGCCAAACCGGTCCCTATAGTCTCTATTGATTCTAGACCTCTCGGTCAAGGTAGCTTGGTACAAGCTGTTCATAACATAGATCTTCGAGTAGGGGCAATACATAAAGAGCAATTGTCTTGTTATGTGTTGGAGGGTCTACCTACTCCCATTGTGTTGGGACTTCCTTGGTTGGCTAAACATAACCCAGTGATTGATTGGCGATCCGGAAAGATAAGCCAGTGGGGTGAATTTTGCAGTAATAAATGCATGAGCACGGTCATCGGTGCGGTTGTGCCTAGGACTTTGTCTCCTTTTCTGGAGGACTTTGGGGAGATGTTCTCAGAGGAGGGTGTAAAGAGTTACCTCCTCATCGCGCATATGACGGCTCAATAAAGTTGCTTCCTGATGCCTTATCTCGTACTTTCCCAGGGGCCGGGAGGACGGATGATCCGGTTCCTATTCCTCAGGAGGGAGTTGTAGTGTCAGCTGTATGCTCTGAGCTTGAGGGGAGGTATTGGGGGCTCAGGGGGACGCCCCTGTGGGACTTTCAGGGAGACTGATAGTTCCAGATCGGTTAAGACTGAAGGTTACGGGGAACCGTTACAAACGGATGGCTGATAGGGGGAGAGTTTCTGGTCTAGATCTGAAGGTGAACGATCTAGTTTGGTTGTCTACCAGAATATAAAACTTAAAGTTTCCTCCTGGAGGTTGGGTCCCAGATTCATCGGGCCGTACAGGATAAGTTCCATAATTAATCCTGTGGCATTTCGTCTGGACCTCCCTCCTACGTTTAAAATTCATAATGTGTTTCACAAGTCATTACTTAAAAAGTATGTGGCACCAGTCATACCGTCACCTCTACCTCCTCCTTCAGTTGTAGTCAATGATAACGTGGAATTTCATGGGTCGAAAATCATTGACTCACGTCTCAGTCGCCGATCCCCTCAGTACTTAGTTCATTGGAGGGGATATGGTCCTGAGGAGAGGACGTGGGTCCCTGCGTCTGATGCTAACGCAGATCGATTGGTTCGGACCTTTCACACAATTTACCCGGACAGACCTGGTCATGAGGGTCCGGAGGCCCCTCGTAGAAGGGGGGGTACTGTCATGGGTGCATCGCCACGAAGATCGTCGCGATTGCACATTCTGACTTCTCACAGCTGAGCTGCTGTTTCTTTGTGTTTGGTAATGAGAGAGTTAATTTTACCTAGTTCTTTGCTAAGACTAGGTCCAGCCTCGCCCGGCTGCTTTTGATTATGTTCTAATTAGTTTCCTTTATATTCCTGCCAGTCTGGGTGTTAGACGCCGGTGAAAGCATTCATGTAGTCTAGCAGACTGGAGCGGTTCTGAGAATACTTAAGCTAAGAGCTCCTTAGTTGTTTTTACTCTTACAGCTTATAGTTTATCTCTGAGACCTTAGGTGTTCCTACTGTGTGTGAGTGTTGTATGTAAGACTTTATTTACTTTATTTCTTGTCTTTCTTGTATGTCTTTCTGTTCATTAACCGTTACCTGTTCATTCCCTTTGGTGGTAATCAGGGTCCTTCTTAGGACTAGATTACAGTTGGCAGGGATTGATAGGAGACAGGGTTTACGCTGGTGGCCTGGACCTCTGTACCTTTAACAGTACCTCCAGGTAGAGGGATTAGTTAGGACCCCAGTTTAGGGTCAGCATAGACCCCGGTCACCCTCTAGCCGGAGACAGCGTATAACGGATTCCGTATTGACCCACTGGACATTCTGTCAGGTAATTCTATGTTATCATATATCTATGCGCATGTTATATAGGATGTTGCCCTTTTGATGTAGATTGCTGTCATCGCATATATATATCTGCTATACAGCGTGACAAGAATTGAGGTTTATTCTCAGCCAAAGGGGTAGAATCGATCCTCAGTAGGGGAATAGACTTCTGTAGGGGTATCAAGGGAAACCCACAACGTTTAGCAAAATCATAATCCATCAGGTTAATAGCTGCTCCAGAATCAACGGAAGCCTGAGCAGAAAATGAGGACAGAGAGCATATCAGAGTGACAGTTAATAAAAACTTAGTCTGAACACTACCCAAGACAACTGAGCGTGCAAAACGTCTTCCCCGCTTAGGGCAGACTGAAATAGCATGAGAGGCATTACCACAGTAGAAACATAACCCATTGCGCTTTCGAAACTCATGACGCTGTGCCCCAGACACCACTCTATCACACTGCATGGATTCAGAAGCAGGTTCACAAGGCAACACTATTCCACGCATACTTCTCCGCTCACGCAAACGTCTGTCAATTTGAATCGCTAATGACATAGAATCATTGAGACCAGAGGGGACAGGGAATCCCACCATAACATCCTTTACATTATCTGACAGACCCTTCCGAAAAAGGGCCGCCAAAGCGTCGTCATTCCACTTGGTCAGGACTGCCCACCTACGGAATCTCTGACAGTATAACTCAGCGTCATCAAGCCCCTGATTTAATGCCAACAAGGCTTTTTCAGCTTGATCAGTGACATTAGGCTCATCGTACAATAACCCCAAAGCCTGAAAAAATGCATCAACATCACTCAAAACAGGATCCCCAGGTGTCAGGGAAAAAGCCCAATCCTGAGGATCGCCGCGCAGGAGAGAGATGACAATTTGAACCTGCTGCGCTGCGTTCCCTGAGGACTTAGATTTTAAGGCAAAAAACAATTTACAATTATTTTTGAAATTCTGAAACTTAGCTCGATCCCCCAAAAACAAATCTGGCATGGGAATCCTAGGTTCCACAACAGGCAACCTAGCAAGATATGCAGCAATACTCCGAACCTCAGTGGCAAGCTGATCCACACGGCCAGACAACCGTGCAAACTCCATTGAGAGAAAAAATCCTCCCCAGCACCCAGAGATACAGAGGGAAAAAAAAGAAAAAAAAAAATGCAACAAACAGAAAAATATCTCTGACAACTCTGACAACCTTTTTTTCTTTCACAATATTTTTCCCTTCTGTGAGTACAATACAACTTTAAATTTTTGGCCAGTGATACTGTTATGTTTCGGTAACTGAGGAGTGCAGGTAAAAAAGGCAATACACCAGAGCAGTTGGAATCTATGAGATTGCAGTACCCTGACTAACCACCACAACTAGAGGCAGCCGTGGAGCGTTCCTACGTTGGTCCTAGACGCCTCGTCACAGCCTGAGAAACTAACTACACCTAAAGATAGAAATAGGAAGGGCACTTACTGCAATCCCAAAAAACCCTGCAAAGCACCAACTCTACTAATTTCAAAAACACCTGAGATCACACGACCTCTACCACCTAAATTAGTTCTCTGGTGTAACAAAATCAAAACAGCAGCCACTGAAGAAACTGGAAAAAGCAAAAGTACAAACATCAGTGGCTGAACCAAACTGAGAGGGCAAAAGCCCCCAAAGGGGAATCCTGAAGGCCCCCACAGAAGTGCAGGACAAAATGCAAAAATAAAGCACAAAAACAAAAAGAAGAAAATGTCTTATCTGTTAGCAGGAGATGCAGACACGACACAGCAGGCTACAAGGGAAACAGGAATCATGGAGTGAGACCAGAACAATTGGTCACCGGCAACCCTGATGGGAAGGCGACTCCCTTATATAAGACCAGTCAGTAACACCTGATTCCCACTCCTCACAATCTTCACTGGACAGTCCAGTACCGCTTGTAACCACCAGAGGGAGCCTCTGCTCAGAACTCATTTCAAGTCCATTCACAACAGTTCTTGTCTCAACGTTGTTTCCTGGTTCACTTGGAAGCTTGCTTCTTCACCTGCTCTCAGATAAGATATTTTCTGTTTTTTGTTTTTTGTGCTTGCCATTTGCAATTTTCTCTGCATTTCTGTGAGGTTGGCTAGGTTCCCCTCCTCGGGGGGCTTGGGCGCCTCTCGGTTCCTCTGGAGCCACTCTTGTTTGTTCATTTGCCTTTTCCAGTTTTTTTCTGTGGCTGCGGCTTAGTTTTGTTACACCAGAGAACTAATTTAGGTGGTAGAGGTCGTGTGATCTCAGGTGTTTTTGCAATTAGTAGCGTTGGCTTTTTTTAGGGTTTTTTTGGATTGCAGTAAGTATCCTTCCTATCCTTTTCTGTCCAGGCAGATTGGGCCCCAGCGTTTGCTCATACTATTTTCTGTCTGTGTCTGTATTTCCTCTTGTCTAACCTCCATTACATGTTTGGGGGCTTCCTATGTTCTTTGGGGATCTGCTCCGGGGCAGATAGCTTTCCTCTGTCTATCTTTGGGTGTAGTTAGCCTCTCAGGCTGTGACGAGGCGTCTAGGACCAACGTAGGAACGCTCCACGGCTACCTTTAGTTGTGG
Organism: Oophaga sylvatica; assembly: GCA_033576555.1. NCBI lineage: Eukaryota > Metazoa > Chordata > Amphibia > Anura > Dendrobatidae > Oophaga > Oophaga sylvatica. The sequence continues at coordinate 949,735,085 of JARQOD010000001.1, read as the reverse complement.
AGGTTAGTCAGGGTAATGGAATCCAGTAGATCCCAACCTCTCTGGTGTATTGCCTTTTTTGCCTGCTCTCCTCAGCTACAAAAACATAACAATAAGGGCTGCCACTAGGAATTTTGGGGCCCCATACTGGCCATATTTTCAGGGCCCCCTTGAGACTTCTCTATGCTCCACCCCTCAAACCGTCCACAGTCCTACCACCTTCTCTTGGAAAAACTCCACTTCTGCACCACATCCTCACCAATCACACATTAACAGTTCCCATCTCCAGATCACACACAGTACAGATCAAAATTTTGGACATATCTTCTCATTTAAATATTTTTCTGTATTATCATTACTATGAAAATTGTACATTCACACTGAAGGCATAAAAACTGTGAATTAACACATGTGGAATTATATACTTAACAAAAAAGTGTGAAACAACTGAAAATATGTCTTATATTCTAGGTTCTTCAAAGTAGCCACCTTTTGCTTTGATGACTGCTTTGCACACTCTTGGAATTCTTTTGATGAACTTCAAGAGGTAGTCACCGGAAATGGTCTTCCAACAATCTTGAAGGAGTTCCCATAGATGCTTAGTACTTGCTGGCCCTTTTGCCTTCACTCTGCGGTCCAGCTCACCCCAAACCATCTCGATTGGGTTCAGGTCTGGTGACTGTGGAGGCCAGGTCATCTGGCGTAGCACCCCATTACTCTCCTTCTTGGTCAAATAGCCCATATACAGCCTGGAGGTGTGTTTGGGGTTATTGTCCTGTTGAAAAATAAATGATGGTCAAACTAAACGCAAACCGGATGGAATAGCATGCCGCTGCAAGGTGCTGTGGTAGCCATGCTGGTTCAGTATGCCTTAAATTTTGAATAAATCCCCAACAGTGTCACCAGCAAAGCACCCCCACACCATCACACCTCCTCCTCCATGCTTCACGGTGGGAATCAGGCATGTAGAGTCCATCCGTTCACCTTTTCTGCGTCACACAAAGACACGGTGGTTGGAACCAAAGATCTCAAATTTGGACTCATCAGACCAAAGCACAGATTTCCACTGGTCTAATGTCCATTCCTTGTGTTCTTTAGCCCAAACAAGTCTCTTCTGCTTGTTGCCTGTCCTTAGCAGTGGTTTCCTAGCATCTATTTTACCATGAAGGCCTGCTGCACAAAGTCTCCTCTTAACAGTTGTTGTAGAGATGTGTCTGCTGCTAGAACTCTGTGTGGCATTGACCTGATCAGTAAAGCTGAGCGAAACAGGTCGGTCAGATTCATAGCGTGAGGTCGGCCATGAGTTCGGCAAAACGAATGCCAAAGTCGGTTTTCCCATAATGCTTGCAGGCGCCTTTTTTCAGCCAATGAGCAAGGACGTACACTGTGGGCAACGAGATGACATGGGCAGCGTCCACCACCATCTTAGAGAAGGGCATTGCAGTGATTGGCTTGCTTTGGGGGGCGTCATAGTGTCTTATAAAAGCCTCGACCGCCATTTTACTTCTGCCGATCTTAACAGTAGGGAGAGGTTGCTGACGCTGTTTATCAGTAGGGAGAGAGTTAGGGCTGGAAAGAGAAGTTCTTATGTGCTTGTGCTGATAGCAATTGTGCTGTACAGTTAGTGTTCAGTGACAGCGGAGGATTTTCTTGTGTGCAGCAGCGATGGTTATTACCCTGCCTGATAGCTGTATTGCTGTGTGTAGACTGCTGTGCAGACTGCTTTTTACACAGCACTAATACTTTTATTCTTTTTTTCTGCACAGTTACCGAGCGTTCATTTTTTCCCATACCATAAAGAGCTGTACGCGCCTCACACACTACCGTGTGCTGGCTGGTGTCATGGACAAATACATGCTGACTTTCTGTGTGTGACTCCGGAAATACAGGTCCTTCTCAAAAAATTAGCATATAGTGCTAAATTTCATTATTTTCCATAATGTAATGATTACAATTAAACTTTCATATATTTTAGATTCATTACACACCAACTGAAATTTGTCAGGTCTTTTATTGTTTTAATACTGATGATTTTGGCATACAACTCCTGATAACCCAAAAAACCTGTCTCAAAAAATTAGCATATCAAGAAAAGGTTCTCTAAACGACCTATTACCCTAATCTTCTGAATCAACTAATTAACTCTAAACACATGCAAAAGATTCCTGAGGCTTTTAAAAACTCCCTGCCTGGTTCATTACTCAAAACCCCCATCATGGGTAAGACTAGCGACCTTACTGATGTCAGAAGGCCATCATTGACACCCTCAAGCAAGAGGGTAAGACCCAGAAAGAAATTTCTCAACAAATAGGCTGTTCCCAGAGTGCTGTATCAAGGCACCTCAATGGGAAGTCTGTTGGAAGGAAACAATGTGGCAGAAAACGCTGTACAACGAGAAGAGGTTACCGGACCCTGAGGAAGATTGTGGAGAAGGACCGATTCCAGACCTTGGGGGACCTGAGGAAGCAGTGGACTGAGTCTGGTGTAGAAACAACCAGAGCCACCGTGCACAGGCGTGTGCAGGAAATGGGCTACAGGTGCCGCATTCCCCAGGTAAAGCCACTTTTGAACCATAAACAGCGGCAGAAGCGCCTGACCTGGGCTACAGAGAAGCAGCACTGGACTGTTGCTAAGTGGTCCCAAGTGCTTTTTTCTGATGAAAGCAAATTTTGCATGTCATTCGGAAATCAAGGTGCCAGAGTCTGGAGGAAGACTGCGGAGAAGGAAATGCCAAAATGCCTGAAGTCCAGTGTCAAGTACCCACAGTCAGTGATGGTGTGGGGTGCCATGTCAGCTGCTGGTGTTGGTCCACTGTGTTTCATCAAGGGCAGGGTCAATGCAGCTAGCTATCAGGAGATTTTGGAGCACTTCATGCTTCCATCGACTGAAATGGTTTAAGGAGATGAAGATTTCATTTTTCAGCACGACCTGGCACCTGCTCACAGTGACAAAACCACTGGTAAATGGTTTACTGACCATGGTATTACTGTGCTCAATTGGCCTGCCAACTCTCCTGACCTGTACCCCATAGAGAATCTGTGGGATATTGTGAAGAGAAAGTTGAGACACGCAAGACCCAACACTCTGGATGAGCTTAAGGCCTCTATCGAAGCATCCTGAGCCTCCATAACACCTCAGCAGTGTCACAGGCTGATTGCCTCCATGCCACGCCGCATTGAAGCAGTCATTTCTGCAAAAGGATTCCCGACCAAGTATTGAGTGCATAACTGAACTTTATTATTTGATGGTTTTTTTGTTTGTTTTTAAAAAACACTTTTATTTTATTGGACGGTTGAAATATGTTAATTTTTTGAGACAGGTTTTTTGGGTTATCAGGAGTTGTATGCCAAAATCATCAGTATTAAAACAATAAAAGACCTGACAAATTTCATTTGGTGTGTAATGAATCTAAAATATATGAAAGTTTAATTGTAATCATTACATTATGAAAATAATGAAATTTAGCACTATATGCTAATTTTTTGAGAAGGACCTGTATATATGGAGATTTAAATTTCCACTACACTATATACACCTGGTATCTTCTGATATAGTATCTTTTTTTGCCTTTTGTATAATGGTCAAATCCATACAGAGAGAGCGTCTGTGTTTGACTCTGGAAATATATACGGAGATTTAAATTTTCCCCTTCACCGTATACACATGGTATCTTCTGATACAGTACTGTTTTTCTGCCTTTTGTATTCTGGTCAAATCCATACTGAGTGAGTGTCTGTGTGTGACTCCGGAAATATATACGGAGATTTAAATTTTCCCCTATACTATATATACCTGGTATCTTCAGATACAGTAACGTTTTTCTGCCTTTTGTGTTACGGTCAAATCCATACTGAGTAAGCGTGTCTGTGTGTCTCTGGAAATATATACGGAGATTTAAATTTTCCCCTACACTATATACACCTGGTATCTTCTAATACATTACCTTCTTTCTGCCTTTTGTATTACGGTCAAATCCATACTGAGTGAGTGTCTGCGTGTGACTCTGGAAATACATACGGAGATTTAAATTTTTCCCTGCACTATATACACCTAGAATGTTCTGATACAGTACCTTTTTTCTCTTTTTGTATTCTGGTCAAATCCATACTGAGTGAGCGTCTGTGTGTGACTCCGGAAATATATACGGAGATTTAAATTTTCCCCTACAGTGAATACAGCTGTACGCTTCTGATACAGTACCATATATCTGCTGGCATTTTTGGTACATTTTCCCAAACATGAGGAAGTATGGTGAAAGAGGCCGTGGACGTGGGCGGGGGGGGCAACTGGTACTGATGGTTGTGGTGTTGCATCTGCTGATAGTGCCAAAAGCACAAAAGCACCTAAGGCAGGAGATGTTGAGCCTGCGTCATCTTCTGGCTCCAGGAGGCCTGGAAGGCTGCCTTTTCTGGGAGTAGGTTAACCGTTTTTAAAGCCGGAGCATCAGGAACAGTTTTTGGCTTACATTGCCGAAACAGCTCTATCGCCTTCTCTTCTGAAGTTTCAAAAACTGCAAGCACTAAGTCGTCAGTGCAGGCTCCTGGTCAGGAACGACACCTTTCCTTGTGTCCTTCACCCCCAGCAAAAGTGAAGGATGTGGCAGGCCACACTTGAGATTACTCCCTGGAGCTCTTTTCACATACCATGCCTGGGTTATCAAGACAAATTCTGAATTTCCCAGTCCAAGATGAATATGACATGGAGTGTACTGATGCACAGCCACTGCTATATGATTCTGCTGGTACATTCACCCAGAGCACTGCATTGCCCTCACAGTCTAATGAGACAGATTCTGACACTGATGAAACTTAGGTGCCCCTTCCCGCATACTCTTCCACCTTACACGGTGACACAGAGGAAGGTGCAGATGAAATTGAAGAGGAGGTCATGGATGACCCAGTTGTTGACCCGGATTGGCAGCTGCGGTTATCTGCCCGTAGCAGTCCAAAAACATGTTAAAAAAACAAAAACAGTTGCAGGACAGCTTGGCTAGACGGTCAAATTAGCACAGCATGCAAGCCCTGAAATTTTATCCCATAGTAGGAAGAGTGCAGTATGGCACTTTTTTGACCAAAATCCTATTATTGATGAGGCAAAGGTTTTCTGTAAAAAGTGCGCAAGGACCTTTAGCCGAGGGAAAAATCACCGAATACTGAATACCAGTTGCATGCTTAGACATTTAAACACCATGCACTTGCAAGCGTGGACGGACTACAAAACATCACTGGCTTTGAAAGCCTACATTGCCAAACTGATCTCATTAGAGATGATACCCTTCCGTTTGGTTGAAAGCACAGCGTTCCGAGAGCTCATGGCCTATGCTGTCCCACGCTATGACCTACCCAGTCAGCACTTCTTTTCTAGAAAAGCCATCCCTGCCCTCCACCCGCATGTGAAAGACCCATTGTCCATGCACTCAAACAATCAGTGAGTGGAAAGGTGCACCTCACAACAGATGCATGGGCCAGTAGGCATGGCCAGGGCCATTACGTGTCCATCACTGCGCACTGGGTTAATGTGGTGGATGCAGGGTCCACAGGGGACAGCGGCAGTGGGACAGTGCTGCCTAGCCCACGGTATAGGCAACAGTTGGCTGTAGGCGTTCGACCCTCCTCCTCCAGAAGCGAAAGCTCGTCAACAGAGCGCAGTCGCACGGGCACTCCATCCGCAGCTGCCAGTGTTGCACACGAGGTGTCCCACTATCGTACAGCTAGTGGTAAGCGTCAGCAGGCTGTTTTAAAGATGATGTCTTTGGGCGACAACAGACACACCGCAGAGGTACTGGCCGACTACTTGCAGCGAGGAACTGAGTCATGACTGGGCAGTCTACATCTTGAGCCAAGCAAGGTAGTCAGTGATAACGGACATAATTTTGTGGCGGCCATAGCCCTGGCAAAACTCAGACACATACCTTGCCTGGATCACACCTTGAACCTGGTAGTGCAGTGCTTCATAAATAATTATCCGGAGTTACAAGCCCTGCTCCATAAGGTGCGAAGACTGTGCTCGCACATCCGTCACTCGCCCGTAGACTCCAGTTGTATGCAGAGGCTGCAGCGATCGCTCCTCCTCCCCAAGCACCGCTTAATCATAGATGTTGCAACAAAGTGGAACTCCACCATGCACATTGTTGTGAGGCTGTGCGAACAGAGGCAGGCTGTAATGCATTAGTGTGAGGATACACAGGCAGGCAGTTTGAGCGCAGACATCGAGTTGTCGGGTGTGCAGTGGTCAAAGCTGAAAGACCTCTGTAAAGTCCTTCAGTGTTTTGAGGAATGCACATGGCTGGTAATCGCAGACGACACCATTATAAGCATGAGCATCCCACTTATGCATCTGCTCATGCAAACTTTGACGCGTTTAAGGATCAGGCGTCTGCAGCGGAGGAGGAAAGCATTGATGACAGTCAGCCATTGTCTGCTCAGGGAATTTTCCTGGACGAGGTGGAGGAAGAAGAGGAGGAGGAGGATGATTATTTTGGGGAGAAGAATGCTTCTCAGGGGGGCAAGAGAAAATGTTGGCTTGCCAAGGTCAGGTACAGGGTTTGTGCGTGACTGGATGGATGTGGATTTGGCAGAAAGTGCTCCTCCACCCACCACGGGCAGTGCATGATTGACACCTGGAACATTGGCCCACATGTGTGATTATGTCTTGCGAATCCTAAAAAGGGACCCCCGCATTGCCAAAATTATGAAGGATGACGACTACTGGTTGGCCAGCATCCTCGATCCACGCTATAAAGGCAAATTACAGAACATCATGCCACATGAGAAACTAGAGCTAATATTGGTGAACAAACAAGCAATTTTGGTAAACCGTTTGTTAGAGGCATTCCCAGCAAACAGCAGCGGTGCAGGTTCTACCACGAGCCGTACTGGGCAACATGGAAGAGGTGTTCGTGGTGCACACAGCCGAAGTGGCGTTAGAGACAGGAGTTTCATTACCAGATTGTGGACTGATTTCTCGAGTACCGCTCACACGTCTGGTAATACTGAATCGATTGCAACAGACAGGAGACAGCAGTTGTCAACTATGGTTCAAAATTACCTCTCCTCCCGAATCGATGTTCTCCCTCACAGTTCATTCCCCTTTGACTTCTGGGCCTGTAAACTGGACACCTGGAGCTCGCTTGCCCTGCTGGTGGTGTGATATCAAAAAGAGTCTGCTGGATCAATCCTGACAGAAAGAAGGACCCTGATGTCGACCCAAAATGTTGGTGATCTCACCTTCATTAAAATGAACCATGGCTGACTTTCAAAGGATTTTGTACCACCTTCCCTTGATGACACATAGGTTGCCAGCAAAATAGCTCGCTTTGTCCTCCTCTTCCTCCAACTACTCCAATTCCTCCATTTGCAGCTGCTGAACGTCCAGCCTACAACTCAACATATGCTAGTTTTTCCACCTCCCTAACTGGGCTGTACCCCCCCCAGGGTCGGCGTCAGCAGCTGGCGCACCAGGGCAAGTGCCGGGCCCTGAGCTGGTGGGGGGCCCATTCGCCGTCAGAGACACCGGCATACTATGAGGGGCCCTGTGCCAGTGCCGGCGCCCACGAGTGGGCACCCCCTGCTTGCTCAGCGCCCCAGCACTTGCAATACTTACCTCTCCCTGCTCCACCGCTGTGACGTCTTCCGCGTTTCCTGACAGTGACATTCAGGTCAGCGAGTGCGATGACATCACGTCTGTGCGCCCTCTGCCTGAACAGTCACAGTGCAGAGTGCTGTAAGATGGCGATGCTGAGGAGTCCAGAGTAGAGCAGTGCCCAGTGAGGTGAGGTATTTCATTTTTTTAATGTTTGGAGCAATATATAGGGAGTATTATACACTGGAGAGTTATATATGGGACCTATCATACACTTGAGCATCATACATAGGGCCCATTATACACTGGAGCATTATATGGGGCGCATTATATATAAAGCATTATATAGGCCCATCATACACTGGAGCATCATGCATGGGGCCCATCATATACTGGAGCATCATATGGGGCCCATTACATATGGAGCATTATATAGGCCCATCCAGGGCCGGATTAACGTAGGGGCTGATGGAGCTGCAGCTCCAGGCCCCTTGTTAGAGATAGGCCCATCAGTCTGTCATCCAGGGGCGGAACTATCGTGGAAGCAGGGGAAGCAGCTGCCACAGGGCCTGGGCTAGAAGGGGGCCCGTCCCTGCTGCATCTGTCTCCCCTGCGGCTGCGTTCTGCCGCCCCCAGCCTGAGAGTCGGCGGCTCCCTGTGCCGGCTGTCAAGCTGACAGCCGGCGCAGAGAAGCTGCTGCGTGCCGGCTCCCAGGATCAATTGCACTGGCGTCTATACAGACGCCAGTACAATTGAAGCTCTGACCGCCGGGTCAGAGCGACGTCTGCAGCGTGATCAGGTCATGTGATCACGCTGCTAACGTCACTCGTCGTCGGCGCCCAGAAGGGTGAACATTTGTGGTGAGTGTGCTCCATTATGGAGCTGAAGATACCACAGAAGATAAATGGGGGACATACTGTGTGAGTGTGTGTGTATGGGGGGGGGGTTTCGAGTGAGGATGGGGGTTCTTTTATGTGTGGGGGATTTGGAGTGGGGATGGGGGGATACATTATGTGTGGGGGGGATTTGGAGTGGGGATGGGGGTTCTTTTAAGTGTGGGGGGGTTTGGAGTGGGGGTGGGGGGATTTAATGTGTGTGGGAGGGATTTGGAGTGGGGATGGGGGTTATTTTATGTGTGGGGGGATTTGGAGTGGCGATGGGGGTTATTGTATGTGTGGGGGGATTTGGAGTGGGGATGGGGGGTTATTTTATGTGTGGGGGGATTTGGAGTGGCGATGGGGGCATTTAATATGTGGGGGGATTTGAGGGTACTGAAGAGTATGTATGAGGAAACAGTATGGGGGATGGGTGCAGACAGTATGGGGAGCGAACGGGTGAATGCATGTGGACACAGTATGGGGAGTGAGGGTGATGGGATGTGTGCAGACACAGTATGGGGAGTCAGGGGTATGTGTGAGCAGACAGTATAGAGAGTGAGGGGGTAAATATATGAGGAGACAGTATGCTGAACAGGGTGATGTGAGAGGAGACAGTATGAGGAGGGAGGGGAATAGTGTGAGGCGACAGTATATTGCAGATATTTTTATTTAGGGGCATTATAATGACTCTTCTGTCTTTAAGGGCATCGTGTGGAGAGTTGGTGCAGAAGAGCGGAGAAGATGGAGGTCTGCAGAGACGGCTGTGGATGAGAAAACTCATCATGGGATCTTGACAAGATGAAGAAAAGGAGAACGACTCCAGAGACAGCGTCATCTATAAGGTACCTGGATGTAAATATTATTTGTGAAATTGACTAATTCTCATGTCTTTATTTGTTAGGAGCATTAAAGGGGTTCTCCAGGTCTGTGTCACATAGAATGACTGCAGACTCAGCACAAACATGTACAGCCCCTTTAATGCTCCTAACATAAATAAAAACATGAGAATGAGTCAATTTCAGAATTCTCATAGTGCGCACTGCACACTGTTAGGATTCTCTCGTGCCGGTGATTTACATACAAGCGGTCACATGCTGACTAGACATGTGGCCTCACTCAATGAAAATGAACGGAGCGAGGCCGGGCACGTCTAGTCAGAATGTGGCCAGAAGTATATAAATCACATGCTTGTGCTGACATGACCGTGTACTCTTGCCACCGGTAATGAAGAATCCTAAAAGTGTGCAGTGCATTCGTTGTGAGAATTCAGAAGCTGCAATGTCAGGATTCAGCTCTGCAGGTTCCAGCAGTCATCACATGGACACTTCACTCATATGCGATTTTTATACTTATGGTGCTGTGACATCGAGCTTCTCTTCCTGCTTCTCTCAGTTTTTCACTGTACATTGAGAGCATTAGGGAGAGCAGCTCGTGGGTACATGACTAAGTGTGCAAATCGCATGTGTGCTTTGGGGGGGTCCAGGACACAGCGGGCCACATTAGAGGCCCCAGGAAGCAGCAGGCCCCTAATGGGGCCCTAGGAAACAGCAGGCCCCATTAGGGGCCTAGGTCCAAAGGAAGCAGCAGGCCCCATTAGGGGCCTAGCTCCAAAGAAAACTGCAGGCCCCATTAGGGGCCTTGGGCCCCAGGAAACTGCAGGCCCCATCAGGGGCCTAGGGCCCCAGGAAACTGCAGGCCCCAGGAAACAGCAGGCCCCATCAGGGGCCTAGGGTCCAAGGAAACAGCAGGCCCCTAATGGGGCCCCGAAAACAGCAGGCCTCTTTACAGTGCTGCAGATGGCGACCAAAATGGTCGCCAAAGTGGCATGTATCATATATTTACTTTGTTTATATCTTTTACGTTACATTTTTGGCCTTTGTGAATTGCCGTGTTTGGCCCCACCCATTGCCCCGCCCCTTTCCCGCCCCTTCAGCTCCAGGCCCATCATGTTCTTAATCTGGCCCTGATACTGCACCACACAGGAGAGCTGACAGATCCTCTATATACTACACCACACAGGAGAGCTGACATATCCTCTATATACTACACCACACAGGAGAGCTGACAGATCCTCTATATACTACACCACAAAGGAGAGCTGACATATCCTCTATATACTACACCACACAGGAGAGCTGACAGATCCTCTATATACTATACCACACAGGAGAGCTGACAGATCCTCTATATACTACACCACACAGGAGAGCTGACAGATCCTCTATATACTACACCACACAGGAGAGCTGACAGATCCTCTATATACTACACCACACAGGAGAGCTGACAGATCCTCTATATACTACACCACACAGGAGAGCTGACATATCCTCTATATACTACACCACACAGGAGAGCTGACAGATCCTCTATATACTATACCACACAGGAGAGCTGACAGATCCTCTATATACTACACCACACAGGAGAGCTGACATATCCTCTATATACTACACCACACAGGAGAGCTGACAGATCCTCTATATACTATACCACACAGGAGAGCTGACAGATCCTCTATATACTACACCACACAGAAGAGCCAACAGATCCTCTATATACTACACCACACAGGAGAGCTGACAGATCCTCTATATACTACACCACACAGGAGAGCTGACAGATCCTCTATATACTACACCACGCAGGAGAGCTGACAGATCCTCTATATACTATACCACACAGGAGAGCTGACAGATCCTCTATATACTACACCAGACAGGAGAGCTGACAGATCCTCTATATACTACACCACACAGGAGAGCTGACAGATCCTCTATATACTACACCACACAGGAGAGCTGACAGATCCTCTATATACTACACCACACAGGAGAGCAGACTGATCCTCTATATACTACACCACACAGGAAAGCTGACAGATACTCTATATACTACACCACACAGGAGAGCTGACAGATCCTCTATATACTACACCACACAGGAGAGCTGACATATCCTCTATATACTACACCACACAGGAGAGCTGACAGATCCTCTATATACTACACCACACAGGACAGCCGACAGATCCTCTATATACTACACCAGACAGGAGAGCTGACAGATCCTCTATATACTACACCACACAGGAGAGCTGACAGATCCTCTATATACTACACCAGACAGGAGAGCCGACAGATCCTCTATATACTACACCACACAGGACAGCCGACAGATCCTCTATATACTACACCAGACAGGAGAGCTGACACATCCTCTATATACTACACCAGACAGGAGAGCTGACAGATCCTCTATATACTACACCACACAGGAGAGCTGACACATCCTCTATATACTACACCACACAGAGAGTTGACAGATCCTCTATATACTACACCACACAGGAGAGTTGACAGATCCTTTATATACTACACCACACAGGACAGCCGACAGATACTCTATATACTACACCACACAGGAGAGCTGACAGATCCTCTATATACTACACCACACAGGAGAGCTGACAGATCCTCTATATACTACACCACACAGAGAGCTGATAGATCCTCTATATACTGCACCACACAGGAAAGCTGACAGATACTCTTTATACTACACCACACAGAAGAGCCGACAGATCCTCTAATATACTACACCACACAGAAGAGCCGACAGATCCTCTAAATACTACACCACACAAGAGAGCTGACAGATCCTCTATATACTACACCACACAGGAGAGTCTACAGATCCTCTAAATACTACACCACATAGGAGAGCTGACAGATCCTCTATATACTACACCACACAGGAGAGTCTACAGATCCTCTATATACTACACCACACAGAAGAGCCGACAGATCCTCTATATACTACACCACACAGGAGAGTCTACAGATCCTCTATATACTACACCACACAGGAGAGTCTACAGATCCTCTATATACTACACCACACAGAAGAGCACAGATCCTCTATATACTACATCACACAGGAGAGCTGACAGATCCTCTATATACTACACCACACAGGAGAGCTGACAGATCCTCTATATACTACACCACACAGGAGAGCCGACAGATCCTCTATATAATACACCACACAGGAGAGCTGACAGATCCTCTATATACTACACCACACAGGAAAGCTGACAGATCCTCTATATACTACACCACACAGGAGAGCTGACAGATCCTCTATATACTACACCACACAGGAGAGCTGACAGATCCTCTATATACTACATCACACAGGAGAGCTGACAGATCCTCTATATACTACACCACACAGGAGAGCTGACAGATCCTCTATATACTACACCACACAGGAGAGCCGACAGATCCTCTATATAATACACCACACAGGAGAGCTGACATATCCTCTATATACTACACCACACAGGAGAGCCGACAGATCCTCTATATACTACACCACACAGGAGAGCTGACAGATCCTCTATATACTACACCACACAGGAGAGCTGACAGATCCTCTATATATACACACACAGGAGAGCCGACAGATCCTCTATATACTACACCACACAGGAGAGCCGACAGATCCTCTATATACTACACCACACAGGAGAGCTGACAGATCCTCTATATACTACACCACACAGGAGAGCGACAGATCCTCTATATACTACACCACACAGGAGAGCTGACAGATCCTCATATACTACACCACACATGAGAGCTGAAGATCCTCTATATACAACCACACAGGAGAGCTGACAGATCCTCTATATACTACACCACACAGGAGAGCTGACAGATCCTCTATATACTACACCACACAGGAGAGCTGACAGATCCTCTATATACTACACCACACAGGAGAGCTGACAGATCCTCTATATACTACACCACACAGGAGAGCCGACAGATCCTCTATATACTACACCACACAGGAGAGCTGACAGATCCTCTATATACTACACCACACAGGAGAGCTGACAGATCCTCTATATACTACACCACACAGGAAGCTGACAGATCCTCTATATACTACACCACACAGGAGAGCTGACAGATCCTCTATATACTACACCACACAGAGAGCTGACAGATCCTCTATATACTACACCACACAGGAGAGCTGACAGATCCTCTATATACTACACCACACAGGAGAGCTGACAGATCCTCTATATACTACACCACACAGGAGAGCTGACAGATCCTCTATATACTACACCACACAGGAGAGCTGACAGATCCTCTATATACTACACCACACAGGAGAGCTGACAGATCCTCTATATACTCACCACACAGGAGAGCTGACAGATCCTCTATATACTCACAACACAGGAGAGCTGACAGATCCTCTATATACTACACACACAGGAGAGCTGACAGATCCTCTATATACTACACCACACAGGAGAGCTGACAGATCCTCTATATACTACACCACACAGGAGAGCGACAGATCCTCTATATACTACACCACACAGGAGAGCTGACAGATCCTCTATATACTACACCACACAGGAGAGCTGACAGATCCTCTATATACTACACCACACAGGAGAGCTGACAGATCCTCTATATACTACACCACACAGGAGAGCTGACAGATCTCTATATACTACACCACACAGGAGAGCTGACAGATCTTCTATATACTACACCACACAGGAGAGCTGACAATCCTCTATATACTACACCACACAGGAGAGCTGCATATACTCTATATACTACACCACACAGGAGAGCTGACAGATCCTCTATATACTATACCACACAGGAGAGCTGACAGATCCTCTATATTGTCCGACCCGCCACCACAATTGTGGGTTACCAGGGCAATGGGGTACTCAGAGCCGAGCCCGTAGAAGTCTATGGGATTTGTCACAGGTAGCGGTGGCTCGGTCTGTGGCCCTGCGGTCTGGCGTATGTTGGGGAATATTTACAGGGGATAGATATATTTACAGTTCGTGACGCCACCTGTAGTCTTCTGGTAATTTATACCAGCGCTGCTGTAGATCTCTGAGGGGATGGTGAGGCAGCTAGATGTCGGGTCCCCTACAGGTGGGACTCTTCCCTCAGGTCGATGGTTAAGAAGGGTTGTGCAGGCATGCAAGTAAATAACTCAGTCTCACACGGTCAGCGTCTTTCCATACCTTTACTTGTAAGATGGTAAGGCAGGTCCCAGGGAGGCTGATCCAAGGAGAATGTATTTCGAGATAGCAGCTGGACAAGTTAGGGGCCTCCTTTACTTTCACAACGATGAGTACAACCAGCATGAAGCGTAGTTCCCTCTATAACTCCAGCTATTCCAAAGCTGTACTGCCCAGTCAGTTTTGTGGTCGGAGCCTTCCTGTGAGAGAGCTGATTCCTATTCTTGCTGATCAGGCTCAAGGTTCTCACTCCCCCTGACCCCAGTTACGTACCGACTATTTAGGGGCTGCTTCCGCTACCTAAGGTCCGGTAAGCCTCTGGTTTCCTACCACCATGCATGAAGCTATGGTGATGCTTCGGTCTCCAGTGACCGGTAACAACGTGCAGGACTTCTCCAATCCTATTGCACTCAGAATTTCTACCACTGTGCCTTTCGCCTTGTCCTCGCTGGTAGCATAAGCATTTCTCACTTCACAGGTTAACAAAGTCAGTCCCTTACTTAATTCCTTTCTTGAGCTTGTTGCTAGACTCTCAGTAATCTTCTAGGCAGGAGCACGTCTCTGAACCTTCACTGTCCTTGGGACAGGAGACTGAAGTATATCTGCAACTCACTTCTCTCTTCTCTCCTCCTGCACAAACTTCACACTGTCTGCTCTGTCTGAAGACAGGAAACTGACTGAATCACTGACTGATGCTGCATGTGACTAGACTTTATATACCTGTGGGCGTGTCTAAGGGGTGTGTTGAAATGAATGTTCATTGAGCATTAAACTGCTATCTCTCCACACATCCTCCAGGGTACTGCGTGTGCCTTACACCAGGGCTACACATTCCCCCATGGTAAATGACAGCACTCCCGGGCTGTAAAATACAAAGAGACAGAAATTTTGTTTATGCATTAAACATCAACATTAAACATTAATTCGTCCCATCCGGGAGGTAAGGATGTCTTGAACGTTGCAAACAAAACATTATATATAGAAAAGTACAAATATTAAATAACATTTTCATATAAATAGACAATATGCTTGTGAAGGACCCGCACCAAACCTTCAACGTGGGTCCTGGGTGGGCTGCAGGACATCCGAATGCAGACCTCACTCAGTGCCACACCACACGGGTTTTTGTATTCAGAGGTAGTTGTGGTGGTTTTATGTAAAACCAAGATAAGGCACAAGGTGCAACTATATACAGATAAGTTCTGGGCTGGCACAGTCCTCAGCCTCTGAGTCCATTGTAAAACGAAGACATATTATATCACATTATAATAATAAAGTGCAAAACTTTTTATCTGATTACCCAGCCGGGCATTCTATTTTTGGCAATATATATATACGTTATATACACATTTAACTTGTGCAAAAATTGGCAAACATTCTTAAACTTTTTACAACATTACTTATGGTAGACCCCTATCTGGATCTCACCGGTTTTTCTTTTACTGTTTAATTATTTCAAATACATTTTCCACCCCGGGGGCTGGAACAATGCGATGGTCCCTAGATCCCATTACTAACAAGTCGTGCGCTGCTATTAGGGTCTGGGTCGCCACAGTTCTCGTGCGAACCTCTAGGGGCGCAACGGGTACTTTCTCCTTGCGAGACACCGATTGCGTTTCAATCACAGTTAACGATATGGACCGTGTCATGGATTGCGATTGA
This sequence comes from Oophaga sylvatica, assembly GCA_033576555.1. NCBI lineage: Eukaryota > Metazoa > Chordata > Amphibia > Anura > Dendrobatidae > Oophaga > Oophaga sylvatica. The sequence continues at coordinate 949,718,912 of JARQOD010000001.1, read as the reverse complement.
GACTGGGTCGCTAGTTGCGATGTAGAAATTGCTTTAATTTGCGATGAGCTTGCAGGGGGCGATGCTGGGGCACGGCCGGATGCTGCTTGAGCTGGAGACGGGGACGCTGCGGTAGTGGTGACGTTACCTGCGTCGGGGACGGGGTCACGGACGATGGTGACGTTAAGGGCATACCATCCCTTCATTCCCCAGTGCCGTGTTACGTGACAATGTCTCCATTAACTAAGTCCCTCCCGGGATGGCCTTGCGGTAGGTGGGATTCTACGTCTCTGCGACTAACAAAGACCCCTGGGTAGAGGCCCGGTTCACGGATGAAGCCCCAGCCCTTCCGGAGCTGGAACTCAGTCACACACCCCTGCCGCCGCGGTTCCCTCAGGGTACCTTTCTCTCTCCGGACACTCTCCTTGTCCGCGATCAGCTCTGCATGTTGCCGCTGACGGTTCCGCTGAGCTTCCCGCTCTTCCTCCTGCTGGCGTTTCTGCTTCTCCTCACGACGCTGCCACTCATATTCCCACTGGGCGGTGTAGGCGACGTCATCCAGGCGCGCCATCTCGTCCCAGTCGACGTCTGGTAACGACGGACAGGACCCCTCCGGTGTCCCTGCCGGGGTTCGATCATCTGCTGCGGCCTCCTGGCCGGGCGGGCGTTCCGGAACTGGCGGTACCTCCTCAACCTCCTTCGCCTCCACCGCTTCACCGGTGGGATCAGGATTGGTACTTTCGGGGGCAGCCTCCGGTTGCTCCTTTGCCTTGGGCAGCAGAAGTTTTGGTAACTCCAGACGTAGGGGATCATCGAAGGGAGAGATCACCGCGTCCCACAGCCTCCGCTGCTCCAGGGTACGCCGGCGTCTCTCGATCTCTTCAAATCCAAGTTGTGGCGAAATCATCTTTTCAGGCGTGCATTTTCTTCTTTAACCTCCAGCAATGCTTGCTGCAGGTGCAGGACCACGGATGACTCCGGTGCTGGTGGCAGCTTGGCTGGGGCACGGGGCCTGCCTTCCTCCGCTCCCTGCTCGGCTGCACACGTCCTGCTTCCATGATGTTCCAGAAGATTTTTTTATCTTCCTCCAAGACGTCCGGTCTCTTCCGTGGAGGCGGGGTTTGCGTCTCCTCCTCTTTGCAGGAAAGGTGAAGAGGAGGCGGACCTCCTTTGCTGTAGGGCAGGATCGCATATTGTAATAGCACTTTGAGAGGGCAGGCATTTTCTTCGCGCCACATGGGGGTACACGCCCACGAAGGTACGCCCACCTTCTTCTCCAGCGCCTGAGGGCGCGAATATGGCGACAAAGATGGCGATTTTTGGCGCCAAAAGTGCAAACAGTCCTTTTCACAAAAACAACTCCATAGGCACACAGGGCTCGCAATTTTGCGAGTTTCGCATCCTGTTCGTGACGCCAAAGTTTTTGTGTCACCCGCCACCACAATTGTGGGTTACCAGGGCAATGGGGTACTCAGAGCCGAGCCCGTAGAAGTCTATGGAATTTGTCACAGGTAGCGGTGGCTCGGTCTGTGGCCCTAGCGGTCTGGCGTATGTTGGGGGATATTTACAGGGGATAGATATATTACAGTTCGTGACGCCACCTGTAGTCTTCTGGTAATTTTACCAGCGCTGCTGTAGACTCTGGGGGATGGTGAGGCAGCTAGATGTCGGGTCCCCTACAGGTAGGACTCTTCCCTCAGGTCGATGGTTAAGGCAGGTGTGCAGGATGCAAGTAAATAACTCAGTCTCACACGTCAGCGTCTTTCCATACCTTTACTTGTAAGATGGTAAGGCAGTCCCAGGGAGGCTGATCCAAGGAGAATGTATTTCGAGATAGCAGCTGGACAAGTTAGGGGCCTCCTTTACTTTCACAAGATGAGTACAACCAGCATGAAGCGTAGTTCCCTCTATAACTCCAGCTATTCCAAAGCTGTACTGCCCAGTCAGTTTTGTGGTCGAGCCTTCCTGTGAGAGAGCTGAGTTCCTATCTTGCTGATCAGGCTCAAGGTTCTCACTCCCCCTGACCCCAGTTACGTACCGACTATTTAGGGGCTGCTTTCCGCTACCTAAGGTCCGGTAAGCCTCTGGTTTTCTACCACATGCATGAAGCTATGGTGATCTTCGGTCTCCAGTGACCGGTAACAACGTGCAGGACTTCTCCAATCCTATGCACTCAAATTTCTACCACTGTGCCTTTCGCCTTGTCCTCGCTGTAGCATAAGCATTTCTCACTCACAGTTAAAAAGTCAGTCCCTTCTTTTCTTCTTGAGCTTGTTGCCAGACTCTCAGTAATCTTCTAGGCAGGAGCACGTCTCTGAACCTTCACTGTCCTGAGACAGGAGACTGAAGTATATCTGCAAACTCTTCCTTCTTTCCTGCACAAACTTAAACTGGTCTGCTCTGCTGAAGACAGGGAAACTGACTGAATCACTGTGAACTGGATAGCTGCTGGACTAGACTTTATATACCTGTGGGCGTTCTAAGTGTGTTTGAAATGAATGTTCATTGAGCATTAAACTGCTATCTCTCCACACATCTCCAGGGTACTGCGTGTGCCTTACACCAGGGCTACACATATATACTACACCACACAGGAGAGCTGACAGATCCTCTATATACTAACCAACACAGGAGAGCTGACATATCCTCTATATACTGCACCACACAGGAGAGCTGACAGATCCTCTATATACTACACCACACAGGAGAGCTGACAGATCCTCTATATACTGCACCACACAGGAGAGCTGACAGATCCTCTATATACTATACACACAGGAGAGCTGACAATCCTCTATATACTGCACCACACAGGAGAGCTGACAGATCCTCTATATACTACACCACACAGGAGAGCTGACAGATCTCTATAACTGCACCACAAGGAGAGCTGACAGATCCTCTATATACTACACCACACAAGAGAGCTGACAGATCCTCTATATACTGCACCAACAGGAGAGCTGACAGATCCTCTATATACTACACCACACAGGAGAGCTGACAATCCTCTATATACTGCACCAACAGGAGAGCTGACACATCCTCTATATACTACACCACACAGGAGAGCTGACAGATCTCTATATAATACACCACACAGGAGAGCTGACAGATCCTCTATATACTGCACCACACAGGAGAGCTGACAGATCCTCTATATACTAAACCACACAGGAGAGTTGACAGATCCTCTATATATACACCACACAGGAGAGCTGACAGATCCTCTATATACATACCACACAGGAGAGCTGACAGATCCTCTATATACTGCACCACACAGGAAGCTGACAGATCCTCTATATACTACACCACACAGGAGAGCTGACAGATCCTCTATATACTATACCACACAGGAGAGCTGACAGATCCTCTATATACTACACAACACAGGAGAGCTGACAGATCCTCTATATACTGTACCACACAGGAGAGCCGACAGATCCTCTATATACTACACCACACAGGAGAGCTGACAGATCCTCTATATACTGTAACCACACAGTAGAGCCGACAGATCCTCTATATACTACACAACACAGGAGAGCTGACAGATCCTCTATATACTACGTACCACACAGTAGAGACGAAGATTCTCTATATACTACACCACACAGGAGAGCCGACAGATCCTCTATATACTACACCACACAGGAGAGCCGACAGATCCTCTATATACTGCACCACACAGGACAGCTGACAGATCCTCTATAAACTACACCACACAGGAGAGCTGAACATCCTCTATATACTGCACCACACAGGAGAGCTGACATATCCTCTATATACTACACCACACAGGAGAGCTGACAGATCCTCTATATACTACACACACAGGAGAGCTGACAGTACTCTATATACTACACCACACAGGAGAGCTGACAGATCCTCTATATAGTACACCACACAGGAGCTGACAGATCCTCTATACACTACACCACACAGGAGAGCCGACAGATCCTCTATATACTACACCACACAGGAGAGCTGACAGATACTCTATTTACTACACCACACAGGAGAGCTGACAGATCCTCTATATAGTACACCACACAGGAGAGCTGACAGATCCTCTATATACTACACCACACAGGAGAGCCGACAGATCCTCTATATACTACACCACACAGGAGAGCTGACAGATACTCTATATACTACACCACACAGGAGAGCTGACAGATCCTCTATATACTTCACCACACAGGAGAGCTGACATATCCTCTATATACTGCACCACACAGGAGAGCTGACAGATCCTCTATATACTACACCACACAGGAGAGCTGACACATCCTCTATATACTACACCACACAGGAGAGCTGACAGATACTCTATATACTACACCACACAGGAGAGCTGACAGATCCTCTATATAGTACACCACACAGGAGCTGACAGATCCTCTATACACTACACCACACAGGAGAGCCGACAGATCCTCTATATACTACACCACACAGGAGAGCTGACAGATACTCTATATACTACACCACACAGGAGAGCTGACAGATCCTCTATATAGTACAACACAGGAGAGCTGACAGATCCTCTATATACTAACACCACACAGAGAGCTGACAGATCCTCTATATACTACACCACACAGGAGAGCTGACAGATCCTCTATATACTAACCACACCAGGAGAGCTGACAGATCCTCTATATACTACACCACACAGGAGAATCCAACAACCTCATATATACTAAACACCACACAGGAGAGCTGACAGATCCTCTATATACTACACCACACAGAGAGCTGACAGATCCTCTATATACTACACCACACAGGAGAGCCGACAGATCCTCTATATACTACACCACACAGGAGAGCTGACAGATCCTCTATATACTACACCACACAGGAGAGCTGACAGATCCTCTATATACTACACCACACAGGAGAGCTGACAGATCCTCTATATACTACACCACACAGGAGAGCTGACAGATCCTCTATATACTACACCACACAGGAGAGCTGACAGATCCTCTATATACTATACCACACAGGAGAGCTGACAGATCCTCTATATACTACACCACACAGGAGAGCTGACAGATCCTCTATATACTATACCACACAGGAGAGCTGACAGATCCTCTATATACTACACCACACAGGAGAGCTGACAGATCCTCTATATACTACACCACACAGGAGAGCTGACAGATCCTCTATATACTACACCACACAGGAGAGCTGACACATCCTCTATATACTACACCACACAGGAGAGCTGACAGATCCTCTATATACTACACCACACAGGAGAGCAGACTGATCCTCTATATACTACACCACACAGGAAAGCTGACAGATACTCTATATACTACACCACACAGGAGAGCTGACAGATCCTCTATATACTACACCACACAGGAGACTGACAGATCCTCTATATACTACACCACACAGGAGAGCTGACACATCCTCTATATACTACACCAGTCAGGAGAGCCGACAGATCCTCTATATACTACACCACACAGGGAGAACTGACACATCCTCTATATACTACACCACACAGGAGAGCTGACAGATCCTCTATACACTACACCACACAGGAGAGCTGACAGATCCTCTATATACTACACCACACAGGATAGCCGACAGATCCTCTATATACTACACCAGACAGGAGAGCTGACACATCCTCTATATACTACACCAGACAGGAGAGCCGACAGATCCTCTATATACTACACCACACAGGAGAGCTGACACATCCTCTATATACTACACCACACAGAGAGTTGACAGATCCTCTATATACTACACCACACAGGAGAGTTGACAGATCCTTTATATACTACACCACACAGGACAGCCGACAGATCCTCTATATACTACACCACACAGGAGAGCTGACAGATCCTCTATATACTACACCACACAGAGAGCTGATAGATCCTCTATATACTGCACCACACAGGAAAGCTGACAGATACTCTTTATACTACACCACACAGAAGAGCCGACTGATCCTCTATATACTACACCACACAGAAGAGCCGACAGATCCTCCAAATACTACACCACACAGGAGAGCTGACAGATCCTCTATATACTACACCACACAGGAGAGTCTACAGATCCTCTAAATACTACACCACACAGGAGAGCTGACAGATCCTCTATATACTACACCACACAGGAGAGTCTACAGATCCTCTAATATACTACACCACACAGAAGAGCCGACAGATCCTCTATATACTACACCACACAGGAGAGCTGACAGATCCTCTATATACTACACCACACAGGAGAGCCGACAGATCCTCTATATAATACACCACACAGGAGAGCTGACAGATCCTCTATATACTACACACACAGAGAGCTGACAGATCCTCTATATACTACACCACACAGGAAAGCTGACAGATCCTCTATATACTACACCACACAGGAGAGCCGACAGATCCTCTATATACTACACCACACAGGAGAGCTGACAGATCCTCTATATACTACACCACACAGGAGAGCTGACAGATCCTCTATATACTACACCACACAGGAGAGCCGACAGATCCTCTATATACTACACCACACAGGAGAGCTTACAGATCCTCTATATACTACACCACACAGGAGAGCTGACAGATCCTCTATATACTACACCACACAGAAGAGCCGACAGATCCTCTATATACTACACCACACAGGAGAGCTGACAGATCCTCTACATACTACACCACACAGGGAGCTGACAGATCCTCTATATACTACACCACACAGGAGAGCTGACAGATCCTCTATATACTACACCACACAGGAGAGCTGACAGATCCTCTATATACTACACCACACAGGAGAGTCTACAGATCCTCTATATACTACACCACACAGGACAGCCGACAGATCCTCTATATACTACACCACACAGGAGAGCCGACAGATCCTCTATATACTACACCACACAGGAGAGCTGACAGATCCTCTATATACTACACCACACAGGAGAGCCGACAGATCCTCTATATACTACACCACACAGGAGAGCTGACAGATCCTCTATATACTACACCACACAGGAGAGCTGACAGATCCTCTATATAGTACACCACACAGGAGAGCCGACAGATCCTCTATATACTACACCACACAGGAGAGCCGACAGATCCTCTATATACTACACCACACAGGAGAGCTGACAGATCCTCTATATACTACACCACACAGGAGAGCCGACAGATCCTCTATATACTACACCACACAGGAGAGCTAACAGATCCTCTATATACTACACCACACATGAGAGATGAAAGATCCTCTATATACAATACCACACAGGAGAGCTGACACATCCTCTATATACTACACCACACAGGAGAGCTGACAGATCCTCTATATACTACACCACACAGGAGAGCTGACAGATCCTCTATATACTACACCACACAGGAGAGCTAACAGATCCTGTATATACTACACCATACAGGAGAGCTGACAGATCCTCTATATACTACACCACACAGGAGAGCTGACAGATCCTCTATATACTACACCACACAGGAGAGATGACAGATCCTCTATATACTACACCACACAGGAGAGCTGACAGATCCTCTATATACTGCACCACACAGGAGAGCTGACAGATCCTCTATATACTACACCACACAGGAGAGCCGACAGATCCTCTATATACTACACCACACAGGAGAGCTGACAGATCCTCTATATACTACACCACACAGGAGAGCCGACAGATCCTCTATATACTACACCACACAGGAGAGCCGACAGATCCTCTATATACTACACTACACAGGAGAGCTGATACATCCTCTATATACTGCACCACACAGGAGAGCTGACATATCCTCTATATACTACACCACACAGGAGAGCTGACAGATCCTCTATATACTTCACCACACAGGAGAGCTGACATATCCTCTATATACTGCACAGGGCCGGATTAACGTAGGGCTGATGGAGCTGCAGCTCCAGGCCCCTTGTTAGAGATAGGCCCATCAGCCTGTCATCCAGGGGCGGAACTATCGTGGAAGTTGTATCGACCCGCCACCACAATTGTGGATTACCAGGGCTATGGGGTACTCAGAGCCGAGCCCATGGAAGTCTATGGGTTGTCACAGGTAGCGGTGGCTCGGTCTGTGGCCCTGGCGGTCTGGCGTATGTTGGGGGGTATATTTACAGGGGATTTGATATATTTACAGTTCGTGACGCCACCTGTAGTCTCTGGTAATTGGTACCAGCGCTGCTGTAGATCTCTGAGGGGATGGTTATGGTGGGGGTTGTGCAGGGATGCAAGCAAATAACTCAGTCTCACACCGTCAGCGTCTTTCCATACCTTTTACTTGTCAGATGGTAAGGCAGGTCCCAGGGAGGCTGATCCAATGGAGAATGTGTTTTGAGGTAGCAGCTGAACAAGTTAGGGGCCTCCTTTACTTTCACAATGATGAGTCCAACCAGCATAAAGCGTAGTTCCCTCTATAAACTCCAGCTATTTCAAAGCTGTACTGCCCGGTCAGTTTTGTGGTTGGAGCCTTCCTATGAGAGAGCTGAGTTCCTATACTTGCTGATCAGGCTCAAGGTTCTCACTCCCCCTGACCCCAGTTACGTACTGACACTCCAAGGGCTGCTTTCTGTTACCTAAGGTCCAGTAAGCCTCTGGTTTTTCTACCACTATGCGTGAAGCTATAGTGATGCTTCGGTCCCCAGTGACCGGTGACAATGTGCAGGACTTCTCCAATCCTAAAGCACTTCTAAGAATCCTTCCACTATGCCCTTCGCCTTGTCCGCGCTTGTAGCATAAACACTCCACACTTCCAAAGGTCATATAAATCAATCCCTTCTTGCTTCTTTCCAGAGTTTGTTGCCAGAATCTCAGTATTCCACTAGGCAGGAGCACGTCTCTGAACCTTCACTGTCCTTGGGACAGGAGACTGAAGTATCTGCACTAACTCTTCCTTCTCAATAGATGTCTCAGTCCGTCTTCTAGTGGGGCACAGCTCTGACCAGGCTGAGGTGATCTGGCTCACCTTTACTGGCCTCCACTTTCTGAACTGCTGACAGACTCAGGCTGGACTACTTCCTCCCTCCAGGTCCAGGCTAGACTGACTGACTGAATCACTCACTGAATGACTCCTGACCACTCCCTGACGAGTGACTAAATACCCTAAGGGTGTGTCTAAGTGTGTGTTGAGTGAATGGGTATAGAGCATTAAACTGCTAACTCTCCACACATTCTCCAGGGTACTGCGTGTGCCTTCACACCAGGGCTACACATTCCCCCATGGCAAAAGACAGCACTCCCGGGCTGTGAAATACAAAGAGACATTTTGTTTATGCATTAAACATTAACATTAACTCTTCCCATCCGGGAGGTAAGGATTTCTTGAACGTTGCAAACAAAACATTAAATATAGAAAAATACAAAATATTAAATAGACATTCTCATATAAATAAACGACAATATTCTTGTGAAGGACCCGCACCAAACCTTCAACGTGGGTTCTGGGTGGGCTGCAGGACATCTGAATGCAGACCTCACTCAGTGCCACACCACACGGGTTTTATTATCAGAGGTAGTTGTGGTTTCATGTAAAACCAATATTGTGCACCGAAGCGCAACTATTTACAGGATAAGTTCTGGGCTGGCACAGTCCTCAGCCTCTGAGTCCATTATAAGACACAATGAGGAAAAGACACATATTTATATCACATCACAATAAAGTGCAAAAACTCTTTATCTGCTTACCCAGCCGGGCATTCTATTTTTGACAATATATATAAACATTATATACTCATATCGACTGTGCAAACTATTTTCACTTTTATAAAAACTTATATACATCTTCTTTTGTTGCGGTAAACCCTGTCTGGGTCCTACCGTTCTTCACATTTTCTTGACTTCAATGACATTTTCCACCCTGGGGGCTGGAACAATGCGATGATCCCTAGATCCCATTACTAACAAGTCGTGACCTGCTATCAGAGTCTGGGTCGCTACAGTTCTTGTACGAACCTCTAGGGGCGCAACGGGTGCTTTCGCTTTATGAGACGCTGTTTGCGTTACTGTAATGGCCACTTGCTCTCGTGATGCAGAAATAGTCGCCGTGCGCGTCGTCGTGTAAACTGCTGATTGAGATGTGGTCTGGATCGCAGGTTGCGATGCAGAGTAGGTCGCCGATTGCGAAACGGAGATGTACGCAGGGGGCGATGCCGATGCACAATGCTGGTGTGATGCAGAGCAGGAAGCAGGTGTGCGCAATGGCTCAGTTGGGGACGCACTAACCTGCTGCTGTCGCTGCTCCATCACAGACGGCTGGGTTTCCTCCGATGTCCCTATCGGGATCGATCCTCTGCTGCGGCCTCCTGGCCGGGCGGGCGTTCCGGAACTGGCGGTACCTCCTCAACCTCCCTCGCTTCCACCGCTTCCTCGGTAGGTTCAGGGTCGGTCCTTTTGGGGGTAGCCTCCGGTTTTCCTTCAGCTTTCTTCAGCAGGGAACGTGGGAAATCAGAGACGGCATTATGCTTGTGGAGAGAGCACTGCGTCCCACAGCAGCCGCTGTATCTGGGCACGCCAGCGTCTCTCTGTCTCCTCCATGCCAGGTTGTGGCAAAAGCATCTTTTTCAGTCTGGCATTCTCTTCTTTAATTTCCAGCAATGCTTGCTGCAGGTGCAGGACCACGGATGGTTCCGGTTCTAGTGGCAGCTTGGCTGGGGAGCGGGGCCTGCCTTCCTCCGCTTCCCTGCTCGGCTGCACACGTCCTGCTTCCATGATGTTCCAGAACCGTCTCTCATCTTCTTTCAGAGACGTCCGGTCTCTTCCGTGGAGGCGGGGTTTGCGTCTCCTCCTCTTCGCAGGGAAGGTGAAGAGGAGGCGGACCTCTTTTGCTGTAGGGCAGGATCGCATGTTGTAATAGCACTTTGAGAGGGCAGGCATTTTCTTCGCGCCACAGGGGGGCACACGCCCACGAATCCACGCCCACCTTCTTCTCCAGCGCCTGAGGGCGCGAATTTGGCGGCAAAATGGCGGTATTTGGCGCCAAACAACAGCAACAGTCTTTTTCACAAAAACACCTCCACAGGCACACAGGGCTCGCAATTTTGCGAGTTTCGCATCCTGTTCGTGACGCCAAGTTGTATCGACCCGCCACCACAATTGTGGATTACCAGGGCTATGGGGTACTCAGAGCCGAGCCCATGGAAGTCTATGGGGTTGTCACAGGTAGCGGTGGCTCGGTCTGTGGCCCTGGCGGTCTGGCGTATGTTGGGGGGTATATTTACAGGGGATTTGATATATTTACAGTTCGTGACGCCACCTGTAGTCTCTGGTAATTGGTACCAGCGCTGCTGTAGATCTCTGAGGGGATGGTGAGGCAGCTAGATGTCGGGTCCCCTACAGGTGGGACTCTTCCCTCAGGTCGATAGTTATGGTGGGGGTTGTGCAGGGATGCAAGCAAATAACTCAGTCTCACACCGTCAGCGTCTTTCCATACCTTTTACTTGTCAGATGGTAAGGCAGGTCCCAGGGAGGCTGATCCAATGGAGAATGTGTTTTGAGGTAGCAGCTGAACAAGTTAGGGGCCTCCTTTACTTTCACAATGATGAGTCCAACCAGCATAAAGCGTAGTTCCCTCTATAAACTCCAGCTATTTCAAAGCTGTACTGCCCGTTCAGTTTTGTGGTTGGAGCCTTCCTATGAGAGAGCTGAGTTCCTATACTTGCTGATCAGGCTCAAGGTTCTCACTCCCCCTGACCCCAGTTACGTACTGACACTCCAAGGGCTGCTTTCTGTTACCTAAGGTCCAGTAAGCCTCTGGTTTTTCTACCACTATGCGTGAAGCTATAGTGATGCTTCGGTCCCCAGTGACCGGTGACAATGTGCAGGACTTCTCCAATCCTAAAGCACTTCTAAGAATCCTTCCACTATGCCCTTCGCCTTGTCCGCGCTTGTAGCATAAACACTCCACACTTCCAAAGGTCATATAAATCAATCCCTTCTTGCTTCTTTCCAGAGTTTGTTGCCAGAATCTCAGTATTCCACTAGGCAGGAGCACGTCTCTGAACCTTCACTGTCCTTGGGACAGGAGACTGAAGTATCTGCACTAACTCTTCCTTCTCAATAGATGTCTCAGTCCGTCTTCTAGTGGGGCACAGCTCTGACCAGGCTGAGGTGATCTGGCTCACCTTTACTGGCCTCCACTTTCTGAACTGCTGACAGACTCAGGCTGGACTACTTCCTCCCTCCAGGTCCAGGCTAGACTGACTGACTGAATCACTCACTGAATGACTCCTGACCACTCCCTGACGAGTGACTAAATACCCTAAGGGTGTGTCTAAGTGTGTGTTGAGTGAATGGGTATAGAGCATTAAACTGCTAACTCTCCACACATTCTCCAGGGTACTGCGTGTGCCTTCACACCAGGGCTACACAGAAGCAGGGGAAGCAGCTGCCACAGGGCCTGGGCTAGAAGGGGGCCCGTCCCTGCTGCATCTGTCTCCCCTGCGGCTGCGTTCTGCCGCCCCCAGCCTGAGAGTCGGCGGCTCCCTGTGCCGGCTGTCAAGCTGACAGCCGGCGCAGAGAAGCTGCTGCGTGCCGGCTCCCAGGGATCAATTGCACTGGCGTCTATACAGACGCCAGTACAATTGAAGCTCTGACCGCCGGGTCAGAGCGACGTCTGCAGCGTGATCAGGTCATGTGATCACGCTGCTAACGTCACTCGTCGTCGGCGCCCAGAAGGGTGAACATTTGTGGTGAGTGTGCTCCATTATGGAGCTGAAGATACCACAGAAGATAAATGGGGGACATACTGTGTGAGTGTGTGTGTATGGGGGGGGGGTTTCGAGTGAGGAGGGGGTTCTTTTATGTGTGGGGGATTTGGAGTGGGGATGGGGGGATACATTATGTGTGGGGGGGATTTGGAGTGGGGATGGGGGTTCTTTTAAGTGTGGGGGGGTTTGGAGTGGGGGTGGGGGGATTTAATGTGTGTGGGGGGGATTTGGAGTGGGGATGGGGGGTTATTTTATGTGTGGGGGGATTTGGAGTGGCGATGGGGGTTATTGTATGTGTGGGGGGATTTGGAGTGGGGATGGGGGGTTATTTTATGTGTGGGGGATTTGGAGTGGCGATGGGGGCATTTAATATGTGTGGGGGGATTTGAGGGTACTGAAGAGTATGTATGAGGAAACAGTATGGGGGATGGGTGCAGACAGTATGGGGAGCGAACGGGTGAATGCATGTGGACACAGTATGGGGAGTGAGGGTGATGGGATGTGTGCAGACACAGTATGGGGAGTCAGGGGTATGTGTGAGCAGACAGTATAGAGAGTGAGGGGGTAAATATATGAGGAGACAGTATGCTGAACAGGGGTGATGTGAGAGGAGACAGTATGAGGAGGGAGGGGAATAATGTGAGGCGACAGTATATTGCAGATATTTTTATTTAGGGCATTATAATGACTCTTCTGTCTTTAAGGGCATCGTGTGGAGAGTTGGTGCAGAAGAGCGGAGAAGATGGAGGTCTGCAGAGACGGCTGTGGATGAGAAAACTCATCATGGGATCTTGACAAGATGAAGAAAAGGAGAACGACTCCAGAGACAGCGTCATCTATAAGGTACCTGGATGTAAATATTATTTGTGAAATTGACTAATTCTCATGTCTTTATTTGTTAGGAGCATTAAAGGGGTTCTCCAGGTCTGTGTCACATAGAATGACTGCAGACTCAGCACAAACATGTACAGCCCCTTTAATGCTCCTAACATAAATAAAAACATGAGAATGAGTCAATTTCAGAATTCTCACAGTGCGCACTGCACACTGTTAGGATTCTCTCGTGCTGGTGATTTACATACAAGCGGTAACATGCTGACTAGACATGTGGCCTCACTCAATGAAAATGAACGGAGCGAGGCCGGGCACGTCTAGTCAGAATGTGGCCAGAAGTATATAAATCACATGCTTGTGCTGACATGACCGTGTACTCTTGCCACCGGTAATGAAGAATCCTAAAAGTGTGCAGTGCATTCGTTGTGAGAATTCAGAAGCTGCAATGTCAGGATTCAGCTCTGCAGGTTCCAGCAGTCATCACATGGACACTTCACTCATATGCGATTTTTATACTTATGGTCCTGTGACATCGAGCTTCTCTTCCTGCTTCTCTCAGTTTTTCACTGTACATTGAGAGCATTAGAGAGAGCAGCTCGTGGGTACATGACTAAGTGTGCAAATCGCATGTGTGCTTTGGGGGGGTCCAGGACACAGCGGGCCACATTAGAGGCCCCAGGAAGCAGCAGGCCCCTAATGGGGCCCTAGGAAACAGCAGGCCCCATTAGGGGCCTAGGTCCAAAGGAAGCAGCAGGCCCCATTAGGGGCCTAGCTCCAAAGAAAACTGCAGGCCCCATTAGGGGCCTTGGGCCCCAGGAAACTGCAGGCCCCATCAGGGGCCTAGGGCCCCAGGAAACTGCAGGCCCCAGGAAACAGCAGGCCCCATCAGGGGCCTAGGGTCCAAGGAAACAGCAGGCCCCTAATGGGGCCCCGAAAACAGCAGGCCTCTTTACAGTGCTGCAGATGGCGACCAAAATGGTCGCCAAAGTGGCATGTATCATATATTTACTTTGTTTATATCTTTTATGTTACATTTTTGGCCTTTGTGAATTGCCGTGTTTGGCCCCACCCATTGCCCCGCCCCTTTCCCGGCCCTTCAGCTCCAGGCCCATCATGTTCTTAATCCGGCCCTGGGCCCATCATACACTGGAGCATCATCCATGGGGCCCATCATATACTGGAGCATTATTTGGAGCTCCATATACTGTATGCAACATTATATGGGACCAATTATGTATGGCGCAATATATGGGGCTCATTATTCTCTATGGCGCACTATGTGGTGCCCTTAATACTGTATGGAGGACTGTACTGTCCGGTTTTTGAGCTTTTGTAGAATTTACAATAGATATCACTTATGTATTGTAAGAAGTGAAGTATTTGGCATTGTACTATACCTATATTTCTCTGCCGTATCGGAGCATCATGAATTGTGGTATGTGTTAAAGGGGCCCACTGAGACTCTGTCGCCCGAGGCCCACGAAAACCTGGAGCCAGCCCCCCCCACAACTTTAGCCAAATAACCCCAGTTTTCAATGTGTTACTATTATTATAAAGTAATAGAGAAGAAGCCAGCGGTCGAGACCTGTGAGGCGCGCGTGGTGCCGCTTCAAGGACTGGTCTTGCTGCACCATGCGCGCCTCACAGGTCTTGTCCGCTGGCTTCTTTATAACCATGACACCTGAAAGACGGAACTACGGGCATCTTCAGGTAGCATCTGCCACCGGCCGGGGCACCGCTCCTAAAAAGACTTTGCTGTACTGCCATTATTTATTTTGGAAGAACTCTTCCTACCATTCTTCTTGGACTCAAGATCTCTACTTGGACTTTAGGTAATACTTTTCATGATCATTTTAGGAACATTGCTTCATGTTAATCGCTGTCTACCTTCCCATTCATACTTAACAGGGCATATATGAGTATACCTTTATAAGCGCAAACATTATTATTTTATTTAGTTACTACTACTTTGATGGTATTGTGGTGCCGCCCTTGTTTTGCAGCTCTCATTTGCCCTCCTCCTCTTTTTACAGCGCCATATCCAATTATTATTTGTGATTCTAATGTGAATCCTGCTGTGATTAAATGCGCCTGAGGCTAAGTTAGGTCCTGGAAACGATAGTTGCCTTAATGTGGCTTCTAGGTACATATGAATTAGCCAATTTATGCGCTAAGCATTCTCAATTTTTCATATTTCTAATGCAGTAATGCAATCCAATTTTCATATTTCATATTTGCATGCTATGGCGCTACAGAGTGCTGCCTTTTTTGTTTGATTGTATATGAGTTGGTGACTCTAGGTAAGCACATGTTCACTCTTAGTTTATGTTTGGATGTGACGGTCAGTTTTTTTTTAATTAAACAGGTATTGTAGGAATTTTAGCCTCCCTTTGAAATGAGATTCCTCTATACAGATTTGCCTTTTGGGGATTATAAGTACGCCTCAGCAAATTTTCTGCTGAAATGTTCAGCTACTGGTCGAATTTTATATTGACAATCAAAGTTGCGATCATCTTGGGGAGGACCCTGCACATTATCACTTTAATGTAAACATTTTGGGATTGCTTCAAATAGTTTCCTTTTCATGGCAACATGAAAAATTGGTGTGCTGTATGCTATATCAGTACTTCAGCATTGCCAAAGTTCTGTTTTTTTGACCATGCTAATATACAGCACAATGCCCAAAAACATCCTAATTTCTTCTGCATTTACAGGAGTCCATCCGATGTATGATGATGTGGGATTTTGATTGAAAAATTGATGGCCACACCATGTCTGAGCCCCCATAAGATTTATTATATCCTTGCTGAAAATAAGTTTGATAAAGTCAATTGCACTGAGACCTGTAGCGTCAAATTGGATTCCAATGCTGCCATGAAATTCGGAATACCAGGCAGATAATTTTTGAGGGCTGGAGTCCAAATGGCATAGATTGCTGAAGGGGTTGCCTTGGTGCTAGGACGCCTCTTTACTAGATTATGAGAAGGAGGATTTAAAAAAGAGTAAGGGTAAGCACCCATTTGCGAGAACCGTATAGAATAGAATAGGTTATAATAGAAAAGAAACAATAGATATATAAACATAGAATAGATGTATATATATATATATATATATATATATATATATATATATGTTAGTGAGACACATATATATGTCTTTATATTGCATAGAGAGATACATAGAAGAATAGCCAGTAATCCATTTGTCAGCAGCTTC
>JARQOD010000001.1:949665146-949702021 GCA_033576555.1 Oophaga sylvatica | reverse complement strand
CCGTATCCGAGTTCCAGCAACGTCTGCTGGTCCTTGGTAGTGCTTTGGAGCACAGGTACCTCCTGCTTAGTAACCGTGTCACAGTAACGTCAGCTGGTACTCGGTTGTGACATTGCCTCTTTTCCTTCTGCTACCCGTCCGGGGTCCAGTACCGTCAAGTGGTTCTCCCCAGTGCCTTTGGCCTAGGTGCCTCCATCTCCGTATCCGAGTTCCAGCAACGTCTGCTGGTCCTTGGTAGTGCTTTGGAGCACAGGTACCTCCTGCTTAGTAACCGTGTCACAGTAACGTCAGCTGGTACTCGGTTGTGACATTGCCTCTTTTCCTTCTGCTACCCGTCCGGGGTCCAGTACCGTCAAGTGGTTCTCCCCAGTGCCTTTGGCCTAGGTGCCTCCATCTCCGTATCCGAGTTCCAGCAACGTCTGCTGGTCCTTGGTAGTGCTTTGGAGCACAGGTACCTCCTGCTTAGTAACCGTGTCACAGTAACGTCAGCTGGTACTCGGTTGTGACATTGCCTCTTTTCCTTCTGCTACCCGTCCGGGGTCCAGTACCGTCAAGTGGTTCTCCCCAGTGCCTTTGGCCTAGGTGCCTCCATCTCCGTATCCGAGTTCCAGCAACGTCTGTTGGTCCTTGGTAGTGCTTTGGAGCACAGGTACCTCCTGCTTAGTAACCGTGTCACAGTAACGTCAGCTGGTACTCGGTTGTGACATTGCCTCTTTTCCTTCTGCTACCCGTCCGGGGTCCAGTACCGTCAAGTGGTTCTCCCCAGTGCCTTTGGCCTAGGTGCCTCCATCTCCGTATCCGAGTTCCAGCAACGTCTGCTGGTCCTTGGTAGTGCTTTGGAGCACAGGTACCTCCTGCTTAGTAACCGTGTCACAGTAACGTCAGCTGGTACTCGGTTGTGACATGCCTCTTTTCCTTCTGCTACCCGTCCGGGGTCCAGTACCGTCAAGTGGTTCTCCCCAGTGCCTTTGGCCTAGGTGCCTCCATCTCCGTATCCGAGTTCCAGCAACGTCTGCTGGTCCTTGGTAGTGCTTTGGAGCACAGGTACCTCCTGCTTAGTAACCGTGTCACAGTAACGTCAGCTGGTACTCGGTTGTGACATTGCCTCTTTTCCTTCTGCTACCCGTCCGGGGTCCAGCACAGTCAGCTGGTCCTTGTTACTTCCATTGTCTCTTGCTCCATCTGATACCCGTCAGGGTTCCAGTAACGTCAGCTGTTTCTCGGAAATTAGACGACCTTGAAGACCACCCAGAAGAAGATGACGACAACAAGGACGACGAGCATGAAGCCAACCAGCCTGAACACCATCACAAAGAAAAAATAAAAGATACCCAGAAGAAGATCACCAACAGGACAAAGAAGGTTAAGACAAACTACAAGATACAGAACAAGAGACAGAAGAACAATAAGCAAAAGATCAAAAAGCAGAAGAACATGAAGTATAAGACCAAAATGAAGAGCAAAATATATGCTCTAAATTCTAAGCAGAAGAAGACTAAGCAGTGTATGGGGGTGAGTCCGTTCCTCCTCGTGGTGCCCCTGGAAAATGCCTGCTGCTGCAGGCTAAACTGAACACGGACAAATACTGTTGTAATTTAAATCTTTTGTGACAGCAAGAACGGAAGGATGAACAATTCATACTTTTACAGATTACAAGTACAGGAATCTCTGTCACAAATAAGAATATGATGAAGAAGATGAAGAGGAAGAAGATGAAGAATTTGAATATGAAGAAGATTAATTAGTTTAATAATAACAATATGAGTAATGTAAATAAAAACATGAATAGCAAGAAGTTTAAGAAGAAGATTAAGAAGGTGAAGATGAAGAATAATTTGATGAGAAAGATGATGCTGCTGAAGATTATGAAGGAGAAAGTGTGGCACTGGCAAAAGTTAAAAAGGTGAAGAGCATGGAAGTTGTGAAACATACATATTTGCCAAAATAGAAAAAAGGTTAACAACATTGTCAATTTGTTAGTCAATCCAAACGTATTTCCAAAAAAATATATATTAATGCTATTCCAATGCATTGGGTTAAACATGTATGCCTTTATTGTCTCCTCAACCTCCCCCAATACATTCTACATTAGTCTTTGTTGTTTTCCTTCATGTACAATTAACCAACAAGGCAAGAATGTTTTTTTTTAATGTCGATATTTGGTTCCCATAGACTTACATTGGACTTCCGGTATCGGAATCGGATATTGACGATATTTAGTGCTATCGGTAGTGTTGAGCATTCCGATACCGCAAGTATCGGGTATTGGCCGATATTCGCTGAATCGGAATTCCGATACTTAGTTCCGATATTTTCCATATATCGTATACCGGAATCGGAAGTTCCCATAATTCTTTGAGAGGCAATGTGATTTTAGTCAGCCAATGAGGAATCCTAAGAAGTGTGGGCACATCCTGTACTGCTGCGGTCATGTTAACTAATGGCATGGCTGTGATTGGATGCTGAAATGATGTCAGAATGCACTATAAAAGGCGCAGCCGCCATTTTAGCGTCACTGTGCTGTGAACTCAGTTAGGGAAAGAACGCTGCTCTGCTGACTCTGAGGGACAGTTAGAGATTGCGATTTAGTGTACTGTGCTTTAGGCAGGCTAGACCAACCGCTGTGTAAAGCTTCCTTTTGCCTGCAGTGTTGTTTTAACAGCTCTGCAAGGTGTGTGTGAGTGCAGGTGACGCTGCAGTTTGCTCTGTATGCAACGCTGTCTGTAGGCATCTGCACGTGTCACTCACAGACTCTTTTTTTTTTCTTCAGTGTAATTCTTGCCGCTCCATGTAATTGAAATTAATAGTGTGACGCGCTCCATCGTTTCATACCTTGGTGCAAAACATTAGAAGTCACAATGGAGCCTTCACAGCAAGTGAAAGTTGTGTTTCCAGTGTTCACTGCATCTGTGATTTTTTTTTTTTTTTTTTGAGTGCAGATCACGCTCAGTTATTCACTAATGCTGCTGTACTCTGCGAGTGTCTCACTGCTCATCCTTGTAATTTTTCAAAATTTGCTGCTCTTATTCTATTTTAATTTTCAAAAATATATAGTGTGACGCTCTTCCATCAAAATACAATACTTGCTTGCAAACTTATAGAAGTCCACAAATAGGCCTTTCACAGCAAGTGAACAGTTGTGTTTCAGTGTTCACTGTAGTCTTGAGGTTTTCATTTTTTTGTTGAGTGTAGATCCCGCTCCAACTTCAACCAACCGCATGCGTGTACTCTGCTGAGTGTCTGTCACTGGCTCATCCTTGTAATTTTTCAAAAATTGCTGCTGCTTTATTCTATTTTAAATTTACAAAAATATATTAGTGTGACGCTCTTCCATCAAAATACAATACATTGCTTGCAAACTTAATAGAAGTCCACAAAAAGGCCTTTCACAGCAAGTGAACAGTTGTGTTTCAGTGTTCACTGTAGTCTGAGGTTTCATTTTTTTGTAGGAGTGTAGATCCCGCTCCACTTCAACCACCGCAGCGTGTACTCTGCTGAGTGTCTGTCACTGGCTCATCCTTGTAATTTTTCAAAAATTGCTGCTGCTTTATTCTATTTTAAATTTACAAAAATATATTAGTGTGACGCTCTTCCATCAAAATACAATACATTGCTTGCAAACTTAATAGAAGTCCACAAAAAGGCCTTTCACAGCAAGTGAACAGTTGTGTTTCAGTGTTCACTGTAGTCTGAGGTTTCATTTTTTTGTAGGAGTGTAGATCCCGCTCCACTTCAACCACCGCAGCGTGTACTCTGCTGAGTGTCTGTCACTGGCTCATCCTTGTAATTTTTCAAAAATTGCTGCTGCTTTATTCTATTTTAAATTTACAAAAATATATTAGTGTGACGCTCTTCCAGAGGACAGCGTTTGTTGGCCATTTGTGAGTCTGCAGCACATGGTTGATTTCATGCTGCACTGCCTGAGAAACGACCGCTGCATCGGCCACATTCTCACCACGTCAGATTATTGGGTGTACACCCTCCTAGACCCTCGCTACTGGGACAACTTACAAAGCCTCATCACACCGTTGAACCGGGACCGTAAAATGTTGGAGGACCAAGACACACTGTTGAAATCCATAATGTTCTCCATTCCAGCCGAGAGCGCTGCTGCTGCTACTGCTTTACAAAGCAGCTCTGTGCGTCGAGGCATTGTAGACACCTCTGCAACAAGAGAGAGCACAAGCAGCGCCTCTGCACAGGGCAAGAGCTGTATGTTACAAATGTGGCGAAGTTTTGTGACAGCGCCACCAAGGTGTACACCATAGTGATGGGAAATCTAGTTAATTTTGGTGATTAGTTCACCATGAACTAGTTCACTGAAAAGATTAGTTCAAAAGATTAGTTCATTTAGTTCAGTTTTTCTCCACCCTATCCTGTGAGGAGCTGATAGGAAATGCATCATGTGACCTCTGAACTAAATGAACTAGATGAACTGCTGAACAAAATGTTCTATTGAGAATGACTCAGGACAGCCTAGTTCAATCTGATGCCTCTGACTGAGCCCAGCAGTGCCACATAATGATTGTGTATGAGGGGGCTGAGAAGCAGTTCAGCATCCACCATTTTAAGAACAGAACAGGGGTCAGTGTTAAAGATTTTAGCAAGACTGATCTTCTAGGCTAGAGGCATGAACTACACACAGAAACACTCTCTCATACACACATATGAGCTGTGTCTGTGTACTGTGTGTGCAATTTCATTTTTTATTGATAATATTATTATTACTGTTATATTTGTATTTGATGTGTGGTATGCTTTGGAGGTGCTGGCTTGCCCTGCTGCCAGTGTATTATCTGAGCGCGTCTTTAGTGCTGCAGGTGGTGTACTAACAGACCGTCGCATGCGACTATCCTCAGACAATGTAGACCGGCTTATTTTTCTGAAAATGAACAAGGCATGGATCTCACCTGAATTTGCCTGTCCGTTTTCAGATTAAATAACTGTTTGCCAACGTTTTCCAAGTCTCCTGTTATGTTCATCTTTCTACCACCTGAACTCTACTCCCTGGGCTACAACACTGCCAGTCACAGGGGAATGATCATTTACAAAACAAAATGTTATCCCCAACAAATAGTAGCGCAACGACTCCAGTGCCCACTTTATCGCCAGGCACTCTCTCTCTACAATGCTGTCTCTGTTTTTTGATGGAGTAAGTTTTCGACTCAGGAAACTAATGGGATGCTCCTCCCCGTTAAGCTCCAGTCCTGAGACAACACGGCACCCAGACCTACCTCTGACGCATCAGTCTGGACAATGAATTCTCTTTTGAACTCGGGTGTGCTCAAAACTGGTGACCCACACAGTGCCCCTTTTATTGCCCCTGTTGATGACCCCTTGCTGATTTATTAACCGGCTCCACCAGATCCATGGGTATTCTCTCAAACTGGACCTCTAAAATTTTTAATGGCACCAAGGGACTTACTAAATGAGGCTGAGGACTGTGTATCTGGCGCATGCGACAAGAGTTACAATACCGTTTAACTTCTTGATAGACCCCCAGCCAGTAAAACCGTTGTATAATTCTGTGTAGGGTTTTCTTTTGGCACAAATGTCACCCTAGTACATGCGCATGCGCTAAGTCCATTACCAACCTCCGATATGACTGCGGTAGCAGCAATTGCTAAAAAATTTCAACATGTATTTTATAAACCTGATACAGCAAATCTTGGTTCAGCTCTAATTGTTTAAATACTGTAGCTGCCCCGGGGTGTTGGGGTTCCCCATTGACAACCAGTAAATTTTCACGGGCTAGACTCAACGTAGGGGCCGCGTAGTTGCGCCTTAACAAATTTGTCACCTGTCACATTTAAGTATTACAATTCAGGTCCCGGTGTCAAATCTTCCATCTCCCCAACTAACACTTCGATAGGAGAGGGGTTTTCCTACTCCACCGAAGGCAAAGGTAATACTGCCCACTGCACACATGTGTTATGCATAGTGAGACTGATAGTAGCCAACAAAGTAGCTAACAAAGGCCACTTGTGATCGCCCTATCAGCGTAGGAACAATGCTACTCAAAAGATCTGCCATGATCCTGGACAAAATCTTGATATAATGGTCAATGAGTGAGAATGTACGATAGGATCCAGGCAGATGTGAAGGTTTGTTTGGTTTTAGTAGCAACTTCATGTGTGACATGTTTGAATGGCTGGGCAACCCTCCTGTCTCCAATATATGATTGAAGGTGCGTACCAATGTGGACGGGATATCCTCACTCAATAATTTTAATAATTTGGCTGTAAACCCGTCAGATCCTGGAGCTTTCCCGTATTTAAAGTAACTTATCGCCGCTGTCACTTCCGTCACCTCAATTTGTTTTTTTAAAAGGAGAAGCTGATAGTTTGTGATGGATGGTAACCGTATTCCATCTACAAAGGTGTTACCCTCCTCACTATCCGTATGTTCCACCTTATATAAGTCTGAGTAGTATTCTTGTAGAATGGTGTTTATGTTCGAGGGTCTGTGTTCATGATCCCATGTTTATTCGTTAACGCTGTAATATGTTGATGACGAATGTGATTTCCTTTCGCTAGTCGTGCTAATAGTCTCCCTCATTTGCTACCATAACGATATACATCGGCTCTATAATTGTTATTACTGCTTCTCTCTCGTCGATATACCCATACGTGTAAGTCAACCTTAGCCTGCTTACATCTATTTTTAACCTGTGTTGATGAACTTGTCTTGTTTGCCGTGTACCTATCGCGTAATATCCTGCTAGCCTGCGAGTAGTTTGTCGCCATCTTCTTTTTTAGCGTTGTCTGATAACCTATTAGTTTCCCGCGCATTACTCCCTTCCCTGCTGCCCATAAAAGTTCCGGCCTATCCCTAGTATCTCCATTATCCCTTACATATTAAAAACACCATTGCTTCACATGATGTCGAAACTTCTCATCCATTAACAAATAGGTCGGGAAGCGCCAAGTTTGGTTTGGCCCCATCTGCACCATATCTGGCAGGGTCACTGATACGGGCGCGTGGTCATATATAGCTACGCTGTGCACATCTGCCTCTTCCACTCCCCTTAATAGCTCCTGTGCTAGCAATATATAATCTATTCTGGACCAAGAGTCATGTGGCGCCGAATAGAATGAATATTCACTGCCATCTGGGTTCAGGTGTGTCCAAATGTCTACAAAGTTACTCGTGTCTAGCAAGGGTTATTATAAACGTGTGTCATGTGATCGCACATTCATTCGCATCGACCTACAGTTCTTCACTGGTTCGATTCACCATATTTAAGTCACCACCGTGGGTGGTTTTAATGCTCTCCTATCGGCCTGATATGCTTGGATAACTGGGATAAATTCAGGAACGTCTCCAAACTCCCTACTCCATGTCAGCGCAGGAACCGTAAGAGGGAACGTGCTTGTTTTGTTGCGCATAGGTGGAGTTTTATACAGTAAATGATTACTGCTGTCTTATTTTTGCGTCCCAAGGGCAGAATAAGTCTGCGTAACGTTACATTTTACAGACACTCATATAATAGACAACGCTACCCTAACCGTGACACAAGGAAGGTATTGTTGTGGGATAAAGCCGCCATTTTAGGTCACTGTGCTGTTAATTCAGTTTGGGACAGAACGCTGCTCTGCTGACTCTGAGGGACAGTTAGAGATTGCGATTTTGTGTACTGTGCTTTAGGCAGGCTACTTTACCAACCGCTGTGTACATCTTCCTTTTGCCTTGCAGTGTTTTTTTCACAGCTCTGCAAGGTGTGTGTGTGAGTGCAGGTGACGCGCTGCAGTTTGCTCGGCATACAACGCTGTATGTAGGCATCTGCACATGTCACTCTCACACTCTTTTTTTTTTTTTTTTTTTTAGTGTAATTCTTGCTGCTCCATTCAATTGAAATTATAGTGTGACGTGCTTCCATCCGTATCCAATACATTGGTTGAAAACACTGTAGAAGGACACAAAAAGCCCTTTCACAGCTAAGAGTTGTGTTCACTGTAGTCTGAGATTTTAATTTATTCAATTTTGACCCCGCTCAAGTTACTTCTTCAAGCAATGCTGCTTGTACTCTGCTGAGCGTGTCTTACTGCCTCATCCTTGTCAGTTTTCTCGAATTGGTGTACATGTACATCAAAGTAGTCTTCATTTTGATCGAAATCCAAGCAGGTACCCGGACACTCTATGGCTGCTTTTGTACGGTGGACTGGCTCCAACATTCAATAAGACTTAAGATGCAATCGGGCACCTTGTCAAGGCCCAATCCTCTTCTCCCTCTGATATAATAATAATAATAATCTTTATTTTATAGCGCCAACATATTCCGCAGCGCTTTACACTTTAACAGTTTCAAAACACAAGTCATAGGTAACAACGTTAACAATACAATAATTAAAGCAAAATAAGCCGACCCTGCTCGTGAGAGCTTACAATCTACAATGAGGTGGGGGAGATACAAAGTACAGGTGTGTATATATAATGGTGCATTTCCAATGATGGTCCAGCCATCTTGAGGGAGTGAGGCATGGATGGAGGTAGTGAATGGGCTCCACATACACACTTAAACATAGAACGACTTTGGTTATTGAATGTGATAGGCCACTCTGAACAAATGTGTTTTGAGGGAGCGCCTGAAACCAGGCAAATTGTGGATAGTCCTAATTTCTTGTGGTAGAGCATTCCAGAGGATTTGCGCAGCGCGGGAGAAGTCTTGGAGTCGGGAGTGGGAGGTACGGATTACTGCAGAGGTTAGTCGAAAGTCATTTGCAGAGCGCAGCAGTCGGTTAGGCCGATAGATAGAAATGAGGGAGGAGATGTAGGGGGGTGCTGCACTGTGGAGAGCTTTGTGGGTGAGAACCAGTACTTTGAATTGGATCCTATAATGAATGGGCAGCCAGTGTAAGGACTGGCGAAGAGCGGACGCGTCCGAGTACCGATTAGCCAGATGGATGACCCTGGCTGCTGCATTAAGGATGGACTGGAGAGGGGATAGTCGAGTAATGGGGAGGCCAAGTAATAGAGCATTGCAGTAGTCCAGGCGGGAGTGGATCAATGCTACAGTGAGGGTTTTTGTTGTTTCCATGGTGAGAAAAGGGCGGATTCTAGAGATGTTCTTTAGGTGTACACGGCAAATATCTAACAAACAGGTCATGCTGGAGAGACTTGCACCTACTGCCACTCAGGGTCTTCAGCTCCTTTGTGAGAAACTAATGTTTGGCCAGCCAGTATATCAAATAAAGTTCATGAGAAATGGGAACTGTGGTTGGCTTCACTTTTGGTACTGGGTGCTAATACCAAACCATGGTGTGCCATTCAATGGATATTCCTGGCTGGTTGGAGACAAGCTCATTCCCACAGAAAAGTACCAGAAAGCTAAGGATATGGTGGCCTCTCTCAACATGAAGGAGTTTGCTCGTTGTCTAGGAGACCGACCACCCCTGCTGTGTACCTTGTCAACGTTGTGTTGAAGCTTGCAAGGATTAAGAGGTTACAGTGGTAAGTCTGGTTTTTACTAAAGATCCTGCTGTGTATTATAGTTTTTATGTTTAAAAAAATTTTTTATCTTAGGAATGTTAAATAAATTTTTTTTTTTTTTTTTAAATACAATGTATCTTATGAATGTTAAATATTTTATTTTTTTTTGATAAAATAAAATGTATCTTATGAATGTTAAATAACCATTTTTTTTTTTTTTTTCAGGTATTTGATCTACCGTAGCTAGTTGCTGATCGTTGACTCTACACCCCTCTCCCCAGAATGTTACTCGGGTTATGGGGAGAAAATCACCGCTATTCCAGACTGATTTCATGTTAATGTGTCTGGCTCTTACACAGCACACAGCACTTGATGTTAGTTTATCTTTTTCCTAAATTATTTGTTACACTGCCCTTCTCACATTTAATTTGCACTTTTTTTTTAAGCACAAGTTTTTTTACACTTCCTTGTTCTGTAAGTAGGCTTAATGGTTAAATGTTTTCTCACATTAATTATGAACTTTTTATTTTAAGCACAATTTTGTTACACTCACTCTTGTTCTGTAAGTAGGCTAATGGTTAAATTATACTATGTAAACTATGGAACATTAAATTTTTAATTTAAGATTTTGCATTATAGGTACACACCATCAGCTTTTCTCCCTCTCCCTTAGAGTAGCGGTAATATATCGGACCCCAGGCTCGCCCACACAGTTCCTTGACCACTTCTCTGCTGGCTGCCGCACTTTCATGTCTCAGAAGTACCAACCCTATCCTTGGAACTTCCATCACCATTAACAGCCTACTCCACACTCAAAACCACTTTGTTCAGAGCGGCCTATCACATTCACTAATCAAAGTCATTCTACGTGTAACTGTGTGTGTGTTAGCCATTCACTATCTCCATCCATCCCTCACTCCCTGAAATGGCTGGACCATCATTGTAATTAAACCATGTATATAAACAACTGTACTTTGTACTCCCCCTCTCATTAATTGTAAGGTCTCACGAGCAGTGGCGCTTATATAGCTTTAATTATGTATTTAACGTGTCACTTATGACTTGTGTTATGAAACTGTTAAACTGTACAGCGCGCGGAATCGTTGGCGCTATAAAATAAAGATTAATTAATTATAGAGGCCCACTCAGTAGTGGTGAAGTGAACGGCGCAATTGCGAGTTGATTGCAACTGATGCAGCTGATACTCCATACTGCTGCTGTGTCACACACCGCTCCAACTATGTAACGTGGATTCCACTGGTGGGTCGTCACAATATGCGATGTTCAGGAAGGCAAATCTGGTGCAGAGCTGCAATGGCATCTGGCCATGGTGGAACGTCCAAGTTAGCGCACTGTAGGCGGACTGTGCAGCAGTGCATCAGATCGATAGTCCCTCAAAAAACTCTGGACGACCAAGTTTAGCACATGTGCCAGACATGGTATGTGAGTGACGTTGCCTAGGCCCAGACCTGCCACCAGATTTCGGCCATTGTCACACACTACCAAGCCTGGCTGGAGATTCGCTGGCAAAATACACATGTCGCTCTCTTGCTTTATGGCATTCCAGAGCTCCAGCGCTGTGTGGCTTTGATTCCCCATGGAAATTAATTTCAGGACGGCCTGTTGACGTTTGGCCACGTCTGTGCTCATATCGGTCAACAGGCTCGCTGTCTGGGTGTTATGTTTGACACCAATCTCTCCTTCACCTCCCATATACAATCTGTTGCCCGCTATTGCCACCTACACCTAAAGAACATCTCTCCCGAATCCAAGACTTCTCCCGCGCTGCGCCAATACTGTGGAATGCTGTACCCCAAGAAATTAGAACTATCCACAATTTGCATGTTTTGGGGCGCTCACTCTAAACACATTTCTTCATAGCGGCCTATCACATTCACTAATCAAAGTCATTCTATGTGTAAGTGTGTGTGTGTAGCCCATTCACTATCTCCATCCATCCCTCACTCCCTCAAAATGGCTGGGCCATCATTCTAAATACACCATTGTATATAAACACCTGTACTTTGTATCCCCCCCACATATTTGTAAATTGTAAGCTCTCACGAGCATGTGCGGATTATATTGCTTTCATTATTGTATTGGTAACGTTGTTACTTATGACTTGTGTTCTGAAACTGTTAAACTGTAAAGCGCTGCGTAATCTGTTGGCGCTATATAACTAAAGATTCTTATTAAGCGTTCACGGGTCCATGTGGAGGTAGACCGTGACGGCTCCTGCAACGATGTTTCTGAGGAAATGGAGAAGGAGGAGTCAATGTGTACAGACTTGATTCCCGCAATCCTTGTAGTTGCCTGAACACGTACAGCGCCACTCGCAAGATCTGTACCCGGCTCCACAACATTGACCCAATGGGCAGTAAGGGAAAGGTATCGTCCCTGGCCATGGGTACTGGTCCACGCAGCGGTGGTCAGGTGGACATTGCTACTGACGGAGTTTAGTAGCGCATGTTTAATTTTAACCTCAACAACATGCTTTTGCAGACCAGGGACGGCTTGCCTGCTGAAATAAAATCAGCTTGGCACATTGTATTGTGGGACTGCCAATGCCATTAAGTTCCGTAAACTGTCAGTCTCCACCAGCCTGAATGACAGCATTTCAAGGGACAGGAGTTTTGCAATGCCAGCATTCAGAGCCTGTGCTCGTGGATGGTTTGCCGAGATTGGGCCTACACCCGATACGCCACAACCTGACACCCACAGATAAACAAGCCATAAAATCTCTGAAAGATAACCCCAACATTATTATTAAACCAGCAGATAAGGGGGGTGCTATCGTTATTATGAATAAGACCCAATCTATTGCCGAAATTCATAGACAACTGTCAGTTAACCTAACCTACAGACAACTCAATTGTGACCCTACATTTTACATCTGTCAAAAAATTGATCGTATCCTGACAAAACATCTTTAATTGATCACCATAGACTGTAAGACTATGACATTCCTTAATATTCAATACCCCATCACCCCTGTTTTCTACACACTCCCAAAAATCAACAAAAAACTACATTATCCACCCGCATACCCTAGAGGGATAATTCTCCGTGTTCTACAGTATCACCCAAATGTTTAACATGTTGCCTAATTCCTATGTATATATATTCTTCACCCTATGTATTTATTGTATATATTGTATATATTATACATTGTCATTGACTGTAAATTTTTCTATCTCTTCCAGCGACTATTTGATAAAGGCCACTGCGTTGCCCAAAACGTCAGTCAGTAGTCTCATAGCTATTTTCTTTTTTCACATCAAGTGTGCAATAAAAATTTCAATTTAACCATGACATATGCAGTTAAACTTGTGCAGTGATTCTCTATAGACTGTACATCTTCAGTGTGTCTTTGTAACTCAACTACGTGTTTTCTCCGCACATGTTTACACATATTTGTGGTATTGAGGTTACTGACACTTTACCTCTTTTTACTTTTTGATTACACAGCTTGCATTTGACATAGCAAATATCATCTGCAAGTGTGTGAAAAAAGGACCACGCAGTGCAAGTCCTGGGAGCGTCCGTTTAGACTTTTGTAAGAGAAATCCGAACAGGTGCCAAAATGGAGGCTACAGGCAACAGAGTATGCAGCCTAACTCTCCCTCCTGTTTGTACCGTTGGGGCAATCGCTTCCTCAGAGCTGCTACCACCACCTTCCTGTTCCTCACGCCATGTTGGGTCTTGGACCTCATCATCTCCACTAACCTCTTCCAACACCTGCTGCTGTTGGGTGGTCTGGCCACCACCATGCTCAACAGAAACTGGCACCTGAGTCTCATCATCATCAGATGCGTTCTGCGGTGTGCTGACCATCGGCACTGTCTCACCCGCCTCTTCAGATTCAGAGAGACACAGCTGTTGCGCATCACTGCATACTCCCCCTTCTTCACATTCCAGAATGCTGCTTGGCTGTGCCCCTGTTTGCAAACCAACAGATTCTGAGAACAGAAGCAGAGACTCAGCTGGCTCCTGTACAGAACTCTCTGACTGACTGGGCAATTTGGCAGGCGGTGAAGAGACAGATGGTTGATCAACAGTGCTGTGTTCCTGAGAGGAGGTGGAAACAATTGAAGTCGATGCATTGGACCCTGGGCTCCAACACCGCCAGTTGTTGCCTGTAAGTGCTGTTAGCACAGTCAACACTTGCTCCTGTGTTACTGGGGTTGAGTAATGGCAGCTGTTCCCCTGCTGTGTGTACGACAAAAAGTCATGCTGCCTCCACCCTGTCCTCCTCTCATCCCTGGGCTCCAACACCGCCAGTTGTTGCTCGGAAGTAATTGGCACGGGTACTGACTCATGCCCACCCTGGTTACAGCACCACAGCTGTTTCCTGGCAGTGTCAACGTAAATTAGCCTCAAATAAGTTGTCCTGTCATGTTGCATTCCGGTTATCCGACTCTATGGTGCCTGCAGTTTAGGTGATTCCTATGTGTGCTGTGGGATATGTAAATAAAGGCTCTTTCCGTTGTGAAAATAGGACAAGCACCCACTGTAGGACTGTGTGATTTGGTAACTGCAGACGGCTTGCGGCCTGTCAACTTACATTTTCATGGGTGCCTTATGGTACCCGTCCGAGTTCCAGTACCGTCAGCTGGTTCTCCACAGTGCCTTTGGCCTAGGTGCCTCCATCTCGGTATCCGAGTTCCTGCAATGTCTGCTTGTCCTTGGTAGTGCTTTGGAGCACAGGTACCTCCTGCTTAGTAACCGTGTCCCAGTAACGTCAGCTGGTCCTCGGTTGTGCCATTGGCTCTTTTCCTTCTGCTGCCCCTCCGGGTTCCAGCACAGTCAGCTGGTCCTCGTTACTTGCATTGGCTCTTGTACCTTCTGCTACCCGTCGGGGTTCCAGTGCCGTCAACTGGTTCTCCGCAGTGCCTTTGGCCTAGGTGCCTCCATCTCGGTATCCGAGTTCCTGCAATGTCTGCTTGTCCTTGGTAGTGCTTTGGAGCACAGGTACCTCCTGCTTAGTAACCGTGTCCCAGTAACGTCAGCTGGTCCTCGGTTGTGCCATTGGCTCTTTTCCTTCTGCTGCCCCTCCGGGTTCCAGCACAGTCAGCTGGTCCTCGTTACTTGCATTGGCTCTTGTACCTTCTGCTACCCGTCGGGGTTCCAGTGCCGTCAACTGGTTCTCCGCAGTGCCTTTGGCCTAGGTGCCTCCATCTCGGTATCCGAGTTCCTGCAATGTCTGCTTGTCCTTGGTAGTGCTTTGGAGCACAGGTACCTCCTGCTTAGTAACCGTGTCCCAGTAACGTCAGCTGGTCCTCGGTTGTGCCATTGGCTCTTTTCCTTCTGCTGCCCCTCCGGGTTCCAGCACAGTCAGCTGGTCCTCGTTACTTGCATTGGCTCTTGTACCTTCTGCTACCCGTCGGGGTTCCAGTGCCGTCAACTGGTTCTCCGCAGTGCCTTTGGCGTAGGTGCCTCCATCTCGGTATCCGAGTTCCAGCAACGTCTGCTGGTCCTTGGTAGTGCTTTGGAGCACAGGTACCTCATGCTTAGTAACCGTGTCCCAGTAACATCAGCTGGTACAAGGTTGTGCTACAAATACAAGATACAGAACAAGAGACACAAGAACAATAAGCAGAAGATCTAAAGGCAGAAGAACATGAAGTATAAGACCAAAATGAAGAGCAAAAATATGCTCTAAATTATAAGCAGAAGAAGACTAAGCAGTGTATGGGGGTGAGTCCGTTCCTCCTCGTGGTGCCCCTGGAAAATGCCTGCTGCTGCAGGCTAAACTGAACACGGACAAATACTGTTGTAATTTAAATCTTTTGTGGCAGCAAGAACGGAACGATGAAAAAATCATACTTTTACAGATTACAAGTACAGGAATCTATGTCACAAATAAGAATATGATGAAGAAGATGAAGGACTATAATATGAAGAAGAATAATAGTTTAAAAAGAACAATATGAGTAATGTTAACAAAAACATGAAAAGCAAGAAGTTTTAGAAGAAGATAAAGAAGGTGAAAATGAAGAATAATTTGATGACAAAGATGATGCTGCTGAAGATTATGAAGGAGAAAGTGTGTCAAAAGTTAAAAAGGTGAAGAGCATGGAAGTTGTGAAACATACATATTTGCCAAAATAGAAAAAAGGTTAACAACATTGTCAATTTCTTCGTCAATCCAAACGTATTTCCTAAAAAAAAAAAATTAATGCTATTCCATTGGATTGGGTTAAACATCTATGCCTTTAATGTCTCCTCAACCTCCCCCAATACATTCTACATTACTCTTTGTTGTTTTCCTTCATGTACAATTAACCTACAAGGCTAGAATGGGGTTTTTTTTAATTTCGATATTTTGTTCCATAGACTTACATTGGACTTCCGGTATCGGTATCGGGTATCGCCGATATTTTTTGGGTATCGGCGATACCATTCCGATTCCGATACTTTTGGATATCGGAAAGTATCGCTCAACTCTAGCTATCGGCGATACCATTCCGATCCGATATTTTTAGATATCGAGCAGTATCGCTCAACACTACCTGCGGGTGAAATTTGTAAGCTACTTCTGTGGGGGTACTGTGCTCCATGGTCTATGGATGAAATTTGTAAGATCCTTTTGTGGGGGTACTTTTTCCCATGCTCTGTGGATGAAATTTGTAAGCTTCTTCTATAAGGGTACTCTGCCCCATGCTCTCTGGGTGAAATTTGTAACCTGCTTCTGTAGGTGACTCTGCTCCATGGTCTTTGGTTGAAATTTGTAAGCTTCTTCTGTGGAGTACTCTGCACCATGTTTTGAAGGTGAAATTGTTTATGAGCTTCTGTGGGTGTACTCTGCCAAATGCACTGTGGGTGAAATTTGTAACTGGACTAGTGACAGCATTCCTCAGTCTCTCTGGGGGCGCTGTTAAAATTTTTATGTTATTCATTTACTTCCTGTTTTACCATGATTGCTATGGTGACAGAACCTCTTTAAGTTTTGGGTTCAGGGTCAAGTTGGAGGTCAAGTTTCATACTAAATCAAACTATTACTTGTAGTTCGACCAAACCCAAAGAACCTAAACATCCACAGGTCCTCTCATCCCTAGCCGAGAGCGATCCGAAGATTGAATCCAACTCGGGCATGCTGCGACTTTTTTACTCAGAGAGAGGACATGTGCACGTCCCCATAGACTAACATTGGTCCAAGTGAGATCAGATGTTTAGTCAGATCCCATCTGGTCTGAAAATACGGCCGTCTGCAAATGCCCTAGACCTTCAATATTAAAGTACTGGACAACCCCTTTAATGATTATTTATGGATAGAAGGATTTACTGAATTTTATAAGATTTCAACTTTTTATACTTTTTACATGCTCTACCATAAAGACTATTTTAACCCTTTTGCCAAACAATTAAAATCTGAAATATTAAAGAAAAAACACATTATACTGTGATACCTTTTTTTTAAATTGGTAACCTGACACATTTTTAAATTGCAGCAAAGCACTTTTATAGTCATGGAATTTTGCCACAAATCAGAGTTTTTGGAAATATTGCATACAAAGATCATTTGTGATCCCCCTGAACAAAAACATTCAATCTATATCCATTTAAGAATGGATTTACAGACAGCATTTGCATTTTTCGCCCCTTTTTGTATTTTGGGTCCACTAGCATTTTTTTTCAGCATGCAGCTTTCTTTAGATATAGTATTTTTAATGTAATTTTCCTTTTGATGTCTCTATATGACATCAAATATGAAAAAAAGTCTTTTAAATGTTACAAATTGGAAAACACCACCAAAACATTTGTAAAAAAAAGTACTATTTACATTTTTGAATCACACAGCACTCAATTTATCATTTCAATTCTGCCAAATTTTTGACGGGAAAGCACTCAATTGGTGACTTTTTTATCAAACAAATTGCACATTTTTTCAAGTTGCCTTTCATGCTATAGTTAGTTTTCTGATATGTAAAGTAATGTGCCTTCTCTAGATATTTTAGACAGATTCAGTAAAAGCAACTTTTAACAATATTATCAAAATTTTGTGCCACTCAGAGGCGTAGCTAGGGTTTTGGTTTGGGGGGGCAAAACTTCTGAGTGGGCCCCTAACCAGAGAACCTCAGCAAATGACCGCGCTGTTGCCAAAAATTATCTATATATAAAAAGACCATTATTGATATCACCGCCATATGGTCAGTGGTAAATAATACCAGTCCTACAGAACATATAATAAATTACAGCACAGGTACAGATAATGACTTACCGCGGACGTTCTTTCTGATGGAATCGTTCACTTTTCTGTTTTTTTTCATCTGGCCCAGACCGACATAACGACTCCTCCAGCCAGGACTCGACTACAGAAAATACAACAAAGACACGTTTCACTTCTCATATTTTCAGCACCGTCACGGTCACCTATTGGACTATTCTCAACCTGCACAAACTCCTCATCCTGCTGATACCCCAATACTGAGCCGCTGCTGCCATATGTGTCCCTATTACTGCTCCTGATACCCCAATGCTGAGCCGCTGCTGCCGTATGTGTCCCTATTACTACACCTGATACCCCAATACTGAGCTGCTGCTGCCATATGTGTCCCTATTACTGCACATCATACCCCAATACTGAGACGCTGCTGCCATATGTGTCCCTATTACTGCACCTGATACCCCAATACTGAGACGCTGCTGCCATATGTGTCCCTATTACTGCACCTGATACCCCAATACTGAGCCGCTGCTGCCGTATGTGTCCCTATTACTACACCTGATACCCCAATACTGAGCTGCTGCTGCCATATGTGTCCCTATTACTGCACATCATATCCCAATACTGAGCCGCTGCTGCCATATGTGTCCCTATTACTGCACATCATACCCCAATACTGAGACGCTGCTGCCATATGTGTCCCTATTACTGCACCTGATACCCCAATACTGAGCCGCTGCTGCCGTATGTGTCTCTATTACTACACCTGATACCCCAATACTGAGCCGCTGCTGCCGTATGTGTCTCTATTACTGCACCTGATACCCCAATGCTGAGTCGCTGCTGCCGTATGTGTCCCTATTACTGCACGTGATACCCCAATACTGAGCCACTGCTGCCATGTGTCCCTATTACTGCACCTGCTGTGTGGTTCTGTGTGACCTCTAAATTCTAAAGCAACTCTCTAGAATATAGTAATGCCGGGTGCAAGTGCACTAGAAAACAGAGCCCAGATTTTGTCCCCTAGAAAGTAATAATGCCCTGTGTGTGCCCCTTTGACAGTCACAGTAACCCGAGTTCCCCTATAACATTAAGTGCCCACTTTACATTTAATAATGTCCCAAGCCTCCCCCCTGTACAGCTCCCCTATACACCATATAATGCCCCTCACTGGATATATACTGACCCCTTAATATCCCCAAGCTATTTAATGGCTCCAACACTGTATGATGGCCCCTAGATAGCATCCATATAGCATAATACACCAGATAGTCCTCAATATAGAATAATGCACCCCCACAGGCAGCCACTATATTATAATGCACCCCCATAGACAGCCTCTATATTATAATGCACCCCTGTAGGCAGCCTCTATATAATAATGCACCCCCATAGACAGTCTCTATATTATAAGGCATCCCCGTAGGCAGCCTCAACATTATAATGCACCCCCATAGACAGCCTCTGTATTGTAATGCACCCCCATAGGCACCCTCTATATTATAATGCAGCCTCTATATTATAATGCAGCCCCCAATAGGCAGTCTCTATATTATAATGCACCCCCATAGGCAGCCTCTATATTATAATGCAGCCCCCCATAAGCAGCCTTTGTATTATAATGAAACCCCATAGACAGCCTTTATGTTATAATGCAGCCCCCCATAGGCAGCCTTTGTAATATGATGCAGCCCCCCATAGACAGCCTCTGTATTATAATGCAGTCCCTTATAGACAGCCTCTGTATTATAATGCAGCCCCCCATAGGCAGTCTCTATATTATAATGCACCCCCATAGGCAGCCTCTATATTATAATGCAGCCCACCATAAGCAGCCTTTGTATTATAATGAACCCCCATAGGCAGCCTTTATGTTATAATGCAGCCCCCCATAGGCAGCCTTTGTAATATGATGTAGCCCCCCATAGGCAGCCTCTGTATTATAATGCAGCCCCCCATATGCAGCCTCTGTAGTATAATGCACCCCATATGGAGCCTCTGTAGTATAATGCACCCCCATATGGAGCCTCTGTAATATAATGCACCCCCATATGGAGCCTCTGTATATAATGCACCCCCATAGAGCCTCTGTATTAATGCACCCCCATGGCCTCTGTAGTATAATGCACCCCCCATATGAGCCTCTTAATATAATGCACCCCCATAGGCCTCTTTATAATGCACCCCATAGGAGCTCTGTAATAATGCACCCCATATGGAGCCTGTATTAATGCACCCCATAGGAGCCTCTGTAATATAAGCCCCCATATAGGGCCCTGAATTAATGCACCCCATAAGGACCTTGTATAAATCACCCCCAAAAGAGCCTCTGTATAATGCACCCCCATATGGAGCTCTGTATATAATGCACCCCATTAGGCCTCTGTAATAATGCACCCCCCATAGGCCTCTGTAGTATATAGCACCCCCATATGGCCCTCTGTATAATAACACCCCATAAAGCCTTTTATAATGCACCCCATAGGAGCCTTGTAGATAATGCACCCCATAGAGCTCTGTAATAATGCACCCCATAGGAGCCCTATAATATAATGACCCCAATAGCTTTATTATAATGCACCCCCAATACACTCTGTATATAATGCACCCCATAGGCCTCTATATTATAATGCACCCCATAGAGCCTCGATTTAATGCACCCAAACCATGGAGCCTGTAAATAAGCACCCCAAGAGCTCTTATAAAGCACCCATAGACCTATATATCACCCATGAGCCTCTTATATAATCACCCAAGAGCCTCTTATATATGCACCCCATAGGAGCCTCTATATAAAAGCCGCCCCTAGACCTTGATAATCACCCATAGAGCCTCTGAATAATGCACCCCATAGGAGCCTTGTATAATGCACCCATAGCCGATATAATACCCTAGAGCCTCTGTATTATAATGCCCCATAGAGCTCTGTATAATGACCCCCATATGGACTCTGTATATAATGCCCCATAGAGCCTCTATATATGCACCCCATAGAGCCTTGTATATAATCACCCAATGAGCCTCTAATAAACCCCAATAGCCTCTGTATATAATGCACCCCCAATGAGCCTCTGTATATAATGCACCCCATATGGACCTCTGTAATAAAGCACCCCCAATGAGCCTGTATATAATGCACCCCCATATGGAGCCTCTGTATATAAGCACCCCATGGACTCTGTATAATGCACCCCCATAGAGCCTCTGTAATAAAGCACCCCATAGGGCCTCTGTAATATAATGCACCCCATATGGAGCCCTGTATATAATGCACCCCCATATGACCTCTGATATAATGCACCCATATGCCTCTTAAAATCACCCCCATAGGACCTCTGTATATAATGCACCCCCATATGGAGCCTCTGTAATAATACCCCCATTGAGCCCTGTATATAATGCACCCCATATGGCCTCTGTAATAAATGCCCCCCAATAGCCTCTTATATAAGACCCCATAGACCTTGATAAATGCACCCCCATGACTCTATTAAGCACCCCTAGAGCTCTGTATATAATGCACCCATATGGACCTCTGTATATAATCACCCATATGAGCCTCTGTATATAATGCACCCATGAGCTCTATAATCCCCAAGACTCTGTATTAAGCCCCAATGAGCCTCTTATATCCCCAAGAGCCTTAAGCACCCTAGAGCCCGAA
This sequence comes from Oophaga sylvatica, assembly GCA_033576555.1. Taxonomy (NCBI): domain Eukaryota; kingdom Metazoa; phylum Chordata; class Amphibia; order Anura; family Dendrobatidae; genus Oophaga; species Oophaga sylvatica. The sequence continues at coordinate 949,680,761 of JARQOD010000001.1, read as the reverse complement.
AATGCACCCATAGGCTGAAATGCACCCAACCTTATATATACCCATAGAGCCTTATATGCCCCAATGAGCCTCTGAAAATCCCCATAGAGCCTCTGTAATGCCCCAACCTCTTAAAACCTAACTCGATATAACCCATTGACCTTATAATACCCTAGCCCTATATGACCCCATACCTGTATAATGCCCCTATAGCTCAAAAACCCAACTATAATCACCCAAGCTTATACACCATACCCGTAATGACCCAGACTATAATGACCCAAGCCCTGATATAACCCCCATATGCCTGAAATCACCCAGATATATCCCCCCATGAGCCCTATTAATACCCAAGAGCCCTTAAAGCCCAATGACCATAATGACCATAGACTATAATGCCCCAGGCCTCTTATATACTAGGAGCCTCTGTATAAATGCACCCCCATATGAGCCTCTGTAGTATAATGCACCCCCATATGGAGCCTCTGTAATATAATGCACCCCATATGGAGCCTCTGTATATAATGCACCCCCATATGAGCCTCTGTATATAATGCACCCCCATAGGAGCCTCTGTATATAATGCACCCCCATAGGAGCCTCTGTAGTATAATGCACCCCATATAGAGCCTCTGTAGTATAATGCACCCCATAGGAGCCTCTGTAGTATAATGCACCCCCATATGGAGCCTCTGTAGTATAATGCACCCCCATATGAAGCCTCTGTATATAATGCACCCCATATGGAGCCTCTGTATATAATGCACCCCCAATGGAGCCTCTGTATATAATGCACCCCCATAGGAGCCTCTGTATAGTATAATGCACCCCCATATAGAGCCTCTGTATATAATGCACCCCCATATGGAGCTCTGTATTAATACATGCTATGCCCCCATATGGAGCCTCTGTAATATAATGACCCCCATAGAGCCTCTGTATATAATGCACCCCCATATGGAGCCTCTGTATATAATGCACCCCCATATGAGCCTCTGTAGTATAATGCACCCCATATGGAGCCTCTGTAGTATAATGCACCCCCATATGGAGCCTCTGTATATAATGCACCCCCATATGGAGCCTCTGTAGTATAATGCACCCCCATATGGAGCCTCTGTAGTATAATGCACCCCCATATGGAGCCTCTGTAATATAATGCACCCCCATATGGAGCCTCTGTAATATAATGCACCCCCATATGAGCCTCTGTATATAATGCACCCCCATATGGAGCCTCTGTAGTATAATGCACCCCCATATGGAGCCTCTGTATATAATGCACCCCCATATGGAGCCTCTGTATATAATGCACCCCCATATGGAGCCTCTCGTAAGTATAATGCACCCCCATATGGAGCCTCTGTAGTATAATGCACCCCCCCATATGGAGCCTCTGTAGTATAATGCACCCCCATATGGAGCCTCTGTAATGTAATGCACCCCCATATGGAGTCTGTATTATAATGCACCCCCATATGGAACCTCTGTATTATAATGCACCCCCATATGGAGCCTCTGCAGTATAATGCACCCCATATGGAGCCTCTGTAATATAATGCACCCCCATATGGAGCCTCTGTAATATAATGCACCCCCATATGGAGCCTCTGCAGTATAATGCACCCCCATATAGAGCCTCTCAAATATAATTCACCCCCATATGGAGCCTCTGTATATAATGCACCTCCATATAGAGCCTCTGTAATATAATGCACCCCCATATAGAGCCTCTGTAATATAATGCACCCCCATATGGAGCCTCTTTAGTATAATGCACCCCCATATGGAGCTTCTGTAATATAATGCACCCCCATATGGAGCCTCTGTAATATAATGCACCCCCATATGGAGCCTCTGTAGTATAATGCACCCCCATATGGAGCCTCTGTAATATAATGCACCCCCATATAGAGCCTCTGTAATATAATGCACCCCCATATGGAGCCTCTGTAGTATAATGCACCCCCATATGGAGCCTCTGTAATATTATTCACCCCCATATGGAGCCTCTGTAGTATAATGCACCTCCATATAGAGCCTCTGTAATATAATGCACCCCCATATAGAGCCTCTGTAATATAATGCACCCCCATATGGAGCCTCTGTAGTATAATGCACCCCCATATGGAGCCTCTGTAATATTATTCACCCCCATATGGAGCCTCTGTAGTATAATGCACCTCCATATAGAGCCTCTGTAATATAATGCACCCCCATATAGAGCCTCTATAATATAATGCACCCCCATATGGAGCCTCTGTAGTATAATGCACCCCATATAGAGCCTCTGTAATATAATTCACCCCCATATGGAGCCTCTGTAGTATAATGCACCTCCATATAGAGCCTCTGTAATATAATACACCCCCATATAGAGCCTCTGTAATATAATGCACCCCCATATGGAGCCTCTGTAGTATAATGCACCCCCATATGGAGCCTCTGTAGTATAATGCACCCCCATATGGAGCCTCTGTAATATAATGCACTCCCCAATATGGAGCCTCTGCAGTATAATGCACCCCCATATGGAGCCTCTGTAATATAATGCACCCCCATATGGAGCCTCTGTAATATAGTGCACTCCCCATAGGGAGCCTCTGTAGTATAATGCACCCCCATTACAAAAATAATAAATCCTGTACTCACCTCTCTTCCTCCCGGCTCCTGCGCTGCTCACTGCTCTCCCTCTCGTCTCCTGACAGCAGATGCCTGGCAGTGACGTCATCGCGCCTGCTGTCAGACGCTGAGTGGGGGAATATGTGAGAAAAGGAGCGCTCGCTCCTTCTCTCACAATGCGGTCAGCTGTATTGGCTAGGTGCCTATACAGCTGACCCTCCGATGATGGGCGGGGGGCCCACTGCTGGCACAGGGCCCTCCACCGCCTGCTCAGGGGCCCCATAGCAGCCGGTCGGCAGAGCAGGGAGAGCGATTCTCCCTGCTCTGCCGCAGAATGTAACTGTATGGGCGCGCTGTGCACGCCGATATAGTTACAGTAGCGTAGCTCCAGGTGGACCCCCTCCGAGCGCGGGGCCCGGGGCCACCACCCCCTCTGCCCCCCCCGGTAGCTACGCTACTGGTGCCACTCTATTCTTATTGCCTCACTGGAGTGATTCTATGTACACCAGTTATTTTGGTGCATTTTATGTGACATTTATGCAAAATGTGTGAATTTTCCTGTTATAAATACGCAATGCCATTAAAAGAGAAAATAATTTTGGCCTTTGCTCAAAATTCATGAATTGCATGCACAATTTTTTAAGAATTTGGAGCAAAAAAGTTCAGTAAAAACAACAAGAAAATTGACTTTTTAAAGCATTTCTGGAACATTTTTGTAGTAGTATTACTGGAAAAGTAAGTACCGTAGTTGATCCAAGATATATTATAGGCTGATACTTCTCTATGTTATCTTCACTCGTGTTTGGACAAAAAACGACCTCATAAACACTCTTTTTTCGGGGATGGGAGGATGACAGAGATTAGGAAATCAGACAAAATTTGAATTTGTGAGTTTTTTCCCTGTAAATTAATTCTCTGTGAATTTAATGTGCCTTATTTCCATAATAACCATAATAGGTAAAAAAAGGAAATCCTTATAATCCCCTTTCACTCAGCTTTCCAGCTCTTCAGCTCCTCCAAGCCAATTTCCTGTCTTCTTTGTGGTTTCAGATCACCATCAACTGTGCTGAAGTCACCCGGCCTCACTTTTTTTGAGCTATGCCCGAGACGGTTCTGTATCAGAGGAGTTTTGTGGATATCTCCCGCACTGCTGATTGTTTAAAGGCATCAATTCATGGATATTTTTTAAAAAAATGTGTTTTTTATTTAAAGGGACAAGCACTTCTTCTTCATGAAACAGCCACATTTTAATAAAAATACCTTTGGACTGACATCTTCAATAAATCAAAAACTCCTCTGATACAGATATTCGTTGGTTATTTTATAACCCGTGGATCTGCAGCAGCTGAACATTGAATCTAAGAAAGCATACTACTATGGATCAGGTCTGCACAATCTGATGTAAATACCTATAATGTTTCTTGGATAAGACCCTATTTTGCGCTATTTTCTCCCTAGTGTATTATCGGGGAGGGTTCTGCCCATTCACCCGCAAAGGTTGTACCCCACGGAAAGAAATATGATGTCATGGCGCCCTTCGCAATCTTTGTTGGCGCATGCGCCAAACCCTGCAGAACCTAGCAAAGCCATACAGCTTGGCATAGCGAGCAAGGCCCAGGGGATTTCAGCACAGCCGATGGCAATCAAAAGGCGCTGCAATTATCAGATGGGTGGTAGTGAAGAGCGGAGAGGCCGAAGAGGTAAGTATAAGGTTTTTTTTGTACATTTTGATGGGTTTCTATGGCTCAGCAAAATGCCAACCTGAGACCGCAATTTTGCTGAATTCGTATAAGGGGGTGAAGGAGTATTACTGACTTTCCTTGTCCCCTTAAGTGTTCTTAATGTTTATAAGTACTAATTATTGTGTGTTGTTGCAAATATTTTGGTGGTACTGGGTACTGCTACATGGGAACATGTATTACCACACATAGCAATGGTATTGCCACATTCTCTATAGTGTTACTATTTTGTGTATAATAATTTTATATGTGTTGTGTTCCTTTAGTATAATATTGTATATAATATATGTGATGTGTACTAAGGTTCATGTACAGTTTAGGGAAAGATAGGTGCTTTCTTCTCGGGACAGTAGAGGAGGGCACCTTAGTATACAGTTCTTATACATGGGGTAAGTGTAGTTCTGTTGTGGGCCACTAGTTGGGGGCATACTAGTGGGCATTGTTAGGTATAGCTTACAGGATGTTCATAGGGGGTTAAGTGTAGGAGGGGCTGCCGGATAGTACTGAGAAGTTTCTAGGTATTTAGCTCAGACAGGGTAAGTGTGCCCAAGTGTCCTCTTGGGCTATAGGCCCGGACAGCCGGCAGCCACGCATCGGTCAAGTGTTGCATCCCACATTACCCAGGGCCACTGTAGAGCATTTCAGTGGGCCTGTACAGAGAAGGAAGATGTGGCATCTTACTGCCTGGGCCAATGCTTTTAGGGCAGAAGTTGACTGGACTAAGGAGATGAAAGGAGTTAGAACTTTGACGGGATCGGTACAGACTGGCCGGATGCTTCACCGGGGGTCACCAAACGTAGTGAGTGATGAATTCATGTCTGGGGCAAAACAGGCTGAAGGAAATGTCATTATAGCGAGCTTAGACCTGGAAGGAACAGGGAAGCAGTTTAGTACGGTGCGGTCCAGGCGTGTACCGCACAGAAGTGACAGCAAAGCAGGGAAAGATAAGGAAACAAGTGAAGCCCATGATGTCCCAACTGTGGATATAACGTGTAAAGTGTTAAGTAAAGAGAATGTTCAAGTTATCCTGGACTGTGTCTCAATTACTGAGGGTTGCCTGAAAGAGGCACCGTCGTTACCTGGGAAGTGCCCGGGGAAAGCTGAACTTGGAGATGCAAGTACACTGAGGAGAAGAGTACAGTTTTCTGTAGGGGAAGGGCTGGACATAGATGTTGCAGTAATTGAGGTCACGACTACAGTCCTGTCCCTTCCTTACACTTAGTGTAAGGAGATAGACCAGACATCGGGTACCTGCATGCCGGATCTGGAACTAGAAATGCTGCATGCTCTGTTCCCGGGGGGAAGTCTAAGTGTGGTGGACCGTTCCCTGCTGTGTGAGGGAAGGAGGCGTGAGATGGGGCTTCCTGCTGACAGGAGGGGGAGGGAAGAGCCAGAAAAGGGTGCGCAGCAGCAGAGAGATAAAAGGACAAAGTGTGCTAAGAAGAGCAGTTTGGCACCAGGGCAGAGTAGCATGTAGAACAGTAAATGGCACGCTCTGCTTCCCTTGTCCCCTGCATGGAGTACCGATGCTGCGAAGGGTCGCATAGAAAGGGAACCGTCACCTGCAGAAAAAAGTGTGCCCAGCAGCACTTTGGAGAGAGGGACCGCTGCAGAGCTGTGCGGAGCAGAGCAGAACCATGCAGAGCCAAGTCGTATACACAGAGCTGAGCCGTGCACAATGAGCAAGCTGTACCAGCAGAGAGAGCCATGTCAGCAGAGAAGAGCATTGCAAGCAGTGAGAGCCATGTGGAGCAGAGTCATTCAGAGCCGTGCACCCAGAAGGAGACAAGCTAGGTGTTGCAGCAGACCATGAGAGGAGTGCTCCGGCCGGGAGTACCAGCGCCAGGCAGACCAGCGTCGCCCGACGCCATCAGCCAGGGACAGAGAGCGAGAGAGACATGCAGTGTGTACCGGTGACTTCCCATAAGCAAAATGCAGAGCATTCCAAGTCCGTGAGTACTACACACGTTCCCCATACGAGTGACAGAGTACAGGACAGATCCTTGAACCCTGACAGTGCCGATAAAAAACTTCTAAACCACGTGGGGCCCATAACAATTTGTGACCCCCCTTTAATGTCAGCCACTTTGGGCTCGTTTGACCGAGACTGTCAGGAGAGTTGTGCAGGTGTCTCGTCGGGTTTAGACAGCACCGTAGCCCGTAACCTTTGCAGGAAACTACAGTATATGGACAAGGGGCAGTGGAAGGTACCGGAGACCGACCACTGTTACCAGAAGATGGGGGTATTGTCTGTTAAACCCCATTAATGAGGACACTGCGTCGGCCTTTGCCGGCACCATTGAGTTTGCAGCAGGAGCTGCAGTATTAGGACTTCCATATACGTTTGCTAAGATTTGAACCATTGTATTGTACTGAACCTTTTATACTGTTTAACTCTTCACCTCCCTGCATGGAGTATTTCCCTTGTAAATAAACCTGTTAACCCTTGCTTTGTTGCCTGCGTACCGTCACTGCATCCCACGTTCCTGCTCGTATGCGGTTGGGGGAGCTCCAAGGGCCAGTATACTGCCAGGGACAATTTTGAGCAGTCTTCCCAAGTTCACAGGGAGCAACAGTCTGTTATGGAGCTTAGCTGAGCCAGTCAAGGGGATGATGAGGATGTACCCCATGACTCCTACGTTGGAGGCGGATGTTGCCGTGATGACTTTAGATCGAGAGGTGAGGAATTCCGTCATGCTACGACCTCCACAGGAGTGAGAAACCTTTCACAAAGTACTGCAAATACTTGAAGAGACACATGGGGACCCCACGGACGTAGGGGAGTTGCGCACACGCTTGTTTAGGCGTGTTCAAAGAGAAGGGGAGACTGTGATACAGTACAGGAGCTACACATGACAATTCTTAAGAAAGATGGCATAGGCATAGGACTCCCCGACATAGTGCTGAGAGACCAGTTGGTGACAGGCCTGAGAGATGTGCTGCTTGGGCTAGCGTTGCGTGAGCGCCTGCGAGCTAACCTGCGCATGACTTTTGCAGAAATTGGGGCAGAGGCGCACATAGTTGAACAGGAGCAGAGGGTTGCAGCCTTGACAGAATGGTCCGGTGTTGCAGAGTACCCAGCCCTAATGAGGAAGAGCCGAAGTGGTCCAACGAATTACAGCAAAGAATGCAGAAAATGTGGGAAAAAGTTGAAAAGCTGGAGGAAGCTCTTACGGCTGTCTTGGATTACCTCGCCATCCTCCAAGATCACTCACTGCAAAACCTAAAGGAAGGTAGGGGAGAGGTGCGGAGCATCAGAGGTATCCCAGCAGTTGTCTCGAAGTTTGCTTCCAGGTCATGAAGTGAAGAACAAATGCAGAGCGGATACGCTTCCAGCAGAGGCCGATGATCCAGACTGAGGCGCCCATCAGACAGACGCAGACGAGGGTGTTGGACGTGTAGAAGAATGGGACACCTGTCCAGAAGTTGCCCTACCCAAGACAGACAATGGGGAATGTTTGCTCATCCCTCCGAAATTCCTGTCAATTGAAGAGAACGTCATCCCTGGGAGAAGTGGTATGGCGAAATGAGAGGAGCCGCACCCAGTCAGTGCTACAGCAGCAGACGCCGAGAAGAGATGGAGAAGTGTCGACTATTTACGGTGAGACAGCTGCATTTGTCAGACGCATGGAGGCAAGCCTGGTGGAGCTCCAACTTGGATCCAAAGGTTCTGTCTGTGAGATTCAGCCTGAAGAAAAGAAAGAGCCAGATGTCCCTGAAACTCCCATTCCCACGGTTCCTTGTTATGTTACGGTAGCTGAGGAGTGCAGGCAAAAAAGGAAATACACCAGAGCAGTTGGAATCTATGAGATTGCAGTACCCTGACTAACCACCACAACTAGAGGCAGCCGTGGAGCGTTCCTACGTTGGTCCTAGACGCCTCGTCACAGCCTGAGAAACTAACTACACCTAAAGATAGAAATAGGAAAGCTATCTGCCCCGGAGCAGAACCCCAAAGATAATAGAAAGCCCCCAAACATGTAATGGCGGTTAGACAAGAGGAAATACTGACACAGAAAGAAAATAGTATGAGCAAACGCTGGGGCCCAAACTAACTAAATAGAAAAGGACAGGAAGGGTACTTACTGCAATCCCAGAAAACCCTGAAAAAACACCAACTCTACTAATTTCAAAATCACCTGAGATCACACGACCTCTACCACCTAAATTAGTTCTCTGGTGTAACAAAAACAAAAACAGCAGCCACTGAAAAAACTGGAAAAAGCAAAAGTACAAAACACAGTGGCTGGACTAAACTGAGAGGGCAAAAGCCCCCGGAGGGGACCCAGAAGGCCCCCACAGAAGTGCAGGACCAAATGCAAAAATATAGCAAAAACACAAAATAAGAAATTGTCTTATCTGATAGCAGGAGATGCAGACACGACACAGCAGGCTACAAGGGAAACTGGAAAGAAGGATTCAGACCAGAACAATTGATCACCGGCAACCCTGATGGGAAAATTACTCCCTTATATAAGACCAATCAGTAACACCTGATTCCCAGTCATCACAATCCTCACTAGTACCGCTTGTAACCACCAGAGGGAGCCTCTGCTCAGAACTCATCTCAAACCCATTCACAACAGTACCCCCCCCTTGAGGAGGGGTCACCGAACCCTCATTTGAGCAACCAGGTCGGTCAGGATGAGTTCTATGATACGCACGGATAAGTCTCCTAGCATGGATGTCCGAAGCAAACACCCAAGAATTGTCTTCCTGACCATAACCTCTCCATTTAACCAAATACTGGAGTCTTCGTCTAGAAAAACGAGAATCCAATATTTTCTCAACCACATACTCCAGATTGCCCTCAACCAAAACAGGGTCAGGAGGCACAGCAGCAGGAACCACTGGCTCAACAAACCTCTTCAACAAGGACTTGTGGAAAACGTTATGGATCTTAAATGTCCCTGGAAGAAGCAAACGAAAAGAAACAGGATTAATAATCTCCATGATCTTATAAGGTCCAATGAACCTAGGCTTAAATTTAGGAGATGCTACTCTCATAGGAATATTCTTTGAGGACAACCAGACCAAGTCCCCCACTTTAAACCGAGGACCATCAGTCCTATGCCGGTTAGCAAACCGCTGGGCCTTCTCCTGAGAGAGGGACAACCTCTCCACTACCTGGTCCCAAATCTGCTGCATACGCTCAACAACAGAGTCAACACCTGGACAGACAGAAGCCTCCGTCTGTCCTGAAGAAAATCGAGGGTGAAACCCAGAATTACAGAAAAACGGAGACATCAAAGTGGCAGAGCTAGCCCTATTATTAAGAGCAAACTCAGCCAAAGGTAAAAAAGAGACCCAGTCATCCTGATCAGCAGACACAAAGCATCTTAGATAAGTCTCCAATGTCTGGTTTGTTCTCTCAGTTTGACCATTGGTCTGAGGATGAAATGCCGAGGAAAAAGACAATTGAACACCCAGTTTAGAACAAAAAGTCCTCCAAAATCTGGAAACAAACTGGACTCCTCTGTCAGACACAATGTTCTCAGGAATGCCGTGTAAACGAACCACGTGCTGAAGGAACAACGGCACCAATTCAGAGGAGGAAGGCAACTTAGGTAATGGCATAAGATGTATCATTTTGGAAAACCTATCACAAATTACCCAGATGGTGGTCATTCTCTGAGAAACAGGAAGATCGGAAATGAAATCCATAGAGATATGGGTCCATGGTCTCTTGGGCACAGGCAATGGCATCAACAAACCACTAGAGCGAGAGCAAGGCTTGGAGCGAGAGCAAGTCCCGCAGGACTGCACAAATTCCCTGACATCGCGAGACAAGGTAGGCCACCAAAAGGACCGACTAACCAAGTCTCTGGTACCAAAAATTCCGGGATGCCCAGCCAATGCGGAACAATGAATCTCAGACATCACACTCTTTTTCCATTGGTCCGGGACAAACAATTTTCCAACAGGGCAGCGCTCGGGCCTATCCTCCTGACACCCCTCCAGAGCAAGTCTCAAATTGGGCGAGATGGCGGAAAGAACTACACCCTCCTTCAAAATAACAGAGGGATCAGATAGCTCAGGAGAGTCCGCAAGGAAACTCCTCGAGAGGGCATCCGCCTTAACATTCTTAGTGCCAGGAAGAAAGGAAACCACAAAATTAAAACGTGTGAAAAACAAGGCCCACCTGGCCTGTCTAGGATTGAGTCGCTTGGCAGATTCCAGATAGACCAGATTCTTATGGTCCGTAAGGACCACCACCTGATGTTTGGCTCCCTCCAGCCAATGTCTCCACTCTTCAAAAGCCCACTTCATGGCCAATAACTCCCGATTACCCACGTCATAATTACGTTCAGTAGGAGAAAATTTTCGAGAGAAAAAGGCACAAGGGTTACTTTTAGAGGTCTCTGGATCTTTTTGGGACAAAACGGCACCTGCCCCAATTTCAGAGGCATCAACCTCCACCTGAAATGGCAGAGAAACATCAGGCTGCCGTAGAACAGGAGCAGAAGTGAATCTCTGCTTAAGTTCCTGAAACGCAGAGACTGCCTCAGGAGGCCAATTCACCACATCAGAACCCTTTCTGGTCAAATCAGTTAATGGTTTAACAATAACCGAGAAATTACCAATAAATTTACGATAAAAATTGGCAAAACCCAAAAATCTCTGAAGAGCCTTTAATGAAGTAGGTTGGACCCAATCACAGATGGCCTGAACCTTGACCGGGTCCATTTCAATAACAGATGGGGACAAAATGAATCCCAGAAATGAGATCTTCTGTACGCCAAAAAGACACTTTGATCCCTTCACATACAGAGCATTCTCTCTCAAAATCTGGAATGCAGTTCGAACATGCTTCACATGAGAGTCCCAGTCATTAGAAAAAATCAAGATATCATCCAAATAAACAATCAGAAACTTGTCCACAAAATCCCTGAAAATGTCATTCATGAAGGACTGGAAGACGGAAGGAGCATTAGTGAGCCCAAAGGGCATCACAAGGTACTCAAAATGCCCTTCAGGGGTGTTAAATGCCGTCTTCCATTCATCCCCGTGCTTAATGCGAATAAGGTTATACGCCCCCCTGAGGTCAAGCTTGGTAAACCAAGTAGCGTTTTTCACCCTGGAAAACAGGTCAGAAATCAAGGGTAACGGGTATTGATATTTCACAGTAATATTGTTCAAGAGACGATAATCAATACACGGCCTTAATGAACCATCTTTTTTGGCCACAAAGAAAAAACCGGCACCTAAGGGTGAAGAGGATGGTCTGATATGACCCTTCTCCAATGATTCCTTGATATAAGACCGCATAGCGTCATGTTCAGGTACAGACAAGTTAAAAAGGCGACCTTTAGGGAATTTACTACCCGGCACTAATTCAATAGCGCAGTCATAGCTCCTATGGGGAGGTAAGGATGCAGATTTACTTTCGCTAAACACATCAGAAAAATCAAACAAAAAGTCAGGAACATCCTCAGCCTGGGGGGAGGCAGAAAAAACAGGAGTGTTGGTATTAACACATTGGCAGCCCCAACTGGTTACAGACACAGATTTCCAATCCAAAACAGGATTATGAGACTGTAACCAAGGGAAACCCAGCACTATAATGTCATGCAGATTATATAGAACCAAAAATTTGCAGCACTCCTGGTGATCAGGTTCAACCCTCATTATCACCTGAGTAGAAAACTGGGGTTTATTCTCAGCCAAAGGGGTAGAATCGATCCCCAGTAAAGGAATAGACTTCTGTAGGGGTATCAAGGGAAATCCACAACGTTTAGCAAAATCATAATCCATCAGGTTAATAGCTGCTCCAGAATCAATGAAAGCCTGAGCAGAAAATGAGGACAGAGAGCATATCAGAGTGACAGTTAATAAAAACTTAGTCTGAACACTACCCAAGACAACTGAGCGTGCAAAATGTCTTCCCCGCTTAGGGCAGACTGAAATAGCATGAGAGGCATCACCACAGTAGAAACATAACCCATTGCGCTTTCGAAACTCATGACGCTGTGCCCCAGACACCACTCCATCACACTGCATGGGCTCAGCAGCTGGCTCACAAGGCAACACCACTCCACGCATACTTCTCCGCTCACGCAAACGTCTGTCAATTTGAATCGCTAATGACATAGAATCATTGAGACCAGAGGGGACAGGGAATCCCACCATAACATCCTTTACATTATCCGACAGACCCTTCCGGAAAAGGGCCGCCAAAGCGTCGTCATTCCATTTGGTCAGGACTGCCCACCTACGGAATCTCTGACAGTATAACTCAGCGTCATCAAGCCCCTGATTTAATGCCAACAAGGCTTTTTCAGCTTGATCAGTGACATTAGGCTCATCGTACAATAACCCCAAAGCCTGAAAAAATGCATCAACATCACTCAAAACAGGATCCCCAGGTATCAGGGAAAAAGCCCAATCCTGAGGATCGCCGCGCAGGAGAGAGATGATAATTTGAACCTGCTGCGCTGCGTTTCCTGAGGACTTAGATTTTAAGGCAAGAAACAATTTACAATTATTTTTGAAATTCTGAAACTTAGCTCGATCCCCTAAAAACAAATCTGGCATGGGGATCCTAGGTTCCACAACAGGCAACCTAGCAAGATATGCAGCAATACTCCGAACCTCAGTGGCAAGCTGATCCACACGGCCAGACAACTGTGCAAACTCCATTGGGAGAAAAGATCCTCCCCAGCACCCAGAGATACAGAGGGAAAAAAAAAAAAAAAAATGCAACAAACAGAAAAATATCTGACAACTTTTCTTCCTTCAAAATATTTTTTCCCTTCTGTGAGTACCATACAATTTTTATGGCCGGTGATACTGTTATGTTACGGTAGCTGAGGAGTGCAGGCAAAAAAGGAAATACACCAGAGCAGTTGGAATCTATGAGATTGCAGTACCCTGACTAACCACCACAACTAGAGGCAGCCGTGGAGCGTTCCTACGTTGGTCCTAGACGCCTCGTCACAGCCTGAGAAACTAACTACACCTAAAGATAGAAATAGGAAAGCTATCTGCCCCGGAGCAGAACCCCAAAGATAATAGAAAGCCCCCAAACATGTAATGGCGGTTAGACAAGAGGAAATACTGACACAGAAAGAAAATAGTATGAGCAAACGCTGGGGCCCAAACTAACTAAATAGAAAAGGACAGGAAGGGTACTTACTGCAATCCCAGAAAACCCTGAAAAAACACCAACTCTACTAATTTCAAAATCACCTGAGATCACACGACCTCTACCACCTAAATTAGTTCTCTGGTGTAACAAAAACAAAAACAGCAGCCACTGAAAAAACTGGAAAAAGCAAAAGTACAAAACACAGTGGCTGGACTAAACTGAGAGGGCAAAAGCCCCCGGAGGGGACCCAGAAGGCCCCCACAGAAGTGCAGGACCAAATGCAAAAATATAGCAAAAACACAAAATAAGAAATTGTCTTATCTGATAGCAGGAGATGCAGACACGACACAGCAGGCTACAAGGGAAACTGGAAAGAAGGATTCAGACCAGAACAATTGATCACCGGCAACCCTGATGGGAAAATTACTCCCTTATATAAGACCAATCAGTAACACCTGATTCCCAGTCATCACAATCCTCACTAGTACCGCTTGTAACCACCAGAGGGAGCCTCTGCTCAGAACTCATCTCAAACCCATTCACAACAGTTCCTGTTTGTGAGAAGGTAGAATCACTTAACTTGTCCTCTGAAATGGACAGTTTGCCGGCCATCAGCTCAGGTGACCCTGATCCAATGGAAGACCTGCTAGGTACCCCAGAGATACTCCCACCAAAAATAGTGGACTATGAAGATGATGAAGGTCCTGAGACATTACCGCCAACAGCTCCAGAATATGAAGAGGCGAGTCTAGTGACACTCCAAACTGGATCCAAGGGTGCCGTCAGTGAAGACAAACCTGAAAGGGAAGAAGTGTCTAATTGAATGTCCAAAAAAAGGCTGCACTCAAGCATACTAAAGCATGACAACATAGAATATATGAAATTTTGAATAGCAATATGGCTTTGGAATATAAGGAAAAATTTGAGACGCTTAGTATAAACATTTGGCCAAACATTTTAAAGCTCAACAACCATCGTCAAGGTGGTCTCAATTCTGTTGAGTCCCTAACCTAATGTGAACATACCTCTATTAGGCTGATATCTGAATTTCTGGGCGAATATGCACCTCTGTCAGTAATGCCTGCATAATGGGTAAAGTAGGGAGCCGGTGTAATTAAAATCACCACCTGGTGGGAGCGGAGTGCTCGGTCAGCAAGCTAACATTCAAAAGACAAAAAACCTGACTGGCACTTCCAGACTAATGTGAACTAGGTGCAAACCAAAGGGAGCTACCCTCATGTAAAACATCCAAAAAAAGGCTGCACTCAAGCATACTAAAGCATGACAACATAGAATATATGAAATTTTGAATAGCAATATGGCTTTGGAATATAAGGAAAAATTTGAGACGCTTAGTATAAACATTTGGCCAAACATTTTAAAGCTCAACAACCATCGTCAGGTGGTCTCAATTCTGTTGAGTCCCTAACCTAATGTGAACATACCTCTATTAGGCTGATATCTGAATTTCTGGGCGAATATGCACCTCTGTCAGTAATGCCTGCATATATGGGTAAAGTAGGGAGCCGGTGTAATTAAAATCACCACCTGGTGGGGCGGAGTGCTCGGTCAGCAAGCTAACATTCAAAAGACAAAAAACCTGACTGGCACTTCCAGACTAATGTGAACTAGGTGCAAACCAAAGGGAGCTACCCTCATGTAAAACATCCAAAAAAAGGCTGCACTCAAGCATACTAAAGCATGACAACATAGAATATATGAAATTTTGAATAGCAATATGGCTTTGGAATATAAGGAAAAATTTGAGACGCTTAGTATAAACATTTGGCCAAACATTTTAAAGCTCAACAACCATCGTCAAGGTGGTCTCAATTCTGTTGAGTCCCTAACCTAATGTGAACATACCTCTATTAGGCTGATATCTGAATTTCTGGGCGAATATGCACCTCTGTCAGTAATGCCTGCATATATGGGTAAAGTAGGGAGCCGGTGTAATTAAAATCACCACCTGGTGGGAGCGGAGTGCTCGGTCAGCAAGCTAACATTCAAAAGACAAAAAACCTGACTGGCACTTCCAGACTAATGTGAACTAGGTGCAAACCAAAGGGAGCTACCCTCATGTAAAACATCCAAAAAAAGGCTGCACTCAAGCATACTAAAGCATGACAACATAGAATATATGAAATTTTGAATAGCAATATGGCTTTGGAATATAAGGAAAAATTT
>JARQOD010000001.1:949617426-949665046 GCA_033576555.1 Oophaga sylvatica | reverse complement strand
TTAAGGGGGGGTTAAAAAGAAAACAGGACACAGACAGAAAATAGAATGAGCAAACGCTGGGGCCCAATCTGTCTAGACAGAAAAGTACAGGAAAGGATACTACTGCAATCCAAAAAAACCCCTAAAAATACCAACTCTTCTGATTGCAAAAACACCTGAGATCACACGATCTCTACCACCTAAATCAGATCTATGGTGTAACAAAACTAAGCCGCAGCCACTGAAAAAACAGGAAAAAGCAAATGAACAAATAACAGTGGCTTCAGTAAAATGAGAGGAGCACAAGCCCCCCAGAGGGGACCTGTCTGACCTCCACAGAAGTGCAGGGAACAATGCAAAAAGCAAGCAGAAAAATAAAAGCAGAAATATCTTATCTGATAGCAGAAGATGCAGGCAAGACTCAGCAAACTTCCAAATGAACCAGGAACCACAATTGAGACAAGAACAATTGATCACCGGCAACCATTATGGGGGGGAACCTCCCTTAATCAGGACCAGTCAGTGATCCCAGATTGCCATTCCTCGCTGAAGAGGTTCAGTACTGTAACAACCAGAGGGAGCCTCTGCTCAGAAACCTCTCTAGCACATTCATAACAGTACCACCCCTTGAGGAGGGGTCACCGAACCCTCACTTGTGGAACCAGGCCGATCAGGATGAGCTCAGTGATAGGCACGGATCATCTCCTAGCATGGATGTCCGAAGCAACACCCAAGAATTGTCCTCCTGACCATAACTCTCCACTTAACCAAATACTGGAGTTTCTGTCTAGAAAAACGAGAATCCAATATTTCTCAACCACATACTCCAGATTGCCCTCAACCAAAACAGGGTCAGAGCACAGCCATAGGAACCACTGGCTCGACAAACCTCTTCATAAGGACTTGTGGAACACGTTAGGGATCGTAAATGTCCCTGGAAGAAGCAAACGGAAGGAAACAGGATTAAGAATCTCCATGATCTTATAAGGTCCAATGAACCTAGGCTTAAACTTTGGAGATGCAACCCTCATAGGGATATTTCTTGAGGACAACCAAACCAAGTCCCCACTTTAAAACAAGGACCATCAGTCCTATGCCAGTTGGCAAACCATTGGGCCTTCTCCTGAGAGAGAGACAACTCTCCACTACCTGGTCCCAAATCTCCTGCATTCGCTCCCCAACAGAGTCAACACCCGTACAGACAGTCCCGAAGAAAAATCGAGGGTGAAACCCAGAATTGCAGAAAAATGGAGACATCAAGGTGGCAGAGCTAGCCCTATTATTAGAGCAAACTCAGCCAAAGGCAAAAAAAGACCCAGTCATCTTGATCAGCAGACACAAAACATCTCAATAATCTCCAAGGTCTGGTTTGTTCTCTCGGTTTGTCCATTGTGTCTGGGAGAAAAGCAGAGGAGAAAGATAATTGAACACCAAGTTTAGAACAAAATGTCCTCCAAAATCTGGAAACAAACTGACTCCTCTGTCAGACACAATGTTTTCCGGAATGCCATGTAACCGAACCACGTGCTGAAGGAACAAAGGCACAATTCGGAGGAGGAAGGTAACTAGTAATGGCACAAGATGTTATCATCTTGGAAAACCTATCACAGATTACCCAGATAACGGTCATTCTCTGAGAACAGGGAGGTCGGAAATAAAATCCATAGAGATATGGGTCCATGGCCTCTTGGACACAGGTAATGGCATTAACAAACCACTAGAGCGAGAGCAAGGCTTGGAGCGAGAGCAAGTCCCACAGGACTGCACAAATTCCCTGACGTCACGAGACAAGGTAGGCCACCAAAAGGACCGACTCACCAATCTCTGGTACCAAAAATCCCGGATGACCAGCCAACATGGAACAATGAATCTCAGACATCACACTCTTCTTCCACTGGTCTGGGACAAACAATTTCCCAATAGGGCAGCGCTCAGGTTTATCCTCCTGACACCCCTCCAGAGCCAGTCTCAAATTGGGCGAGATGGCGGAAAGAACTACACCCTCTTTCAAAATAACAGCAGGATCAGATAACTCAGGAGAGTCCGCAAAGAACTCCTCGAGAGGGCATCCGCCTTAACATTCTTAGTACCAGAAGAAAAGAAACCACAAAATTAAAACGTGTGAAAAACAAGGCCCACCTGGCCTATCTAGGATTAAGTCGCTTGGCTGATTCGAGATAAACCAGATTCTTATGGTCCGTGAGGACCACCACCTGATGTTTGGCTCCTTCCAGCCAATGTCTCCACTCTTCAAAGGCCCACTTCATGGCCAATAACTCCCATTACCCACGTCATAATTACGTTCAGTTGGAGAAATTTTCGAGAGAAAAAGGCACAAGGGTTACTCTTAGGGGACTCTGGATCTCTTTGGACAAAACGGCACCTGCCCCAATTTCAGAGGCATCAACCTCCACCTGAACGTTAGAGAAACATCAGGCTGCCGTAGAACAGGAGCAAAGTGAATCTCTGCTTAAGTTCCTGAAACGCAGAGACTGCCTCAGGAGGCCAATTCACCACATCAGAACCCTTTTGGTCAAATCAGTCAATGGTTTAACAATACTGGAGAAATTACCAATAAATTTACGATAAAAAATTGGCAAAACCCCCAAAATTCTGAAGAGCCTTTAATGAAGTAGGTTGGACCCTATCACAGATGGCCTGAACCTTGACCGGGTCCATTTCAATAACAGACGGAGACAAAATGAATCCCAGAAATGAGACCTTCTGTACGCCAAAAAGACACTTTGATCCCTTCACATACAGTGCATTCCTCTCAAAATCTGGAACACAGTCCGAACATGTTTCACATGAGAGTCCCAGTCATTGGAAAAAATCAAGATATCATCCAAATAAACAATCAGAAATTTATCCACAAAATCCCTGAAAATATAATTCATGAAGGTTGGAAGACGGAAGGAGCATTAGTGAGCCCAAAGGGCATCACTAGGTACTCAAAATGCCCTCTGGGTATTAAACGCCGTCTTCCATTCATCCCCGTGCTTAATGCGAATAAGGTTATACGCCCCCCTGAGGTCAAGCTTGGTAAACCAACTAGCACTTTTCACCCTGGAAACAGGTCAGAAATCAAGGTAACGGATATTGATACTTCACAGTGATCTTATTCAAGAGATGATAATCAATACACGGCCTCAATGAACCATCCTTTTTGGCCACAAAGAAAAAACCGCATCCAAGGTGAAGAGGATGTCTGATATGACCCTTCTCCAATGACTCCTTGATATAAGATCGCATAGCATCGTGTTCAGGTACAGACAAGTTAAAAAGGCCACCTTTAGGAAATTTACCACCAGGCACTAATTCAATAGGGCAATCATAGCTCCTGTGAGGGGGCAAGGATGCAGATTACTTTCACTAAATACATCCGAAAAATCAGTCAAAAAGTCAGGAACATCCTGAGACTGGGAGAGGCAGAAAAAACAGGAGTGTCGGCATTAACACATTGGCAGCCCCAACTGGTTACAGACACAGTTTTCCAATCCAAAACAGGATTATGAGACTGTAACCAAGGGAAACCTAGTACTATAATAGTATAATGTCAAGCAGATTATACAGCACCAGAAATTTGCAACTCTCCTGATGATCTGGTTCAACCCTCATTATCACCTCAGTAGAAAACTGGGGTTTATTCTCCGCCAAAGGGTAGAATCAATGCCCAGTAGGGGAAAAGACTTCCGCAAGGGTATCATGGGAAACCCACAATGTTTGGCAAAGTCAAAATCCATCAGGTTAATAGCTGCTCCGAATCAGCAAAGCCTGAGCCAAAAATGTGGACATGAGCAAATGAGAGTAACAGTCAACAGAAATTTAGTCTGAACACTACCCAAGACAACTGAGTGCGCAAAAACGTCTTCCCCCCGCTTAGGACAGACGGAAATAGCATGGGACGCGTCACCACAGTAGAAACATAACCCATTGCGCCTACGAAACTCATGATGCTGAGCCACAGAAGTCACTCCATCACACTGCATGGGCTCAGGAGCTGGCTCACAAGGCAACACTTTCTCACGCATACCTCTGCGCTCACACAAACATCTGTCAATTTGAATAGCCAATGACATAGAATCATTGGGACCAGAGAGAGCAGGGAATCCCACCAAACATCCTTTACATTCTCTGACAGCCCCTTCCAAAAAAGGGCTGCCAAAGCATCATCATTCCATTTGGTCAGGACTGCCCACTTTCGGAATTTCTGACAGTACAACTCAGCGTCTTCAAGACCCTGATTTAATGCTAACAAGGTTTTTTCAGCTTGATCAGTGACATTAGGTTCATCGTACAATAACCCCAGAGCCAGAAAAATGCATCAATATCATTTAAAACAGGATCCCCAGGTGTCAGGGATAAAGCCCAATCCTAAGGATCGCCGCGCAGGAGAGAGATGACAATTTGAACCTGCTGTGCTGCGTTCCCTGAGGACTTAGCTTTAAGGCAAAAAACAACTTACAGTTATTTTTGAAATTCAGAAATTAGCCCGATCCCCCCCAAAAAAAAATCTGGCAT
This sequence comes from Oophaga sylvatica, assembly GCA_033576555.1. Lineage (NCBI taxonomy): Eukaryota > Metazoa > Chordata > Amphibia > Anura > Dendrobatidae > Oophaga > Oophaga sylvatica. The sequence goes on along the minus strand of JARQOD010000001.1, from coordinate 949,660,546 downwards.
GGGAATCCTAGGTTCCACACCGGCAACCTAGCAATATAGGTAGCAAATACTCCCGAACCTTAGTGGCAAGCTGATCCACACTGCCAGACAACTGTGCAAGCTCCATTGAGAAAAAAACAAATCCTCCTCAGCACCCAGATAAAAAGAGAGAAAAATATGCAACAAACAGGAAAAAAAAAATCTCTGACAACTATGACAACTTTTTTTTTTTTTTTTTCTTTCCACACTATTTTTCCCTTCTGTGAGTACCATATAATTTTCAGTTGGGCCGCTGACACTGTTGTGTTTTACTGTTGTGTTTTGGTAGCTGAGGAGAATAAGCAAAAACGGCAATACACCAGAGAGGCTGGAACCTATTGGATTGCAGTAACCTGAACTAACCACACAACTAGAGGTAGCCGTGGAGCGCTCCTACGTTGATCCTAGATGCCTCGTCACAGCCTGAGAGATAACTACACCTAAAGGCAGAAAGATGAAAGCTATCTGCCCCGGAGCAGATCCCCAAAGAAAATAGGAAGCCCCCAAACATGTAATGGCGGTTAGACAAGAAGAAGCACGGACACAGACAGAAAATAGAATGAGCAAACGCTGGGCAAAAATCTGTCTAGACAGAAAAGTACAGGAAAGGATACTAACTGCAATCCAAAAAAAACCCCTAAAAATACCACTATTCTGATTGCAAAAATACCTGAGATCACACGATCTCTACCACCTAAATCAGATCTATGTGTAACAAAACTAAGCCGCAGCCACTGAAAAAACAGGAAAAAGCAAATGAACAAATAACAGTGGCTTCAGATAAACTGAGAGGAGCACAAGCCCCCCAGAGGGGACCTGTCTGACCTCCACAGAAGTGCAGGGAACAATGCAAAAAGCAAGCACAAAAAATGAACAAATAACAGTGGCTCCAGAGGAACCGAGAGGAGCCCAAGCCCCGGGGAGGGGGACCTGGCTAACTTCACAGGAATGCAGAGAAAAATGCAAAAGGTAAGCACAAAAACAAAAAACAGAAAATATCTTATCTGATAGCAGAAGATGTAGGCAAGACTCAGCAAACTTCCCAAATGAACCAGGAACCACAATTGAGACAAGAACAATTGATCACCGGCAACCATCATGGGGGAACCTCCCTTATATCAGACCAGTCAGTGATCCCAGATTGCCATATCCTCGCTGAAAGGTTCAGTACTGTCTGTAACCACCAGAGGGATCCTCTGCTCAGAAACCATCTCTAGCACATTCATAACAGAGCCCATTCTGTATGGAGCAATATATGGGGCTCATTATTTTGTATAGAGCAATATTTGGGGCTCATTATTCTGTATGGCGCACTATGTGGTGCCCATAATTCTGTATGGAGGACTATACTGTCCGGTTTTTGAGCTATTGTAGAATTTACAATAGATATCACTCATGTAATGTAAGAAGTGAAGTATTTGGCATTGTACTATACCTATATTTCTCTGCCGTATCGGAGCATCATGAATTGTGGTATGTGTTAAAGGGGCCCACTGAGACTCTTTCGCCCTGGACCCACGAAACCTGGAGCCAGCCCTGCCCCCCCCCACAACTTTAGCCAAATAACCCCCAGTTTTCAATGCGTTACTATTATTGTAAAGTAAATTAAGGTTGACAAGCTTAAGTAATAAGAATTGATGTCGTTGACATTGAAATGGCACTGTAGGTGTGTTTACTGTCCTCCACTCCCTGCCGACTTTTATTCCCCATTGACTTGCATTGGGGTCGGGTTTTTGACTCCGACTCGACTTTTTCCGATAGTCGGCCGACTTCGTTCGACTCGACTTTTGTGAAAGTCGGGTGGTCCGAAACCCGACTCGACCCTCCCGGAGGCAAAGTCGCTCATCTCTAGTGAAGACTTGATGTGCATCTGGAGAACTCCATCTTGATCTGCTGTGCCAATGTTGTCCATTATATTAGTCAGCTACCAACATAATCCAGTATCTTTATTGGAGTGTGGGGAAACTAAAGTACCGAAGGAAACCAACAAAAAAAACAGTGAGATAAAATCCAAACTGCTTTATGATGTTGTCCTTGGTTGGATTATGAATCCAGGACTCCAGCACTGCAAGGAAAAATGCTAAAAACAGAGTCATCATGCTTTATAGGGCCAAAAATAAATGTAAAGACTTTGTCCCAATGTAGCAAGTGAAAACTTATCTACCATAGTACCCAAGAACGAGAATCCAAAGTGCCCTATCTGAATGGAGCAAACATCATGCATGTGTAAAGGAAAAGCAACTAGGTTCCTGTTGTTAGGCAGATAGGGAAGACTTTTAAAAAAGAAAAGTATTGATGGATCCAGTAACTCGCAGCCTGTTTTGAAAGGTCTGTTTGTGTACAAAGAAGGGAGACCTTTATCGGATAGCATATTCTGAAAGAAAAAAGTGGCAGAAGAATTTTTATCTCAAGCAAGTGGTCTTAAAGTAAGAATTAAGTGGAAGAAGAATTCCTAATGAAACTTTGAAAAATAGTAGTGAGGCATTGTAGAGATGCATCTCAGCCAGTGAGGTCCTCACAACTCAAATGGAAGTTGAGGCTACTGTGAAGGGCCATAATGACACACATTCACTTGTGATCCTCACAGAGGAAGATAGAGATTCTCACAATGGTTTGCTGACTGATTTAAACATGTAATGGAAGTTACACTGCCACGTGTAACTGTGAAGTTCCTGACTCTGGATTGTGCAGAAAAAGTGTTCTTTAATTGTTCTTTCAGTGTTGTGTCTGCTATCAGATGTATCTAGTTCTCATCAGTTGTTCAACAAAGAAAAGTTTATTCTTAGACACTGGTCTCCTTCATTCATCTGTATTCCATCTGGTCCTGGCCTGCCATGTCAAGCGGTAAACCACCACAGAAAAAACAGCCTCACGGTCAGGATAAAATTATATAATCTTTATTGACAAAATTTGTTAAAATATTACAGGGACAAATGGCAGGGAAAGGGAATTGTAGCAGAAATAGCAAATATGCACATAAATCAAAGATCAAATGTATACCTGCTGATAGATCTCACATAACAAAGGACAACTGTCCATATGATAAAAATCAAGGTAAACCCATATATACTCATGTAGCCAATACACATCAGAATGTATACACAGAATCCCCATATAATTTATCAGGTAATACCAGGGAATAACGCAAAACTATATATATATATTATTGTAATACATAATGATGTGGAAGGCTGCTAAATATCAGATGGAATAATACAATACTAGTAGAATCACCGAAAAAAGAACCATCTTGGCAGCCACATAGAGCGATTTACCTAAGACAGCAGGAGCATAAGATCAACAGGAACCCCGAACCCGACGCGCGTTTCGGAGCCGCTCACAGGCTCCTTCCTCAGGGGGCGTCAGGGGAGACAGAGACCCTCATCGGTATAAATGTGCTGGCTACCGGATTGACGTATCCGCATGCTAACCGAAGCAGCAAGCGACAGGCACCGCCCCCGGACGTCATCGCTCACAACACATGGGAACCACATATGCGGCAGAAGACGCCGGGGAGAGGGGCCGGCCACAGCAGCCAAGGCCGCACGCGCAATAGCGCCAAAGTGACACAATCCACCATATTGTGTAAGGGCAAAAAAGGCCGAAAAGGGCTAAATAAAACCATGTGCCAAATCGCAGTAAACAGATCGCACCACATCCCAATGAATGCATGGTGAGAAACATGTGGGGCCCCACAATCTACACAGCAATCAAAGGGAAGTGTAAGCCGACTGGAAACAGTGTATGGCATGTACTAAAAGTACTATAACAACAAAACAATATATAAATAATAACAATATGTGTATATAAAACAAAATGAAGAAAAAATAAAAAAATATAAAAATAAAAAAAACAAAATAACACCCAAACAATATGTGTAACACATAAAGCATAAAGATATATACATCCAACCAAACACAATATAACAAAGTGCATACCAATATTGCACTGACCACCATATGAAAACACAATTGAAATAATATAAATTTATATGTGTAAAAATAAAGATAAAAATGAAAAATACAAGATACAAAAAACAAAATATAATATAAGCAAAAATGATCTGTCTCCTCATGGACGAAGGACACTGTAGAAGAAGATGATGAAGATCATTCATATCCAGAACTGAAAAATAAAAATAAATGTAAGTAATAAAATGTAAAATTCATAAAATATGTGCAAAGATGCACCACTACACTAGGGAAAATCACAAAAACGGGACAAAAGATAATTTTCATTCAATCCTTCTGGATGAATGGTACGCAAGGTCCAAATCCATCTACTTTCAAGTTGGCCTAATCTTTTAGTCAGATTGCCACCTCTAATGTTAATGTTCAAAGAGTCAATTCCACGCACTCTCAGTAGCGCCGCATCACACTGATGACGCTCTCTGAAATGGCGCGGTAAAGTTTTAAGAGTAGAGGTGTCCATACAGGAAGAAGCCGCCTGAATGCCAAGGACTGCTGTGGCCGGCCCCTCCCCCGGCGTCTTCTGCTGCATCATGTGGTTCCCATGTGTTGTGAGCGATGACGTCCGGGGGCGGTGCCTGTCACTTGCTGCTTCGGTTAGCATGCGGATACGTCATATCCGGTAGCCAGCACATTTATACCGATGAGGGTCTCTGTCTCCCTGACGCCCCCTGAGGAAGGAGCCTGTGAGCGGCTCCGAAACTCGCGTCGGGTTCGGGGTTCCTGTTGATCTTATGCTCCTGCTGTCTTAGGTAAATCGCTCTATTGGCTGCCAAGATGGTTCTTTTTTCGGTGATTCTACCTAGTATTGTATTATTCCATCTGATATTTAGCAGCCTTCCACATCATTATGTATTACAATAATATAATATATAGTTTTGCGTTATTCCCTGGTACTTACCTGATAAATTATATGGGGATTCTGTGTATACATTCTGATGTGTATTGGCTACATGAGTATATATGGGTTTACCCTTGATTTTTATCATATGGACAGTTGTCCTTTGTTATGTGAGATCTATCAGCAGGTATACATTTGATCTTTGATTTATGTGCATATTTGCTATTTCTGCTACAATTCCCTTTCCCCTGCCATTTGTCCCTGTAATATTTTAACAAATTTTGTCAATAAAGATTATATAATTTATCCTGACCGTGAGGCTGTTTTTCTCGTGGTGGTTTTCTGTATTATGTACAGCTGGTCTTCACATGTCCGTTTTCAATATGCATGCTTCTAATTTCCATGTTGGGTATAATTAACATCTCTTACATGCATTATGATGTTCGCATTTTCTTTCTACTATCTAACATTTGCTGTGTTATGCACAGGTTTCTATATTGTGGACATAATGGACTATCGAGCAAAGGAAAAAACTTGGCTCAATCAACTTGATCAGGTTTTTGGCACTGGGGCGAGTGATATTCCATCAGTGGGAGATCGCAGCTGGGATGATAAATTTCATAATATGAAACTGTTGTTGGAAAAAAGGTCCAGACTATGGTGGAACAGGACATTCTTGGAGAAATATGTTTCCCACAAAATGATTCCAAGAGGTCTAAGGGTCAGGGTTGTTCCCACTTTCCCTGTTGACGATACACAATTTGTTTCTAAATGGGAGGATGCGTGCAACCAGTGTTCTTTGATTTTTCTCCAATTATTGATTGATTTGAACTCTACTAAAATAACTGAGCTGGATTCTTCCATTGATACAGCTCAGGAAGACATACGTAAGGGATGTTCTACTGATAGAGTTCAACAATTTGAAGTTGACCTGGATAAAACAATGGACACTATGGTTAAGAAAATCCAGGCGAATCAATTGGTGAAATACAATAGAGATTTGAGAGACTACCGGACGGGGAAGGTCTATCTCTGGAGGAAAAATAATAATTCTAATATACATAAAGCACCTTCCAGTGTGTCTTTGTCCTCTATGAGCGGTCGGTCGGATGTTTCACTTACTTCTGTTGCCTCTGAGGCAGCGGTTGAAGGGCACAGATTGCGTGACCATTCATACCATCCGTACAAGAGACAATTCAATAATTCTACTGAGGCGCATAGGAGAGATAATAAGGTGATCAACCTAAGTAATCATGTTCTCACTGAGGTGGATCTTTCTCTTTTGGGCAGAGGTCTCTCTTTCTCTCCCACACCGGGGTTTGATACATTCACGGCGGTGAAGGACTTACATCTGTTTGCCAGATCATTGTTGTTTAAAAGATACTTTTATAATAGTGAATTTCACCATCTTTTCCCCACAGAGGAGGAACAGGAGGCTGTAAGAACCTTAGAGGAATTGGCTAATGAACATAATGGCCTTGGAGGTAAGATCCCTCCATCTATTCGTATACGCTCTCAGAAATTCCCTCCCTTGTCTTCTTGTGCCAGTGTGGATACGTTTGTCCGGGTGGTGACCGATGACTTCTTAAAAATACCCAAATTTGGCAGGGGTGATAATTTGACGAAAGTGGAAAGAGTTCGTCTTAAAGCTCTACAGGAGCTTCCGGATGTAGTGCTGAAGCCGGCGGATAAAGGTGGCAATGTCGTAGTGTGGCCTAAAGATATGTATGAGAGGGAGGCTTTTAGACAGTTAAATAACTCTAAGTGCTATAGAAAGTTGACATACAATCCCCTCTCTGCATATATTATGCAGCTTGATTCCATCCTTAAGAAGGCCATAGACACTGGCATTGTCACCAAGGAGCTGGTTTCAGCACTCACTGTGAAGGAACCTACAATCCCTACACTGTACCTCCTGCCCAAAATACATAAGAACGAGGTAGCACCACCCGGCAGACCAATCATATCTGGGAGAGGGAATTTCTTGGAGAAAGTCAACCAATGGGTAGATTACTACTTACAGCCATTGGTAACAAGCCTCCCTTCCTTCCTCCAAGATACAGTGGACTTACTGCGCAGGGTTGACGGGATGTGTCTTGAGAGTGATACTCTATTGGCTTCAGTTGATGTTGAATCCTTATATACCAACATCAGGCATGTTGATGGCCTTAGAGCCACTCGTTTCTTTTTGACAACTTCTAACATCCCAGAGGGATTGAGGGATCTCATCCTGGAGTTACTAGAGTTCACTCTCACACACAACTTTTTTGTGTTTAAGGGATCCTTTTACCTACAGCTCCAGGGGACCGCGATGGGTGCGGCCTTTGCGCCCGCCTATGCCTGCCTCTTCCTGGGGTTGTGGGAGAGGGATCTCTTTCTGTCGGACAAACAGGGGTCGATTGATCGTGTCCTATTTTGGGCATGCTATATCGACGATATCTTCTTTGTCTGGCAGGGCACATCTGTTGACCTTGTGCAGTTCGTCACCTCATTAAACAACAATGATTTTAATATCTATCTTTCCCTGGTGTGGGATAGTCAGTCCATTGACTTTCTTGATGTTACCATTAAAAAAGGTATTGGTGGTAATATTCAAACTGATATTTATCGTAAGAAGACTTCGACTAACACTTTGTTGCACGCGTCATCGTGTCACCCACGTCACATTATTAGGGCCATTCCTGTGGGGCAGTTTTTACGGCTGCGCCGCATCTGCTCCACAGATAGTGATTTTGAGATTCGTGCGAGTGAACTTCGTTCAAGATTTTTATCACGGGGTTATAGTGGACGAGCTATTAAAAAAGCCTATCATAGGGCTAAGCACTCATGTCGTAATAACATATTGTATAATAGGACTCCCCGTAATACTAGCAATGCTGATATGCCAAGATTTATTACGACCTTTCACTTGCAAATTCAACTCATGAAATCTGCTCTGGATAGAGCTTGGCCCATTTTGAAGGCTGACAATGTAATTAAAAAATTTCTCCCAGATCGTCCATCCATCACCTATAGGAGGGCCAAAAATCTACGGGATCGCCTAACGCAGAGTCACTATGTTCCTTTTATAAGGACTACCTTTCTTGACAATGTGTCATTTACGGGTGGATGTGTACCATGTGGCAAGTGCATAGCCTGTCCAAATGTCGAACGATGTGCCTCCTTTACGAATTCCGATGGCAGTGTGGTGTATAATATTAAACAACGGATTACCTGTACATCAAGGTTTATCATATATTACGCCACCTGCCCTTGTGGTCTCATTTATGTGGGACTCACAACTAGACAACTGAAGGTACGTATTAGGGAGCACGTCCTTGGCATTCAGGCGGCTTCTTCCTGTATGGACACCTCTACTCTTAAAACTTTACCGCGCCATTTCAGAGAGCGTCATCAGTGTGATGCGGCGCTACTGAGAGTGCGTGGAATTGACTCTTTGAACATTAACATTAGAGGTGGCAATCTGACTAAAAGATTAGGCCAACTTGAAAGTAGATGGATTTGGACCTTGCGTACCATTCATCCAGAAGGATTGAATGAAAATTTATCTTTTGTCCCGTTTTTGTGATTTCCCTAGTGTAGTGGTGCATCTTTGCACATATTTTATGAATTTTACATTTTATACTTACATTTATTTTTATTTTTCAGTTCTGGATATGAATGATCTTCATCATCTTCTTCTACAGTGTCCTTCGTCCATGAGGAGACAGATCATTTTTGCTTATATTATATTTTGTTTTTTGTATCTTGTATTTTTCATTTTTATCTTTATTTTTACACATATAAATTTATATTATTTCAATTGTGTTTTCATATGGTGGTCAGTGCAATATTTGGTATGCACTTTGTTATATTGTGTTTGGTTGGATGTATATATCTTTATGCTTTATGTGTTACACATATTGTTTGAGTGTTATTTTGTTTTTTTTATTTTATATTTTTTTATTTTTTCTTCATTTTGTTTTATATACACATATTGTTATTATTATATATTGTTTTGTTGTTATAGTACTTTTAGTACATGCCATACACTGTTTCCAGTCGGCTTACACTTCCCTTTGATTGCTGTGTAGATATGTGGGGCCCCACATGTTTCTCACCATGCATTCATTGGGATGTGGTGCGATCTGTTTACTGCGATTTGGCACATGGTTTTATTTAGCCCTTTTCGGCCTTTTTTGCCCTTACACAATATGGTGGATTGTGTCACTTTGGCGCTATTGCGCGTGCGGCCTTGGCTGCTGTGGCCGGCCCCTCTCCCCGGCGTCTTCTGCCGCATCATGTGGTTCCCATGTGTTGTGAGCGATGACGTCCGGGGGCGGTGCCTGTCGCTTGCTGCTTCGGTTAGCATGCGTATACGTCATATCCGGTAGCCAGCACATTTATACCGATGAGGGTCTCTGTCTCCCCTGACGCCCCCTGAGGAAGGAGCCTGTGAGCGGCTCCGAAACGCGCGTCGGGTTCGGGGTTCCTGTTGATCTTATGCTCCTGCTGTCTTAGGTAAATCGCTCTATGTGGCTGCCAAGATGGTTCTTTTTTCGGTGATTCTACCTAGTATTGTATTATTCCATCTGATATTTAGCAGCCTTCCACATCATTATGTATTACAATAATATATATATATAGTTTTGCGTTATTCCCTGGTACTTACCTGATAAATTATATGGGGATTCTGTGTATACATTCTGATGTGTATTGGCTACATGAGTATATATGGGTTTACCCTTGATTTTTATCATATGGACAGTTGTCCTTTGTTATGTGAGATCTATCAGCAGGTATACATTTGATCTTTGATTTATGTGCATATTTGCTATTTCTGCTACAATTCCCTTTCCCCTGCCATTTGTCCCTGTAATATTTTAACAAATTTTGTCAATAAAGATTATATAATTTATCCTGACCGTGAGGCTGTTTTTCTCGTGGTGGTTTTCTGTATTATGTACAGCTGGTCTTCACATGTCCGTTTTCAATATGCATGCTTCTAATTTCCATGTTGGGTATAATTAACATCTCTTACATTCATTATGATGTTCGCATTTTCTTTCTACCATGTCAAGCGGTAGCATGCAGTCTGCAAAGGCGTTATCAAAAAGGTAATAGCAACACACAAACCCAGCCTGAACCCCCACTTTCCTGTAGTGTGGTGGGGTGCAGATGCAACTTTTGGCCACCTCTGCCCTTCCCATTACACATGAGCAACCATGCTCCATTCATTGTCTATTGGACTGTCAGAACAGCACCCAGATATCGCCATTGCCAATGAATAGAGCTGTTGTGTGATTGTGCTGCCATTAGTTCATTCACAGCCCCCTTCTTGGAATTGGTCAATTATTATCAGAAAGTTATCACCTATTCTGTGGATAGGTGCTGAGTTGCAAGTTAAAACACTGTCGGTAAGGGTTCACCCCACTGAAGGTATCAAGGGTATCAATACAGATCACATTTTCTTTTTCTGGAGAAGAGCCATTTTGCATAAAATTTTCTCAGAAATTTTTCCTCTTAAAACTACCTACCAGATGGATCTCTTCTTCTACTTTTTTCATATTTATATAACGACTTGAGCTAAAGAAACACTGTAATGAATTCATATTATTACAATAGCTAAGAAATGAATCATCACTTCCCAGCTGAGAAAAAGTAGTAAGTTCACATTAAATAAAAATAAAATATTTCAAGGACTAATCAATCATAAAGAAGTAAAATAAATTTTACCAGACATGAAATTGAGCAATATATCAAATGTTAATGCAAATTGAAAAGGATTTTGTTAACTGAGCAGTAAATTCTCAAGGGTAATTCTAGTACATAAAAGTGACACTTTGTCCTCATCAATTAAGTAACTTTAAGGAGGAGAGTGAAACATCTTCTCATCACAAGCCATTATCAGCAGATTTGTGCCTAGATGTGGCTGTGACATATGGACTCATCTTCTGCAAACACATATGAAACATGGTCCATAAGAAATTGTCTGTCCACTGTAAATTAACCTTGATCCTATGGATGTAATGTGCTTGTATTAATTCTAACAGAGATTTCTACGGCAGTGCACTAGAATTCGCCCTTATGCTTGATGTCATACTCCTCCAGCAGATTCCGCTAGTATAGAGGTCTTCTTAGTTGCCAATAATTCCAAACTTGCCTGTAGCATCCACAATTTTCTGGAACTCCTGCAAAAGTTTTGATCTAAATAGATGGTATGGTGGGGATATATGAAAACCATTCCTAAAACAGTTGTTCTTGGGGTGAAGGAACCACAGTATCAAGATGTTGGTGAGTAAAAATTCCCAGATTTCAATAGAACGATAATATTAAGTAACTGTCTTTATAAATTTTTTACTGCTATAATCATGTTCAAAAGTGGTTTTACATTATGCATCAGGCTCTATGAGTACAGTAGAAATGAAACAACTTAATCACATACACATAATGTACCTATATGCCTTGGTATATACTAAAACTTCGAAGAAAAAACCTTTCTTTGAGTCAAACTCAGCTAAACCTAGATATCAGCATCTGCTCTCTTCTGGAATTACCAGAGAGAGGACCTAGTAGGTAAGACAAGTGGAAAAATACACAAAAAAATTCTCCTGGTTCATTATGTAACTATATACAGTTGTGTGAAAAAGTGTTAGCCCCTTCCTGATTTCCTATTCTTTTGCATGTTTGTCACACTTCGATCAACAAACAAATTTAACACAGGGCCCTGTGTGAAAAAGTAATTGCCCCCTAAACCTAATAATTATTTGGGCCACTCTTAGCAACAACAACTGCAATCAAGCATTTGCGACAATGAGTCTTTTACAACTCTTTGGAGGAATTTTGCCCACTCATTTTTGCAGAATTGTTGTAATTCAGCCAAATTGGAGGGTTACAGAGCATGAACCACTTTTTTTAAGGTCATGTCCAGCATCTCAATCGGATTAAGGTCAGGACTTTGACTAGTCATCCACTCAAAGTCTTAATTTTGTTTTTCTTAAGCCATTCAGATGTGGACTTGCTTTGTGTTTTGGTCAGTGTCCTGCTACATAACTCAAGTGCGATTGCGCTGTAATGATCTTATGCTTTGCACACTGTTGGCAAAGAACACTGCGCAAGCGCAAGGGGATTTTGAAAAGCGCAATCATGGCAAGCCGAACGCTGTCTGTGTTATTCACAGACGGCCATACGCAAGAAAAGCCGAGGAGCGGGGGGAGAAGAAAAAAAAGCTGCACTCCGGTCCGGACCGCACGAATTTGCATACAGAAATACGAACTTTAATAAGGTATTTGGGCATGAAAACGGGGGTGTCAGGATATAAGATACATACCAATAGGTTACTTATGAGACACACTATTCAGTCATATCTTTATCTGATATAGCTAAAATGGGGTGACAGATTCCCTTTAAATATAATTACAAATAATTGTATTAATAACAAATTATTGGATTTTCCACATAGGTAAATGGTAACAAGACACAGTCAATTTAAACCAAAGAATGAGACAATGCATATCAATAAAACCATTATTCTATACCAGAGGCCTTATGAGAGAAAAATATATTATTATTACTTGGGAATAATATAGTGAATTTCCGTGGGAAAAAAAGCTGTAACCTGATCAGTAGAAGTAAACACAATCACAAAAACACTTTTGCCGCTGACGCTGCGCTGAGATATTGATTTTGTACTAACGGGGATGTTTGATGTCGCCGGCGAGCATTGAGGCAGGAAAAATGATTATTGACAGATTTTACCAAGTGAACAATAAGTGGTGGAGAGACTAAAGCAGAGACATGCAGGATGGCCTTTATGTGTTCTTCATGGGTAGACAGTAACCTGACACAGGAGTCAGTACAGCTGTCTACTTTTAACCTCTTCATTTGCAAAATTGACTGTGATTCAGTAATTTGATGTAATAATGGAAGAAGCCTGATATCGGGCTGTGCATGTTCTTTATAAAGTCAAACCAGTATTATATTGCTGAAGTTATTTTCTATTTTATAGCATTGATACCTTCCAATATTTTTGCATAGAATGATTTAAACAAATCTTGAGTAGGGTACATTAGATATGCGCAGATTTATAAAGAGACTATCCAGTTTATAAAACTCATTTTTAAAGATCATTTTATTATAGGAAATGGATACAGGTGTATGCCTCTGCTTTCTTATAGGCAGAACAGATCAAAAAAATTTCAGCTCAACGAAAATAAGCCTTTTCGACAATGGCAGGAGCAAAGCATCCTGGGAAGTGAGGGACTGATGTTCCAGTACTTATAGTGCTAGCAGAATGCTGATGAAGAGAAACTGCCCAATCATAAAGAGTAGATAGCATGTTACATCATGAAAATAAGGACTATTTCTGGACTTAATATATGGTATGGTATGTTCACCAAAAGCAATTTTATCTTGTGGAAATGAAGGATCCATGGTCATGCTGTTTCACATTTTTTGAAAAATAGGACAGGAACAGATTAATGCCTGTAAGTTGATAGATTTTCAATAGGATTGAGGCCTGGAGTATTTGGAGGCCAGAATAGGACTCTTTAACATGTTCTTCAAACCATTCTTGAACATATTTTCAGTATGACAGTGGAATTGTCTAAGTGAAAAAAGTTACTGCCAATAAGGAGTGTCTCTGCCATGAAGCGGTGCTCTTGGTCTTTACAATGTTTAGGTGGGCGCACATGCCAAAGTAGCATCCACATGATAGGCAAGAGCCAAAGTTTTGCAGAACATTGTCTAAAACATCCCATTGCCTCCATGTTTGTCTGTGCCCCAAATTGCTTTTTGGTGTCATTGGGTTCCTGGGTAACTCATGCATTTGGTTGCCCACATGATGAAAAAATATATAGTTTGTCAAAGCAGGCTACTTTCTCCCATAGCTTCATGATCCAGTTCTCGCATGGCCATTGAAGATGCTTTGGATTAGCATGGGTCCTCTGACCAGTCCTCTGTCACCTTTCTATCATAGCTAGTAGTAGTAACTTTTTCAGCATTCTGTGGTGCAGTAGTTCTTCTGTGGGATTTGTCCAAATGTGATAGCCATACTCACAGCGGGCCTACCATTACTTGATTTGGTCGTGGAACCCACTGTCACGCACTTTACTCCAAAGTGTCACCGGAGACAACACCACTATGCCATCCCGCATGTTGCTTCTGCTACTGTGAGCAGCCTGTGTGCCCTAAATGTGCCACTGTGGCCTACAATGTGTCTAGACTTGTCACACATTGAGTACAATAACAAACTGATATGCCACGGTGGATCTTCATGATTTGTGTTCCCAATTACATTCAGCAGGGCAATAGAAACCTCATACAATCATTATTAACCTCACTGGTAGTAGCCAAGGCATATAAGTATTGGGAATTCTGCATATGGCTCTCACACTCAATACTAAATACTCGTATATAAGCCGAGATTTTCAGCCCATTTTTTAGGGCTAAAAGTCCCTCTCTCGGCTTATACGCGGGTCATATACGGGGGTCGGTGGGGGAAGGGGAGCGGGGGTGTCGGATCATACTCACCCCTCCGCTGTCGCGGTCTCTGCAGCCCCCCTGCTTCTCCCACGATCTCCGGCTCCTTCCTGCAGCTGTCAGGTGCTACCGCTCATTAAAGGCATGAATATGCACATATTCATGCCTTTAATGAGCGGTACCACGTGACTGCTGTAGGACGGAAGCGCTGCGGAGACCGCGGGAAAAGAGGCTGCAGATAGTGACGCGCCGGCGGAGGGGTGAGTATAGCGATATTTACCCGTCCTCGGTCCACCGCTGCGCTGCTCCCTCATCCGACTCCTCTGGCTGTGAATGTTCAGGCAGAGGGCGCGATGACGTCGTTAGTGTGCGCCGCGCCCCCTGCCTGATCATTCACTGCCAAGGACCCGGAAGAGGGCGCAGTGCACAGCGGTGGAGAGAGGACAGGTAAATATCTCAGGTGCCAGGGTCCTGAGCAAGCGATCGGGAGCATATGGGCATAATCTGTGCACCATATGGGGGCATAATCTGTGGAGCATATGGGGGCATAATCTGGAGCATATGGAGGCATAATCTGTGGAGCATATGGGGGCATAATCTGGAGCATATGGGGGCATAATCTGGAGCATATGGGGGCATAATCTGGAGCATATGGGGGCATAATCTGGAGCATATGGGGGCATAATCTGTGGAGCATATGGGGGCATAATCTGGAGCATATGGGGGCATAATCAGGGGAGCATATGGGCATAATCTGAGCAGCATATGGGGGCATAATCTGTGCAGCATTTGGGCATAATCTGTGCAGTTTATGGGGGCCTAATCTATCGAGCATATGGGGCATAATCATTTTTCACCCTAGGCTTATACACGAGTCAATAAGTTTTCCCAGTTTTTTGTGGCAAAATTAAGGGGGTCGGCTTATACACGGGTCAGCTTATACATGAGTATATACGGTAAATCAAGATGTTTTGAAAATTTTGTTTCCATTTTCTCATCATTTGCATATCAATAACATGTCTATCCATCCTGTGATACACATAATTCCACAACTTTTCCATTTTGGTGTTGCAATTTCAATGCTGAGAAGTGTATATGTAGTGGATACTAAAAGTCAACACACCCCTGTTAAATGCCAGGTTTTTGTCATGCAAACATTAATACCAAGAATAATTTTTTAACTTTTTACATCTATAGTGTCATATATAATATTTAAATATCCATTGAGAAACAAACTGAAATAATTTTGAGTGGTAAAAATAAAAATCACAAAAAAACTGAAAAAAAGTTGCATAAATATGAACACCCGATTATAATTAGGATGTGGTTGCATTCAGAATTAGTAGACTCATTTTCTTCCAAAGAAAAACATCCAAGCCTGGGTATGTTTTGCCAAAATCTACATCAAGTCTTGCAAAAGTATGTAGGAAAATGTGTTATGGTCTAAATAGAGTAAGGTAGAATGTTTTGATTATATTTCCAATGGGTATGTTTGGTGCAAAACCAACACTGTACAACATCACCAAAAGAAAACATACCCACAGTGAAGCATGGTAGAGGCAGTATTAGTGTTGGGGCTATTATTTGGCAGCTGAAACTAGAGTTTTAGTCAAGGTGGAGGGAATGATGAACAGTTTCAACTATCAGTTAATTTTTCTGGCCTCTGCTAAAAAGTTGAAGCTAATGAAGAATTTCACCTTTCAGCTTGAAAACGACCTAAGAATTCAAAATTTTGGAATGGCCCAGTCAGATCCCAGACCTGAATTTAATTTAAAACCTGTGGTTTGACCTGAAGGGGGCACTGTACATAGGAGATGTCCTCATAATTGGGAAAATTTGGACTGTTGCTGCAAGGAATAGTGTGCAAAATTTGCCAATTCTCGATGTGCCATACTGATAGACTCCTTCCCAAAAAGACTGAATGATGTGATACATTCCAAATGGTACTTCAGCAAAGTATTAGTTGAAGGGATCGCATATTAGTGCAACCACATTATTTTGGCTCTAGAATTTTCTTTCCCCACTCAAAAAGATTTAAGTTTATTTTTAAATGGATTTATACAGATTACTGGTGACAGTAAAGGTGGAAATAGTTCTGAAATGTTTCTACTTGGTATGATTTTTTTTACCTAATAATAACTTGGCATTTTAATAGGAGTGAGTAGACTTTTTATATCCTCTGTATATATGTTCTGTATATTCTTGAGGTTATTGTGTAGTGATTACTGTTAGAAGTAAACTTGCTGTATTCCTCGCAATAGCACTTGATAACAGTGACTGCCGTTGCTATGTGAGAGCGCTATCTGACGCAGGGCTTTTGAACTAGTTGTGATTATATTGTTTAAAAATTACACATTTTTGAAGATAACATTTCAGCACATAACATGGGAAACAAATATAGCTTTACAAATAGCAGCGATTACACGTTATCAGCGACATGAACAGATAGGATTATTACCACCAACAAAAGAGGTTTTTTTTTACTCTCTAATTAGAATCACAGTTGTCTGCCATGTTTCTAAAGCATCAAGTGTTGGAATGACTTTAAAGAAGGTTGCATAGTTTATTTTCCCAGATTCCAGGTTTCCTATAGATAGCAGTAATAATCTAAAGGTCAGCTTGAGATTTTGTGGCAGGAAAGACACATTTACAGACCTAGTTTACATCAATATCTCCAATATTTTATTACTATTACACTACCGGTCAAAAGTTTAGGGTCACTTAGAAATTTCCTTATTTTTGAAAGAAAAGCAGTTTTTTTTTCCAATGAAGCTAACATTAAATGATTCAGAAATATACTCTATACAGTGTTAATGTGGTAAATGACTATTCTAGCGGCAAACGTCTAGTTTGTAATGCAATATCTTCATAGGTGTATAGAGGCCCATTTCCAACAACCATCACTCCAGTGTACTTATGGTATTTTGTGTTCGCTAACTGTGTAAGAAGGCTAATAGATGGTTAAAATACCCTTTAAAAACCCTTGTGCAAGTATGTTAACACAGCTGAAAACCATTTGGTTGATTAGAGAAGCTATAAACCTGACCTTCCTTTGAGCTTGTTGAGAATCTGGAGCATTACATTTGTTGGTTCCATTAAACTCTCAAAATGGCCAAACAAAAAGAACTTTCTTGTGAAACTCGACAGTCTATTCTTGTTCTTAGAAATGAAGGCTATTCCATGCGAAAAATTACCAAGAAACTGAAGAATTCATACAATGGTGTGTAGTACTCCCTTTAGAGGAGTGCACAAACAAGCTCTAACCAGAGAAGAAAGACAAGTGGGAGGCCCCGCTGCACAACTGAGCAACAAGACAAGTACATTAGAGTCTTTAGTTTGAAAAATTGACGCCTCACAGGTCCTCAACTGGCAGCTTCATTAAACAGTACACATTAAACGCCAGTGTCAACATCTACAGTGAAGAGGCGATTTGGGGATGCTGGCCTTCAGGGCAGATTGGCAAAACAATATCCATATTTAAGACTGGCTTAAATGAAAGGAAAAGATTAATATGGGCAAAAGAACACAGACATTGGACAGAGGAATATTGGCTTTTGTTTTGCCAATCTGCCCTGAAGGCCAGCATCCCCAAATAATGTACTTGTCTTGTTGCTCAGTTGTGCAGCGGGGCCTCCCACTTGTCTTTCTTCTCTGGTTAGAGCTTGTTTGTGCACTCCTCTAAAGGGAGTACTACACACCATTGTATGAATTCTTCAGTTTCTTGGTAATTTTTCGCATGGAATAGCCTTCATTTCTAAGAACAAGAATAGACTGTCGAGTTTCACAAGAAAGTTCTTTTTTTTTGGCCATTTTGAGAGTTTAATGGAACCAACAAATGTAATGCTCCAGATTCTCAACAAGCTCAAAGGAAGGTCAGGTTTATAGCTTCTCTAATCAACCAAACGGTTTTCAGCTGTGTTAACATACTTGCACAAGGGTTTTAAAGGGTATTTTAACCATCTATTAGCCTTCTTACACAGTTAGCGAACACAAAATACCATAAGTACACTGGAGTGGTTTGTTGGAAATGGGCCTCTATACACCTATGAAGATATTGCATTACAAACTAGACGTTTGCCGCTAGAATAGTCATTTACCACATTAACACTGTATAGAGTGTATTTCTGAATCATTTAATGTTAGCTTCATTGGAAAAAAACTGCTTTTCTTTCAAAAATAAGGAAATTTCTAAGTGACCCTAAACTTTTGACCGGTAGTGTATATTATAAAACATTGCTGCTTGTTAGAGTTCAGCGAAACAGGTCGGTCAGATTCATAAGTCACCGACTTTCGCCAAAGTCGGGTTTCGTTGACCGAAACACGACCATAGCATGAAGTCGGCCATGCAGTCGGCAAAACGAGCGCCAAAGTCGGTTATCCCAGAATGCTTTCAGGCGCCTTTTTTCAGCCAATGAGCAAGGACGTACACTGTGGGCAACGAGATGACATGGGCAGCGAACACCACCATCTTAGAGAAGGGCATTGCAGTGATTGGCTTGCTTTGGGGGGCGTCATAGTGTCTATAAAAGCCCTCACCGCCGACCGCCATTTTACTTCTGCCGATCTTAGCGTAGGGAGAGGTTGGTGATGCTGTTTATCAGTAGGGAGAGAGTTAGGGCTGGAAAGAGAAGTTCTTCTGTGCTTGTGCTGATAGCAGTTGTGCTGTACAGTTAGTGTGCAGTGACAGGGGAGGATTTTCTTGTGTGCAGCAGCGCTGGTTATTAGGCTGCCTGATAGCTGTATTGCTGTGTGTACACTGCTGTGCAGACTGCTTTTTACACAGCACTAATACTTTTATTCTTTTTTTCTGCACAGTTACCGAGCGTTCATTTTTTCCCACACTGTATAGAGCTGTACGCTCCTCACACATTACCGTGTACCGGCTGGTATCACGGACAAATACATGCTGACTATCTGTGCGTGACTCCGGAAATATATACGGAGACTGAAATTTTCCCCTACAGCGTATACAGCTGTACTGTTCTGATACAGTACCATATATCTGCTCTTTGTATTACGGTCAAATCCATACTGAGTGAGCGTCTGTGTGTGATTCCGGAAATATATACGGAGATTGAAATTTTCCCCTACACCGTATACAGCTGTCCGCTTCTGATACAGTACCGTATCGTATTGTATAAGGCTGGCGTCACACTCACCGTAGAAAAATCGGACCGTATTGTACGAGCGTAATATGCCAAAATGTTGCCGGCACAACAATCCGTATTTCATCCGTTGTCAGGGTGCGGCTGCGTATTTTGCGCATGTAAGCATCCGTATGCAATCCGTATGGCATCAGTACAGCGTATTTTTCTCGCCGCCTTGCAAAATGGACATTTAATGGTTTTTAGGCCTGAAACTCATTGAAATCATCTTGCATATTTCTCGCAAGTCACACGTCTGTAATCCGTAGTTTTCTCGCACCCATAGACTTTCATTGGTGTACAACGGGCGTAATACGCGTAGAATCACAGCATGCTGCGGGTGTCTCACACCGTAAGATACGCCCGAAAAAAATACGCATGATCAGAGCTGCCCCATAGAGAAATATGAGTCCGTGTGTAATGCATGGTTTTCACGCCTCTCACTCATCCGTATTCCTCCTTAGTGTGACGCCTGCCTTACGGTCAAATCCATACTGAGTGAGCGTCTGTGTGTGACTTCGGAAATATATACGAAGATTGAAATTTTCCCCTACACCGTATACAGCTTCCAGCTTCTGATACAGTACCGTATATCTGCTCTTTGTATTACGGTCAAATCCATATTGAGTGAGCGTCTGTGTGTGACTCCGGAAATATATACGGAGATTTAAATTTCCCCCTACACCGTATACAGCTGTACTCTCCTCATACAGTACCATATATCTGCTGGTATTTTTGGTACATTTTCCTAAACTTGAGGAAGTATGGTGGAAGAGGCCATGGACGTGAGTGGGGGGGGCCAGCTGGGACTGATGGTGGTGGTGGTGTATCTGCTGGTAGTGCCAAAAGCACAATAGCACCTAAGGCAGGAGGTGTTGAGCCTACATCATCATCTGACTCCAGAAGGCCTGGAAGGCTCCCTTTTCTGGGAGTAGGTAAACCGCTTTTAAAGCCGGAGCATCAGGAACAGGTTTTGGCTTACATTGCCGAAATAGCATCCAGCTCTATCGCCTCCTCTTCTGAAGTTTCAAAAAATGCAAACACTGAGTCATCATCAGTGCAGGCTCCTGGTCAGGAACAACACCTTTCCTTGTGTCCTTCACCCCCACCAAAAGTGAAGGATGCGGCAGGCCACACTTCAGATTACTCCCTGGAGCTATTTTCACATACCATGCCTGGGTTATCAAGTCAAATCCTGAATTCAGGTCAGAGAGCACGATGACATCACGTCTGTGCGCCCTCTGCCTGAATAGTCACAGTGCAGAGAGCTGGAAGATGTTTAGAGCAATATATGGGGAGAATTATACACTGGAGAATTATATATGGGGCCCATCATACACTTGAGCATCATAGATAGGGCCCATTATACACTGGAGAACTATATATTGGTGCCCATCATACTCTGGAGCATCATATATGGGGCCTATTATACACTGGAGCATCATATATGGGGCCCATTATACACTGGAACATCATATATGGGGCCCATTATATACTGGAGCATCACAAGGAGCCCTTTATATATGCAGCATTATATATGGGGACCATTATATTTGGAGCATTATATGGGGCACATCATACACTGGAGCATCATATTTGGGGCCCATCATATACTAGAGCATCATATGGGGTTCATTATTTATGGGGCATCATATAGGGCCCTTTATATATGTAGCATCATATAGAGCACATATGGGGCCTATTCTGTATGGAGCATTATATAGAGCCCATTCTGTATGGAGCAATATATGGGGCTCATTATTCTGTATAGAGCAATATATGGGGCTCATTATTCTATATGGCGCACTATGTGGTGCTCATAATACTGTATGGAGGACTACACTGTCCGGTTTTTGAGCTATTGTAGAATTTACAATAGATATCACTCATGTGATGTAAGAAGTGAAGTATTTGGCATTGTACTACACCTATATTTCTCTGTCGTATCGGAGCATCATGAATTGTGGTATGTGTTAAAGGGGCCCACTGAGACTCTTTCGCCCGGGGCCCACGAAACCCTGGAGCCAGCCCTGCCTCCCCCCACAACTTTAGCCAAATAACCCCCAGTTTTCAATGCGTTACTATTATTATAAAGTAAATTAAGGTTGACAAGCTTAAGTAATAAGAATTGATGTAGTTGGCATTGAAATGGGCACTGTAGGTGTGTTTACTGTCCTCCACTCACTGCCGACTGTTATTCCCCATTGACTTGCATTTGGGGTTGGGTTTCGTTTTTGGCCGAACTTCGACTTTTGCCATGAGCTAGTTGGCCGATCTTGTTCGACTCAACTTTTGGTAAAGTTGGATGGTCCGAAACCTGACTCGACCCTCCAGGAGGCAAAGTCGCTCATCTCTACTGCTTGTTGTTATTTGTGCAGCATTTGCTGAACATGTCCTTTATTGTTATTTTATTATGAATTTGACAATATTGTTGACAGGTTGTTCTCTGCATTAAAATGAATGGACTCGTTAAAAAAAGATGAAAAAATGAAATGACAATCCATTATAGGGTGAATGTCAGTGCAACAACATTGTTCAAACCAATCACAGGTACTGTCTGCACTGCTGGTGTCATTCAAAAGTACAACTTGTGCAGCAAAAAAAAATCAAGCCCTAATATGGCTATATGACCAGAAAAATAAAAGAGTTAGGGCTCTTAAAAGAAAGGAAGGATAAATTATAATGGAAAAAATGGTAAATCTTTAGATAGTGAAGGGGTTACTCTGTGTGACTGCAGATTTGTGAATCCACACATTGTGTGCACTGCACACTGTGAGGATTCTTTGGTGCTAGCGCCAGGAGCTGATGGTGATCTTTCTGCGAGTATGCGATATACATACTTCTGGCCACGTTCTGACTAGACTGACAAAACACTTGTATTGAGCAGACATTCATCTAGTTGGCACGTGACCGCATGCATGCAAATCATCTGCCACCTGCACTGGACACTCCTCACAGTGCGTAGTGCGCATAGAGTGAATGCAGACTTGTAGTTTAAGACCGGACTACCTCTTCAAGCTGGCCACACACATTTGTCCCTGTTAAACCCATTGATTTGATTGGGCCTTCCAATAAAGATTGGCATATTTCAGTTTTTCTTTTTAATAAATTTGCAAAAATTTCTACATTTCTGGGTTTTTTTCAGTCAAGATGTGGTGCAGAGTGTACATTAATGAGAAAAAAAATTAACTTTTTTGAATTTACCAAATAGCTGCAATGAAGCAAAGAGTGAAAAATATGAAGGGGTCTGATACTTTCCTTTCCCACTGTATGTTACAGCTTCCAGCAGTAAGCTGGAAACTTAAGTAAAGTGTGGTGCTCTCCAATCCATACTATGACAGTGGGCAGCACTATACTGCTATCACAGCACTAGACAGTAGACAGCACTGTAGACTCAGTCGAGCCACTCTAATCTGAATGACTGGACAGAGTCTGTGTCGTCTGTGTCGTCCAAAACTTCTGGTTCTAATGTTACCTCTATCACCAGATCGCCTCGAAGAATGAATACAGTGGAGCCTAGCAACAGAAGACAGGCACAGGTCCTGGTGGAGATGTGGCTCCACATTGATTATTTTATAGAGAGTGGTTATGCATTATAAAATGTTTTCCTAATAGACCGATATTCTTTCTGGTACTTTCTGGAAAGTATAAGAAGATGGTAGAAAGATAAATAAAAGAGTAACCTATACTCCCTGTTTATTCACCCACTGGCTCCAGCACTGCTGCTCTCGTGGTCCCTGAAAGTCTCTGCTTATTTCCTGCATTGATTATACACATGTGACCTCTAGAGCCTATCAGTGGTCTCCGAAGTCATGTGACTTACATATAGCGTCACCACTAAGGCCAGTGATTGGTTGCAGCAGCCGGAAGCACATGGATGGCACGTAATCGCAGCCAGAAGTAAGCACGGACTGTAAGGGATCTGCGGGGGATTAAAAAGAGGAGTATACATCATTTCTTTATTTACACCATTTCTTTAGGGGAAGTTTTCTTCAAATACTAGAATGTTTGTATATATGCAGCTACAGTACAAAATAAAGCTCTGGAGCACAAACTGCGGCACTAACAAGTAGAACACCATGCTGACTGACTGATGAGAAAGATTAAGTACATGTAAATGTTACTTTTTTATTATATGTATTATTTTTGCTATATGTATTATTTTCAGTTACACTATGCTATACACAAACCATTAAAAGTAATATTTCTATACCCGCTATAGAATCATAAAGAATTAGATTGTTTTGCTATTTCCGACCACAGCCAGATTCATAAATGCAGAATTACTATCTCTGTCCGTTTAATGAATCCAACTTGTTTTCCAGCATTTACACAGTGATAAAACAAATGTTGCTTATTCCAAGCCGTCGGCAGGAATTGTAGGATCCTGTCAAGTATTCTTGTATCCTGGAAGGAATTAGAATGTAGAGTACACAGCACAACACAAGCAGCAGAATACTATCTGGATCTGATTAGAAAATGATTTTCCGACATAGAGGATAAGTTAATTATTAAACAATCAAACGAAAGATCATATTAACTCTTAACAGTCATGGCAGTTCCCTTTGCAATTTCAGCTTAAATGATGTTATCCCTTCTGCAACAGTGATAAGGGAACGTTAAAGGACGTGACATAAAGTACATTTTCACTCAACCGAATAATAATAAGCAAAACCTGCACAAAAGTCTATGCAAATAGCCTACAGCTTGCACATGTTCACATTAGGAGGTGATGGTCAGGTTTTTCTGTATATTTAACTATTGGATGCTGGCTGCCTCCAGCCTGATTTTGCACTCCTTCAATTGACGTGCAGGTGGCCGTAATCAGCTCTACCTGCCCATAAATTGTAGGCTTAGCCTGGGAGTGACATGAGTGTCCATAACTGTAGACTGATAGCCCAAGAGAGGCATGTACAGTAGAGCAGGGACCCATCAGAGGGAGGTCACCTTGCCATGGTTGATGGGCATGCATGAATTGGCCAATTTGTTCGATAAGAACCTTCATTTTCATCTGTTGCTGTAAGTTAAAAAAGTTTTTTGGAAAAAAATCTTTTTGAGGAGATAAAATCTAAATTGAATGTTTTTAATGTTTTTCTGTGTTTTCACATTGCCTAGATTCATGCACAGTGCTGCTGTGTTCCTTTTTTGTCTATATAATGCAGTTTGGCAGCTTGCACGTATTCACATTAGGAGGTGCTAGTCAGGTTTTTCTGTGTGTGTATATATACAGGGTCGTCCAAAAGTAGGTGGACAGTATGTGTAATAGGGTTATGAAGGGGGAGATTTATCAAACTTGGTGTAAAGTGAAACTGACTCTGTTGCCCCAACCAATCAGATTCCACTTTTCATTCTTCACAGACTCTTTGGAAAATGAAAGGTGGAATCTGATTGGTTGCTAAGGGCAACTGAGTCAGTTTCACAGATCCAGTTTTCACAGATAAATCTCCCCCAAAATGGTAAATAATTTAAATACAGATCAAAGAAAATGGATTTTAAAAGAGTATTGGAAATCTCAAAATGCTGAAACAGTTAGAGCAAATTGGGTTGAAACATTTGGTCTCAAGCCCCAAAGAGACAAACCATTTACCGCATTCGTGACAAATTCGATGCCACTGGCTCAATCCTTAATGCTCCAAAAACTGGTCGACCCAAAACAGCCTGTACAGAAAATAATAAACAACTTGTTGCTGAAACATTTGTTCAGAGTCCAAAAAAGTCCACTGGAAGAGTCTATTTAGAATTGAGAATTTCACGAGCTTCCATCATGTGAATCCTGAAATCTATTGGTTGCAAAGCTTATCATCCACGTCTAATTCATGGTTTATTGGAGGATGATCCAGACAGGCGGCTGCAATTTAGTGAGATTATGCTTAACGAAACTGAAGAAAATCCAGTAATTTTAGGTAACATTATGTGGAGTGATGAAGCTTCTCTCACATTATCTGGCCATATTAACAGACAGAATTGTATTTACTGGTATAATGACAACATGCATTTAACATTAGAGCAACAACTAAATGAGCCTGGTGTCAATGTTTGGGGTGGTATTTCAAGTTTTGGTGTTTTTGGACCATTTTTTTGATGGAACAGTCACAGGAGATAAGTATCTCGAAATTCTAATGAATCAAGTTGTTCCCCAGTTACAGCAACAGCCTAATTCAAATGACCTTTATTTCCAACAAGATGGGGCCCCTCCACATTATTAAAGTGGTCGCGAGTATCTTGATGAAACATTTCCTAATAAATGGATTGGCTGAAGAGGCCCACTTGATTGGCCGGACGTTCACCAGACTTGACCCCAATGGATTTTTTCTTTTGGGGATACTCAAGGACAAAGTTTATAGTCGAAAACCAAAAAGTGTCAGTGATTTGAAAAATTCATAAGAGAAGCATTTCAAGAAATTAATTTACCAAAGAAACTTGTGCAAAAATGTTTGTCGAAGAGTAAGAGGCAGACTTCAAAGCTGTGCAAGTTGTGATGGAACACAGTTTGAGCACCTGCGTTGATAAAATTTAAGGGCTTTTGGATTATTGTTCAGAATAAAATTTAATTGTCAATGTTATGCTCGTGTTAGTAAATACAATTTTATATATAAATCAAAATAAATGTTATCATTTTCTGTCCACCTACTTTTGGACCACCCTGTATATACAGTATATTACTGTCGTAGGTAGAGTCACACAGCTTCTTAAAGAGGTATACACAGGCACCATTTCTATTTAAAGTCCGCCTGGTTTATTGTAGTCCTCATAAACCACATCACCAGAAAACGTAAATACAGTTTTTGTCCAACAGAAGGTCAGAAGGTAACAAATCCATTCAATAGTGCTGGTTAGCCCACCTGGCTTAGATTCCAGCTTACACGTCCTTTAGCAAAGGACAATCAATCCATGAGACCTGCAATCTCCACAAGTCCAGCTTTCCTTAACACAAACAGACATCTCCAGAGCTTGCACCTCCAGACCCACCCACACTCCAATGCTCTAGAAAGCAGGGTATTTATATTCTGCACCCCTCCCACTCTACAGCTGCTCAATCATCCTGCACTAAACATGGCTGATTAACCCCTCTCATCACTTAGAGTGCTGGATGATTATTTCTAAGTTTATATTACTGAAGACAACAACCTCAGTGCTACATATCGCTCCTCAAGTACTTTGCAAGTGATTTTGTCACATTATATACAGTGGGAGAAATAAGTATTTGACCCCTTGATGATTTTGTAAGTTTGCCCACTGACAAAGACATGACGTTGGTATTGTCAAGTCGCTTACCTGCGGGGAGTCTAATATAACCTATCACATATACCACCCAACCAGTAAAATAACCCACCCCAATACGCCGCTCACAAATACACAAAGCCCAAATTATTTGGAATTGTAATGGCCACAGCAGCCTTTTATTAAATACACAAACATTAACAAAAATACCAAATGATAACATAGCTTTACAATACTTGAACATTGAGGAGGAGTCCTTGAAGCCACAAGATCTTGGTGAATTAACCCAAAATTGCTGTGAACAACACCCATCATCTTACTCCCAGCCGTTACCCCACTGGCTCAGGAGCACCAACACACCATGATATGTTGCTCACCCAGCTCCTCGGGGATCTGCCCACTCCTGCCGGAACTCCCCGTCCACATGTCACCAGATCACCATCAACTTAACTCCAGACGGAGGAGACCCTACCAGAGTCTCCAAAACCAATTTCCAACCGACTTCAAGGACTCCCCCCACCCTGAACTGCCACAACGAGGGCCCATTGAAACCTCAATGGCCCGAGACCCCCCCAAACCGCAATGCCATGGCCTTTTCTATACCCTCCTGAAGGCCGAGCGCCCAAATATCAGAACCCACCCCATTTAGGTGGACCCCGTCCACCAACCAAAAATCGCCCTCGCCCTTCTCCAGATCAAAATGCCGCACTGACACTCCCCCATTCCTAATAATAAAGGAAGAAACTGCTCTATTCACTTTTATCCTGGCCTTGTTGACTTTTACCAAGGACCTCATCGTACGCCATCGCTTGCGTGGAACAATTTCAGACCATACAATAGTAATTCCTGCATATAATAACCACAAACCAAACAATCCTGCTTAATGTCCTTTACTAATTCCCGGGAAGGTCGAACAGCCAAATCATTGCCCCCAACATGGAGAACTAAAATGTCAGGAGCACGGTCCATCAAAACACAACCATATATTTCCTGGAGAACCCTTCTCCATTCCATTCCTCTAAAACCAATCCACCGCACCACAGCCATGCTCCTGGGAAAACCCAGTTGTCGACCTTCGTTCCTGACGTCAGCTCGCAACGCTCCCCAGTAAACGAAGGAATGGCCAAAAATCCACACAAGCAAAGGCCCGATACCTGAAAAGAGAAAAACAAGGCTAAAATACAAAACACCGGAGTCCCCGAAGACATAACACTACTCCCCCAGTCACCTCCCTCCAGCCACTTGACGAAACTAAGGCCTGATGTAATTCCGATACCGACCTGACTTCCAACCGCCAATACGTTGAATGGACGCCAGACTCAAACCCCCTGCCGCTGCCTCCGTCGCTGCCCCGATTCGGAAAGAATGAGGAGCAAAACGAGAATCATCCAGGCCCAATATCCGAATAGACTTCTTAAAAATGGCACTAAACTGATACCGAGACAAACTACCCCCATCCTCATGACACAACAACGAACCTTCCAGGCTAGGCCAAAACCCCAAAAACGCTGAAAACATTGAACCGGGCACATTAAAGAGCCCTGCACACAACACAAAACCACCCGTCGACCTTACCAACCTGATCTGTCTTAGACCTCCGCAGCCAAAACTCAACACCCTGCGACGTCAACACGACATCCCCCGCCAATAACCCACCTACAACATGTTTGCTCGGTGAAACCAGCTCACCCACCCGCAAGGCCCCAAAAAATGCAAATGAAAAAGCTAAGCGAAACAATGCCACTTCAAAATTCGAGGAACACGTTGACTCTAACGCGAGGCCCAACTGTTCTAACAAACTAAATGAAATCGGTCGCCTGGTATCACCCTGACTTTTTACACAAGAAAACCTTTTGCTGCCTGCCTAACCAAAAATGTTTTTGTAAAATCCTGAATTCCGCGTAAACGAAAACCGAAAGATAAAGCGGCCAAAACCCGCGATACCTTCGAGCAAGACCATCCCTCCATCGCACCCTGTCCCAACCATGACAACAACATTTGTTCCCAACCGTGTCCGATGCCAATGCTTGCACCGGCTGTGAAAACCCCTTCCCACATCCGCCAAACCCCTGATACGCCTCCCAAGTTTTTGGGGGCTAACGAAGACCTGATCAACGACCCTGCGGCCCGAAAGCCACCTTCCATAGCTCCTCCGGACACGTTAGACCCACTACCTCTGCTTCTGGCGCCAATGACCGGAAACGATCCCACTGTGAACGAGAAAGAGAATCAGCAATTTCGTTCTTCACACCAGGAACATGAGTCGCTGTAACATGAGCATTCAAGGACAAACATACCAACACCAATTCCTGCAACACCCGAACCACAGGGGGGACGATGCGGTGAGACCATTAATCGCGCATACCACTCCCATATTATCGCAATTAAAGCGCACCCGTTGATTACGAAAATCACGCCCCCACAAATGTACAGCCACGAGGATCGAGAAGATCTCCAACAATGTTATGTTGCGTACCAAGCCCACCTCCACCCATTCTCTGGGCCAATGAGATGCGCACCATTGTCCCTTGAAATAAGCCCCAAAACCAATCCCGCCAGCGCATCAGTAAACAAGTCCAAAGCATCATTGTCAACAACCTCAGCCATTACCAAGGAGCGGCCATTGTACCCCTCCAGAAAAGATTCCCAAACTGACAGGTCCGTCTTAAGCTCCGCGGACAACCTGATAAAATGATGAGGGGCTCGAACACCTGAAGTAGCGCGTGCCAGCCTACGTGAAAAAACTCGCCCCATCGGCATCACCTGACAAGCAAAGTTCAGCTTCCCCAACAACGACTGAAGATCACGCAATGACAGTTTTTTTAATCGACGCGCTCTGACCACCTTCGCTCTCAAAGCCGATAGCTTGTCCTCAGGAAGCCTGAACTCCCATTCAACGGTGTCAATAACAATCCCTAGAAAACACAGACACGTACTTGGACCCTCCGTCTTGTCAGGCGCCAACGGGACTCCAAACCGCTCAACCACCCACTGAACTGCTTTTAAAATCCTAGAACACTGCCATGAATCCGCTGGCCCAACACACAAGAAGTCGTCCAAATAATGAATAACCGAATCAAAACCCGAAACGTCACTTACCACCCATTCAAGGAAAGAACTGAAAGCTTCAAAATACGCACAAGATAAGGAACACCCCATGGGTAAGCACCTGTCAACAAAAAACACACCATCCCAATAGCAACCCAGAAGCTTTATGCTATCAGGGTGCACCGGCAACAAGCGAAACGCAGACTCAATGTCTGTCTTGGCCAAAAGGGCCCCTCGACCACACTTTCTCACCCACCGCGCCGCCTCATCAAACGAGGAGTAAACCACAGAACAAATCTCAGGATCAATGCCATCATTCACTGACCTGCCCCGCGGGTATGACAAGTGTTGGATAAGTCGAAACTTATTCGGCTCCTTTTTTGGAAAGACTCCTAAAGGGGAGACAACCAAATCTGAAAAGGGGGGGACATAAACGGGCCAGCCATTCTACACAACGAAACTTCCTTTGCCAGCTTATCCGAAACAACTGTGGGATGTAACAAACGCCGACTGCAGGTTTCTCAGAACTCGCGGAATATCAAATGGTGGATGGGGAATGACAAAACCGTCCTTAAAACCCGAGTACAACAATGCCGCTTTTTCCCGGTCCCCATATCTATTTAGATAAGGGACCATCCTTTCCAGTTTCACCGGAGTCTCCCCCTTGCGAATTACCGCTTCCAAATTTTCCTTTTCCTTTCCTAAAACACTTGGATGCTCCGTGAGAGGCGCCATTGCAGGTGGAGCAGAGATGTTTGAATTTACAACTCGCCCCGAACTTGCACTGGCCGTCATTAAATTGCCAGCATACCCCCGACTTATGCCCTCCTGCCTGTCCTTGCCCGTTGCCACCGGCTGTGCCGGAGGTATTATTACTCTGGCTGGTGCTCCCAGCCCCCATGAAAGGAATGGCTAAACTTGTTTTGCGCTATGACCCGCATCCACAGACCAATATCTTTTTGATCCCAACGAATAGCAGGACGAACTGCCTTCCTCTGCCGGAATTGTTCATCATACCTAAGCCAAGCTTGCCCGCCATACACCCTGTAAGCTTCACCTATGGCATCCAAATAGCAAAATAGGGCCGAACAATTATCCGGAGCCTTTTCCCCAATGACACTTGCCAAAATGGCGAAAGCTTGTTGTCAATTAACAAACGTTTGGGGAATCAGGCACCACCTGCGTTTTTCCTCCTCCTCTCTTTTACTGTCCTCTTTTTTACTCTTGTCCAAGTTAAATTTCCCAAGAGGCAACAACGAGAAAATCTCCACATATTTGTCCTTCCAAATGCGCTCTCTAACTTCCTTCTTCAAATGCGCCCCCAATGGCCTTCAAAACATACGTATACCTCCCCGTGCGCCCTATCATCTAAATGCACGCGACACACCTTCTCCTTCTCAGTTTGCACTGATACCGACACCGGCTCGGCCATAGGTCCTGCCAACTCTGACCCACTCGGCCCGGTATGCCCACCGACCTGCGACCCAACCCATGCAGCCAACGGAGATGAACCACCCAAACCCCGTTCCAAACGTAACAACAAGTCCCGCACGCCCACCAACATGTCCCTAACGCCCCCAGTCACTTCCCCACTCAACGCAGAACCCCCACTGCCCTGATAATCGCCCACCTGACCCCCCCAGCACTGTGTAGAAGACAAAATTGGGTGACAAACGCCAGACAAAGAAGTGTACTCACCGGGCTGCGAGGGTGCTGTGAGCCCTCCAGCCGCAAAACCTGGATCCTCGGATGCCTCCACTCCGTCCTGGTGCTGTTGCTGATGACTAGGACTCCCCTCTAAAACGACTGGCGTAGAAGGCCCAAACTTCAGAGAGGATCCCGCCCGCTGAGTCCCAAATGCCTCCGCTACCTGGGTCGCCACGTCCCTAGCCCCCGTCGCACCAAGGGCCTGCACAGCGATGGCTCCCCGTGATCCCTCAATAATACCAGGATGACTTCTCCCGCCACCCTGTAGCGGGGTCAATGGTCCCGGCCCTGCTGCGCCGCAGGCCGCTGTCGCGCCAATTAATGGGCTAGTCATCGTGCTACCGGCGGTGAGAGCAGGCCACCCACTCGGGCGACCCCCCGAAAAACCTGGTGCTTCACTGCCTGTGAGGAAAGACTGTACCGGCCCTGCCGCCGAGCAGGCCGCTGCCCTGTCATTAAATAATCGTGACCTGCGTGGTGAGCTAGGCCGCACCGTAGGCCTCCCGCTACCGGAGCCTGCCGAGATACCTGCTACCCCACTGTCAGTGGGGGATGAAGTCACCGGCCCTGCCTGAACGCAGGCCGCTGCGCCACCAACGATCGCCTCTGTACTGCAGGGAGAGGCAGGCCGCACAGCAACGATACCGCTGCCGCGGCCCCCCGCAGATCGCGTACGTCTCTGCTGTCTAGCGCGTGCTGGCTCCGCCCCCCCGCTAGCGCGAGGCGGAGGCCCAGGCATCCCCGCAGGGCCACGCCGAGCAACCGGATTCCTCCCAGGCGGGGCCTGCTAGCCCGGAAACATTGTGGCGCCCGGCCTGGAGGGTCCCTAGAGGGGCTCCTACGCCGATGCGAGGCCCTGGGAGCTACATCTGGGGACAGCCGCTCAGGGGGCCTCACCCTTCTCGACCGCCGCTCCCTAACCGGAGATGGGGCTGACTGCCTGGAGGTACCAGGAGCAATACCTGCGACCTTGGCCTCCAACCACCCTGGAGGCTGCGATAAAGCCGTCTCCCTCAGCAGCTCCAGAGCTCTCTCCACGTCGGACATGGTAACTGTTTTTCTAAAGGCTGGAAACTGACCTGAGGCCTCTAAACACCTCCCTATATAGACCCCTTAATCTAAATACTCCTCCCCAACTAACCCTTCCAATCCCCCCGTCATGTTGGCCTCCGCCCACGCCTCCTGGAGAAGGGGTGGGGAGGCTTTG
Organism: Oophaga sylvatica; assembly: GCA_033576555.1. Classification (NCBI taxonomy): domain Eukaryota; kingdom Metazoa; phylum Chordata; class Amphibia; order Anura; family Dendrobatidae; genus Oophaga; species Oophaga sylvatica. Next base: position 949,627,933 of record JARQOD010000001.1, on the reverse strand, counting down.
CTCCGGCCATTTCTTGAACAGTCTATAATTTTAAGAGTAGGTTAATTTTAACATTGAGAGATAGAATATCAAAAATAAAATCCAGAAAATCACACTGTATAAATTATATAAATTTATTTGCGTTTTGCAGTGAGAAATAAGTATTTGATCCACTAACAACCATTAAGAGTTCTGGCTCCTACAGACCAGTTAGATGCTCCTAATTAACTCGTTACCTGCATTAAAGACAGCTGTCTTACATAGTCACCTTTATAGAAGACTCCTGTCCACAGACTCAATTAATCAGTCAGGCTCTAACCTCTACAACATGGGCAAGACCAAAGAGCTTTATAAGGATGTCAGGGACAAGATCATAGACCTGCACAAAGCTGGAATGGGCTACAAAACCATAAGTAAGACGCTGGGTGAGAAAGAGACAACTGTTGGTGCAATAGTAGGAAAATGGAAGAAATACAAAATGACTGTCAATCGACATCGATCTGGGGCACCATACAAAATCTCACCTCGCATGTACCTGTGAAGCCCTGCACCCAACTACTATTATTGTGTAGGTGCTGCTCTCTGCCTTCATTTTTCCATACAAACCATAGTGAGCTTGCACCTTTTTGCCCATTTTTATATGAACATGGCCACAGCAAGTGGCAATTTGGAACAGCCGGATATTTTCTGTTACACATTGAAGGACGAGGAGAGGATCCTTGGGGGTATTGAGAGAGATGCAGCATTCCTGAATACGCCTTTTGAGACAGACTTGAAACGCAAGTATGGTTTTGAAAAAAATTCTTATTACTTTGCAACTTCATCTAATAACTCTTAAAGAATATTTTAAAGTGAGGAGGATACCCAGGGGATTAAGATCAAATATTAGACCGAACCTTTTTTCTAATAATGATGCATTTTGAAAACATTTTTCTGCACTAACAAATATGTTATGGATATTTTACTATTGAATATTTTGCAAGAAGAAATTGCTGTTTTGAATGTGACCATTGTTGATATTGAAAAGAAATTAAAGGGATCATTGGCTCCTGAAATATGGGATAAGTTCAAAGAAACTATGCATATACATTGTAAAAAAAACTGGACATCTAATATATACTTACCTTGTAATGTCTTCACTAGGGTTGAGCATTCGATACCAAACCGATTCGATACCTGAAATCCAATGTAAGTCTATGGAACAAAATATCGAAGTTTTAAATTCCGATATTTTGTTCCCATAGACTTACATTGGATTTCAGTATCGAATCGGGTTTTGGTATCGGAATGCTCAACCTAGTCTTCACATCTGTTCCATTCAGATTGTCCGGATCCAGAATCCAAGCGCGGAAGTCACCGATCGCCATATGGACACCCAAGTGATGGGTGTTTCAATATGGAAACTGCTGGTGGTATCAGCCTCTTGCGCAGTACCACCAGGGGAACACCGTCGCACCACACACACACACTGTATACGCAATACACAACACACAGACAAACACACACTGTATATGCCGTACGCACCACACACACACAGTATGCGCCATATGTACCACACACACACACTGTATACGCGTATGCATCACACACACACTCTATACACTGTACGCACCACACACTGTATACACCATAACCAACACACACACACTGTGTATGCCATACACACACACACATTGTATATGCCGTATGCACCACACACACACTGTATACGCTGTACACACCACACACTGTATATGCCGTATGCACCACACAAATTCACACTGTATACGCCATACACACACACACTGTATACGCCGTGCGCACCACACACACTGTGTACGCAGTACGCACCACACACACACTGTATATGCCATACGCACCAGACACACACACTGTATATGCCATACGCACAACACACACTCTGTATATGCCGTATGCACCACACACACACACACTGTATACGCCATATGCAGCTTCTTGCGTGGTACCACCAGCAGAACACCGTCGCGAACACGCCGCCGGGATCAGCCGAATGATTCACTGACTGCCGCCATCTTTGTGCAAGAGGAGAGCATGCACAATTTTAAAGAGAGAGTGGATAGGTGGGTGAGAACATGTGGGGAGAGATTCTCAACGCTGCAAAGCCTGCCCCATCGTCAGATTACCGCCCTCCTCCATCTAGTATGCAATATAAGACCTTAAATTCTAACAATGCTGGTTTTTTAGTGACTCAAGACAATGGAATAGGAGACATCACAACAGAATAGAAGAGATGGAAGGAATCACCACCGTGCAGAAAACATACAAAAGACAAAAAGGTCGGATAATTCCATTGAGACAAACAACGCTAAAGAAAAAGGATTAAACTTGATGGTATATCTTTCCTCAAAAGCACTCTCTGCCTGTGAAGTCAATGTACAGTATTGTTAAAGGTTTTACTTTTAGTCCCAATAGGCATGTGAATTGGTTTGACCTTGAGGTAGAACTATTTAAATTGTTTAGATCTACCAAATTAAAATACTGGTATTCAGAGAAATGTATGAAACCCCTGGTAGAACCAATCGAGCCTGCCTTTAAATTACATTTTTCACTGTTTAACAAAAGTGACTTTGCACCTGTAATTAATGTTCCTGTAATTAATGCATATATAGCGGCAGTTAACCGGGATATTGATGCATTAAAGAAATCATGTGAGAGAAATAGATTTAAATGCCAAACTTCTCCAAAATGGAACAGAGAGCTTTGGAAAGCGCTTGTCTATGACGGCAACATCACCATCAAACCTGCTGATAAGGGTGGTGCTGTCATCGTCATGGATACGTGCAAATATATAGCTGAAATTGAATGACAATTATCTGAGGTAGAGGTTTATAAAAAATTGAATGGAGATCCAAAGTTTATAATATCAAGGAAAATCAACAGTGTACTTGATGAAGGTAAGAATCAGGATATTTCTGATGATAAACTTTATAAATTTCTACAAATTGAAAATCCGGTAACTCTGGTGATATATATATTACCTAAAATTCATAAGTCAATAGAAAATCCACCATGAATCCCTATAATTTCTAGCAGTGACTTAAATTTTAGTCATATAGGCATTTTCTTTTGTAAAATGCTGAGCCCACTTGCTAAAAAAGCAGCCATATATATTCTGGATACATCAGATTTCTTGAGAAAATTGGGAAATGTAAAAATTGAAAAGGATATTATTTTAGCATCATTTGAAGTAGTAACCTTATATACTTCTATTAATCATGATACAGGTTTAAGGGCAGTAGAGCGGAAATTAAATGAAACTGAGTATACACCAAAAATGATAGACTTCATCCTAAGACTATTGGAATTAATTTGGAAAAATAACTATTTTCTGTTTGGGGACACCTTTTAAATGCAACAGAGAGGGACCGCGATGGGCGCCAATATGGCGCCTGCGTATGCAAATTTAACAATGATGGCCATGGAGGAGGACCTCGCCTGTGTCCCACCACTTCAAAAGGGTCCTGCTGTGGTGGAGATACATAGATGATGTCCTCCTTCTATGGTTGGCTCCCTAGATGAACTCAGTGAGTTTCATTGTTTTCTTAATGGATTGGTTCCAGATATTAAATTTACTCTGGTTTCAGTTTCTGGATGTACTGATTAAATGTGATAATATGCAATTGAGTACAGATCTGTATGTAAAACCCACCAATAGGAATAATATACTGAGATTTGATAGCCACCACTCACATAGGATGGTGGAATCACTTCCGTATAGTCAATATCTAAGAGCAAAAAGAATCATCAGTGATAGCATTATGTTAGAAAAATCTTTGGATAAAATGATAAAAAAAATTTTGGGATTGTAAATATCCAAAACAATTTCTTAATGAATGGAGAAGCAAAGTAACTAATGTGGACAGATCCATTCTTCTAAAAAAAAAAAAAAAAAATAGGGATGAAATTACTAAAAGGTTGCCATTGGTTACCACATATTGTGAAGAAAGTAAAGAAATTGGCAACATAGTTAAAAGGCATTGGTCAATGCTAGGCAAATGTCTTTCAGAAATAGTAGAATATAGGAGTTCACCTTTGATTTCGTATAAGAGAGCCAAGAATATAACAGACAGGATAATCCGTTCTAATATAGGCTTATGTATAACAATGGTTTAAACATCTCTTTTACCGGTAAAAATATGACCGGATGCTATCTTGTCTTAGTTGTATCAATTGCCCCAATATGATGAAGGGTGAGACATTTCAACACCCCATAATTAAAGAGGTTTTTCATATCAATTACTTCTTGACATGTTCATCTGAATTTGTTATCTATCTCCTCCAGTGCCCCTGTAATTTGTGGTATGTGGAGAAGACCACCTGGAATTTCAAAACCAAGATGTATCATCATAGATACACAATACGTAAAAAGAGGTTACATTTACCGGTACCCAAACATTTTACAGAAATGAGACATCTTTAAAAAGATTTGAAATTTAGGATTATTGATCATGTGCCACCTCTTAGAAGAGATGGGGATCGAGAAAACATGTTGAAAATTAGGGAATTGCAATGGATTAAAAAATTTAATACATTAAAACTGTGTGGTCTCAGCTCAGATTATAAGCTAGGTGTTACTCTTTAGGGATGTTGTTTGTCTTCACTCCCCCTGATGTATCTTCTGTTCACCAATTGGTTTAATAACCATGGATTCCCCTTTTTTTATTGATTGTGATGCTGCTTGAGATTTTTTTGGATACATGACTCATCCCATTATGTATTAATATCAAGAATGTAAATAATAGCATGCTTCAATTTTCTTTTTCTTTTTTCTTTTATTATTTATCTACATTTTGATTGTTTTTTCTGAACTATGTAAACACCCTATACTGTCCCAAAAAATCTATAATGAAAATGACCGTACTGTGATTACAAGATTTAAGTGTTGCTGATTATTGGCATTATATGGAATTTTCAATAGAAGGGGGAGGTTGAGTTTTGTGCCCTGTAAGTGCAACAGAACTCCCACTGACCTCCAGATCAATAGGTTGCCAGCCCCAGCTCATGGGAGGTGTTCCTATTCCATTTAGCAATAATCCATTGCGCTCATATGAGTTTTTCAGTAGATGGTCATACATAAAAAATCCTCTATGGTTGTATTGCTGAGGTGTAATACCCAGTTTATAGGGGGAGAAATATATGACTATAGCCCCTTATATAAAGTGTTGTGGGTGCTTTTCATGGCAGAGACGCCTGTGTGGGTCCGCATTGAAGGAGGAACGCGATTGCACATGTGCAAGTGAGATTTCCAATGACTAAGATGGTGCTGCAATCGCCAAGGCGCTATTTCGCATGTGCGAATGAGAGACGCGATTGCGCATGCGCGAGTGAGATTTCCAATGACCAAGATGGTGCTGCAATTGCGCATGTGCAAAATTTCACTTTGTTAAAGTGTTATCACTTCCTGACATGCGTAGCTGATCTTTAGAAACACCGATAATGGCACTGAAAGAATTATTTGTGCATTTGACATGCGTAATTGATCATTTGGGATGCTGGTATCAGCGTAATTAAAAATGGGGTGAGTCATGTGTCATTATAATCATATACAGCTGATCACATAGCAATCAATTGAGATGTTTATTAACTTTCTGTATAACACTGCACTGAATTTAATTGTATAATGCTATAAATAATACCTCTTGCACTTTATTTATAAATATGAAATACTGGAGATGAAACTGTACTATTGAGAAATTAATTGATGCTAATTGTATTCACTTGTTACAAACTCTAGATGTGCATAGGTATGTTGCTTGAGAAAGGCTCACACATAGAGCCGAAACGTTGCGCACAAATGGGCTATTAAAATAGCTTTTTTTGCACTAACATGATGGTGTGCTGCTTTTTCATTTTTATAATACAAGGACGGGTATTTACCTGTGAAGCCCTGCACCCAACTTCTATTATTGTATTATACAGACCTTATATGGGCTGAGCAATTGTGTACTTACTTTATGGCATCTTCTTCCAATGCGTTCCCCCCTCTTTTGGTCATTCAAGGGTTCATGAGGGAATTCCTTCAATCAGGACAAGAGAAGGAGACCATAAGCCATACTGCAATGAGGATAACAGCTCACAGGCCCAGGCAATATACCCCCACATAGCCCCTACATACAATATGAGCCTCCACACAGTACATACAGTATTTATCCACACACAACCCCTACATCTAATATGAGTTTACACTCAGCTCCCTACATACAGTATAAGCCCCCACATAGCTTCCTATATACAGTTTAAGCCCCACTGTAAGGTTCTTTGTCTCTGTTGACATGTTCCTTGAAACTCAGTTTTCCGTCGGCCATTTTGCTTTCTGTCTTTCTGCAGCTCTTGCCCTCAGTTAATATGGAGTTTCCAGTTTTCATGTTCCCGCCCTGATTCTTCCCTCTTGCTTTCTTTAAGCAGCCTCAGCTGAACAATCAGTGCTCCTGAATCAAGCCTCAGTCAGTCTGTGACCTGACTCCTGGAAACCTTGGACTTGTACTCCAGCTATTCCCTACTGAGGAACCTTGGAACACTTTTGGACTCTGGAAACCTGCTGTCTGGTGAATCCATGTTTGCAGAGGAATTACGGTACAGAGAAGAGATCCTGAACCTGCTTTGGAGATTTATTGTAGTGCTTTAAGTTACTCTGGCCTGCTGTGTCTCCTGTCGCTGTTCCTGCAAACTGTGTGAACTTTTCAGCATGCTTGTATGAAGTAATACAAGTCATTTCATTTCAACCTATGTCTCATGTGTTTTCCTCGCACCCAAGCACAAGACGCTATAGGAACTGTACACTATACATGACAAGATTCAGGAGCCAATGTTTAGTGTCTGCTGGGTCTGGGAAAGCCGTGTCTGCTGTGACTGTGGATATCAGATGTCCGTTTAATACCTTACGTGATGACAGTGGTTGTGACTTCTCACAACCATTCCAGGTGAGCGCATTCCCTTAAAATTTTACTCTGGAGTGTTACCACAGGTAAACACTATTGTTTTTTTTTTTTTTTCCTTTCCTCTTCTCCTTCCAGCACTTCTGCCTTAAAAGATCTGGAAGATGGAGGCCCGCATAAAGGAACTTTGCGGAGTGACTGATACAATACTTTCAGATGTACAGACTTTAAAAACCCGTTTTTTCAAGCCTACAGGACCTCACTAATCATAATTTGCAAGTGTTTGGACAGACTACCCAGGAATTGCGAGCCAGGATTGAGGCTCTAGAGGAACGAGCCCAGGCTCCTGCCATAACCCCAAGTTCTGGGATCCCCAAATTACCTCCTTTTCGTTTTGGCGGTGAACGTGAGAAATTCAGGGGATTTATTAATCAATGCAATTTATTTTTCTCTGCACATGCTTCACAATTTCCCACTGAACGATCCAAAGTGCTTACTATAATCATGTTGCTTACCAATAAGGCTTTGATGTGGGCAAACCCTCTGATTGAGACTGAGGATGATTGTTTGAATCACCTTGATGCTTTTATTTCAGCCATGGGGCAGGTGTTTGATGACCCCAATCGAGGTGCAACAGCTGAAGCAGCCATGTTAACTTTGCGCCAAGGTAAGCGTTCAGTAGCCGAATATGCTCTGGATTTCAGGAGATGGCTCTTGATACCACTTGGGACACTTCCGCTAAAAAATCTATTTTTCGGAAAGGGTTGTCTCCACTGATTAAGGATGAACTTGCTCGTGCCGACCCTCCCACTGCGTTAGGTGACTTTATTAACTATTGTATCCGTATTGATGCTCGTCTGACTGAACGCAGACAAGAGAGATGGTTCGAAAATAATCGCACTAACCTTTTACTACCTCCCTCCTCAGCTAAGGAACCTTTGAGTAGGATCACAAGGGAACCAGAACCTGAACCCATGCAGGTGGACTCTTTACAAAGACGGGTTAGTGATGCACGCAAAGAACATCGTATGAAGGAAAATCTATGTTTCTACTCTGGTAAGTCAGGGCACTTCATTATAAACTGCCCCAGCCATTCTCGTAAGACTACTGCAGCAGTCATTCACTGTGAGTGTTGCGAGAGGAGCTCTGTCATGTCCGAGCCTCAGGCTCCAGAGAGATCTGCTGCAAGAGATCTTGATTTCTCGGACTTAAACTCTGTTAGTTCTGGGGACGATGACGGTATAAACGCTGCAATTTTTCAAGTTTCCTCAGGGGTGTCCCAGCTGAGTTGTAAAAGAAATAATTCTCATTGCTTCCTTTCCATCAAACTCTGGGTTGACTCAGTCTGGGTGTCTAGCTCTGCTATGATCGACTCAGGAGCAAGTGGAAATTTTATGGATATCTCCTTTGCTTTGAAACAGGGGATACGTTCAGTGAAGAAGGCTACTCCAGTACAGATGGAGACTGTGGATGGCTCTCTACTGACTTCTGGACCAGTGGATCAAGAAACAGAGCCTTTGAGGGTCCTTATAGGTAAAGATCATCAGGAGAAAATGTCTTTTATGCTTATCTCTTCTCCCCACTTTCCCATTATTCTAGGGCTACCATGGCTGCAGGCGCAGAATCCTACGATTAACTGGGAGACCAAGGAATTACACTTTCCGGAGAAACAGATGAGTCAAGGAGTTTCAGCTTGCTCTGTTCCTAAAGGAACCATGTCAGTCCCTGAACTACCAGCTGTATACCAGGACTATGTGGATTTATGTGACAAGAAGAACGCTGATCAGCTTCCTCCTCACCGTCCATATGATTGTCCAATTGAATTATTGCCTGGAGCAGAGATACCTTTTGGTAAGATCTACCCCCTAGCGGGGCCCGAGCTAAAAGCTTTGAAGGATTATATAGACGAAAATTTAGCCAAGGGCTTCATACGCCCCTCTTCATCTCCCGCAGGTGCACCCATCTTCTTTGTGAAGAAGAAAGATGGATCTCTGAGACCCTGCATAGACTATAGGGAACTCAATAAGGTTACTATTAGAAACCGTTATCCATTGCCTTTAATCCCTGAATTGTTGGAGAGAGTGCGGCATGCCAAAATTTTCTCTAAACTGGATCTCCGTGGGGCCTATAACTTGGTCCGTATTAGACCTGGGGATGAATGGAAGACTGCTTTCAGGTCACGCTATGGACACTTTGAATATCTAGTTATGCCTTTTGGTCTGAGTACCGCCCCAGCCACTTTCCAACACTTCGTGAATGATATCTTCAGGTATCTCCTAGATACATTTGTGGTGATTTATCTGGATGATATTCTAATTTTTTCTAACTCCACAGAGGAACATCATGGACATGTGAGAATGGTCTTAGAACGCCTAAGACAAAACCATCTCTACATCAAACTTGAAAAATGTGAATTCCATAGGACCGAAATGCAATTTCTGGGGTATGTACTATCTACGCAAGGGATTAGTATGGATGGAAGCAAGACCCAAGCCATCAAGGATTGGCCAATTCCTAGAAATGTGAAGGAGGTGCAGCGTTTCATCGGGTTTGCCAACTTCTATAGACGTTTCATTAAGAATTTTTTCTGAGGTAGTGTCACCTATCACCCAACTTACCCGGAAACAGTCTAGGTTCTCCTGGACCCCGCAAGCTCAGGAAGCATTTTCCTGTTTAAAGGATAAATTTACCACCGCACCTATCTTAGTACATCCCAACCCCGAGCTTGCCTTCATAATAGAGGTGGATGCTTCAGACTGTGCCGTTGGAGCTATACTCTCTCAGAGAACAGGTGAGAAGAATGTCTTGCATCCCTGTGCCTTCTTTTCCCAGCAGTTGTCTTCGGCTGAGAGGAACTACGATGTGGGCAATAGAGAATTGTTGGCCATTATGCCGCCTTAAAGGAATGGAGACACCTTCTTCAGGGTGCTGCACAGCAAATAGTCGTCCTGACAGACCATCGTAACCTTGAATTTATCAGGTCGGCTAAGTGCCTGACTCCTCGCCAGGCTCGCTGGAATCTTTTCCTAAACCAATTTAATTTTGTCATTTCTTATAGACCAGGATCGCGCAATGGAAAGGCTGATGCACTCTCTAGGATTCATTCAGCAGAGACACGTCCACTTACTCCTCCTAAGACTATTCTTCCTGACTCTAGATTCCTGGGAGTGATTCATAATCAAGACCTACTTAAGGACATCAAGGAAGCATACATTCGGATTCTTGTTTGCTCAACCCCCAAGGGACGTAAGTCTTGTCTTTAAGAATGGTGTGTGGATTCAGGGACAACGTCTGTATATACCTGAAACAGTCAGATTGAGAGTATTGCAACTCATCCACGATTCCAAGATAGCCGGGCATAGGGGAATTCTAAAGACACAAGAATTTCTTTCTCGTTTTTTGGTGGCCCACTTACAGGAAAGATGTCTTAAACTATGTCACTTCATGTGAAGTCTGTGCAAGATGCAAAACACCTCGCTCCTCACCAACTGGTCTGTTGCAACCTCTTCCCATCCCATCCCGCCCGTGGGGATCCATTTCTATGGACTTCATTGTGGAGTTACCAACCTCTCAAGGGAAGAACACCATTCTAGTGGTGGTTGACCGTCTAACAAAGGCAGCTCATTTTATCC
>JARQOD010000001.1:949519595-949617326 GCA_033576555.1 Oophaga sylvatica | reverse complement strand
AAGGCCTTTGTCAAGGAAATTGTCAGACTACATGGTGTTCCTACTGACATTGTTTCTGATAGGGGACCTCAGTTCGTGGCTCGTTTTGGCGCGCCTTTTGTGACAGGTTGGGAGTTCATTTGTCGTTTTCATCCGGATATCATCCTGAGTCTAATGGCCAGACAGAAAGGAAAAACCAGGATGTTGAGCAGTTCTTGCGTTGTTTTATGGCAGACAATCAAGAGGGGTGGTCTGAGTTTCTGCCACTTGCTGAATTTGCTCTTAACAACCATACATCCTCTTCTGCTGGTTGTTCGCCTTTTTTTTGTTGAACTGGGAGACATCCGTAGTTTGGATCATTCTCCAAATTGGTATCGGCCGTGCCTGAAGAGGAGAATTTTTCCGGTGATTTGGAGAGAGTTTGGATGGATGTACGTGGTAATCTTCAGGAGCCTAAGAGAAAATCTAAAAGGTACTTTGATAGGAAACGGCAAGAGGTTTTGTTTGCTATTGGTGACATGGTTTGGTTGTCCTCTAAGAATCTGCGGTTGAGGATTCCTTCTAAAAAATTGGGTCCCAAGTTTGTAGGGCCCTTTAAGGTGCTTCAGGTTGTTAACCAATCGGTTGTTAGGTTGGAGGTTCCTACTTCCTGGAAGATTAATCCGGTGTTTCATGTTTCTTTGTTGAAAAAAGCTGATGTGTCAGATGGAGACGCCTCGGCCACTGTTCCTCCTGTGGTGGAGGACGGGGAATATGAAATTTCCCGCATCCTAAATTCTAGACGGTATAGAGGGAGATTGTAGTATCTCATTGCTTGGAAGGGTTTTGGACCCGAGGATAACTCATGGGTGAGGGCGGATGATGTTTCTGCGTCCAGACTTGTCAGAGCGTTTCACAAGAGGTTTCCGGGTAAGCTGGGCCTAGGGGATCCGGAGGATCCTCTTAGAAGGGGGGTACTGTTAGAACTCTCCTGTTAGGTTTTTTCTATCTTGCTGGTCACATGACTTTTTTTTGCCTATTTAATCCTGCTCCGCCCTTCTGGCTTTGCTGGACTTCATTGTAACTTCTACTCTTAAGCTAGCCAGGTGCTTTGTTACCTTACTCAATTAGTTTTGCTTGGTCTTCGGACCTCTATGTTCTATGTTGTTTGCTTGTCTTTTACTGCTATAACTTCTGTTAGGAGGTGTCCATCTTTTCTCCCAGTCCCTAGTTCTTGTAGGGATCCCTCCCTCGCATCTATAGGTCTATAGTGGTACAAGAGCAAGCACTAAGTACTAGATCCATAGAAGCAGGAATCTACCACACAAGACAAGACCTAAGGTGCAGACTATGCAAAGAAACCTCAGAAACCATTAGCACATAGTAGCAGGGTGCAAAATGCAAGCAGGAACAGTGTATACTGAATGCCACAACCAAGTAGCAGGAATTGTATATAGGAACATCTGCACAGCATATGGGCTAAGGCCCCCTAAGTCCAGGTGGGAGAGCCCAGATAAATTGTGGAGAATGAAAGGGCTAAAATCCTGTGGGACTTCAAGATCCAGGTGATAAGCAGGTGTTGGCTAACCAACCAGACATTGTCATAGTAGACAAGGATCAGAAGGCAGCAATAATAATAGATGTGGCAGTGCAAAATGACAGCAACATCAGAAAGAAGGAATATGAGAAGCTGGAGAAATACCAGGGCCTTAAGGAGAACTTGAGAAGATGTGTAAGGTGAAGGCAACAGTGATTCCAGTGGTGATAGGAGCACTTGGAGCAGTGACCCCCTAAGTTGAAGAATGGCTGCAACAGATCCCAGTAGCAACATCTGAGCTCTCTGTCCAGAAAAGCGCAATGCTGGGAACAACTAAGATCCTGTGCAGAACCCTCAAACTCTCAGGCCTCTGGGAGAGGACTCGAGAATGAGAAAAAGGACAACAAATACCAATCCCAGTGGCAGAGCCGGCTCCAGGTTTTCGTGGGCCCGGGCGAAAGAGTCTCAGTGGGCCCCTTTAACGCATACCACAATTCATATTTCACAGATATGGCAGAAAAATATACGTGTAGTACAATGTCAAAGATTTCACTTACTTCTTACATAACATGAATGATACCAATAGCCAGAAACCAGAGAGTGTAGTCCTCCATACAGTATTATGGGCACCACATAGTGCTTCATACAGTATTCCGGACACCACATAGCGCGCCATACAGAATAATGAGCCCCAGCTATTGCTCCTTACAGTATTATGGGCACCACATAGTGCTCCATACAGAATAATGAGCCCCAATATATTGTTCCATACAGAATTATGAGCCCCATATAATGCTCCATACAGAATAATGAGCCCCATATAGTGTTCCATACAGAATAATGGACCCCATATAATGTTCTGTACAGAATAATGAGCCCCATAAGATGCTCCATATGTAATTGGACCCATAAGATGCTCCATATGTAATTGGCCCCATATACTGCTCTATATCATTGGCCCTATAAGATGCTCCATATATAATTGGCCACATATACAATTGGCCCGATAAGATGCTCCATATGTAATTGGCCCCATAAGATGATCCAATAATAATTGTCCTCAAATACTGCTCCATATGTAATTGGCCCCATTAGATTATCCATATGTAATTGGCCCCATAAACTGCTTCATATGTCATTGGATCTCATATACTGCTCCATATATAATTAGCCACATACACTGCTCAAAACATAAAAAGAAAAAAAATGAAATACTCACCTCTCCTCGATGGCCGCTGCTCTGGACTCCTTAGCGTCGGCATCTTCCGGCTCTCTGTGCTGTGACTGCTCAGGCAGAGGGCACACAGACGTGATATCATCATGCCCTCTGACCTGAAACGTCACGGTCAGGAGTAAGCGGTGAGGGTGTCCACTCACGGGCACTGGCACAGGCATCGGGGCCCCAAAGTGCACCGGAGTCTCCGACGGCGAGTGGGCCTCCCTGTCTCCTCAGGGCCCCGGCACTTGCCTGGGTACGCCGGGTGCTGACGCCGGCCCTGCCCACTGGGGGGTGAGAAGGAAGTTTTTTGGGTTTTTTTACATATACATAAAGGTTCTTCTCACAAAATCAGAAAATCATCAAAAAGTTGATGTGAGAAGGAAGATATATATATTATTATATATATATATATATATATATATATACAGGGTGGTCCAAAAGTAGGTGGACAGTATGTGTAATAGGGTTATGAAGGGGGAGATTTATCAAACATGGTGTACAGTGAAACTGACTCAGTTGCCCTTAGCAACCAATCAGATTCCTCTTTTCATTCTTCACAGACACTTTGGAACATGAAAGGTGGAATCTGATTGGTTGCTAAGGGCAACTGAGTCAGTTTCACAGATCCAGTTTTCACAGATAAATCTCACCCAAAATGGCAAATAATTTAAATACAGATCAAAGAAAATGGATTTTAAAAGAGTATTGGAAATTTCAAAATGCTGTAGCAGAGCAAATTGGGTTGAAACATTTGGTACTCAAGCCCCAAAGAGACAAACTATTTTCTGCATTCATGACAAATTCGATGCCACTGGCTCAATCCTTAATGCTCCAAAAACTGGTCAACCCAAAACAGCCTGTACAGAAAATAATAAGCAACTTGTTGCTGAAACATTTGTTCAGAGTCCAAAAAAGTCCACCAGAAGAGTCTCTTTAGAATTGGGAGTTTCATGAGGTTCCATCATGCGAATCCTGAAATCTATTGGTTGCAAAGCTTATCATCCATGTCTAATTCATGGTTTATTGGAGGATGATCCAGACAGGCGGCTGCAATTTAGTGAGATTATGCTTAACGAAATTGAAGAAAATCCAGTAATTTTAGATAACATTATTTGGAGTGATGAAGCTTCCTTCACATTATCTGGCCATATTAACAGACATAATTGTATTTACTGGTATAATGAGAACATGCATTTAACATTAGAGCAACAACTAAATGAGCCTGGTGTCAATGTTTGGGGTGGTATTTCAAGTTTTGGTGTTTTTGGACCATTTTTTTTTTGATGGAACAGTCACAGGAGATAAGTATCTCGAAATTCTAATGGATCAAGTTGTTCCCCAGTTACAGCAACAGCCTAATTCAAATGACCTTTATTTCCAACAAGATGGGGCCCCTCCACATTATTCAAGAGTAGTCTGCGAGTATCTTGATGAAACATTTCCTAATAAATGGATTGGCCGAAGAGGCCCACTTGATTGGCCGGCACGGTCACCAGACTTGACCCCAATGGATTTTTTCTTTTGGGGAGTACTCAAGGACAAAGTTTATAGTCGAAAACCAAAAAGTGTCAGTGATTTGAAAAATTACATAAGAGATGCATTTCAAGAAATTAATACCCAAAGAGACTTGTGCAAAAATGTTTGTCAAAGCGTAAGAGGCAGACTTCAAAATAAATTTTATTATTTTCTGTCCACCTACTTTTGAACCACCCTGTATATACATATATATATACAGTATATATCTTTATTTTCAATGAGGGAAAAGTGGGGAGATTTGAACGTTTAGTTTTTTTTTTTTAATTTTTTAAAACTTTTGTTTATAACTTTTTATTGTTCTTCTTAGCCTCCTTAGGGGACTTGAATATGCGACCACCCTATTTTGTGTTCTATATACAGAGACACCAGAGCATCGCTTCATATAGCAGAAATCACGGTCTCCTTTGCAGCGAGGCTACAGGTAGCGTTTCAAAGGAGCTCTGTAGTGACAGACACAGGAGTCATCAGCTGACCCCCGGATGTCATGACAAACCTTGGCAACCAGCAATCACATCACGGGCACACCAATGGGCGGAGATAATGACACGCGCATGTAAGCTTGTGTTAAATGCCGCTGTCACAGATTGTTCCGCACGTGATTGCTAAGAGCAGGTCCTGGTTCCAATACACAGCCATCAGCTGGTTTGGGGCGGGCTCGCTGCATGATATGTGCAGTAATTATATGGCGGATGTCGTGAAGGGGTTAAGGATTATTAGCTTCCTCAAGTTGGATGTTGACAGGCAGAAGGGCCTGGTCTGTGATCACATCCACTACCGTGCTAAACACACATTCTGATAGTACACTTGCCTCAGGCAAGCTAGCACCTCCAAGGCATAAATGGCAAGCTTAGGCCATGTGTCCAATTTGAAGACCCAGAAGTTAAATTGGGAAGATTCATCAGTTAGTACATGGAGACGTGTAGACAGGTGCACTTTTGCCATGTTTTTGCAACACTGGTTCCTGCTAATTTGGACCCTATTACATGGTGGTGCTGTGTGCTGTGGCATGTTCTTAAAGTTTTGCCACATTTCTGCCATTCTAACCCTGCCTTCCGAGGTGCCCAGCTGCGTTGCCAACTTCCTACTCTGTCTCTGCCTTGTTCTTCCACTGATGCCATACTTTTTAAGGTGTGTACTTCACTTCGTGCTTGGAATTCAGAAGCCTTGTCATGCAGGTGATGCTTAGGTTCAGATTTGTGCCACACTTCAGGGTCTGACAGCACAGCGGACAACCACCCATCGCTTGTCGTCAGAACATTACCTGAAGAAATGCCACACCAGGGAGATCTTTGCAGCTGTGTTTGGTGTGATGATTTCAGTGGCGTTGGGGGCAATAGCAGCCGATGTATATTTGCTGTGCATATGCTGTGCTGTTGGGGCAGTATGGCCATATCCTCTTGCTCCAAAATGTGCACATCACTAGGATGGCTTCTGCTCTATGTGGGTTCTAGGACCTCATCATCCTGCTCATCATCTGCCACCGGCTCCTCAACCCTGCCCTCCTTGCCAGTGTGCACACTGCAGAAAGATGATTCAGTTGGCAACTGAGTTTAATCATCATCTGACATGTCATGCAGTGCTTCATTGACCGTGTGCACTAGCCCTCCCACGTACTCATCCTTCAACATAAGTGGTTGGGCATCAGAACCCAAACCAGCGGAGTCATCAAAAAGCAGAAGAGACTGTTGCATGACTTGGGGCTTAGACTGCTTGACTGATTTGCAAGGGGGTGAGATGGAATTTGGATGACCATGGTCATCAGCTGCCAATTGTAGTGCGGCGGTGTTCACACCGTGCAGTAATGAGGCAGTGATACAGTAAAGTTCAACACAAATGTCTTTATTTTCCAAAACTCACAAATTAAAAGCAAGCTGTATTCTCCGGATCGCCACCGGGGTGCCAAAACAGTCCGTCTCTGAAACCGTGGGTGACTGCACCACCGTGTCACACTGAGGGGGCGCCAGGTGTTTTGCTTCCCTTGGTTCTGTGTTGACTTCACACAAGCCGGATGTTGCAGAGCTACCTGCTCTGTGGCTTGCAAACAAACACTGAAACACCCAACCCTTTGCTGCAAAGTTTTAAATGGGATCTGTGGCCATGAGCCACTTGTAAGATCCGGCTGGTGGGAGTGAACCGCCCCACTGCCATCCTGTAGTTCACTCCAAAAATAAAAGCCTATGCTGGGATTTCTTAAATCTGCCTTGGCCAAATAGCTTGACCAAGTCCAAACGTACTTTTATTCTGCACTGCAACCACAGCTATGTCTGTTATAGCAATGCACTCCAACAGGCTCAATAAGCTACTATGCGCATCCTGAGGGATGCATACCGTTCCTTGCATACAATTCCCTTCACTGCCTCACATATCCCCCCTCTGTTCAGACATACAGGGTGCCCGTGACAGGGCATCTGCATTTCCTTGCGAATTTACCACCCGATGTTCCACTGAGAAAATTTTTTTTTGTAGGGACAGGAACCATCAGGTGACCAGAGCATTCCTCTCCTTTGCATTAATCATCCAGATGAGGGGTGAATGGTCCATTACCAACCAAAACTGTCGCCCAAGCATATAGTAATGTAAGGACTCCAAGGCTCACTTAATCGCCAAGCACTCCTTCTCCACTACGCTATAATTTTTCTCTGATGGGGTAAGTTTCCTGCTCAAGTAGGTGACTGGATGTTCATCCCTGTTCACCTCTTGCTACATTACTGCTCCTAGGCCTACCTCTGAGGCATCTGTTTGCACGATAAAGGTTTTCCTAAAGTTGGGGCTGATGAGGACCGGCTGTCCACACAACGCCGACTTCATAGACTGGAGTGCTTCCTGTGCTTGACGGTTCCATCATAACATAATTGATTTCTTACCCTTTAATAGATCGGTTAGGGCTGCGGTATTCTGGTCTAAGAAAGGATGTATAATGTCCTGTCGCCTGTGTGGACCAGAGGAAGTTGTTGTATTTGGGCATGTAGCAGGTGCAGAATGATCATGCCCTCTCCCTGCAGCAGCTATTCCATCACCACCATCAGCAGAAACATCAGCACCACAACATCTACGTCCACATCCCTATTTGAAGCTTTCTTCAATTTTGGAAATGGTTTGGAAGTGTTTTTTTCTGAAAACTACTCGCAATGAGATGATATTACAGTACAGTCATGGCCAAAAGTTTTGAGAATGACACAAATATTAATTTTTACAAAGTCTACTGCTTCACTTTTTCTAATGGCAATTTGCATATACTCCAGAATGTTAATGTTATAAAGAGTGATCAGCTTAACAGCAATTACTTGCAAAGTCAATATTTGGCTAGAAAATGAACTTTATCCCCCAAAACACATTTCACCGTCATTGCAGCCTTGCCTTAAAAGGACCAGCTAACCTCTTTTCAGTGATTGCTCCATTAACACAGGTGTGGGTGTTGATGAGGACATGGCTAGAGATCAATCTGTCATGATTAAGTAAGAATGACACCACTGGACACTTTAAAAGGAGGTTGGTGCTTGGCATCATTGTTTCTCTTCTGTTAACCATGGTTATCTCTAAAGAAACACGTGCAGTCATCATTGCAATGCACAAAAATGGCCTAACAGGGAAAAGTATCGCAGCTAGAAAGATTGCACCTCAGTCAACAATCTATCGCATCATCAAGAACTTCAAGGAGAGAGGTTCCATTGTTGCCAAAAAGGCTTCAGGGCGCCCAAGAAAGACCAGAAAGCGCCAGGACCGTCTCTTAAAAGTGTTTCAACTGCGGGATTGGGCTACTAGCAGTGCAGAGCTTGCTCAGGAATGGCAGCAGGCAGGTGTGAGTGTATCTGCACGCACTGTGAGGCGGAGACTCTTGGAGCAAGGACTGGTCTCAAGGAGGGCAGCAAAGAAGCCACTTCTCTCCAGAAAAAACATCATGGACAGACTGATATTCTGCAAACGGTACAGGCA
This sequence comes from Oophaga sylvatica, assembly GCA_033576555.1. Taxonomy (NCBI): domain Eukaryota; kingdom Metazoa; phylum Chordata; class Amphibia; order Anura; family Dendrobatidae; genus Oophaga; species Oophaga sylvatica. Next base: position 949,609,143 of record JARQOD010000001.1, on the reverse strand, counting down.
GTGGACTGCTGAGGACTGGGGTAAAGTTATTTTCTCTGATGAATCCCCTTTTCGATTGTTTGGGACATCAGGAAAACGCCTCATTCGGAGAAGACAAGGTGAGTGCTACCACCAGTCTTGTCTCATGCCAACTGTTAAGCATCCTGAAACCATTCATGTGTGGGGTTGCTTCTCAGCCAAGGGAATCGGCTCTCTCACAGTCTTGCCTAAAAACACAGCCATGAATAAAGAATGGTACCAGAATGATCTCCAAAAGCAACTTCTCCCAACCCTCCAAGAGCAGTTTGGCGATCAACAATGCCTTTTCCAGCATGATGGAGCACCTTGCCATAAAGCAAAGGTGATAACTAAATGGCTCAGGGAACAAAACATAGAGATTTTGGGTCCATGGCCTGGAAACTCCCCAGATCTTAATCCCATTGAGAACTTGTGGTCAATCATCAAGAGGCGGGTGGACAAACAAAAACCTAAAAATTCTGACAAAATGAAAGCATTGATTGTGCAAGAATGGACTGCTATCAGTCAGGATTTGGTCCAGAAGTTGATTGAGAGCATGCCAGGGAGAATTGCAGAGGTCCTGAAGAAGAAGGGTCAACACTGCAAATATTGACTTGCTGCATTAACTCATTCTAACTGTCAATATAAGCTTTTGTTTCTCATATGTTTGCAATTATTATATTTCTGTCTGTGATAAAAACATCTGTCAAACACACATAAAAACCAGAGGGCAGCAGTTCATGTGAAAATATAATATTTGTGTCATTCTCAAAACTTTTGGCCATGACTGTATATTTATTTATTAGACACAGTACTAGAAAACACACAGCAGTCCATGATTTGTTTCGGCAACAAATGGCAACAAGACCGCTGATGCTAATTATTTATTTCTCAGACTAGTAGAAAAGACACAGCGTTTCAAAAAACTATTTCTTTAGCCTACAAATGGCAAGGAAATTGCTGATTCCAATTATTTATTTGCAAGTTTCAAAAACTGACTGTCACATCCAAACATAACCTAAGTGTGAACAGGTGCTTAACCCCTTTACCCACGAGGGTAGTTTGCACGTTAATGACCGGGCCAATTTTTACAATTCTGACCACTGTCTCTTTATGAGGTTATAACTCTGGAACGTTTCAACGGATCTTAGCGATTCTGAGAATGTTTTCTCGTGACATATTGTACTTCATGACAGAGGTAAAATTTCTTTGATATAACTTGTGGTTATTTATGTAAAAAATGGAAATATGGCGAAAATGTTGAAAATTTTGCTATTTTCAAACTTTGAATTTTTATTCTCTTAAAACAGAGAAATATGTCACACAAAAGAGTTACTAAATAACATTTGCCACATGTCTACTTTAGATCCGCACAATTTTGAAGTAAATTTTTTTTTTGTTACGACGTTATAAGGGTTAAAAGTTGACCAGCGATTTCTTATTTTCACAACAAATTGTACAAAGCCATTTTTTTTAGGGACCACCTCACATTTGAAGTCACTTTGAGGGGTCTATATGGCAGAAAATACCTAAAAGTGACACCATTCTAAACACTGCACCCCTCAAGGTACTCAAAACCACATTCAAGAAGTTTAATAACTTCAAGTGCTTCACAGGAGCTGAAGTAACTTGGAAGGAAAAAATGAACATTTAACTTTTTAGTCACAAAAATGATCTTTTACAAACAATTTTTTTATTTCAACAAGGGTAAAAGGAGAAAATGGACATAAAAAGTTGTTGTGCAATTTCTCCTGAGTACGCCGATACCCCATATGTGGGGGAAAACCACTGTCTGGGCGTAGAGCTGGGCTCGGAAGGGAAGGAGCGCCGTTTGACTTTTTTAAACCAAAATTGGCTGGAAATGAGATTGTATGCCATATCGCGTTTGGAGAGCCCCTGATGTGCCTAAACAGTGGAGAATTCCCACAAGTAACACCATTTTGGAAACTAGACCCCCTAAGGAACTTATCTAGTTCTGTTGTGAACACTTTTAACCCCCAAGTGTTTCACTAAAGTTTATAATGCCTAGGTGTGAAAAAAAAAAGAATTTCCACAAAAATGATTTTTTAGTCCCCAATTTTTGATTGTTCCCAAGGAAATTGGACCTTAAAAGTTGTTGTCCAATTTGTCCTGAGTACGCTGATACCCCATATGTGGGGAGAAATTCTGTTTGGGCGCACTTCAGGGCTCGGAAAGGAAGTAATGACGTTTTGGAATGCAGACTTTGATGGGTGTCATGTTCAGTTTGCAGAGTCCCTGATGTGCCTAAACAGTGGAAACCCCCCACAAGTGACCCCATTTTGGAAACTAGACCCCTGACAGGAAATTATCTAGATCTGTGGTGAGCATTTTGAACCCCCAAGTGCTTCGCACAAGTTTATAATGCCCGGGTATGAAAATAAAAAATCCTATTTTTTTCCCACAAAAATAATATTTAAGTCACCAATTTTTTATTTTCCCAAGGGTAACATGAGAAATTGGACCATAAAAGTTGTTGTCCAATTTGTCCTGAGTATGCTGATAGCCCATATATGGGGGGAACCACTGTTTGGGCACACGGCAGAGTTATGAAGGGAAGGAGCGCCATTTGACATTTTCAAACCAAAATTGGCTGAAATCGAGATTGGACGCCATGTCGCATTTGGATAGCCCCTGATGTGCCTAAACAGTGGGAATCCCCCACAAGTGACCCCATTTTAGAAACTAGACCCCCTAAGGAACTTATCTAGATCTGTAGTGAGCACTTTGAATCCCCAAGTGCTTTACTCAAGTTTATAACGTAGAGCAGTAAAATTAAAAAATCATATTTTTTCCACAAAAATGATCTTTTCACCCCAATTTTTATTTTCCCAAGGGGAACAACACCTCAAACGTTATTGTGCAATTTGTCCTGAGTACGCTGATACCCAATATGTGGGGGTAAACCACTGTTTGGGTGCATGGCAGAGCTCGGAAGGGAAGAAGCGCAGTTTGACTTTTTTCAGCGCAAAATTGGCTGTATGCCATGTCACGTTTGGAGAGCCCCTGACGTGCCTAAACAGTGGAAACCCCCCACAAGTGACACCATTTTGGAAACTAGACCCCTTAAGGAACTTATCTAGATCTGTTGTGAGCACGTTGAACCCCCAAGTGTTTCACTAAAGTTTATAATGCCTGGGTGTGAAAAAATTTAAAAAATCCACAAAAAATGATTTTTTAGTCCCCAATTTTCCAATTTTTGATTTTTCACAAGGATATTGGACCCCAAAAGTTGTTTTCCAATTTGTCCTGAGTACGATGATACCCCATATGTGGGGAAGAAATACTGTTTGGGCGCACGGCAGGGCTCGGAAAGGAAGCAATGACATTTTGGAATGCAGACTTTGATGGGTGTCATGTTCAGTTTGCAGAGCCCCTGATGTGCCTAAGCAGTGTAAACTCCCCACAAGTGACCACATTTTGGAAACTAGACCCCCGACAGGAACTTATCTAGATCTGTGGTGAGCACCAAGTGCTTCACACAAGTTTATAACGTCCGGGCGTGAAAATAAAAAAATCATATTTTTTCCACAAACATGATCTTTTAGTCCCCAGTTTTTTATGTTCCCAAGGGTAACAGGAGAAATTGGACCCAAAAAGTTGTTGTCCAATTTGTCCTGAGTAAGCTGATACCCTATATGTGGGAGAAAACTACTGTATGGGCACACGTCATGGCTCGGAAGTGAAGTAGTGACGTTTTGCATTGCAGACTTTGATGGAATGGTCTGCGTGTGTCATGTCGCGTTGAAGAGTCCCTGATGTGCCTAAACAGTGGAAACCCCCACAAGTGATCCCATTTTGGAAACTAGACCCCCAAAGGAACTTATCTGGATGTGTGGTGAGAACTTTGAACCCCCAAGTGCTTCACAGAAGTTTATGATGTAGAGCCATAAAAATAATAAATCATATTTTTTTCCACAAAAATGATATTTTCGCCCCCAATTTTTTATTTTCCCAAGGGTAACAGAAGAAATTGGACCCCAAGAGTTATTGTGCAATTTGTCCTGAGTATGCTGATTCCCCATATGTGCGGTAAACTACTGTTTGGGCACATGGCAGAGCTCAGAATGGAAGGAGCACCGTTTGACTTTTTCAATGCCCAATTGGCTGGAATTGAAATTAGACGCCATGTCACATTTGGAGAGCCCCTGATATGCCTAAACAGTGGAAACCCCCAATTCTAACTCCAACCCTAACCCCAACACATTCCTAACCCTAATCCCAACCCTTATCATAACCCTAACCACAAACCTAACCCTAACACACCCGTAACCCTAGTCCCAATTCTAACCCTAACTTTAGCCCCAACTCTAACCCTAACTTTAGCCCCAACCCTAACCTTAACCCTAATGGGAAAATGGAAATAAATACATTTTTTTAATTTTATTATTTTTCCCTAACTAAGGGGGTGATAAAGGGGGGTTTGATTTGCTATTTATAGCGGGTTTTTATGTTTTGCAGCTGTCGCACGTTAAATGACGCTTTTTATTGCAAAAAATAGCTTTTGCATCATCACATTTTGAGAGCTATAATTTTTCTATATTTTGGTCCAGAGAGTCACGTGAGGTCTTATTTTTTGCGGGACGAGGTGACGTTTTTATTGGTACCACTTTTGGGTATATGACATTTTTTGATCGCTTTTTATTATGATTTTTGGGAGGCAGAATGAACAAAAACCAGCAATTTATAAAATTCTTTTGGGGGGGGCGTTTATACCGTTCCGTGTGTGGTAAAATTTATAATGCAGTGTTATTCTTCGGGTCAGTAAGATTACAGCGATACCTCATTTGTTTCATTTTTTTATGTTTTGGCGCTTTTATACTGTGTCCAGTTTTGGGCACCACATTTTAAAAAAGACATCAACAAACTGGAGCAAGTTCAGAGAAGAGCCACCAGAATGGTGACCGGTCTGCAAACCATGTCCTATGAGGAACGGTTGCAGGATTTGGGAATGTTTAGCTTGCAAAAAAGAAGACTGAGAGGAGACTTAATAGCTGTCTACAAATATCTCAAGGCTGTCACATTGTAGAAGGATCATCTTTATTCTCATTTGCACAAGGAAAGACTAGAAGCAATGGGATGAAACTGAATGGGAGGAGACACAGATTAGATATTAGAAAAAACTTTTTGACAGTTAGGGTGATCAATGAGTGGAACAGGCTGCCACAAGAGGTGGTGAGTTCTCCTTCAATGGAAGTCTTCAAACAGAGGCTGGATAGACATCTGTCTGGGATGATTTAGAGAATCCTGCTTTGAGCAGGGGGTTGGACCAGAAGGCCCAGGAGGTCCCTTCCAACTCTACCATTCTATGATTCTATGATATATAAAAAAGAATTATTTTTGCATCGCTTTATTCTGCGAGCTATAACTTTTTTATTGTTTCGCTGATGATGCTGTATGGTGGCTTGTTTTTTGCGGGACAAGATGCTGTTTTCAGCGGTACCATGTTTATTTATATCCGTCTTTTTGATCGCGTGTTATTCCACTTTTTGGCGGTATGATGATAAATCATTGTTTTTTAGCCTTTTTTTTTTTTTTTTAAGGGGTTCACTAAAGGGGTTAACTAATGGGATAGTTTTATAGGACAAGTCGTTACAGACGCGGTGATACTAAATATGTGTACTTTTATTGTTTTTTTTTATTTACACGAAGAAAGGAATTTATTGGGGAATATTTTTTTTTTCTTTATTTGGGAATTTTTTTTTACACTTGTTACTTTTATTTTTTTTACTTTTTTACTTTGTCCCAGTGTGGGGCATCACTGTATAAGGTCAGATCGCTGGTCTGACAGTGTGCACAGCACTGTGGGACCAGCGATCTCACAGGCACTGCTGCAGGCTTCCTCAGCGACTGCTCTCTAGCAGGCACTGAGGAAGCCGCCTCCCTGCAGGACCCGGAAGGACCCCGTGGCCATCTTGGATCCAGGGTAATGCAGTGAGGAGGGTCCCTCAGAACAGAGAGACACATCGCGCTGTTCTGAGGGTCTCAGGGGAGCACGCAGGGAGCCCCCTCCCTGCGCGATGCTTTCCTATAACGCTCATCTTTGATCGCAGTGTGCCAGGGGTTAATGTGCCGGGAGCAGTCCGTGACCGCTCCTGGCACATAGTGCCGGGTGTCAGCTGTTATAATCAGCTGACACCCGGCCGCGATCAGCTGCGCTCCCCCCATAACAGCTCTATATTAAAAATATATATGTATAAGGAGCTGAATACATCTTCCACTAATACTCAAAGGAAGAAAAAGGATGATCTTCATTATAGGTAAAAAGCATTAGTTTGCTATATTAAACAGCCCATAATTTGTCAATGGGGTAAGTCCCCTGTAAATATGATAGTGACATGGAACAAATGGGAACCAAGTTTAAAACATGTGCATACCCAGTAGTGGAGCAATAAGCTTCAAAACAGCATACAGAGACTATCACATTGATAGCACCAGACAACAAGAAGAGGGCTAAAAAAATGCAGACATAACAAGTGAATCAGATCTATTACCTGCTGGCGGCTAACAACCCAGACGCGCGTTTTGCTTATAACTTTGTCCAGGGGAGTGTGATTTTACTGCTCTACTTCTCACTGCAGAGTATAAACAGCGGCATTTGGCACAGTCTTCTACATTTAAGGGTTGCAGCGTATACACAGTGGCTCTTGGCACAGTATTCCCACAGATGAGGTTTCAGATTCTGTCCCTCAAATTAGGGGCATCCTGAGAATTGGAGCACACTGTGCTCACACTCTGATCAAACTCTGATCAGAGTTTAATTTGAATAATCAGCTCAGTTCTCTTAAATTAAAGAATCTATAGTTGTCTACACCTCAGTATACCATAGTATAGGTCACTGACATCTGATCAGTGTTAGCTGTTTCCGGTGTCACCAGATGTGATCAGTTGCAGAGAAGGACAGCAGAGCTCACTCAACTGAATAGTGGCAGAATGAATGGATGGATCTGCACTTCTCCACAAAGGCCACAATGCAGTTGATAGAGCTGTGCTGTTCAGCAGCTCAGCTCATTTGGCTACAGTCTTCAGTGGGAACAAATAAGTAGCAGGGGTGACGGGTGTCACACCCTCATCAATCTGGCATTGATGACTCATCCTAAGGATAGATAATTAATATTAAAGTACAGTACAACCCCTTTAAAGGGGAATTAGAACAACTAATATGTATGCGGCATTGCAACTCAGCCCTACTCACTTTAATAGATTTGAGTTGTAATACCAGACATCTATAGGTAAAAGGCAGCAATGTTTTCCCAAAAACTGGACAACCTGTTTAAAAGCTCAAATCCATAGTAATATTTGTTACATCCCTGCCCAACTGATTGCAGTCCTACAAAATGTGTAAATGAATCACACCTCTATATTTTTTGACAATATCCAACTTATAATATGAAGTCCACATCACAAAATGATATTGTCGAGTTTTCTTATGTCATAAGGATCAAACAATATACTGTAGAATAAGATAGTTGTCTACATATTGTATTTGTATGGATTGGCTTCCTAGAGAAGAAGAGGCCGCTGCTTCCCACGGAGAGGTCAGCTGCAGCGTGTCTTGTGTGCCTGCCAGGTTTTAATTGAAACATTGTGATAAATTTCAATAAAAGGTCAGAAGTCTTATTCTGGCTGAAAAGGGGTCAAACAGGTCTCTTAAAGAAGTCCTCTTAATTTTTATAGTGTCCACTAAGAGTTGATTTACCACACAAATGACCTGATCACTCTTAGCTGACCTTTTACAAGGAAGCAAGACTCAGCTCCTTTGTCAGTGAAGACTAGAAAAGACGATATTTTATTTATTGGGATTTATATTCTTTGAAGGAAGATGGATGCCACCAAATCAATACAGCACAGGCATTTTGCTGATTGCTTTGCAGAAAGAAAGAAAAAAAAATGTTAGTAGAAGTGAACTGGTGAGGTGACTAATGTGTAGTTTATGAGAAGTATAGGGCCATAGGCTTCAAAATATAAATGAGTTTGGTTAATTTTAATCTTGTGATGTTTTTGCTCTTAGTATTTGATTTCCAAATAGCAATCGTGTGTTTATTCTTCTTCTCTGAATAATGGATCACAAAACTTATCGCTATGGTCAAATAATATGTGTTTGCTTCAGATTTCATTTTAGAAAGTTCCAACAGAGCAGCACAAATTAATTTCCTGCTATATAAACACTACAGTGAAGAGGACTGGGAGAGAGTTCTTCCCCCTCTCTAGTGTTGAGCATTCCGATACTGCAAATATCGGGTATCGGCCGATATTGGCTGTATCGGAATTCCGATTCCGAGTTCCGATATTTTCGTCTTATCGGATACCGGAATCGGGATTGTCACTGTCACTGTCAGTGTCCGTCGGTCGGGTCTGTCAGGAGTCAGCGGCACTTACCTGGCAGAAGATCTCCGGCGGTCACGTCCTGCACTGCTTCATGGCCGCCATCTTCTTTCCCCGGCGGTCACATGCAGTTTCTCGCGATAACTGCAGTGACTGCTGGGTAATCGCGGCCGTAAAGCAGTCAGTCCGATGACGTCACCGCCGGGGAAGCAGGTAATCAGCTGTGCTGCGTTGCAATGACAGGCTCTGCCTGTCATTGCGATGTAGCAGAGCTGGATCGTCGTGGGACTGTCGTTATGGACTGCGTCGGACAGGTGGTATACTGTTGGTTTGTTTTTTTTCTTTTTTTACAGGAGATCGATGGCGTCGCAGGAATGAGAGTACAATAAAAAAAAATGAAAACTGTGTTGTCTCTTTTATTTCATTAAAAGACTTTTTTCTTGCTGTCTTTTTTTTATACATTTAATAACTTTGGGATTAATAATGGATTGGTGTCTTATTGACGCCTCTCCATTATTAACCGGGCTTATTGTCACCGTGCAATCAACGGTGACATTAACCCCTTATTACCCCGCTTGCCACCGCTACAGGGCAAGTGGGAAGAGCCGGGTAAAGTGCCACAATTGGCACATCTTTTGATGCGCCAAATGTGGGGCTGCTGTAGCCTGGTATTATCAGGCTGTTGAGGGCCAAAATCCATGGGCCTTGACAGTCTTTTAATACCAGGCCGCAGCAGTCTGCATTTTACTTGGCTGGTTAACAAAAATAGGGGGGATCCCCCACGCCGTTGTTTGTTATTTGCGTCAGGGGATCCCCATATGTTTTTGTTTAACCAGCCAACTAGAGCAAATGAACTGCTGTGGCCTGGTATTATCAGGCTGGCAAGGTCCATGGATATTGTGGATCTCTTTTAACAGCGACCTGAGGTTAAAACCAGGCACTGCGTGCCTGTATATGCTTCATTTTGGCTTGTGATCAAGCTAAAAAATAGGGGGGACCCCACGCCAATTTTTTTCGAGGGGATCCCCTATTTTTGTTAATCAGCCAAGATATGCAGACTGCTGTGGCCTGGTATTATCAGGCTGGCAAGGTCCATGGATCTTGGCTCCTTAACAGCCTGAAAATCCAGGCCTCAGCGGTCTGCTTCATCTGGCTGGTTAACAAAAATAGGGGCGACCCCACGCCAATTTTTTTCGAGGGGATCCCCTATTTTTGTTAATCAGCCAAGATATGCAGACTGCTGTGGCCTGATATTATCAGGCTGGCAAGGTCCATGGATCTTGGCTCCTTAACAGCCTGAAAATCCAGGCCTCAGCGGTCTGCTTCATCTGGCTGGTTAGCAAAAATAGGGGGGACCCCACGCCAATTTTTTTCGAGGGGATCCCCTATTTTTGTTAATCAGCCAAGATATGCAGACTGCTGTGGCCTGGTATTATCAGGCTGGCAAGGTCCATGGATCTTGGCTCCTTAACAGCCTGAAAATCCAGGCCTCAGCGGTCTGCTTCATCTGGCTGGTTAACAAAAATAGGGGGGACCCCACGCCATTTTTTTTTCGAAGGGAACCCCTATTTTTGTTAATCAGTTCCCTCTGACGTCACTGATTGTGTCCCTGGCTGACCTGAAGTGAAAGTGGAAAGCAATCAATTAAGCTTTCCACTTAAGGGCCCGTCTCACATAGCGATATCGCTACCGAGATCGCTGCTGAGTCACTAGTTTTGTGACGCAGCAGCGAGCTCACCAGCGATATCGCTGTGTGTGACATTCAGCGACGATCAGCCCCCCTGCCGGGTATCGCTGATCGTCGCTGAAATGTCAGGACCTTTGATCGCTGGTTTCCCGCTGACAGGCACACATCGCTGCGTGTGACAGGGGGAGACCAGCGATCCGCTGGTAACCAAGGTACACAGCGGGTTTCCAGGCGCGGGGCTGTGCCTAGAAACCCGCTGTGTACCTTGGATACCAGCGCCCTGATGCAGGGAGCTGGTATCCAAGGTACATAGCGGGTTTCCAAGCGCTGCGCGGTGCCTGGAAACCCGCTGTGTACCTTGGTTACCAGCGGATCGCTGGTCTCCCGCCTGTCACACGCAGCGATGCGTGCCTGTCAGAGGGAAACCAGCGATCAAAAAAAGGTCCTGACATTTCTGCGACGATCAGCGATACCCGGCAGGGGGGCTGATCGTCGCTGAATGTCACACACAGCGATATCGCTGGTGAGCTCGCTGCTGCGTCACAAAACTAGTGACTCAGCAGCGATCTCGGTAGCGATATCGCTATGTGAGACGGGCCCTTAAGCGATGTTACCCGCAGTGTCGCTGTCCCAGATCGCTGCCTGAGCTGCCTGTTTGGCAGCTCAGCAGCGATCATGTAGCGATACACCAGCGATCCTGACAAGTGCATATCGTTGTCGGGATCGCTGGTGTATCGTTATGTGACACCCAGCCTTTACTCTCCTGTCAGGTCAGGAGAGGAACTCAATCATTTGGGGTTTACTGTGAGGCTGCAGCATTAGCTGCGGTCCCTGCAGTAAACATTAACCCTTTCTGAAGGATTACACCGTGGGACCTGACTGTGCATGGGATAGGTAAGAATAATTTTGCTTTTTTATTTTATTTTTATTACAGGAAATGGTTTTTGCAGTAAAATAAAAGATGGTCAAAAACATGTGTCTTTATTTCATTAAAATGATTTTTAATTAAAGTGTGTGTGTTTATTTTTATTTCATGCAATAGGATTAATAATTGATAGTTGTCTAATTGACAGCTCTCAATTATTAACCTGGCTTAAGGTCACCTTTCAATAGCAAGGTGGCTTTAACCCCTTATTAACCCATTCGCCACCGCTACAGGGCAATGGGAATAGACGGGCAAAGTGCCAGAAAGGGCGAATCTAATTATAGATTTGCCCTTTCTGGGGTGTCTGGGGGCAGATGTTAGTAGCCAGGGGGGGCACAAAAAAAATGTACCCTCCCTAGGCTATTATTATCTGCCCCCACTCGCTTTGCTTTGTCTGTCTGGTGGAGAAAATACAGCGGGAGCCCACGCATTTTTTTCAACGAATTTACACCTTTAATTAACCCCTACATGTCTGAAATTTAGCACACATATACTCATGTAATTGTATGTTTCAAACATATATAAAAATACATGAAATTACATGGTTAAATGTGTGGAAACAATGTATCATTTCATGTCGGCTTCTGTGATTTCACTGAAGCCGGCAATTGAATTAGCGGCTATAACAGTATGTAGAAGTGTAAGAATTATAAATATATGTATATATATATGTCACAATGACATATACATATATATATATGTGTTCTATGTGTATATATCTATTCTTTCTTTTGGCATTTAAATACTATTCTTTTGGATCCATTATATGTCAGTTTTGCAAGCCTGCGAGAAAATCTCGCAAGTCGGATGAAAATCGGATGTTACAAGGTACACACACATGCGATTAAATCGCATCTTTGAAGGAAAATCGGATGCCAGAAGGATGTGTGATGTTTTTATTTTGATCCGATTGTCGACCGTCTAAAACGGACCGATTTTTTGTGGTTGTGTGTGACTCCAGCCTCACACTGGCGACAAAATCGGACGACTGCAATGCGATGAAATATCGCATTGCAGTCGGACCTATGTTAATCTATGGAGCAGCTCCCAGTATCAGATTTTTTGTGGTCCGTTTTAAACGTCCGTGTACAATCGCAGCATGCTGCGATTGTCACCGATTGTCGGTCGACAATCGCCAATGCAAGTCTATGGGAGCGATGAAAAATCTGATTACAAACGGACCACACTGTGTGACTTGCGATGAAATCGCATCGGTGTCCTTTAGAAAAGCCGGCAATACATCCCCGCCTATACTGTAAAATCACACTGACAGCTTTAATAAAGACTAGAAAGAATAGATATATACACATAGAACACATACATATATATATACATGTCATTGTGACATGTATATATACATATATTTATAGTTCCTAGACTTCTACATACTGTAATAGCCGCTAATTCAATTGCCGGGTTATGTGAAATCACAGAAGCCGACATGAAATGATACATTGTTTCCACACATTTAACCATGTAATTTCATGTATTTTTATATATGTTTGAAACATACAATTACATGAGTGTATTTGTGCAAAATTTCAGACATGTAGGGGTTAATTAAAGGTGTAATTTCGTTGAAAAAAAATGCGTGGGCTCCCGCTGTATTTTCTCCACCAGACAGACAAAGCAAAGCGAGTGGGGGCAGATAATAATAGCCCAGGGAAGGTGCATTTTTTTGTGCCCCCCCTGGCTACTAACATCTGCCCCCAGACACCCCAGAAAGGGCAAATCTATAATTAGATTCGCCCTTTCTGGCACTTTGCCCGTCTATTCCCATTGCCCTGTAGCGGTGGCGAATGGGTTAATCTCACCTTACTGTCACCTTGCAATTGAAAGGTGACCTTAAGGCAGGTTAATGATTGATAGCTGTCAATTAGACAACTATCAATTATTAATCCTATTGAAGTAAATAAAAAAACACACACACTTTAAGAATAAATAATTTTAATGAAATAAAAACACATTTTTTTGACCATATTTTATTTTACACTAAATCCGTGCGAAGCCATTGATCTCCTAAAATAAAGAAAAAGAAATAAAACAACATTATTCTTACCTATTCCGCCGATCTGTCACGTCCCATGCTGTAATCCTTCACAAAGGGTTAACTAGCTTTGAGCCAAGCAGTGCAAGTAATCCTGCATGCTCAGCTCAAAGCTCATGAATGAATAAGTTCCTCTCCTGGCGACAGGAGAGGATGTGTTTCATGAATGAAGCTTAATTGATTGTGTCCACTTTCCCTTTAGGTCAGGTCACTACAGTTAAATTGGCAAGAAATCAATTAAGCTCCATTCATGAATCTATTCCTCTACTTTCGCTGGGAGAGGAACTTATTCATTCAGGGGAATACAGGTCTGAGACAGCATTATTAGCTCTCTGCGACCTTTAACCTGTTAACCCTTTCTGATGGATTACACCGTGGGACCTGACTGTACATCGGATTGGTAAGTATAATTTTGCTTTTTTATTTTATTTTATTACAGGAAATGGTTTTAGCAGGAAAATAAAATATGGTCAAAAACTGTGTGATTATTTAATTAAACTTATTTTTTATTAAAGTGTGTGTGTTTGATTTTTCTTTCATACAATAGGATTAATAATTGATAGTTGCCTAATTGACAGCTATCAATTATTAACCTGGCTTAAAGTGACCTTTCAATTGCAAGGTCATTTTAACCCCTTATTAACCCATTCGCCACCGCTACAGGGCAATGGGAATAGACGGGCAAAGTGCCAGAAAGGGCGAATCTAATTATAGATTTGCCCTTTCTGGGGTGTCTGGGGGCAGATGTTAGTAGCCAGGGGGGGCACAAAAAAAATGTACCCTCCCTAGGCTATTATTATCTGCCCCCACTCGCTTGCTTTGTCTGTCTGGTGGAGAAAATACAGCGGGAGCCCACGCATTTTTTTTTTAACGAATTTACACCTTTAATTAACCCCTACATGTCTGAAATTTAGCACACATATACTCATGTAATTGTATGTTTCAAACATATATAAAAATACATGAAATTACATGGTTAAATGTGTGGAAACAATGTATCATTTCATGTCGGCTTCTGTGATTTCACTGAAGCCGGCAATTGAATTAGCGGCTATAACAGTATGTAGAAGTGTAAGAACTATAAATATATGTATATATATATATGTCACAATGACATTATATATATATATATATATATATATATATATATATATATATATGTGCTCTATGTGTATATATCTATTCTTTCTTTTGGCATTTAAATACTATTCTTTTGGATCCATTATATGTCAGTTTTGCAAGCCTGCGAGAAAATCTCGCAAGTCGGATGAAAATCGGATGTTACAAGGTACACACACATGCGATTAAATCGCATCTTTGAAGGAAAATCGGATGCCAGAAGGATGTGTGATGTTTTTATTTTGATCCGATTGTCGACCGTCTAAAACGGACCGATTTTTTGTGGTTGTGTGTGACTCCAGCCTAATTTGCACAAACAATTAAATCAGACTATGTGTGCAAAATTTCACACCTGTAGGGGTTAATTAAAGGTGTAAATTCGTAGCAAAAAAAGTCCGGTTTTTTTACAACGAATTTACACCTTTAATTAACCCCTACAGGTGTGAAATTTTGCACACATAGTCTGATTTAATTGTTTGTGCAAATCAGATAGCAAACGACATGAAAAGACATGGTTAACCCTATGTACACCAAGTGTCATTTCATGTCGGGTGCTTCTGTCTTTTCACTGAAGCCGGCTTTACCCGGCAATTGAATGAGAGGATATTTTACTATGTAGAAGTGTATAAACTATACATATATGTATATATATATGTCACAATGACATGTATATATATATATATGTATTCTATGTGTGTATATTTAGTGTTTACAAGGAAAGAATGGGTTTTTTTTAGTTGCGATATTTTGTTCCCATAGACTTACATGGGACTTCCGGTATCGGTATCGGGTATCGCCGATATTTTAGTGATATCGGCGATACCATTCCGATTCCGATACTTTAGGATATCGGAAAGTATCGCTCAACTCTACCCCTCTCTCATGTCAGCAAAATTAGGAAGGACTGGTTCTCCTGATCAGTTCCTTAACTGTTCCAGCCCCATTATCCTGGATCTTGTCATATCTAACAGACCGGACATTCAGTGTTTCTCTCTCCCACACCACCTTCCTTACCTCTCCCCCTGTCTGTCGTTGTTCCCTAAGGCTTAGTTCTAGGACCCCTACTCTTCTCCATCTACACCTTCGGCCTGGGACAGCTCATAGCATCCCATGGTTTACAATATGACACGCAGATCTACCTTTCTGGACCTGACCTCACTTCCTTACTAACCAAAATCCCACAATGTCTGTCTGCCATTTCAGCTTTCTTTTCTGCTCGCTTCCTAAAACTGAACATGGACATAACAGAATTCATCATCCCCCACCCATCAATGTCAATGGCTGCTCACTTTCCCCAGTCCCGCACACTCGGTGCCTCGGCTTGATCCTCGACTCTACCCTCTCTTTCCAGCCACTTATCCAAGCCCTTGCCTCCTTCTGCAGATTTCAAAAATATTTCCCGGATCTGTGCATTCTTTGACCATGAAACCACAAAAATACTAGTGCATGCCCTCATCATCTACCGCCTCGACTACTGCAACCTCCTACTCTCTGGCCTCCCCTCTAGCACTCTGGCACCACTCCAATCCATCCTAAATTCTGCTGCCCGACTAATCCACCTGTCTCCCCGTTATTTCCCAGCCTCTCCTCTCTGCTAGGCCCTTCATTGGCTTCCTATTGCCCAGAGGCTGCAGTTCAAAACCCTAACAATGACATGCAAAGCCATTCACAACCTGTCTCCTCCATATATCTGTGACATGGTCTCCCTGTACCTACCTACACACAACCTTTGATCCTCTCAAGATCTCCTTCTCTGCTCCCCTCTCATCTCTTCATCCCATAACCACATACAAGACTTCTCCCGTGCTTCCCCTATACTCTGGAACTCTCTACCCAACACATCAGGCTCTCGCTTACCACGGAAACCTTCAAAACGAACCTGAAGACCCACCTCTTCCGACAAGCCAACAACCTGCAGTGATCCTCAGTCTGCTGAACCACCGCATGACCAACTCTACCCTTTCCTAGTGTATCCTCACCCATCCCCTGTAGACTGTGAGCCCTCGCGGGCAGGGTCCTCTCTCCTTCTGTATTTGTTAACTCAGAACCTGACAGCTTGCTCCCTTCTTCCAGAATATAACTACTCACATGCCAACAGATAGACTAAGTGGCTAATGTACTCTATTCCTGTGTCATGATTAGTGTTGAGCGATACGATACCGCAAGTATCGGGTATCGGCCGATATTAGCTCTATCGGACTTTCGATACTTAGTTCCGATATTTTCGTCTTATCGGATACCGGAATCGGATTTGTCACTGTCACTGTCAGTGTCCGTCGGTCGGGTCTGTCAGGAGTCAGCGGCACTTACCTGGCAGAAGATCTCCGGCGGTCACGGGCTGGACTGCTTGATGGCCGCCATCATCTTTCCCCGGCGGTCACATGCAGTTTCTCGCGATAACTGCAGTGACTGCTGGGTAATCCCGGCCGTAAAGCAGTCAGTCCGATGACGTCACCGCCGGGGAAGCAGGTAATCAGCTGTGCTGCGTCGAGATGACAGGCTCTGCCTGTCATTGCGATGTAGCAGAGCTGGATCGTCGTGGGACTGTCGTTACTATGGACTGCGTCGGACAGGTGGTATACTGTTGGTTTTTTTTTTTTCTTTTTTTACAGGGGATCGATGGCGTCGCAGGAATGAGTATATAATAAAATTAATGAAAACTGTGTTGTCTCTTTTATTTCATTAAAATACTTTTTTCTTGCTGTGTCTTTTTTTTTATACATTTAAAAACTTTGGGATTAATAATGGATCGGTGTCTTATTGACACCTCTCCATTATTAACCGGGCTTATTCTCACCGTGCAATCAACGGTGACATTAACCCCTTATTACCCCACTTGCCACCGCTACAGGGCAGTGGGAAGAGCCGGGTAAAGTGCCACAATTGGCACATCTTTTGATGCGCCAAATGTGGGGCTGCTGTAGCCTGGTATTATCAGGCTGTTGAGGGCCAAAATCCATGGGCCTTGACAGTCTTTTAATACCAGGCCGCAGCAGTCTGCATTTTACTTGGCTGGTTAACAAAAATAGGGGGACCCCTACGCCGTTTTTTTTTCGAGGGGATCCCCTATTTTTGTTAACCAGCCAAGCTAAGCAGACTGCTGTGGCCTGGTATTATCAGGCTGGCAAGGTCCATGGATATTGGATCCTTACCAGCCTGAAAAACCAGGCCTCAGCAGTCTGCTTCATCTGGCTGGTTAACAAAAATAGGGGGGACCCCACGCCAAATTTTTTTCGAGGGGATCCCCTATTTTTGTTAACCAGCCAAGATATGCAGACTGCTGTGGCCTGGTATTATCAGGCTGGCAAGCAGGGTCGGACTGAGGCACCGGGACACCGGAGAAACCTACGGTGGGCCCCAGCTCCTGCGTGGTGGGCCCTGATTTGAAAGGATAGGTCGCGGGGCAGAGGGGGCGGTGGCCCCGGGGCTCGCGCTCTGAGGGAGCCCACCCGGAGCTACGATACAGTTACATTCTGCGGCAGAGCAGGGAGAATCGCTCTCCCTGCTCTGCCGCCCGGAAGCTATGGGGCCTGAACAGGCGTTGGGGGGGCCCGGTGCCAGCAGTGGGCCCCCCACCCGTCATCGGAGGGTCAGCTGTATCGGCATCCAGCCGATAAAGCTGACCACATGGAGAGAGAAGGAGCGAGCGCTCCTTCTCTCCCATAATCCCACTCTCAGCGTATGACAGCGGGCGCAATAACATCACCTGCCGGCGCCCGCTGTCAGACGCTGAGAGGGAGAACAGTGAGCAGCACAGGAGCCGGGAGGTGAGTTTTTTTTTTATTTTTTTTTTAATGGGGGTGCAGTCGAGTCCTGGCTGGAGAAGTCGTCATGTCGGTGTGGGCCAGATGGAAAAGACATGAAAAGTGAACAATTCCATTAGAAAGAACATCAGCGGTAAGTCATTATCTGTACCTGTGCTGTAATCTATTATATGTTCTGTAGGACTGGTATTATTTAACACAGACCATATGGCGGTAATATCAATATTGGTCTTTTTATATATAGATTATTTTGGCCAACAGCGCGGTCATTTGCTGAGGTTCTCTGATGATGGGCCCACTCAGAAGTTTTGCCCCCACTAAACCAAAACCCTAGCTATGCCTATGGCTCTCTCTCTAGTCTTTCTTTCTCGCTCTCTGTTCTTTCCTTCTCGCTCTCTGTTCTTTTTTCTCTCTGTTCTTTCTTTCTCTCTTTTCTTTCTTTCCTCTCTTTCTTTCTCTGTTTGTTCTTTCTCTCTCGCTGCTCTTTCTTTCTTTTCCTCAGTACCAGCCACTGTGCCCTCATTACCAGTCCGTGTGATCAGCAGTGCTAAATGGTTACGCTTGGGGCGAGGATATGGGTGTGATTAGCTGTGAAATGGGTGTTGTCGGGGCGTGGCCTAAAATTTCAGCGGCGCGCAACACGCGCCGCAGCCTTTAATCCTCTTTCCTGTCTTCCAAATTTGGGAGGTATGCTGTATGACCTCCCTACAACTTCTGGCCATGCTCCTGATGAGCGCGACGGATGGTCTCGTGAGGGATCTCCTCCCACACCTGGACTAAAGCATCCACCAACTCCTGGACAGTCTGTGGTGCAACGTGGCATGGCCTAAAATTTTCTGCAGCATGCACAGCGTGCCACAGCCTTTGTACCTCTTTCCCTTATTCAAGGTTGGGAAGTATGATGTTGGGCCGCAAGAATATATTTTCTCTGGTGGGCCCAAGGTACTCCAGTCCGACGCTGCTGGCAAGGTCCATGTATGTTGGCTCCTTAACAGCCTTAAATACCATGCCTCAGCAGCAGGGGCGTACATATAAATCATGGGGCCCCATAGCAAAAGTCTGAATGTTCCCCACCCCCCCAAAAAAAAAAACCCAGAGGCATTGTAAATGTAAAGTGCCAGCACAGTGAGGGAAGTTGAGTCGCACAGAGACAGGGGTTTTGGGGGTACTCGGCACCGATCACGTCGACTTCTATGGGGATGTCACGAGTAGCACAGCTATGTCCGTGACCTGGGCGATCACTGGAATGTGGGATATTTCCAGGGGATGATAGAATGTTTGTGTAGTTTGTCGTGACGCCACCTGTAGTACCTGGTCAGGGTGTCCAGCGCTGCTGTGCAGGTCCTCTGGAAGGGATGGTGTAGTGCAGGTAGGTGAAAAGTCTTCTACAGGTAACACGCTATCCTTCCAGGGCAGATAGATGTGAGATAGAGCAATGGTGCAAAGTGATGTAGCAGAGTGGACTATGCGACGTAGTAAGAAAGCAGGAAACACTTCAAGTTAAACGTTGCATAATAAAATTTTTAATAATAACATTACAAAAGTGCAAATGGCTTATATTATGTGACATGTTTTGTTACTGTTCATACCCTTGATATGTGTTATACATGTGTGTTAATAAATACATATTCAACAAAAGTGCAAATAGCATTAGTGCCGAAGTTCGTGGAGACTTCTTAGGACTACCCCCACCGGGGTAACTTCACAGTGTCCTTTACTTGTGCTTGTGGAGGACCCGCTCCAAACCTCCAACTGTGGTCTTGGGTGGGCTGCAAGACTTTCCTTGAGCAGACCTCACTTTCGGCCACACCAAACGGGTTTTTAGTTTCTGAGGTAGTTGAAAATAGTGAACAGTAAAGTTTTTTGTAAAACCAAGATGGAGCACCGAAGTGCCAACTATTTACAGAAAAGTTTGTGAGCCAGTACAGTTCATGGCTTCAAAGTTCAACATTTTCATTACAGTGAAACAC
Source organism: Oophaga sylvatica (assembly GCA_033576555.1). Classification (NCBI taxonomy): domain Eukaryota; kingdom Metazoa; phylum Chordata; class Amphibia; order Anura; family Dendrobatidae; genus Oophaga; species Oophaga sylvatica. Next base: position 949,589,291 of record JARQOD010000001.1, on the reverse strand, counting down.
CATTACCCAACCTGGGTATATTAAGGCAACAATAAACTTGTTCTTCTGAACATTCACCCGTCCGGGTACATCAAACCATTACCCAACCTGGGTATATTAAGGCAACAATAAACTTCTTTTTATGAACATTCACCCGTCCGGGTACATCAATAATTTAACTATTTACATACAGAGACCCTGTCCGGGTTATTTAGACTTCTTTGGCTGGCCTCTTACAGGTACCACCTGGTACTGTTCTGGAGCTTGCCAAACATCCGTGACAGGAGGGTCCACCCAGACCTGATGACGTCGTGTGGCCTGTACAGTGACGTCGTGACCCGCTATCTGGGTCTGTGTGGCCACCTCTTTCATCTCCCTCCGGGTCTGGACCCCTATGACTGAACGAACCCCAGGGGGCATAACAGGCGCCGGGTACGGGCCAGCATCATTATCATGTCCATAGCTGGGGCTGCTGAGGAGACCACTGAGGGAGGCTGGGGAGATTTACGGCAGTGGGGTGGGCACTTGTGCAGAGGCCTGGTTGGGGGAGGCTGAAGGCTCGTAGGGTCTGTCAGTTTCCTGACACTCTGGGGAGTAGGGGTCGCACCTGGTAACATTTAGGGCGTACCATCCATTGTAACCCCAGTGTCGGGTGTAAGTCACCAAATCTCCTGGCAACAGGTCCCTCCTCGGGTGTCCTTCTGGGAGGTGAGCCTCCACGTCCCGCCGGGTTACAAAAACTTCTAAATAAAGTCCAGGCTCCTGGATGAAGCCCCAACCACCTTTTAACTTAAAGTTCCGTACTGCACCCTTACGCCGCGGCTCCCTCACCGTACTTTTATCCTTTCTCATACGTGCCTTCTCTGCTAGGTCCTTCTCCAGGTGACGTTGCCGAAGCTTTTGGGATTCTCTCTGCTCCCTTTGTCGCTCTGCTTCCCGCTCCCGACGTCTCCACTCTTCCTCCTGACGCCGGTTGTAATTCTCCTCCACCAGCATCTCCATGTCTCCACCATCAAACGCCAGCTTACGATGTACGGTTTGCGGCAGCTCTCCTGGCGCCCGCCAGTCCTGGCGGCACTCACCTGTGGCGGAAGCAGCCGGCTCTGGAACAGATGACGGTCGGGGCTCCGGTACAGGCAGGTAGAGCTCTGGTGCCTGCGCGGCCTCCTCCATGAGGACGGGTGTCGCTTCTTCTGCCTCAGCGACGGGGCAGACAGCGGGATCTGGGGTGCTGGTGCGGCGTTTTCTGCAGGAACGGGTGCCTCCACTGTGATACTGGCAACCGGTTCAGATTGCAAGGGCTGGGATGCCCGCACGGCCTCCTCTACTGGAACGGGTGCCTCCACTGTGATACTGGCAACCGGTTCAGATTGCAAGGGCTGGGATGCCCGCACGGCCTCCTCTACTGGAACGGGTGCCTCCACTGAGATACTGGCAACCGGTTCAGATTGCAAGGGCTGGGATGCCCGCACGGCCTCCTCTACTGGAACGGGTGCCTCACCTTCCGGTACAGACACTTCAGGGGGTAAGAGGGATTGGTGCCGCTCCAATTGTAGTTTTAGGGCCCGCCATCTCGCTTCCATCCTGGCGACCTCCTCCCGGTGCTGGGCCAGGTCTCTCAGGGTATCCTCCGCTTCTTCCAGCGTAGGAGGGTTTCCAGGCCGGGTGCCAAACGGTGGCTCCGTGGCGATCGGGTCGCTTCCGTGGGGGGAGAGCTCTGACTCCTCCATCCCTTCCCACTTCTGCTCACGTCCATTCGCCATCTCTGCCAAGTCACATGTGTCATTAGCATCAGGAGAGGCGCCATCTTTTGTAGGGAGGCGGGACCTTCGCGTTCGTTTCCGCCCACTGAGGAGGATGAGGAGGCGGAACTCCAGAGCTGTGGGGCACGATCTTACATTGCAGTAACATTTAGAGTGTGCGGACATCGTTTTCGCGCCACGGAGTGAGTGTACGCCCACGAGAGCACGCCCTTATTCTTCACCTGTGCCTCGTGGCGCAGATATGACGGAAAAATGGCAAATACAGTCTATGATGATTTTTGCAATTCTCAAGCAAAAAAACAGTTCAATTAAGGCACACAGGACTCGCTTATAGCGAGCTTCTGAATCCTGTTCGTGACGCCAAAGTTGAGTCGCACAGAGCCACAGGTTTTGGGGGTACTCGGCACCAAGCCCGTCGACTTCTATGGGGGATGTGACGGGTAGCACAGCTATGTCCGTGCCTTGGTCGCTCACTGGAATGTGGGATATTTCCAGGGGATGATAGAATGTTTGTGTAGTTTGTCGTGACGCCACCTGTAGTACCTGGTCAGGGTGACCAGCGCTGCTGTGCAGGTCCTCTGGCAGGGATGTGTAGTGCAGCTAGGTGATAAGTCTTGTACAGGTAAGACGGTATCCTTCCAGGGCAGATAGATGTGAGATAGAGCAATGGTGCAGAGTGATGTAGCAGAGTGGAGTATGCGACGTAGTAAGAAAGCAGGAAAGGAAACAATTCTTACTACAAAGACATGCAGCATAAGGCTGCCTCAACCCCTCCCATCCAACTAGCTACACCCTGTTCTAACCAGCCTGAGCTAGACCATCCCATTGGGTCCGCCTACACTCAGCTGGCATAGTGTACTGTTGAATGCAGTGGTTGGAGTCAATGGGGTGTTTCCTCCTTACCTGAGAGTAAGTTGTCACACCGCTGGGTGCGATGCAACATCTCTGTGGCGACTGGACCCTCGGGTGCTTCTGTCTTTTCACAAATGCCGGCTTTACCCGGCAATTGAATCAGAGGCTATTTTACTATGTAGAAGTGAATAAACTATAAATATATGTATATATATATATGTCACAATGACATGTATATATATATATATATGTATTCTAAGTGTGTATATTTTGTGTTTACAAGGAAAGAAAGTGTTTTTTTAGTTGCGATATTTTGTTCCCATAGACTTACATGGGACTTCCGGTATCGGAATCGGATATCGCCGATATTTAGTGATATTGGCGATACCATTCCGATCCGATATTTTTAGATATCGAGCAGTATCGCTCAACACTAGTCATGATGAAGATGGAAGTTGAGAAACAGAATTATGAAAGGGGAAGGCAGGACCTTGGAAAGCCAGGATCAGGAGACGGCCACAAGACCCATGAGTCGCAACCATCATCATGAAAAGGGCAGTAAGGAACAGTAAGTAAGAGCAGTCAGGATCATGTAAAGCACAGTCAGAACTAGAAGAGGGTCACCAAGGCCCAAGAGTGGCAGTCAGTATAATGATAGGGGTAGTTAAATTCAAGTAAAGAACAATTTTAGGTAAAGCTAAGACAATGAGAGGTGCATCCAGGACTACAAAAGGGGCAGCCAGGACAAGGAGAGGGGCAGCCAGGCCTAGAGAGGGGCAACCATGACCAGTAGAAGGGCAGCCTGAACCAAGAGAAGGGCAGCAAAGAACAGAAGAGGAGCATCCGAGCCACTGAAACCAGGATGTTGTAGAATAGTTAAACAATTTGTAAGTTCAGTTATATTATATTCAATACATCTTACATTTCAGTATTTTGTTGCTGTTTTTTATTTTTTTTTTAATTTTTAACACTAATTTTTCTATGAAAAATTATGGAAAAAGAACCAATACAATGGTACAACCAGGGCATTCTGCTTTAACTTAAAAAAAAAGACTTAAAACACCTAAGAAAAATTCCCCAAAAAAACAAAATTTTTAACATGGTTTCAGCATTTTGATAAAAAAAAAGTAGTAAAAACATAAAAACCCCAAACATATATACAATTAAAAAAAAAGATATGACACGTTTTGTAAATCCCGCCTTGAAAAACTGTAGTAGTTGAATATCTGCAATGTAAAGAAGCAGCTTCTCCTGCTTCAGTGACATATCCATATATTTTTGTAGTGTGAATGATCATTTAAATGCTCAAATGTTCTGGTGACAGAATTTTATTGCCTCCATAGGAACCTGTTATGCGAATAGTCCCAGCCATCGCATGATACACTGTAGAGATATTGTTAGTGCAATGCTTCTAGTGGTAAGGATGATACATGTGGCGGCACACAAAGTGCATATGACTTGTTCATGGATCCAGAGGGACTCTATTAAACTTTTCCAGAGAAACAGAAAAAGATGCATTATTTTCCCAGCACTGTGCATAGCCTTTACAGTTATCTACCAGCTGCATCATACAATAGCTCATAACATAGTCAGACACCTGTATCTAGAAAACAGAGGTCACAATATACCATTCATCTCCGAATGTATCCTCTCTGTAGGGCAAGGTTGTAACTCGATTCACATGCAGCTAAAATGTTGGGTAAGTGGCCATTGTGCCTCAGGACTGTCATGTTTGTTTAGTGTTCATGATATGCTTCAATTGACTTGACTAGTTCCAGGTTATGACAAGGTCGCTTCAGTAAAAGACTTCTCATGAAGGAAATACTTCCACAACAAAAGTAAAGATAGACGGCTCAACACCTTGCCACTTTTAATTCATTTTTCTTACTGCTTTCACAAAACACACAAACACATATTAATATAAGAATGTACTGTCCTGTGGCTATTACTAAATATATTTCTCTATATGTTTGCTTTAAATATATGTAAGCATGACAGATAAAAAGAAGAAAAAATATAAAACAAATTATATATGTATATATATATATATATATTATATATATATATATACAGTTGAAACCAGAACTTTACATACACTATATAAAAAGACACATATGCATGTTTTTCTCAATATCTGACATGAAATCGAATAAACCTTTCCCATTTTATATCATTTAGAATTGCGATAATTATTAATATTTGCCAAATGCCAGAATAATGAGAGAGAGAATGTTTTAAGGCATTTTTATTACTTTTATTACTATGCCTTTAAACAATTCTGGACTGCCCATATGATGATGTCATGGGTTTGGAAGCTTCTGAGTTAATTAGACACACCTGTGGATGTATTTTATTGCACACCTGAAACACACAGCTTCTTTGCGTATCATCATGGGATACTTTCAAGAAATCAGCCAAGCTATCTGGAAGAGAACTTTGGACGTGCACAAGTCTGGCTCATCTTTGGGTACAATTTCGAGATACCTGAAGGCGCCTTGTTCTTCTGCACAAATAATTATACGTTAGTACAAGCAAGATGGGAATGTCCAGCCATCATACCGCACAGAAAGGAGACGGGTTCTGTGTCCCAGAGATGAACGTGCTTTGATCCAACATGTGCATATCAACCAAAGAACAAAAGCAAAAGACCCTGTGAAGATGATGGTGGAAGCTGGTAAAATTGTGTCAATATCCACAGTGAAACGAGTACTGTATCAACAAGGGCTGAAAGGCCACTCTGCCAGGAAGAAGCCAAAACTCCAAAAGAAACATAAAAAAGCCACATTAATGTTTGCAAATGCACACAGAAACAAAGACCTTAATTTTTGGAGACATGTCCTGTGGTTTGATGAAACTAAAATTAAACTTTTTGTTCATAATAACCATCGTTACGTTTGGAGGAAAAAGGTTGGAAGCCTAAGAACACCATCCCAACTATGAAACACGGGGGTGGTAGCATCATGTTGTGGGGTTGTTTTGCTGGACGAGGGACTGGTGACCTTTGCAAAATAGATGGCATCATGAGAAAAGAAGATTATGTGGCAATATTGAACCAACATTTCAAGACATCTCAAGACAGGAAGTTAAAGTTTGGGCGGAAATAGGTCTTCCAAATGGACATTGACCCAAAGCATACTGCCAAAATTGTAACAAAGTGGCTTAGGGATAACAAAGTCAATGTTTTGGAGTGGAAATCACAAAGTCCTTAATCTCAATCCTTTTGTAGGATTCACCATGCTTCACTGTTGACTTCAGATGCTCATTATTGTACCGTTCTTCACCTCTTTGGCAAACAAACTGCCTTTTAAAGCCACATATTCCAATTTTTGACTCATCAGTTCAGATCACCAGCTGTAATATTTCTGAATCTCTGTTCTTATATTTTCATGCACAGTTGAGTTGAATGGCATTGCTTCCATGTCGGAAGTATGACTTTTAGTCACTATTCTTCCATAAGAAAACACTTCTGACTAGTGTTGAGCGATACTGCTCGATATCTAAAAATATCGGATCGGAATGGTATCGCCGATAGCACTAAATATCGTCGATATCCGATTCCGATACCGGAAGTCCTATGTAAGTCTATGGGAACCAAATATCGACATTAAAAAAACCATTCTTGCCTTGTTGGTTAATTGTACATGAAGGAAAACAACAAAGACTAATGTAGAATGTATTGGGGGAGGTTGAGGAGACAATAAAGGCATACATGTTTAACCCAATGTATTGGAATAGCATTAATATATTTTTTTTTGGAAATACGTTTGGATTGACTAACAAATTGACAATGTTGTTAACCTTTTTTCTATTTTGGCAAATATGTATGTTTCACAACTTCCATGCTCTTCACCTTTTTAACTTTTGCCAGTGCCACACTTTCTCCTTCATAATCTTCAGCAGCATCATCTTTCTCATCAAATTATTCTTCATCTTCACCTTCTTAATCTTCTTCTTAAACTTCTTGCTATTCATGTTTTTGTTTACATTACTCATATTGTTATTATTAAACTAATTAATCTTCTTCATATTCAAATTCTTCATCTTCTTCCTCTTCATCTTCTTCATCATATTCTTATTTGTGACAGAGATTCCTGTACTTGTAATCTGTAAAAGTATGAATTGTTCATCCTTCCGTTCTTGCTGTCACAAAAGATTTAAATTACAACAGTATTTGTCCGTGTTCAGTTTAGCCTGCAGCAGCAGGCATTTTCCAGGGGCACCACGAGGAGGAACGGACTCACCCCCATACACTGCTTAGTCTTCTTCTGCTTAGAATTTAGAGCATATATTTTGCTCTTCATTTTGGTCTTATACTTCATGTTCTTCTGCTTTTTGATCTTTTGCTTATTGTTCTTCTGTCTCTTGTTCTGTATCTTGTAGTTTGTCTTAACCTTCTTTGTCCTGTTGGTGATCTTCTTCTGGGTAATCTTTTATTTTTTCTTTGTGATGGTGTTCAGGCTGGTTGGCTTCATGCTCGTCGTCCTTGTTGTCGTCATCTTCTTCTGGGTGGTCTTTAAGGTCGTCTAATTTCCAAGAAACAGCTGACGTTACTGGAACCCTGACGGGTATCAGATGGAGCAAGAGACAATGGAAGTAATGAGGACCAGCTGACTGTGCTGGACCCCGGACGGGTAGCAGAAGGAAAAGAGGCAATGTCACAACCGAATACCAGCTGACGTTACTGTGACACGGTTACTAAGCAGGAGGTACCTGTGCTCCAAAGCACTACCAAGGACCAGCAGACGTTGCTGGAACTCGGATACGGAGATGGAGGCACCTAGGCCAAAGGCACTGGGGAGAACCACTTACGGTACTGGACCCCGGACGGGTAGCAGAAGGAAAAGAGGCAATGTCACAACCGAGTACCAGCTGACGTTACTGTGACACGGTTACTAAGCAGGAGGTACCTGTGCTCCAAAGCACTACCAAGGACCAGCAGACGTTGCTGGAACTCGGATACGGAGATGGAGGCACCTAGGCCAAAGGCACTGGGGAGAACCACTTGACGGTACTGGACCCCGGACGGGTAGCAGAAGGAAAAGAGGCAATGTCACAACCGAGTACCAGCTGACGTTACTGTGACACGGTTACTAAGCAGGAGGTACCTGTGCTCCAAAGCACTACCAAGGACCAGCAGACGTTGCTGGAACTCGGATACGGAGATGGAGGCACCTAGGCCAAAGGCACTGGGGAGAACCACTTGATGGTACTGGACCCCGGACGGGTAGCAGAAGGAAAAGAGGCAATGTCACAACCGAGTACCAGCTGACGTTACTGTGACACGGTTACTAAGCAGGAGGTACCTGTGCTCCAAAGCACTACCAAGGACCAGCAGACGTTGCTGGAACTCGGATACGGAGATGGAGGCACCTAGGCCAAAGGCACTGGGGAGAACCACTTGACGGTACTGGACCCCGGACGGGTAGAAGAACGCACCCATGAAAATGTAAGTTGACAGGACGCAAGCCGTCCGCAGTTACCGAATCACACAGTCTTACAGTGGGTGCTTATCCTATTGTCACAATGGAAACCGCCTTTATTTACATATCCCACAGCACACATAGGAATCACCTAAACTGCAGGCACCATAGAGTCGGCTAACCCGAATGCAACACGACAGCACAACTTATTGGAGGATAATTGACGTTCACACTGCCAGGAAACAGCTGTCGTGCTGTAACCAGGCTGGCCAGGAGTCAGTACCCCTGCCAATTACTTACGAGCAACAAATGGCGGTGTTGTAGCCCAGGGAGTAGCGTTCAGGTGGTAGAAAGATGAACATAACAGGAGACATGGAAAACTTTGCCAAACAGTTATTTAATCTGAAAACGGACAGGCAAATTCAGGTGAGATCCATGCCTTGTTTATTTTCAGAAAAGTAAGCCGGTCTACATTCTCTGAGGATAGTCGCATGCGACGGTCTGTTACTACACCACCTGCAGCACTAAAGACACGCTCAGATAATACACTGGCAGCAGGGCAAGCCAGCACCTCCAATGCATACTGGCTAAGCTCTGGCCATGTATCCAACTTAGAGACCCAAAATTTGAAAGGGGAAGAGGCATCTGGGAGTACACTTAGAGGGAAAGCCAAGTAGTCTGTCACCATCTTACGGAAACGTTTCTTCCTGGTGACTGGAGCCGTCTCGGATGGTGTAGACCTTGCTGGCGCTGTCACAAAACTTTGCCACATTTGTAACATACAGTTCTTGCCCTGTGCAGAGGCGCTGCTTCTGCTCCCTCTTGTTGTAGAGGTGTCTACACTGCCTCGACGCACAGAGCTGCTTTGTAAAGCAGTAGCAGCAGCAGCAGCTCTCTCGGCTGGAATGTACAACAGTATGGATTGCACCAGTGTGTCTTGGTACTCCTGCATTTTACGGTCCCGGTTCACCGGTGTGATGAGGGTTTGTAAGTTGTCCCGGTAGCGAGGGTCTAGGAGGGTGTACACCCAATAATCTGACGTGCTGAGAATGTGGGCGATGCGGCGGTCGTTTCTCAGGCACTGAAGCATGAAATCAACCATGTGCTGCAGACTCCCAACTGGCCAACAAAGGCTGTCCTCTGGAAGAGGCGTCATCTCTGTCTCCTCTGCATCACCCCACCCTCGCTCTACATACTGACTACAGCGTTGTGTACCTCCCTCTGTAGGGATTTCTTCCTCCTCCATTGACTCCTCCTCCTCCTCATCCTCCTCACAAAGTGAGCCCTGCCCAGCCCTTTGTGAGGAACCACGTTGCGCTGACTGTCCTGAAGGTAATTGAATTTGTGACTCCTCATCCTCCACCTCTTCCAAAACCTCTTCCTTTAGTGCTTTCAGTGATTTCTGAAGCAGGCAGATAAGGGGGACAGTCATGCTGACTAGTGCATCATCTGCACTCGCCATCCGCGTTGAGACATCAAACGCACGCAAAACGTCGCAGATGTCCTTCATAGAGGCCCACTCAGTAGTGGTGAAGTGTGAACGGCGCAAATTGCGAGTTGATTGCGCCTGTTGCAGCTGATACTCCATTACTGCTGGCTGCTGCTCACACAACCGCTCCAACATATGTAACGTGGAATTCCACCTGTTGGGTACGTCACATATGATGCGATGTTCAGGAAGGCGAAATCTGACTTGCAGACTGCAATGCGCGATCTGGCCATGCTGGAACGTCGCAAGTGAGCGCACTCTAGGCGGACCTTGTGCAGCAGTGCATCAAGATCCGGATAGTCCCTCAAAAAACTCTGCACGACCAAGTTGAGCACATGTGCCAGACATGGTATGTGAGTGAGGTTGCCAAGGCCCAGAGCTGCCACCAGATTTCGGCCATTGTCACACACTACCAAGCCTGGCTGGAGATTAGCTGACAAAAACCACACGTCGCTCTCCTGCTTGATGGCATCCCAGAGCTCCTGCGCTGTGTGGCTTCGATTCCCCATGGGAATTAATTTCAGGACGGCCTGTTGACGTTTGGCCACGGCTGTGCTCATATCGGTCGCAACAGGTAAGCGTTCACGGGTCCATGTGGAGGTATACCGTGACGGCTCGTGCAGCGATGATTCTGAGGAACTGGAGTAGGAGGAGGAATCAATGTGCACAGACTGGATTCCTGCAATCCTTGGAGTTGGCAGAACACGTACAGCGCCACTGGCAAGATCTGTACCCGGCTCCACAACATTGACCCAATGGGCAGTGAGGGAAAGGTATCATCCCTGGCCATGGGTACTGGTCCACGCATCGGTGGTCAGGTGGACCCTGCTACTGACGGCGTTTAGTAGCGCATGTTTAATGTTTCCCTCGACATGTTTTTGCAGAGCAGGGACAGCTTGCCTGCTGAAATAAAATCGGCTTGGCACATTATATTGTGGGACTGCCAATGCCATAAAGTTCCTGAAACTGTCAGTCTCCACCAGCCTGAATGACAGCATTTCAAGGGACAGGAGTTTTGCAAGGCCAGCATTCAGAGCCTGTGCTCGTGGATGGTTTGCCGAGTATGGCCGTCTTTTATCCCATGCCTGTGTTACCGATGGCTGTTTTTTGTTCTGGGAGTGTGACGATGACTGTGAACTTGCTGCAGTGGGTGGAATAACAGTTTGTCTATGGACAACAGTGACCGAGGTTCTTCCATGGAGATCCTGTGAGGAAGCCGAACCAGGTGTGTGAGAGCTGGAGGTAGAGGCTCGAACATGACCTAAAGATGTAGGTGCTGCTGTAGGTTGGCCTACATCTCCAGTGTGTCTTTGAAACTCAGCTACGTGCTTTGTCCGTACATGTTTCCACATATTTGTGGTATTCAGGTTCCTGATATTTTTACCTCTTTTAACTTTTTGCTTACACAGCTTGCATTGAACATAGCAAATATCATCTACAAGTCTGTCAAAAAAGGACCACGCAGTGCAAGTCATGGGAGCGCCAATTTTGACAGTTCTAAGAGAACTGCTCCCAACAGGTGCCAAACTGGAGGCTACAGGCAAGCGAGTCTGCAGCCTACCTCTCCCTCCTCTTTGTACCGTTGGGACAATCTCTTCCTCAGAGCTGCTCCCACCACCTTCCTGTTGCTCACGCCATGTTGGGTCTCGGACTTCATCATCTCCACTACCCTCTTCCAACACCTGCTGCTGTTGGATGGTCTGGGCAGCACCATGCTCCACAAAACCTGGCACCTGAGTCTCATCATCATCATAAGATGCGTTCTGCGGTGTGCTGTCCATCGGCACTGGCTCACCCGCCTCTTCAGATTGAGAGAGACACAGCTGTTGCGCATCACTGCATACTCCCTCTTCTTCAAATTGCAGAATGCTGCTTGCCTGTGCCCGTGTTTGCGAGCCAACAGATTCTGAGAACAGAAGCAGAGACTCAGCTGGCTCCTGTACAGAACTCTCTGACTGCCTGGGCAATATGACAGGCGGTGAACAGACAGATGGTTGCTCAACAGTGTTGTGTTCCTGAGAGGAGGTGGAAGGAATTGAAGTCGATGCATTGGCTGCCATCCAACCAACAACGGCTTCAATTTGTTCTTCCAGCAGCAGGGGGCACGCCGAGCTCCTACCAAAGTGCGCATAAAGGAACGCTCATGGGTAAAACTGGTGGATGCTGTGTCACTGAGGGCGGCAGCAGCCACAGAATCCCCACGTCCTCTCCCTGCTGAAACTCCACGGCCACGACCACGTGCCTTACTCACTGACTTCTTCATCTTGGTAGATTGATAAAGAAAGTCAGAAAAGTTATAAGGCCTAAGTGTGGTTATTATGCAGAGACTGAAGTGAACACTGAAACACAACTGTTCACAATCTGTGAAAGGCTACTCCTTTGTCTACTTCTATAGTGTTTGCAACCAATGTATTGTATACGAGATGGAAGCGCGTCACACTAATAGATTATATTTTAAATGGAATGGAGCAGAACCAATTGGAGATAAATGAAAAGGATGAGCCACTGAGACACGCTCAGCAGAGTACAAGCAGCAGTGCTTGAACAAGTAACTGAAGCGTGATGTGCACTCAAAAAATCAAAAACACAGACTGAAGTGAACACTGAAACACAACTGTTCACAATCTGTGAAAGGCTACTCCTTTGTCTACTTCTATAGTGTTTGCAACCAATGTATTGTATACGGATGGAAGCGCGTCACACTAATAGATTATATTTTAAATGGAATGGAGCAGAACCAATTGGAGATAAATGAAAAGGATGAGCCACTGAGACACGCTCAGCAGAGTACAAGCAGCAGTGCTTGAACAAGTAACTGAAGCGTGATGTGCACTCAAAAAATCAAAAACACAGACTGAAGTGAACACTGAAACACAACTGTTCACAATCTGTGAAAGGCTACTCCTTTGTCTACTTCTATAGTGTTTGCAACCAATGTATTGGATACGGATGGAAGCGCGTCACACTAATAGTTAAATTGCATGGAGCTGCAAGAATTACACTGAAGGAAAAAAAAAAGAGTCTGTGAGTGACATGTGCAGATGCCTACAGACAGCGTTGCATGCAGAGCAAACTGCAGCGTCACCTGCACTCACACACACCTTGCAGAGCTGTTAAAACAACACTGCAGGCAAAAGGAAGCTTTACACAGCGGTTGGTGCTAGCCTGCCTACAGCACAGTACACTAAATCGCAATCTCTAACTGTCCCTCAGAGTCAGCACAGCAGCGTTCTGTCCCTTACTGAATTCACAGCACAGTGACGCTAAAATGGCGGCGGCGCCTTTTATAGTGCATTCTGACATCATTTCAGCATCCAATCACAGCCATGCCATTAGTTAACATGACCGCAGCAGTACAGGATGTGCCCACACTTCTTAGGATTCCTCATTGGCTGACTAAAATCACATTGCCTCGCAAAGAATTATGGGAACTTCCGATTCCGGTATCCGATAAGACGAAAATGTCGAAACGAATTATCGAAAGGCCGATAGAGCTAATATCGGCCGATACCCGATATTTGCAGTATCGTATCGCTCAACACTACTTCTGACCAGATATCTCTGAAAAGTAGTTGTGTTCAGCAGTACCCCTCTGGTTACTTCCATTTCTTAGCTGATGGCACTGTCACGCTGTCACTGTATACAGGAGGTCCGGGGTCTATGCTGACCCTAAGCTGGGGCCCTGACTAATCCCTCTACCTGGAGGTACTGTTGATGGTACAGAGGTCCAGGCCTCCAGCGTAACCCTATCTCCTGTGAATCCCTGACCCTCTATAATCTAGTCCTGAGAAGGACCCTGATCACCACCACAGGGAATGGGAAGGTAAATGCCTACACACAGTATAAGACGAACGAGACAGTACAAGGGGTAAAATAAAAGACCACCTTGCATACAAAACTCACTCTACAACTACAGAGGGAACACCAACGGGTAAGGAGATAAATAATAAAGCGAGGAGAGGAGAAAACCACACCAGGTACTCTTCACTTCAGACTTCTCAATACAACGATCCGCTCTGCTGGTCTGCATGAATGCTTTCACCGACACTTCCCTAGCAGACTGGCAGGTATTTGATGGAATCTCATTAGTGCAGCATTAACTGCAGCTGGGCGAGGCTGGGCCTCGTCTAGCACAGAGAGAGGGAGAATTAACTCCCTCACTGCCGACAAACACCAAGCACCAAAAACTCAGCTGTGAGAAGTCAAGTTGTGTAATCGCGACGATCTTCGTGGCGACACACCTGTGACAGTACCCCCCCTTCTACGAGGGCCTCCGGACCCTCAGGACCAAGTTTATCTGGGTGAGTTGTGTGGAAGGCCCGAATTAATCGGTCTGCGTTAATATCCGACTCAGGAACCCACGTCCTCTCCTCAGGACCATACCCCTTCCAATGAACCAGATACTGAAGGGACTGGCGATTCAGACGTGAATCGATGATTTTCGACACCTGAAACTCCAAGTTACCATTGACCACCACAGGAGGAGGAGGTAAAGGTGATGGTATCACCGGCGCCACATACCTCTTAAGCAACGATCTGTGGAACACATTGTGAATTTTAACCGTAGGGGGAAGGTCAAGACGGAATGCCACCGGATTAATTATAGAACTGATCCTGTATGGCCCGATGAACCTGGGACCCAGTTTCCAGGAGGGAACCTTAAGTTTTATATTCTTGGTAGACAACCATACCCGATCGTTCACACTAAGGTCCGGACCAGACACTCTCCTCCTATCAGCCATACGTTTGTATCGGTTCCCCATAGTACTCAGATTATTCAGCACTCCTCTCCACACTGAAGCAAGTGACGACGAAAATCGTTCCTCCTCAGGAACCCCAAAGAGCCCCCCCTATTGAAAGTACAAAACTGGGGGTGAAAACCATATGCCCCAAAAAACGGGACTTACCAGTGGACTCGCTCCGCCTATTGTTAAGAGCGAATTCCGCCAGAGGCAAGAAAGAAGCCCAGTCCTCCTGGTTCTCTGACACAAAACACCGGAGATATGTCTCCAAGCTCTGGTTCAGACGCTCTGTCTGACCATTGGTCTGCGGATGTAAAGCCGATGAAAATGACAACTGCATCCCCCGCCGTGTACAAAATGCCTTCCAGAATTTGGACACAAACTGAGACCCCGGATCCGACACCACATCGGTGGGTACCCCGTGAAGTCTCACAATCTCCCCAATGAACACCTGCGCAAGAGTTTTAGCATTAGGAAGAGCAGGAAGAGCGATAAAATGTGCCATCTTGCTGAACCTGTCCACTACAACGAGTATGACTGTTTTACCTGAAGACGGCGGGAGGTCCGTAATAAAGTCCATAGACAGATGAGTCCACGGACGCTCCGGGATTTTCAAAGGTAAGAGGGCCCCTGACGGACGGGTATGTGGGGTCTTAGAGCGCGCACAAACCCCACAGGACACAACAACAGTTACCACCTCCCTATGTAAGTTAGGCCACCAAAACCGGCATGAGAGGAGATCCACAGTTGCTTTACTCCCTGGGTGTCCTGCCAAAGCTGAATTATGGTGTGCCTCGATTACCTTTTGTCTTAACTGATCTGGAACAAACAGTCTCCCTGGAGGTCCAACAGGGGCGTCCCCCTGAGCCTCCAATACCTCCTCCTCAAGCTCAGAGCATACTGCTGACACCACCACCCCTTCCTGAAGGATAGGAACCGGGTCATCCGTCTTCCCGGCCCCAGGGAAACTGCGAGATAAGGCATCCGCCTTTACATTTTTTAACCCAGGACGATATGTGACGACAAAATTAAACCTGGTAAAAAACAACGACCACCTAGCTTGTCTGGGATTCAGACGTTTTGCGGACTCTAAATATAGCAGGTTCTTGTGATAGGTAATGACGGTGACCGGGTGGACTGCCCCCTCCAAAAAATGACGCCACTCCTCAAAAGCTAACTTAATGGCCAAGAGTTCCCTATTGCCGACATCATAATTCCTCTCAGCGGACGACAATTTTTTAGAGAAGAAGGCGCACGGATGCCATTTACCAGGGGACGGACCTTGAGATAATACCGCTCCCACCCCTACCTCAGAAGCGTCTATCTCCACAATGAACGGCTGTGACGCATCAGGTTGAATGAGTATGGGTGCCGAAGCAAAACATTTTTTCAAGGAGGAAAACGCTTGACAAGCCTTGTCAGACCACCTTGAAAAATCCGTCCCTTTTTTAGTCATGTCTGTGAGAGGTTTAACTATGGACGAGAAATTACGAATAAATAAGTTAGCAAACCCCAGGAAACGTTGTAATGCCTTAAGATCCTCTGGCAGATCCCACTCAAGAACTGCCCGCACTTTCCCAGGGTCCATACGAAAACCGGATGCTGACACCAGGAATCCTAAAAACTGAAGTTCCTGTACGGCGAACACACACTTCTCCCATTTGGCGTACAGTTTATTATCCCGCAAGATCTGCAACACCTGCCTAACATGCTCCTGATGAGACACAAGATCCGGCGAGTAAATTAAGATGTCATCCAGATACATGACAACAAACTGTCCCACTAGGTGGTGAAAGATGTCATTAACAAAATGTTGAAACACCGCCGGGGCATTAGTCAGACCAAATGGCATGACAAGGTTCTCATAATGCCCCTCCGGAGTGTTAAATGCCGTCTTCCACTCATCCCCCTCCTTCATCCTAATCAGATTATACGCCCCCCTGAGATCCAACTTAGAGAACCATTTGGCGCCCACGATCTGATTGAAGAGATCGGGAATAAGTGGGAGCAGATACGGATCTCGGACCGTAATCCGATTAAGCTCACGGAAATCCAGGCAAGGGCGTAGGCCTCCATCTTTCTTCTTCACAAAGAAGAACCTTGCAGCCACCGGGGAAGTTGAAGGTCTAATATGCCCCTTAGCCAGACTCTCCGAAATATAATCCTTCATGGCCTGCCTCTCAGGACCAGAAAGGTTATACAACCTAGATTTCGGTAACTTGGCTTCAGGGAGCAATTTTACAGAACAGTCATACGCGCGATGAGGAGGTAGTTCTTGACACTCTTTCTCCGAAAATACATCCTCAAAGTCCACCAGAAATGGAGGTAAGGCCCTAGGCACGACCGCACCGATGACCGTGTTCATGCAGTTTTTATTACAGAATTCACTCCACTGGCTTATCTCTCTGGATTGCCAATTAATAACCGGGTTATGCTTAGTTAACCAAGGAAGGCCCTACACTATGGAGTGGGAAGACCCTCCAACACGCAACAAGACAACAGTTCTTTATGTATCACCTCCACTCGAAGATCTATGTTATGCATGGCTTGCAAAAAACTACCTTGACCGAGAGGCCTGGCGTCGATCGAGAATATGGGGATGGGTTTAGCCAATACACTCAGTCGCATACCTTGAACCCGGGCAAACCGAGCGTCCACCAGATTAGCCCCGGCCCCACTATCCAGAAGAACAGATATCCTCTCAGTTCTCGTACCCACCACCACCTGCGCCGGTACGAGAAATTGAGACGGACCTGGGGACGAAATACATACTCCCAGATTGTCGTCCACCACACAACCTGGGATCAATAGTTTTCCGGCGACTTCTCACTCTGCAAAGGACGGGATGGACACCCCCCAATAAAATGTCCCTTTCTCCCGCAGAAGAAACACTTTCCTGTCTTGCGGCGCACTGCCGATCCCCTCCCTCGGAATGATGTCCCTCCTAACTGCATAGGCTCTTCTGGACTGACCAGGGGAACCTCCATATAAGGGGCCCTAGAGAAGGTGGAGTCATCACAGGGGGCGGAGTTACCCCGCACCTCTCCCGAAGCCGTCTGTCAATGCGAATAGCAAGGGCCATAGCGGCTTCCAGTGACGTGGGAGGGTCATACTGTGCAAACACATCTTTTAATTTGTCAGATAAACCTTGACAAAACTGGCTCCTAAGAGCCGGGTCATTCCACTGGGTATCCATGGCCCACCTACGGAACTCCAAACAGAATTCCTCCGCCGGACGATCTCCCTGCTGTATCTTACGTAACTTAGTTTCAGCAAGGGAGACCCGATCTGGGTCATCATATACAAGACCCAGAGCTGCGAAAAACCTATCCACTGACTGGAGAGCCAGGGAGCCCGGGGAAGCGAGAACGCCCATGATTGGGGGTCCCCTTGTAGGAGCGAGTTGACAATTCCCACCCTTTGATCTTCACTCCCGATGACCGAGGTCGCAGCCGAAAGTACAATTTACATGCCTCCCGGAAAGCAAAAAATTTGTCCCGCCCTCCAGTGAACCTGTCAGGGAGAGCTACTTTAGGTTCAGGTCCAGCTTGCTCCAGGGGGTACAAAACCTTGGACTTAACGTCCGCCAGCTCCATGGACAAACTCTGCAACTGCCGAGCTAGACTGGCTACTGGATCCATGGTGGCTGGAGAGAATATTTAGTATGGTCGGTGAAAATGTCACGCTGTCACTGTATACAGGAGGTCCGGGGTCTATGCTGACCCTAAGCTGGGGCCCTGACTAATCCCTCTACCTGGAGGTACTGTTGATGGTACAGAGGTCCAGGCCGCCAGCGTAACCCTATCTCCTGTGAATCCCTGACCCTCTATAATCTAGTCCTGAGAAGGACCCTGATCACCACCACAGGGAACGGGAAGGTAAATGCCTACACACAGTATAAGACGAACGAGACAGTACAAGGGGTAAAATAAAAGACCACTTTGCATACAAAACTCACTCTACAACTACAGAGGGAACACCAACGGGTAAGGAGATAAATAATAAAGCGGGGAGAGGAGAAAACCACACCAGGTACTCTTCACTTCAGACTTCTCAATACAAGGATCCGCTCTGCTGGTCTGCATGAATGCTTTCACCGACACTTCCCTAGCAGACTGGCAGGTATTTGAAGGAATCTCATTAGTGCAGCATTAACTGCAGCTGGGCGAGGCTGGGCCTCGTCTAGCACAGAGAGAGGGAGAATTAACTCCCTCACTGCCGACAAACACCAAGCACCAAAAACTCAGCTGTGAGAAGACAAGTTGTGTAATCGCGACGATCTTCGTGGCGACACACCCGTGACAGGCACTGCTTAGCATCTTCCGATTTTGAAAGGTAGTAAGCATGTCATGCTTTTCATCTGCTGCACTGTTTCCTTGGCTGACCACTGAGTCCACTGTTCTCAACATTGCTCATTTCTTAGTACATCTTTAAAAAAGCTTTACCACCACAACTTGAAAGCCCAATATACTTTCAAATCTTCACCTGGGATAGACCTTGTTGATGCAATATAATTAGGTTGAGTTTAGTTGGTGTGCCCTGTCTGGCCATGGAGCATGATCTGTGACATGAAACTCTCTTCTACAACCTCACCTTTGTAGCAGAATTTGGCTATTCCTCACCCAGTATTAAGCCTCCCACACAGCTACTTCTGTTTCAGTTAATAACTGCGTTTAGACACATAAATGAAATTGATGAACATTATCACCAGGTTTGCATAATTGGTTTCTCATACACCAGACTGTTATGCTACAAAATCCTTTGACTCTGTTCAAGTGTACTTGGAAGAAATAATGCTGTTTTGAAAGCAAAGTGTGGTAAAGCAAAATATTAATACAAATTAGATTTTATTTTTGTTCTTTCACTTTGCATATTATTAATTGTAAAAAATCTATTGTCACTGGAGTTTTGAAAGGATTCGTTCTTGCAGAATTTCTTCACACGTCCTAAAACCCTTGCACAGTACTGTAAATATATATTTTTATTTTAACTGTTATTCTAAAATGCATTAAAAGCAAGTATATGGGTACATGCAGGGCCGCCATCAGGGCATGAGAACCCTTACTGCTGTATGGGGCCCGGTGATTAGGGGGGCCCGCCGCCCGAGCACGCAGGTCCACGCTCGGGCTCGGGGGCCCCCAACATTTTGAGGCTCTCCCTGCTCCCCAAGGGGCCCCCAGATAGCGGCACATCACGCAGTCGCTATGGGGACCCCTGTGTGGCAGGGGGGCCCGCCTGCCCCAGCGCCGACTCCCCCCGCCGCTGCTTTGAACTATACCGGCGTCTGCCGGTATAGTTCAAAGCGATGATGGAGGAGAGAGCGTCAGCTGATGCTCTCTCTCCCATCATTCCCTGCTCTGCCTCTGACAGCGCACTCACTGTGTGCCGGGCAGAGCAGGAGACAGGAGCTGGGAGCAGCGCTGGCACGAGGATGAGGTGAGGAGTGTTTTTTTTTTATTTTTTTCTAAAGCTGTCAGTGCTTTACTGAACTGTGGGTGGGTGGAGGAGAGATGAAGGCTGGACAATGTGGGCCCTGCTGTACAATGTGGGCCCTGCCGTATATTATGTGGGCCCTGCCGTATACTATGTGGGCCCTGCCGTATACTATGTGGGCCCTGCCGTATACTATGTGGGCCCTGCTGGACAATGTGGGCCCTGCTGTACAATGTGGGCCCTGCTGTACAATGTGGGCCCTGCCGTATACTATGTGGGCCCTGCCGTACAATGTGGGCCCTGCCATATACTATGTGGGCCCTGCCGTACAATGTGGGCCCTGCCGTATACTATGTGGGCCCTGCTGGACAATGTGGGCCCAGCTGTACAATGTGGGCCCTGCCGTATACTATGTGGGCCCTGCTGTACAATGTGGGCCCTGCCGTATACTATGTGGGCCCTGCTGTACAATGTGAGCCCTGCCGTATAATGTGGGCCCTGCTGTACAATGTGGGCCCTGCCGTATACTATGTGGGCCCTGCCGTACAATGTGGGCCCTGCTGTATACTATGTGGGCCCTGCCGTACAATGTGGGCCCTGCCGTATACTATGTGGGCCCTGCCGTATACTATGTGGGCCCTGCCGTATACAATGTTAGCCCTGCCGTATACTATGTGGGCCCTGCCGTATACTATGTGGGCCCTGCCGCATACTACGTGGGCCCTGCCGTATACTATGTGGGCCCTGCTGTACAATGTGGGCCCTGCTGTACAATGTGGGCCCTGTCGAACAATGTGGGCCTTGCCGTATACTATGTGGGCCCTGCTGTACAATGTGGGCCCTGCTACTATATACTATGTGGGCCCTGCCGTATACTATGTGGGCCCTACTGTAAAATGTGGGCCCTGCTACTATATACTATGTGGGCCCTGCCGTATACAATGTGGGCCCTACTGTACAATGTGGGCCCTGCTACTATATACTATGTTGGCCCTGCCGTATACAATGTGGGCCCTGCTGTACAATGTGGGCCCTGCCATATACAATGTGGGCCCTGCTACTATATACTATGTGGGCCGGACCCTGCCGTATACTATGTGGGCCCTGCTGTACAATGTGGGCCCTGCTACTATATACTATGTGGGCCCTGCCGTATACAATGTGGGCCCTGCTGTACAAGGTGGGCCCTGCTGTACAATGTGGGCCCTGCTACTATATACTATGTGGGCCCTGCTGTACAATGTGTGCCCTGCTACTATATACTATGTGGGCCCTGCTGTATACTATGTGGGCCCTGCTGTACAATGTGGGCCCTGTTACTATATACTATGTGGGCCCTGCCGTATACCATGTGGGCTCTGCTGTACAATGTGGGCCCTGCTACTATATACTATGTGGGCCACGCTGTACACTATGTGGGCCCTGCTATATACTATGTGGGCCGTGCTGTATACTATGTGGGTCCTGTTGTATATTATGTGGGCCGCGCTATATACTATGTGGGCCGTGCTATATACTATGTTGGCTGTGTTATATACTATTGGGAGATATATTATATTTTATAGGGTGGCAGTGTTATATACTATGGGGGGCTACGTTATATTCCTTTGGGGAGGCGGGCTGTATGATATTCTATTCGGGGATACATTATATTCTATGAGGGGCTGTATTATATTTATTATATTCTATGAGGGGTGATTGCATCATACACTTATGAGGGGGCTACATTATACTGTATGAGGTGGCTACATTGTATTCTATGGGGGGCTAGATTATATTGTATGGGGGCTTCATTATACTTTTATGAGGGAACTACATTATATTCTATGGGGGCTGCATTATACTATATGAGGGCTACATTGTATTTTATGGAGGGGCTACATTATACTATATAAGGGGCTCAATTATATTCTATGGGGGTTTACATTATACTCTGTGGGGTGGTTGCATTATACTCTGTGGGGTGGTTGCATTATACTCTGGGGTGGTTGCATTATACTCTGGGGTGGTTGCATTATACTCTGGGGTGGTTGCATTATACTCTGTGGGGTGGCTGCATTATGCTCTGTGGGGTGGCTGCATTATGCTCTATAGGGTGACTGCATTATACTATATGTGGGCTGCATTATACTGTATCGAGGACTATGGGGAATACATTATACCATATGAAGAGCTATGGGGTGCATTATACTATGGGAAGTGAATAGTACTACATGGATGACTATGGGGGTGCATTATACTATATGGAGCACTATGAGGAGTGTATTATACTATATGAATGACTGAGTGTATTTTAATATATGGAGGGCTACTAGGAGTGTATTATACTATATGAAGGACCATGGATACATTATATTATATGGAGGACTATGGGGTGTGCACTTTACAATATGGAGGACTGTGGTGCACATTATAATATATGGAGGACTATGGGGTGTATTATACTAAACAAGTAAAATGCTGCATATTCATCGAGTGATTGGTGTTAATGTGTCATTGGTGAGGGCATGGTGCAGAAGTGAAGTTTTTCCATGAAAGGGCGGAGGAATTTTGGAAGGTTTATGTGGTGGAGGAGGAGCTAGGGTGGGTGCGGAACTGGAGGGTGAAGCCTGGGCGGAGTCTCAAGGGGAGCCCCATAAATTTTGCCAATATGGGGCCCCTGAAATTCCTAGTGGCAGCCCTGGGTACATGTATCTAGTTATAGCCACCCTTTTTAATTTGTAAGGTTCCCATAGAGTCTGTAATGACTGCTAATTTTTGATTTGTTACTGTCATCAAATGTTAGTGATGATTCTTAGAATACCCTTCTTACTGAGTCAAATTTATAAAATGGTCACTGGAACTTATGAAAATTACAATTTTGAGTCAAAACTTTTGTACTTTGAGGTTCATAAAAGGTACCCATTATTGAAAGAAAGGATATCTTTGAATCTTTTAGCGGTGATTCCAAAGGAATTAACTTTTCTCTGTTTTAATATTGTCTGTAAAAAATTTTAAAATTAAGTTTCATTAATACACTATAAAATAATTACAGAGAATCTGTCAGTAGCATCAACCCTCCTACACTGTGTATACAAGCATGCAGGTCATAGAGAACGAAATAAAATGATGCCTTGAAATCTCAATCCATATTTTTCTAAATATGTAAATGAGCTATTTAGATCTCTCCGCTGTGCATAGATCTCCCAGAGAATCTGCCTCCAGAGCTCATTTTAAAGGAAAGTGGCACTCACCAGTCACCAGACATGTACAGTACAGACCAAAAGTTTGGACACACCTTCTCATTTAAAGATTTTTCTGTATTTTCATGACTTTGAAAATTGTACATTCACACTGAAGGCATCAAAACTATGAATTAACACGTGGAATTACCGTATATACCCATGTATAAGCTGAGATTTTCAGCCCATTTTTTAGGGCTGAAAGTCCCCCTCTCGGCTTATACGCGGGTCATATACGGGGGTCGGCGGGGGAGGGGAAGCGGGGGGTGTCGGATCATACTTACCCCTCCGCCGGCGCGGTCTCTGCAGCCCCCTGCTTCTCCCACGATCTCCGGCTCCTTTCTGCAGCGGTCACATGGCACCGCTCATTAAAGTCATGAATATGCACATATTCATGACTTTAATGAGCAGTAGCACGTGACCGCTGCAGGACAGAAGCGCTGCGGAGAGCGCCGGGAGAAGAGGAGACACTGCAGGGACGCGCGGCGGAGGGGTGAGTATAGCGATATTTACCTTTCCCTCGGTCCACCGCAGCGATCTAATCCCTGGGTCCGACTCCTCTGTATGTGAATGATGAGGCAGAGGGCGCGATGACGTCGTTAGTGTGCGCCCCGCCCCCTGCCTGATCATTCTCACACACAGAGGAGTCGGACCGAGGGATTAGTGCGCTGCGGTGGACCGTGGGACAGGTAAATATCTCAGGTGCCGGGGTCCTGAGCGAGCGGTGACACCCCCCGCCTGCTCAGGACACCGGTAACTGGCCCCCAGCGACGAGAGGTGAGTATGTCATTTTTTTTTTTTTTTTCAGCAGCAGCATATGAGGCCGGCATAATTGTGCAGAATATGGGGCATAATATGGAGCATATGGGGGCATAATATGGAGCATATGGGGGCATAAGCTGTGGAACATATGGGGCATAATATGGAGCATATGGGGGCATAAGCTGTGGAACATATGGGGCATAATCTGGAGCATATGGGGGCATAATATGGAGCATATGGGGGCATAAGCTGTGCAACATATGAGGCATAATCTGGAGCATATGGGGGCATAACATGGAGCATATGGGGGCATAAGCTGTGGAACATGTGGGGGCATAATCTGGAACATATGGGGCATAATCTGGAGCATATGGGGGCATAACATGGGGAATAAGCTGTGGAGCATATGGGGGCATAATATGGAGCATATGGGGCATAATATGGAGCATATGGGGCATAATATGGAGCATATGGGGCATAATATGGAGCATATGGGGCATAATATGGAGCATATGGGGGCATAATCTGTGGATCATACGGGGCATAATCTGTGGAATATATGGGGGCATAATCTGGAGCATATGGGGGCATAATCTGTGGAGCATATTGGGCATAATCTGTGGAGCATATGGGGGCATAATCTGTGGAGCATCATATGGGGGCATAATCATTTTTCACCCTAGGCTTATACGCGAGTCAATAAGTTTTCCCAGTTTTTTGTGGCAAAATTAGGGGGGTCGGCTTATACACGGGTCGGCTTATACATGAGTATATACGGTATATACTTAACAAAAAAGTGTGAAACAACTGAAAATATGTCTTATATTCTAGGTTCTTCAAAGTAGCCACCTTTTGCTTTGATGACTGCTTTGCACACTCTTGGCATTCTCTTGATGAGCTTCAAGAGGTAGTCACCGGAAATGGTTTTCACTTCACGGGTGTACGCTGCCAGGTTTAATAAGTGGGATTTCTGGCCTTATAAATGGGGTTGGGACCATCAGATGTGTTGTGCAGAAGTCTGGTGGATACACAGCTGATAGTCCTACTGAATAGACTGCTAGAATTTGTAATATGGCTGGTATCCAACGTACACTGCGGGTAACTTAGCGACGTTGTCCTGATCGCTGCCTGAGCTGCCTGTTTGGCAGCTCAGCAGCAATCATGTAGCGACACATCAGCGATCCTGATCGTTGTCGGGATCGCTGGTGTGTCGCTATGTGAGACGGGGTCCTAATGCTTTGAGGCAAAAACCTAACAAGATAAATGATCTAGATAAGGGAATATTGTTGTCGGGATCGCTGGTGTGTCGCTATGTGTGACGGGGCCTTAAGATCTCACAGCTCACAGTGCATGTCAGGCCAAATGAGAATCATGAGGTCAAAGGAATTCTGAGACAGAATTATGGCACGCCACAGATCTGGCCAAGGTTACAAAAGAATTTCTGCTGTACTCAAGGTTCCTAAGAGCACAGTGGCCTCCATAATTCTTAAATGGAAGAAGTTTGGGACCACCAGAAGTCTTAGACCTAGCGGTCCAGCAAAACTGAGCAATCATAGTGTGGTGTTGTTGTGCAGATGAAGGGAACTCCAGAAGATCACACAGAGATGCTGCATGGTAGGTTTAAACAGCCATACTTTATTTTCGTTCCTCTCTCCTGCTCCCCTTACCCAGGACTTCCTGCTCCTGCCTAGTCTCCTCCTCCCCATTACATCATTGTTACTAGGCAGAAACTGAAACAAGAATAACAGCAAGCCAATCACAGATATAGTAACAACATCACATCTCTCCTCTTCTCACCAAACAAAACAACATTATAACTGGATAACGGTCCAAAAGTTCACATTAGTACGAAGGATTTTTTTTTTTTCTTTTTACTGCAGAACATAGTCCAAGAGGTGGGCTGGCGGTCTACGATTTGCCCTCGCTGGATAGCGGTGAGACATCACAGTCCCAGATGAACTTTCTGAGTCCCCTGAGGTATCCTCCCTTGGAAATGCTGAGCTCTGGGGATCCGGCAGGACGTCATCGCTATCTGCCTCGTCTGTTTCTGGGACATAGTCGCAAAGTTTTTTAAAATGGGACACGTTCCTTGTGACCTGGCGACCGTGATCTTGAGCAGTAACCATGGTGCCTTTGACTTGTGTGACCTGAAAGGGTTCAGGATAGTATTGTGATGCAAACTTGTCTCTAGGTCTTAGCCTTTTTACCAGGACCCAATCTCCCACCAATACTTCCGGTGGCTTGCAACGATGACTGCTCTTATCTGCATACCTCTTCATCTTCTGTTTGGATATGGCATCCTTAGTAGCAATTGGGGTTTGAACAGGGCTCTGCGGAACGCTCGGGAGTTTGACACGCATAGGCCTGTTGAACAGCGCAGTGGCAGGTGGTATCCCAGTAGTAGAATGAGGTGTAGCTCTGTACTGTCTAAGAAATCTGTGTAACTCTTGCTGTAAGTCCTTGTGCTCCATGGTAGCGATCCTCAACGTTTTGTTGATTGATTGCATGAACCGTTCCACTTCACCATTGGCCTGAGGCCAGTAAGGAGTTATTTTCCTGTGAGTGAAACCAAGATAGGTTGCGAATGATCGAAAGTCTGTGCTATTAAAAGGTGGTCCATTGTCGGACTTCACTGTTTCCGGTATGCCATATGCCGAGAAGATCTTGTCTAATTTTGGTATAACAGCCCTGGCAGAGGTTGTCAAACATGTTCAATGACTGGGAACCTCGAATAGTCATCCATGACAACCAGCAGATAGGAGTGATCCGGTAAAACACAGAAATCAACACTAACAGCAGACCACGGGCCCTCTGGCAGGGGTGTCATTTGTAAGGGTGCGCGTCTATGGTCAATTGTAGTTGCTTGGCAAGGTATGCAATTTTCAATGAGTGCCTCTACTTTTTTGTCTAGTCCTGGAAACCAGACTTTCTCTCTCAGTAATTGCTTTGTTTTCACCACCCCTTGATGAGCCTCGTGGGCCAGATCCAGTACTCTGCTTTGAAGTTTCTTGGGTATCACCAACCGATTGTTACTCAACAGTAGATTTGAATCAGACACGGAGAGATCATGTCGTGCATTAAAGAAGGCTGTCAAGTAGGTTGTTTGATCCGGTGTTTGGAGGCGGGCTTCAGCAAGAAAATTGCTCCAATTTTTAGATCGAACAGTCTCTATAACTAACTGAAGTTGGTGATCGGAATCCACCGTTTGTTGTATTTCCTCCATAGTCATAGCTTTTGGCACAGAATGTGCAACAATAAAATTGATATGTTCCTCTGCAAGGATAGTTGCTGGGATGTCGTCCTTGGTAGTTTGTGGTGTTGGGTGTCTCGAAAAGTAGTCAGCCGGATTACCAGCTCCTGCCTCGTATCTCAACCGAAACTGGTAGTTCTGTAGGCGGAGCAACCAGCGTTCAAGTCGTGGGGGAGGCTTTGAAGAATGTTTGTTGAAAAGCGGAATGAGCGGTTTGTGGTCGCTTATCACTGTGAATTTATGTCCCATAAGGTACAGATGAAAATGAAGGCATCCCCACACAACCGCAAGAGCTTCCCTTTCAGTTTGTGAATAGCGTTGTTCTGTCTCTGTTAAGGCTTTGCTTGCATAGGAAATGGTAGAAACGTTGCCTTCTTTGGACACTTGTGTGAGAATTGCACCCAGGCCCACCGGACTAGCATCCACGATCAGCTCTGTGGACTTTAGAGGGTCAAAATAGGCCATGACGGTGTCGCCAGTCAGACCGGACTTCATGGAATCGAATGCTGCTTGGTGTTCAGTAGTCCATGTCCAAGGAGTGTCTTTTTTCGTGAGTAGTCGCAGGGGTTCGGAGATCGTGGCCAGATCAGGCATAAATCGCCCACAGTACGTGACTAGTCCTAGAAAACTGCGAACCTCTGACACATTTTGAGGTTGGCTAGCTGACTTTATGGCAGCAACTTTCTGAGGATCTGCTGAAACTCCTTGCTCCGAAAAGATATATCCAAAGAAGCTTAATGACTTTTGGTTAAACTCACATTTTGACGGATTGACAGTTAGATTGCAGGCTTGCAGTCTCTGAAACACTTGCTCTAAGTGACTGTCATGCTCCTCTTGGGTTGTACCATATATAAGAATGTCATCACTGACGTTTAGAACTCCTGCTATTCCAGATAGAACCTGACTGATAACGTTCTGAAATATTTCTGCCGCAGATGAGATACCAAAGTTCAACCTCTTGAATCGTCGTAAGCCCACATGGGTACTAAAAGTTGTAATGTACCTGGAATCTGGATGCAACTCAAGTTGATGATAACCTGATTTTAAATCAATTTTAGAAAATACTTTTGCACCATTCAGGTCTGTGATAATGTCATCAATAGTGGGCGTGATGTGCCTTTCTCTTTGAATAGCCAAATTGGCATGCCGCATATCCACACATAGCCGGATTTTACCAGGCTGCTTTGGTTTTGGTGCAACAACAATGGGCGATACCCAAGGAGTCGGGCCTTCAACTCGTTCAACAACATCAGACGCTTCCAGATCCTGCAGTTCTTGCTCCACAAGTTTGCGGACATGAAATGGGATGCGCCTGTGAGGTTGAACAGACGGCTGTATTGACTGGTCAATATGCAATTTTATCTGAACGTCTTTTAGCTTACCGAGACCTTTAAAGAGATTGGGGTATCTCTGCATGATGTGTTGGGCCGAAGGACCTGTGACGCTATTGACCAGGTTGACCAGACCCAGAGATATAGCACTCCTGCAGCTGAGAAGCGTGTCTGCGGAGCACTTTACTACATATACAGTGTCGGTGATGGACTTCCCGTCAGCTGCAAGTTCTGACTGAAATTTGCCACACAGGGGTAGTGCAGATGCTGAACCATAAGGAAAAATCTTTAGGCTAGTGCTTTGTAGAGCAGGTCTGTTTGGGAGTTGGCTATAGACTGCACGGCTGATGACGTTTACTGATGCCCCCGTGTCTACTAGGGCTTCCACCGGACTACCATTTATCAGGATAAGTCGCCTTGGACTGGTAAGTGCGTGCAGTGTTTGAGATCCCTCTGCAGTCACTGAGAATAGATAAGTACTGTGAGGCTCGTCAGTAAGCTGCAGCGTTTGGATTTTCTGTGACCTGGGTTGTACTGTGGAATGAGGGGATTGTGGTTTGGATCTACACACTTTTGCAAAATGGTTTTGTTTTCCACAATTATGGCAGGTCCCCCCTTTTGCTGGGCAGACATTCTGGTGAGGATACGACCCTCCGCAGTTGTAGCAAGTTGCCCCCTGCATACGACGCACAGGCGGTCTCTGTGTCAGCTTTGCTATACAAGATGGTGCTTCCGCCTCGCACTCAATGTTCTCTATGAGTTTAGCTTGTTTTTCGGCGGTATCATTTACACGTGCTGTTTCAAGCAGTTTTGCTAAAGTCATGGTGGGATCTCTGAGTGCTTGACTCCGTAACTTAGAGGAGATGCAGCCTTGTAAAATCTGCATTTGGATCTCTTTGTCGACATCTGTAAATTCACAGTAAGCTGCAAGGTGCCGTAGTCGGACATGATATTCATCAATGCTTTCTGTTGCTGACTGCTTTAATTGTCTAAACTTGAAGATTTCAAATGCTGCATTTCTGTGTGGGGAGAAATACTTGCTTAATGCTGCCTTACTGAGCTCATAGTCTTTATCTTCTCCTGTATTAGGCAGAGTAGTGAAGATATCATAGACTTGTTCCCCTGCATAATGTAATAGCATGGCTTTCTTCCTGGTATCATCTGATATGTTCATGGCTTGTAGGAATATATCAAAATGCTTCAGCCATTTCTCCCAACATGCTGCTAGGTTAGCTGGGGACTGATGCACATCAAAAGCAAGGAAAGGCAGGTAAACAGGCAATTGTTGTAGAGCTGAAATACCTTTAGCTGATGATGAACGCTTCCTCGTCGCCAGTTGTGGTGTTGTTGTGCAGATGAAGGGAACTCCAGAAGGCCACACAGAGATGCTGGATGGTAGGTTTAAACAGCCATACTTTATTTTCGTTCCTCTCTCCTGCTCCCCTTACCCAGGACTTCCTGCTCCTGCCTAGTCTCCTCCTCCCCATTACATCATTGTTACTAGGCAGAAACTGAAACAAGAATAACAGCAAGCCAATCACAGATATAGTAACAACATCACACATGGGAGAAGAGCCTTGGTGAGAGAGGTAAATAAGAACCCCAAGATCACTGTGGCTTTGCTCAACAGATGCAGTAGGGAGATGGGAGAAAGTTGCACAAAGTCAACTATCACTGCAGCCCTCCACCAGTCAGGCCTTTATGGCAGAGTGGCCCGACGGAAGGCTCTCCTCAGTGCCATAAGACATAAGAAAGCCCGCATAGAGTTTGCTAAAAAATCACATGAAGGACTCCCAGACTATGAGAAATAAGATTCTCTGGTCTCATGAGACAAAGATAGAACTTTTGGGTGATAATTCTAAGCAGTATGTGTGGAGAAAATGAGGCACTGCTCATCACCTGCCCAATACAATCCCAACAGCGAATCATGGTGGTGGCAGCATCATGCTATGGGGGTGTTTTTCAGCTGCAGGGACTGGACGACTGGTTGCAATTGAAGGAAACATGAATGCGGCCAAGTACAGAGATATCCTGGATGAAGACCTCTTCCAGAGTGCTCTGGACCTCACACTTGGCCGAAGGTTCACCTTCCAACAAGACAATGACCCTAAGCACACAGCTAAAATAACAAAGTAGTGGCTTCAGAACAACTCTGTGACCATTCTTGACTGGCCCAGCCAGAGCCCTGACCTCAACCCAATTGAGCATCTCTGGAGAGACCTGAGAATGGCTGTCCACCAACGTTCACCATCCAACCTGACAGAACTGGAGAGGATCTGCATGGAAGAATAGCAGAGGATCCCCAAATCCAGGTGTGAAATACTTGTTGCATCATTCCCAAGTAGACTCAAGGCTGTACTAGCACAAAAGGGTGCTTCTACGCAATACTGAGCAAAGGGTCTGAATACTTACGACCATGTGATATTTCAGTTTTTCTTTTTTAATAAACTTGCAAAAATTTCTACATTTCTGTTTTTCTGAGTCAAGATGGGTGCAGAGTGTACATTAATGAGAAAAAAAATGAACTGTTTTGAATTTACCAGATGGCTGCAATATAACAAAGACTGAAAAATTTAAAGGGGTCTGAATAATTTCCATACCCACTATATATATATATAAGCATATACTATATACAGTATATATATATATATATATATATATATATATATATATATATATACAGGTCCTTCTCAAAAAATTAGCATATAGTGCTAAATTTCATTATTTTCCATAATGTAATGATTACAATTAAACTTTCATATATTTTAGATTCATTACACACCAACTGAAATTTGTCAGGTCTTTTATTGTTTTAATACTGATGATTTTGGCATACAACTCCTGATAACCCAAAAAACCTGTCTCAAAAAATTAGCATATCAAGAAAAGGTTCTCTAAACGACCTATTACCCTAATCTTCTGAATCAACTAATTAACTCTAAACACATGCAAAAGATTCCTGAGGCTTTTAAAAACTCCCTGCCTGGTTCATTACTCAAAACCCCCATCATGGGTAAGACTAGCGACCTGACTGATGTCAAGAAGGCCATCATTGACACCCTCAAGCAAGAGGGTAAGACCCAGAAAGAAATTTCTCAACAAATAGGCTGTTCCCAGAGTGCTGTATCAAGGCACCTCAATGGGAAGTCTGTTGGAAGGAAACAATGTGGCAGAAAACGCTGTACAACGAGAAGAGGTGACCGGACCCTGAGGAAGATTGTGAAGAAGGACCGATTCCAGACCTTGGGGGACCTGAGGAAGCAGTGGACTGAGTCTGGTGTAGAAACATCCAGAGCCACCGTGCACAGGCGTGTGCAGGAAATGGGCTACAGGTGCTGCATTCCCCAGGTAAAGCCACTTTTGAACCATAAACAGCGGCAGAAGCGCCTGACCTGGGCTACAGAGAAGCAGCACTGGACTGTTGCTAAGTGGTCCCAAGTACTTTTTTCTGATGAAAGCAAATTTTGCATGTCATTCGGAAATCAAGGTGCCAGAGTCTGGAGGAAGACTGGGGAGAAGGAAATGCCAAAATGCCTGAAGTCCAGTGTCAAGTACCCACAGTCAGTGATGGTGTGGGGTGCCATGTCAGCTGCTGGTGTTGGTCCACTGTGTTTCATCAAGGGCAGGGTCAATGCAGCTAGCTATCAGGAGATTTTGGAGCACTTCATGCTTCCATCGGCTGAAATGCTTTATGGAGATGAAGATTTCATTTTTCAGCACGACCTGGCACCTGCTCACAGTGCCAAAACCACTGGTAAATGGTTTACTGACCATGGTATTACTGTGCTCAATTGGCCTGCCAACTCTCCTGACCTGAACCCCATAGAGAATCTGTGGGATATTGTGAAGAGAAAGTTGAGAGACGCAAGACCCAACACTCTGGATGAGCTTAAGGCCGCTATCGAAGCATCCTGGGCCTCCATAACACCTCAGCAGGCTGATTGCCTCCATGCCACGCTGCATTGAAGCAGTCATTTCTGCAAAAGGATTCCCGACCAAGTATTGAGTGCATAACTGAACTTTATTATTTGATGTTTTTTTTGTTTGTTTTTAAAAAACATTTTTTTTTATTGGACGGTTGAAATATGTTAATTTTTTGAGACAGGTTTTTTGAGTTATCAGGAGTTGTATGCCAAAATCATCAGTATTAAAACAATAAAAGACCTGACAAATTTCAGTTGGTGTGTAATGAATCTAAAATATATGAAAGTTTAATTGTAATCATTACATTATGGAAAATAATGAAATTTAGCACTATATGCTAATTTTTTGAGAAGGACCTGTATATATATATATATTATATATATAATCTAATGTATACTAACCTTGTAATGTCTTCACATCCTGTTCCTTCCAGATGTGTCCGGATCCCAGAATTCCAAGCCGTGGAAGTTCACCGACTGCCACACTCACACTGTATATGCCGTATGCACCACACACTCACACACAAACACACACTATATATGCCGTATGCACCACACACACATACCCACACTGTATACGCCGTATGCACCACACACACTGTATACGTCATACGCACCACACACACACTGTATATGCCGTACGCACCACACACACACTGTATACGCCGTACGCACCACACACTGTATACGCCATATGCACCACACACACTGTATACGCTGTACACACCACACACACTGTATACACTGTACACACCACACACTGTAAACGCCGTACGCACCACACACACTCGCACTGTATACGCCATATGCACGACACACACACACTGTTTACACCATACACACAACACACACACACTGTATACGCCGTACGCACCACACACACACTATATACGACATATGCACCACACACACTGTATATGCTGTACGCACTACACACACACTGTGTACACCTTACAGCGTATGCACTGCACACACTGTATACACTGCACGCACCACACACACACTGTGTATGCCGTATGCACCACACACACACTGTATACGCCGTACGCACCACACACACTGTATATGCTGTATGCATCACACACACTGTATACGCCATATGCACCACACACATAAACTTTATACGCCGTACACACTACACACACACTGTATACATTGTACACACCACACACACACTTTATACGCTGTACGCACCATACACAATGTATACGCCGTATGCATGACACACACATGCTCACACAGTGTTTATGCCATAAGAACCACACACACACTGTATGCGCCGTACACACCACACACACACACGCTTTATACACCGTACGCACCACACACACACTGTAAACGCCATGCGCATGACACACACACACTGTTTACGCTGTACACACCACACACACACACTGTATACGCCGTACACACCACACACACTGTATACGCCTTATGCACCAGCACACACACACTCTGTATACGCCGTGTGCACCACACACACACACACACACACTCTGTATATGCCATATGCACAGCACACACTGTATACGCTGTACGCAGCCTCTTGCGCATTACCACCAGCGGAACACCGTCGCGAACATGCCGTGATCAGCCGAATGATTCACTGACCACCGCCATCTTTGTACGGGATGCGCAGTTTTAATGTGACCACCGCTATCTGTCTGCACAAAGATGATGGCGATCTGATTACTGTGCCTGCGCATGTCCCGCACCTGGAAGGAGAAAGCCAGCAGACAAGGGGGATAGAATATGGGGTAGACAGGTCAAAGAAGAGAGCACAGACAGGAGAAGTCAGCACATGGGGAAAGAGAGAGTGGATAGGTGGGTGAGCACATGGGGGAAGAGATTCTCAACGCTGCAAAGCCTGCCCCCATTGTGACATTACCGCCTTCCCGATGTGACAGCATCGGGCCTCCATCTAGTATATATATATATGTGTGTATATATTAACAGCCGTACATGCCACCACTCAGCTTGGCTAACACAAGGAACAACAGTGCTGATCATGAAGGATCCTCACAAAGGAACAGTTCCATACAACTACCACCCAATAACCTGCCTTACAACAACATGGAAACTCCTATCAGGCATCATAGCCACCTAACTACAAAACCATATGAACTAGTACATGAATCCAGCTCAGAAAGGCATTGGGAGCAACACAAGAGGCTCTAAGCATCAGCTCCTAGTAGATAAAGCTTTCACTCAAGAGTCGACTCAAGAGCCAGACAGACCAATCTCAGCACAGCCTGGATTGACTACAGGACAGCCTATGACTCAATGCCACACACATGGATCTATGAATGCTTGTCTCTCTATAATGTCAACAGGAAATTAAGCGTGAAGCGACAATAATCAACGTTTCGGTTCAACCTGAACCTTATTCATGTGGTCGCTCAGTCCTGGAATAATTGTGGGTAGATATATAGAGAGAGGTAAGTGTCCAGATACAGAGGATAGCTGTATCATATGTCTTTGGAAAATGAGGAAGAAGCCTCAGTTGCGATCTGTTATATAGGATGTCTAGGAATAGCCCAAAGTCAGGGATTTGTTTGGTCCTAGAAAATTAAGAGCTGGCAGTCAGTTCTTTCAGGTAAGGCCCCAGAAAGCAGGGTTTGTGTCCCACCTGGCATGCGTTTAGCAGTCCAGCCACAGCAAGGCGCGGGAGCGCTGCTCATACTACAGCTAAACGCATGCCAGGTGGGACACAAACCCTGCTTTCTGGGCCTTACCTGAAAGAACTGACTGCCAGCTCTTAATTTTCTAGGACCAAACAAATCCCTGACTTTGGGCTATTCCTAGACATCCTATATAACAGATCGCAACTGAGGCTTCTTCCTCATTTTCCAAAGACATATGATACAGCTATCCTCTGTATCTGGACACTTACCTCTCTCTATATATCTACCCACAATTATTCCAGGACTGAGCGACCACATGAATAAGGTTCAGGTTGAACCGAAACATTGATTATTGTCGCTTCACGCTTATTTTCTTATTTTGCCTCTATATTTTGATTGTCCACAAAAATAAAATAATTTTCACGTTGCAAAATTGATCCAATTTGAGTGTGCGGTAAATAATTCTTTAGTCTATCTCTGGACTTATTAGTCCATTGTACCAGCACCTCGACTATTTCTAGACCAGAGTGCTCACCAACTAACCCTCTGTAACAGGAAATTAAGAACCTTCTTCAGAAACTCAATGGGGCTATAGAGAACAACATTTGAAGTCAAATCAAGACAATTAGCACAAGTGACCATTAGTGATGAGCGAACGCGCTCGCCACTACTTGTTACTCGCCCGAGTATCATGGTATTCGGTGTACTCGGCGAGCACCGAGCATTTCTGGAATTACTCGGCGGGAACTTGGGTCTCCACACAGCTTTTTTGACGGACTTTACAGACCCAATCACAATGCAGGGATTGTCTGCCAGGCAATGGAACGCCGCAGCCATCTTTGTTGTGGTCATGCAGTGATTGGCTTGCCGCACAGCATCCTCAGGGGTATAAGACACCGGATGCAGCCCTGCTTGCCGCATTCAGCTCTGCAGACACTGTATGTGTGTATATATATCATTGCATTTATCAAGACGGTCCATTCCCTTCCTGTGTTCTGATGCAGCAGCTGCTACTTATAGGATATATTGGCCGTATATAGCTAGCCCCAGGTGTAATTGGAATACAGGCCACATATTTTTTGTTGTGGTATCTCCGTGCCAGCTCATATCTGTGCATGCTCAAAGTTTGGCCAGTTTACGGCGGTTTTCTTTTTTTGTCTTGGGTGTCACTGTACTTATATACAGCAGTATTTACCCCAAAAAAGAAAAAAAAATGCACATTTGTTGTAGTGGTATCTCCGTGCCAGCTCATATCTGTGCGTGCTCAAAGTTTGGCCAATTTATGGTGTTTTTCTTTTTTGTGCCCTGGGTCTTACAGTACTGATATACTGTATAAAGCACTAGTTAGCCCAAAAAATAAAAAAAACAGGGCACAAATTTGTCGTAGTGGTATCTCCGTGCCAGCTCATATCTGTGTGTTCTCAAAGTTTGGCCAATTTACGCCGATTTTCCTTTTTTTTGTCCTGGGTGTCACAGTACTGATATACAGCACTAGTTAGCCCAACAACAAAAAAAACAGGGCACACATTTGTCATAGTGGTATCTCTGCGGCAGCTTATATGTGTGCTCAAAGTTTGGCCAGTTTATGGCGGTTTTCTTTTTTGTGTCCTGGGTGTCACAGTACTGATATACAGCACTAGTTAGCCCAAAAATTAAAAAAACAGGGCACACATTTGTCGTAGTAGTATCTCCATGCCAGCTCATATTTGTGCATGCTCAAAGTTTGGTCAGTTTACGGCAGTTTTGTTTTTTTGTCCTGGGTGTCACAGTACTGATATACAGCACTAGTTAGCCCAACAATAAATAAACAGGGTACACATTTGTCGTAGTGGTTTCTCCGTGCCAGCTCATATCTGTGCATGCTCAAAGTTTGGCCAGTTTAAGCCAAAACATTGTATTTTTCTGCAGTCTGTTAATGTAACTATTAAATCTGATAAGGCCAAAAACATTTTTACCTAAAGTCCAGATAGGTAAAAGTGTCGTTTTTAAGCACACGTATCACATACAAGTTGACTCCCAAATCACACTTTTGTAGTGAACATGTATAATATTCTATTCCATTTACAATGAGCAAGGTGCGTGGAAAGGGGCGGGGAAGTGGACGTAATTGTGATGGTGCAGGCCGAGGCCGTGGACAAGCTGAAATTGGCCCACCGAAAACACCAACATCTTCTCACTGGACCTTAGTGTCCGAAGTCCTAGGGGACCACAGCAAGACAGCACTATTGAAGCCAGAGCAGTGTGAAAAGGTTGTTGGCTGGATATTGGATAATACTTCCAGTTACTTATCCACCACCACAAGCACCCTGTTTTTAAGATGGTCAAGTCACAGTATCCATGAATCTGGACCGCATATTCCTTACCCTGATCCTCCTTCCTCCTACCATGCTGAGTGCCCTGAGACAACTGATCCCACACTCGGACACTCCGAAGAGCTGTTCGGTTTTCCATTTGGAGATGCGTGCCTCTCGCCCACTCCACTAGAAGCGGGGCAAGATGATATTCCATGTAGCGATGCACAAATCTTTGAGCAGCCTCGGTCACAAGAGGTGGACGATGATGAGACACAATTGCTGGAAAGTCAGGAGGAGGACCAGGGTGGGAAAGTGGTAGATGAGGTGGAGGATGATGTAGTAACAGACCCAACCTGGCAAGAGGACATGCAGACCGAGGACAGCAGCACACAGGGGAGGTAGGCGTCGCACCACTTCAGGCAGGAAGAAGCAGTGTGGTGGCAGAAGGCGGGCAACCATTCCCCTTAACACCAACCTGACGGAAATTGCCAGTCCAACTGTTTGTTCTCCCTGAGTCTGTTTATTTTTTAAAGACTCTGCCGATAACCCAAAACAGGCCATTTGCAACACCTGTCATGCCAGCATTAGTAGGAGTAGCAAAACTAACAGCCTTACCACCACCAGCATGATCAGGCACATGGCAGCAAAGCACCCGACTTTGTGGGCCCAACCCCAGGCTCCAGGAACCGTGTCTGTGGGTGACACCACTGCTTCTTCCACTGTTGTGCGTGCAAGCCAATCCCCTGTCCACAGTGCATGTGAAGATGCCTCCTACCCCGCACCTGCCATTGCCCACAGTCAAATAGCACCATCATCAAGCACATCCACGTCCTTGTCCCAGCGCAGCCTTCAGTTTTCCATACCCCAGACATTGGAACGTAAACGTAAATACGCAGCCAACGCCCCACAGGCCACAGTACTCAATTCTCATATTTCTCCTCTGCTTGTGGTCGAAATGTTGCCTTTTAGGCTCGTGGTGACGGAAGCTTTCCACAAATTGATGGCACCGGCCGTCCCAAGGTACTCTGTCCCCAGCCTCCACTATTTCTCCCGCTGTGCCATCCTGGCATTACACAAGCACGTGTCTCACAACATTACCCGTGCAGTTACTGGGAAAGTACACCTAACCATGGACACGTAGATAAGTGCTTGTGGCCAGGGACAGTACATCTCGCTGACGGCACACAGGTTAACATAGTGAAAGCTGGTACCCAGTCAGACCTTGGGATGGAACACGTCCTCCCGACGCCAAGGATTGTGGGCCCAATCAGGGTTGCCCCCACTATGTACAGCTCCTGCACCTCCTCTTCAGCCTCCATGTCAGAAATGAGGACATCAGTCACAAGCTGGAAGCACTACAGCACTGCCAAAGCAAAGGCTGGTCTGAAGCTAATTTGCTTAGGTGACAAACCGCACAATGCTGAAGAGTTGTTGACAGCTCTTAAAGAGCAGGCAGATGTGTGGCTGACACCGCTAAATCCCCAGCCAGGCATGGTTGTGTATGACAATGGCAGGAACGTGGTGGCGGCTTTGAGGTGAGGTGAACTGACACACGTACCATGCCTGGCCCATGTGCTGAACCTCGTTATTCAACGTTTTTTAAAAAGCTATCCAGAGCTGGTTAAAGTACGCCACCTGTGTGCACATTTTAGAAAGTCAGCTACAGCTTCAGCCGACCTTGCCGTGCTTCAGCAGCGATTGCAGATTCCGGCTCACCGACTGGTGTGTGATGTCCCGCATTGGAACTCTACACTGCATATGTTAGAAAAGATTTGTGAGCAGAAGCGGGCAGTTGTTGAATACCAGCATCAACAAGGCCGTCGTTTGTCAGGTTTGTCTCCACACATAAGACCTGAGGAGTGGACATGGATGTCAGACATATGTAGCATCCTCCAAAACTTTGAGGCGTCCACCAAGATGGTAAGCGGCGATGACGCCATAATTAGCATCACTATCCCGCTCATCTGCATTCTGAAAAGTTCTTTGCTCACAATGAAAGATGATGCATTGCAGGTGGAGCACGAGGACATGGATCAAGGAACCATACAGGGTGATTACACACAGTCCAGCCTCGTGTTATCCCAACATGGATTGGTTGACAATGAGGAAGAGGAGGAGGAGGAAAAACAGGAGCTACTTTCATGCGCTATAGACGGGACTACAACCACAAGTCTCATACCGTCTGTTTAGCATGGATGGCCTGAGTACAGGGAAGAAGAGGAAGAGGAAGAAGAGGAGGAAGAGGACACCTTAGTCATTCATCCTGTTGGTGAGGAAATGGAAGTCTTGCCTGTTACCAGTCTGGCAAGCATGGTTGACTTTATGTTGCGCTGCCTTTCACGTGACCCTCGTATTGTAAAAATATTGGGTACCAGTCATTACTGGCTAGTGACACTTTTAGACCCACTGTACAATGATAACTTTCAATGTCTTGTTCCAAAGGCAGACAGGTGTACTAAAATGGTGCAGTACCATAGGGCCATTGTTGCAGAATTATTAAAAAATTCCCATCACAAAATGCTGGCGGCAGAGATTACAGTTTGTTGGCCAACCAAGCAGGACAGGCTAGACAGACACAAGTCCACACCAGCAGAGGCAGTGGAACACTGGCAAAATTCTGGGACAGGTCTCTAAGACCCTCCCATCGCCCATCCACTGAGGCACGGGGTAATCTCAAAAGGAATGCAATGTTCTCTAAGATGTTGAGGGAGTATCTTGCTGACCGTACCAACGTCCTCCGTGATTCCTCTAAGCCTTTTAATTATTGGATATCCAAGCTGGACACGTGGCATAAGCTGGCTCTCTACGCCTTGGAGGTCCTGGCCTGCCCTGCTCCTAGTGTTTTGTCTGAGCAGGTTTTTAGTGCTGCTGGTGGCATTATCACAGATAAGCGCATTCGCCTTTCTACAGAAAATGCAGACAGGCTAACTCTTATAAAAATGAACAAGGGATGGATTGGGCCTGACTTCTCGACACCACCAAATGATGACAGTGAAGCATAAACTCAATGTAGTGTTTTTTGGGAGGTGTATTCCCATTCACCTCTTCACAACCAAACATGGATATACACTTCCTGATTTTGGCTATTTGGTGTCCTCCTTCTCCTCATCCTCACTGTCCACCACCACTTGAGCACCAGGGTGAATGTATTCAGTCATGCTCCAGCTACTCTATGTTTTGGCAAGAGTGTTATGATTCCCGCCACCAAAATGCAAATAATATGTACACCCCCAAGGGGAAATGTTTGCCAGCCTAAACACTAAGTGTATGGGCGTTCCAAGTCTAGGAGACCCACTCCTAGAAATTGAGCCTATATTTTAATCAGGCCTTCCTCCACGTCTGATCATCCACTGCCACTAGATCAAAAGTGTTTACGTGTTCCGTGCAGCTACAGCCAGTGTCACATTATTAACAAGGGTGGGTAGTTAGGCTGTGCGTAAAAGACTTGTTCTGAAAAAGGTTGAGGTGTACCCCCAAGGGGAAATGTTTGCCAGCCCATTCACTAAGTGTATGGGCATTCCAAGTCTAGAAGACCCGCTCCTAGAAATTGGGCCTATTTTTTAATCAAGCCTTCCTCCATGTCTGATCATACACCGCCATTAGGTCACCAGGGTTAACGTATTCCGTGCTGCTACAGCCAGTGTCGAATTCCTAACAGAGGTGGGTGGTTATACTGGGCATAAAATACTTGTTATGGAAAAGGTTGAGGTTTACCCCACATGGGAAAATGTTTGCCAACACATACACTTAGTGTATGGGCATTCCAAGTCTAGAAGACCCGCTCCTTTAAATTGGAGATAGTTTTTAATCAGACCTTCCTACACGGCTCATCATCCAACACCACTAGATCTCCAGGGTTAATTTGTTCTGTGCTGCTACAGCCAGTGTCAAATTCCTAACAAAGGTGGGTGGATATACTGGGCATAAAATACTTGTTATGGAAAAGATTGAGGTGTACCCCACAGGGGAAAATGTTTGCCAGCCCATACACTTAGTTTATGGGCATTCCAAGTCTAGGAGACCCGCTCCTTTTTAATGAGACTTTTTTATGAGGCCCTCCTCCATGTTTCTTCCAAGGGGGATTGGAGTTATTGTGGTGCATATGACTTGGTAGCAGGGCAGGCATTGCAGTCAATGTATAAAAAAACAGAATCGGAGGATAAAATGAATAATGTGAAGTGGATTTTTCTGGGCCCATCCAGTACCTGGGTTCAAAGGCATATTGGGGTGCATATGACTTGGCAGCAGTGCAGGCCTTGCTGTCAATGCATAAGAAAAGAAAATGGACGTACAAAATGAATAATGTGAAGTGGATTTTCCTGTGCTCATTCAGTACCTGAGCTCAAAGGCTTATTGGGGTGAATATGACTTGGTAGCAGTCCAGGACTTGCATTCAATGCAACATTTTTTTATGGAAGCCATCCTGGACATCTTGTGAAAGGGGTATTGGGGTGCGTCGTAATTCTTGGCAGCCCATCCACTCACTGCATAGGCTATAACAGTTTTGGAGACCCACTGTTTAACCCCTTAATGTCCAATGACGTGCACAGTCCGTCATGGCCGGGTGTCAGTTCCGGCACCAGGACGGACTGTGCACGTCATGCCTTTGATCTACCACTGCGTGTAAACACGCAGTGGTAGATCAGTGCCGACAGCTGTCACAGACAGCTGACAGGCACGGCAAGCGGTGCGGGGACCTTTGCCGTCGGTCCCCGCACCTACAGCGCTGGGCTTGGTCAGTCAATCTGACTGACCAAACACAGCAGCGATCGCGCAGGAGAAGCTGAAATTTCAGCTTCTCCAGCGCGATCAGTGCAGGAGCCGGCGCTGCAGTGGCCAGGCTTCCTGCACTGACAGCCAGGAGCTGAGCCCCCACCGCCCCTGGCTGTTAACCCCCTGACTGCTGCGATCGAGCGCGATCGCAGCGCTCAGGGGGGGAGGCAGAGGGTCGGGAGCTCCCTCTGCCTCAGATCGGCGCCCTGCAGTGTATTTGCAGGGCCCGATCTCTGCCTTGATGACCGGGGGTTGTCATGACAACCTCCGGGTCATCTAGCTACGGAAAGCTGCTGTGATCATGCTCACAGCAGCTTTCCCCATAGGTACA
Organism: Oophaga sylvatica; assembly: GCA_033576555.1. NCBI lineage: Eukaryota > Metazoa > Chordata > Amphibia > Anura > Dendrobatidae > Oophaga > Oophaga sylvatica. Next base: position 949,547,104 of record JARQOD010000001.1, on the reverse strand, counting down.
GTGCATTGCAATGCTGGAGCATTGCAATTCATTGTAACTGCAATAAAAAGTAAAAAAAGTGAAAGTCCCATAAAGGGACAAGTTAAAAAAAATCATTTTTTTCAAAAAATTGTAAAAAAAATATTAAAAAATAATTTTTAAAAAATCCCCTAAAAAATACACATTTTTATGTAATAAAAAAAATAAAAAACAAAAAAAATACATATGTTTGGTATCGCCACATCTGTAAAAATCCCATATATAAAAGCGTAACCCTAGTTAACCCCTTCAGTGAAAGCCGTAAAAAAAAAACACAAAAAAGTAGTAAATTATACTTTTTCCAAGCGGTATCATCATACCGCTTGGAAAAAGTGCAATAACACGCGATCAAAAAGTCAGATATAAATAATCATGGTACCGCTGAAAACGTCATCTTGTTCCGCAAAAAACAAGCTGCTATACAGCATCATCAGTGAAAAAATAAAAAAGTTATAGCTCGCGGAATAAACTGATGCAAAAATAATTATTTTTTTCTATAAAATTTTTTATTGTGTAAAAAACGCCAAAACATAAAAAAAATATATAAATGAGGTATTGCTGTAATCGTAGTAACCCGAAGAATAAAGCTGCTTTATCAATTTTACCACACACGGAACGGAGAAAAAAAAAAAAAAAACAATTCCTGAATTGCTGGTTTTTGTTCATTCTGCTTCCACAAAAATCGGAATAGGAAGCGATCAAAAAACGTTATGTGCCCGAATATGGTACCAATAAAAATGTCAGCTCGTCCCGCAAGAAATAAGCCCACAGATAACTCTGTCGGCTGAAGTATGGAAAAATTATAGCTCTCAAAATACGGCGATGCAAAAATTTCTTACAAAAAATTATTCCAAAAAAAAGCATCTTTTAGTGTGTGATAGAAGCTAAACATGAAAAAAGGATGTAAATCTGGTATCGCTGTAATCGCACCGATCCGAGGAATAAAGTCGCCTAATCACTAATACCGCACGAGGAACGGCGCAAAAAAGAAAACTAATTCTTCACCTTTTGTGGATTTGTTCATTGTGCCTCCCAAAGATCGCAGTAAGGCGATCACAGTGGTTCCCCCCCACATATGGGATATCAGCGTACTCAGGACAAAATGCACAATAGCTTTTGGGGTTCTATTTCTCCTGTTACCCTTAGAAAATAAAAATTTGGGGGCAAAAAGGTCATTTTTGTGGAAAAAAATATGATTTTTTTTATTTTCACGGCTCTACGTTATAAACTTCTGTGAAGCCCTTGGGGGTTCAAAGTGCTGACCACACATCTAGATAAGTTCCTTGGGGGCCTAGTTTGCAAAATGGGATCATTTGTGGGGGGTTTCTACTGTTTAGGCACATCAGGGGCTCTCCAAGCGCGACATGACACCCGCAGACCATTCCATCAAAGTCTGCATTTAAAAACGGTGCTCCTTCCCTTCCGATCTCTGCCATGCGTCAAAATAGTGGTTCCCCCCCACATATGGGATATCAGCGTACTCAGGACAAAATGCACAATAGCTTTTGGGTCCTATTTCTCCTGTTACCCTTATAAAAATAAAAATTTGGGGGCAAAAAGATTATTTTTGTGGAAAAAAATATGATTTTTTTATTTTCACGGCTCTACGTTATAAACTTCTGTGAAGCACTTGGGGGTTCAAAGTGCTCACCACACATCTAGATAAGTTCTTTGGGGGTCTAGTTTCCAAAATGGAGTCACTTGTGGGGGGTTTCTACTATTTAGGCACATCAGGGGCTCTCCAAACGTGACATGACACCCGCAGACCATTCCATCAAAGTCTGCATTTGAAAAAGGCCTCCTTCCCTTTCGAGCTTTGCCATGCGTCAAAATAGTGGTTTACCCCCACATATGGGTATCAGCGTACTCAGGACATAATTGCACAATAACTTTTGGGGTCCTGTTACCCTTGGAAAATAACAATTGGGGGAAAAGATCATTTTTGTGGAAAAGATATGATTTTTTTATTTTCACGGCTCTACGTTATAAACTTCTGTGAAGCCCTTGGGGTTCAAAGTGCTGACCACACATCTAGATAAGTTCCTTGGGGGCCTAGTTTGCAAAATGGGATCATTTGTGGGGGGTTTCTACTGTTTAGGCACATCAGGGGCTCTCCAAGCGCGACATGACACCCGCAGACCATTCCATCAAAGTCTGCATTTAAAAACGGTGCTCCTTCCCTTCCGATCTCTGCCATGCGTCAAAATAGTGGTTCCCCCCCACATATGGGATATCAGCGTACTCAGGACAAAATGCACAATAGCTTTTGGGGTCCTATTTCTCCTGTTACCCTTATAAAAATAAAAATTTGGGGGCAAAAAGATTATTTTTGTGGAAAAAAATATGATTTTTTTATTTTCACGGCTCTACGTTATAAACTTCTGTGAAGCACTTGGGGTTCAAAGTGCTCACCACACATCTAGATAAGTTCTTTGGGGGTCTAGTTTCCAAAATGGAGTCACTTGTGGGGGGTTTCTACTATTTAGGCACATCAGGGGCTCTCCAAACGTGACATGACACCCGCAGACCATTCCATCAAAGTCTGCATTTGAAAAAGGCGCTCCTTCCCTTTCGAGCTCTGCCATGCGTCAAAATAGTGGTTTACCCCCACAATGGGGTATCAGCGTACTCAGGACTAATTGCACAATAACTTTTGGGGTCCTGTTACCCTTTGGAAAATAACAATTGGGGGTGGAAAGATCATTTTTGTGGAAAAGATATGATTTTTTAATTTTACGTCTCTACGTTATAACCTTCTGTGAAGCCCTTGGGGGTTCAAAGCTCTCACCACACATCTAGATAAGTTCCTTGGGGGTCTAGTTTCCAAAATGGGGTCACTTGTGGGGGGTTTCCACTGTTTAGGCACACAGGGGCTCTCCAAATACGACATGGCGTCAAATCTCAATTCCAGCCAAAAAAGTCAAATCTCGCTGCTTCCCTTCCGAGCTCTGCAATACGCCCAAATAGTGGTTTACCCCCACATATGGGGTATCAGCGTACTCAGGACTAATTGCACAATAACTTTTGGAGTCCTTTTATCCTTTGGAAAATAAAAATTGGGATGAAAAGATCATTTTTTGTGGAAATAATGTGATTTTTTAATTTTACGGCTCTACGTTATAACCTTCTGTGAAGCCCTTGGGGTTAAAAGCTCTCACAACACATTTAGATAAGTTCCTTGGGGGGTACAGTTTCCAAAATGGGGTCACTTGTGGGGGTTTCCACTGTTTAGGCACACAGGGACTCTCCAAATGCGACATGGCGTCCAATCTCAATTCCAGCCAAAAAAGTCAAATGGCGCTGCTTCCCTTCCGAGCTCTGCCATGCGCCCAAATAGTGTTTTACCCCCACACATGGGTATCGGTGTACTCTGGAGAAATTGTACAACAAATAATGTGGTTCATTTTCTCCTGATACCCTTGACAAAATTTAAAAAATTGTGTCGAAGGAAAAATTTTGGGAAAAAAAGTTAAATGTTCATTTTTTCCTTCCACATTGCTTCAATTCTTGTGAAGTACCTAAAGGGTTAATAAACTTCTTGAATGTGGCTTTGAACACGTTGAGGGGTGCAGTTTTTAGAATGGTGTCACTTTTGGGTATTTTCTGTCATATTGACCCCTCAAATTCACTTCAAATGTGAGGTGGCCCCTAAAAAAATGGTTTTGTAAATTTTGTTGTAAAAATGAGAAATTGCTGGTCAACTTTTAACACTTATAACTTCCTAACAAAAAAAAATTTTGTTCCAAAATTGTGCTGATGTAAAGTAGACATGTGGGAAATGTTATTTATTAACTAATTTTTGTGACATATCTCTCTGATTTAATGGCATAAAAATTCAAAGTTTGAAAATTGCAAAATTTTCAAAATTTTTGCCATATTTCCGTTTTTTTCATAAATAAACGCAAGTTATATTGAAGAAATTTTACCACTATCATGAAGTACAATATGTCACTAGAAAACATTCTCAGAATCGCCAAGATCCTAGAAGCGTTCCAGAGTTATAACCTCATAAAGAGACAGTGGTCAGAATTGTAAAAATTGGCCTGGTCTTTAACCTACAAAATGGCTTGGTCGTTAAGGGGTTAATAATGGCCCTTTAAACAGATTAATGCTGCCTGATTTCCCTGTAAAAATAGGCTCTGTGACTTTAAGAGTCTCTCCTTCATAAATGACACAAGATATGTCTGCTTATGTGTCACACACCACATGGGCAGCTAGGGTTGGTAAATGTTACAATGACATTTCACAGTGAACGCATTTGTTTTGGTTGAAAGCAATGCTAAAGTTGCAAAATGCCTTAAAAACGCTGTGTGTGAACATAGCCCAAGTGGTGGAGGAACATTTTTGTTTTGGGTTAATTTTTGTGGCTTAGATAAAAGTCATTGACCTGGAAAGGATGCTCCTTAACATATTTCCCAGGAAAATCCATTTAGGTTTCCTTTTTGTGTTTTTTTTTGGTGCGCCTGTAAAAAGGGCGTGAAACTCTGACAATATTGTTTAGAGCTGTGACCTAGGAGTCAGAAATACTTCCAGGGGCAGTTGCCATGATGCTCGTGTCATTTGAACAGTGTTTCCATCATCTTCAGACGTTTTTAGACCTTAAAAGGACCCATGGGGGGATCGCGTTAAAAATGCTCGTGTCTCCCATAGTTCCCATAGTCTTACATTGGGCTCGCTGTTCTGTCCGAGTACCCGAGTATTCCAATTTGCTTTACCCGAGAAACGAGTACCTGAGCATTTTAGTGCTCGCCCATCACTAGTAACCATCAAATGTGACATATACCAAGGTGATGCACTCTCCCCATTGCTGTTCTGCATAGGCTTGAACCCCTTCAGTCAGACAATTACAGAGTCTGTCTATGGATAGTTCAAGAGTGGAAGCACCATCAGCCACCTCCTCTACATGGATGACATCAAGCTGTATTCAAAAAATGAGACATGCTACAAGTACCTCAGCATCCCACAGGGATATGGTAACCATGATGAGGAGGCAAGGAAAGCAGCAACTTCCAAATACCATCAAATACTTATTTCTCACTGCAAAATGCAAATAAATTTATATAAGTTATACAATGTGATTTTCGGGATTTTGTTTTCATATTCTATCTCTCTATGTTAAAATTAACCTACCCTTAAAATTACAGACTGTTCATGTCTTTGTCAGTGGGCAAACGTACAAAATCAGCAAGAGATCAAATATTTATTTCACCCACTTTATATGCTGACTTTCGACCTAATCCCTCTATCCCTTGTCTCCTACACAAAATTAAAAATAAAAAACATATACTCACCTTAACACCTAATCCCAGATGCCTATGTCACCTGGAAAAGACAAAAAATAGTATACCACCATATCCCTAACTTAGGCTACTTTCACACTTTTTTTTTGCGATGCGTTTCGAGCGCACATCAAACGCATAAAAAAACGCATGCAAACACTTGTAAACGCTGCAATATTTAGTCGCATAAGCTTGCACATTACGACAAAAAAACGCAGCGTTTAGACGCGATTGTATGCGATTTCAAGCGTTTTTGCATGTTTTGCGTTTTTTCGGTGCATGGGTTGTCTACGTGTCACATTTCTATCATCTCTGTCACTATCATCTCTGTCTCTATCATCTGTCTCTATCATCTCTGTCTCTATCATCCGTCTCTATCATCTGTCTCTATCATCTATCATCTCTGTCTCTATCATCTCTGTCTCTATCATCTGTTTCTATCATCTCCGTCTCTATCATCTCTAACATCTCTGTCTCTATCATCTGTCTCTATCATCTCTGTCTCTATCATCTCTGTCTCTATCATCTGTCTCTATCATCTCTGTCTCTATCATCTCTATCATCTCTGTCTCTATCATCTGTCTCTATCATCTCTGTCTCTATCATCTCTGTCTCTATCATCTGTCTCTATCATCTCTGTCTCTATCATCTCTGTCTCTATCATCTGTCTCTATCATCCCTGTCTCTATCATCTCTAGCATCTCTGTCTCTATCATCTGTCTCTATCATCTATCATCTCTGTCTCTATCATCTGTCTCTATCATCTCTATCATCTGTCTCTATCATCTCTATCATCTCTATCATCTTTGTCTCTATCATCTGTCTCGATCATCTCTATCATCTCTGTCTCTATCATCTATCTCTATCATCTCTGTCTCTATCACCTTCTTTATATCTACACTCCTCACAATGTTGCTTGTGTAGGGGGTGGTTTAAACAAGTGTGTAGACATTATTTACTCAAAAATCGCGTGCACGCAAAAGCGCTGATGAGCGCACAGCCATGCGCACGCCAGTGCACCCATAGACTATAATGTTATTTTTTTGCGCATAGCGTGCGCACACTACGTGTCACATTTCTATCATCTCTGTCACTATCATCTCTGTCTCTATCATCTGTCTCTATCATCTCTGTCTCTATCATCTGTATCTATCATCTATCATCTCTGTCTCTATCATCTCTATCATCTCTGTCTCTATCATCTGTCTCTATCATCTCTATCTCTATCATCTGTCTCTATGATCTGTCTCTATCATCTCCGTCTCTATCATCTCTGTCTCTATCATCTGTCTCTATCATCTCTGTCTCTATCATCTGTCTCTATCATCTCTGTCTCTATCATCTCTATAATCTGTCTCTATCATCTGTCTCTATCATCTCTGTCTCTATCATCTGTCTCTATCATCTCTGTCTCTATCATCTGTCTCTATCATCTCTGTCTCTATCATCTCTCTCTCTATCATCTGTCTCTATCATCTCTGTCTCTATCATCTCTATCATCTCTGTCTCTATCATCTGTCTCTATCATCTCTGTCTCTATCTTCTCTAGTATCTCTGTCTCTATCATCTGTCTCTATCATCTATCATCTCTGGTTCTATCATCTGTCTCTATCATCTCTATCATCTGTCTCTATCATCTCTGTCTCTATCATCTGTCTCTATCATCTGTATCTATCATCTATCATCTCTGTCTCTATCATCTCTATCATCTCTGTCTCTATCATCTGTCTCTATCATCTCTATCTTTATCATCTGTCTCTATGATCTGTCTCTATCATCTCCGTCTCTATCATCGCTATCATCTCTGTCTCTATCATCTGTCTCTATCATCTCTGTCTCTATCATCTGTCTCTATCATCTCTGTCTCTATCATCTGTCTCTATCATCTCTGTCTCTATCATCTCTGTCTCTATCTTCTCTAGCATCTCTGTCTCTATCATCTGTCTCTATCATCTATCATCTCTGTCTCTATCATCTGTCTCTATCATCTCTATCATCTGTCTCTATCATCTCTATCATCTCTATCTCTATCATCTGTCTCGATCATCTCTATCATCTCTATCATCTCTGTCTCTATCATCTATCTCTATCATCTCTGTCTCTATCACCTTCTTTATATCTACACTCCTCACAATGTTGCTTGTGTAGGGGGTGGTTTAAACAAGTGTGTAGACATTATTTACTCAAAAATCGCGTGCGCGCAAAAGCGCTGATGAGCGCACAGCCATGCGCACGCCAGTGCACCCAAAGACTATAATGTTATTTTTTTGCGCATAGCGTGCGCACACTACGTGTCACATTTCTATCATCTCTGTCACTATCATCTCTGTCTCTATCATCTGTCTCTATCATCTCTGTCTCTATCATCTGTCTCTATCATCTGTCTCTATCATCTATCATCTCTGTCTCTATCATCTCTATCATCTCTGTCTCTATCATCTGTCTCTATCATCTCTGTCTCTATCATCTGTCTCTATCATCTGTCTCTATCATCTCCGTCTCTATCATCTCTGTCTCTATCATCTGTCTCTATCATCTCTGTCTCTATCATCTCTGTCTCTATCATCTGTCTCTATCATCTCTGTCTCTATCATCTCTATCATCTGTCTCTATCATCTGTCTCTATCATCTCTGTATCTATCATCTGTCTCTATCATCTCTGTCTCTATCATCTCTAGCATCTCTGTCTCTATCATCTGTCTCTATCATCTATCATCTCTGTCTCTATCATCTGTCTCTATCATCTCTATCATCTGTCTCTATCATCTATCATCTCTGTCTCTATCATCTCTATCATCTCTATCATCTCTGTCTCTATCATCTGTCTCGATCATCTCTATCATCTCTATCATCTCTGTCTCTATCATCTATCTCTGTCATCTCTGTCTCTATCACCTTCTTTATATCTACACTCCTCACAATGTTGCTTGTGTAGGGGGTGGTTTAAACAAGTGTGTAGACATTATTTACTCAAAAATCGCGTGCGCGCAAAGCGCTGATGAGCGCACAGCCATGCGCACGCCAGTGCACCCATAGACTATAATGTTATTTTTTTGCGCATAGCGTGCGCACACTTGCGTATGCGCTTTTTTAAAGTAGTTGGGCGGAAAAAAAATGCAACATGTAACGTATAGCTCGTATGGACGTACACCTGGAAAATGCGCAGCGCACGACAAACGCAGATGAACGCATGCAAGCGCTAGACCCTGCGCCCGCCATGTTAAAGATAGGGGAACATTGCGCATGCGACCGATAGCGCACGATTCGCTGCGCGATAAAACGCAAGTGTGAAAGTAGCCTTATCCGCAATAATCCAAAATGTCCTGTGATGATTTAGGTCAATTGTAGTGCAGTCACATCAGCTACAAGGCAGCTGGCGACACACTGACAGGAGCATGTAATAACTCCTGCAGTGTGTAGCTCCCATCTGTGGTGAGAAAGTTCACCAGAGTTCATCAGCTGATGAGCCCCGGTAATCTCACTTACAGCACCACCGCTGAGTGACAAAGTTCTTATGCAGCAGGAATGTCAATAATTGAATTCATCAGGCTTCATCGGTGTTCATCAGCTGATTAACTCCAGTGAACTTTCTCACCGCAGTTCAGTACTAAACACTGCAGGAACAATTACCTCCAGTGTCAGTATGTAGCTTGAGAGCAGTCACACTAGTGACTGCTCTCAAAGTCATCAGGATCGTTGTGGCACATTATGGATTATCTCTTCCCTTCGGACAGGTAAGGAACATTGTTTATTATTTTAATTAATTAGTGGCTTCAGTGGACTGGGCGATGATGTGAGTATGGTTCAATTTAGAGTCAATAAATGAGTCTGTGTGATTTGTTCAAATAAAGGACTTTATTCTGGGTGTGTGTTTTTTTATGCAATATCACTATGGGGTTAGTAATCGGGACGTCTCATAGAGGCCTCTGCATTCTTAACCTCTGGACTTAATGTCACATAGCAATACAAAGGTGACATCAACCCCCCCAACTATCACCCCACTTGCCACCGCACCAGGGCAAGTGGGAAGAGCGAGACTGGGTACCAGATTTGGTGCATCTTATTTCTGGGGTGGCTGAGAGCTCCTGTGTTTAGTCTGGGACGTGGCCAATATCCATGGCCACTTTCCAGGCTAATTAATATCAGCCCACATCTGTCTTCCTAGCCTTTACTGGTTATTAATCAAAGGAGGAATACATCATTTTTGGGGAGTCCCCATTTTAATTATCAGGAAAGGCTAAGAACACAGCTTTGAGCTGATATAATGTCACGCTGTATAGCAGATATATATATGTGATGTCAGTAATCTATATCAAAAGGGCAACATACTATATAACATGCGCATAGATATATGATAACATAGATTTACCTGACAGAATGTCCAGTGGGTCAAAACGGAATCCGTTATACGCTGTCTCCGGCTAGAGGGTGACCGGGGTCTAAGCTGACCCTAAACTGGGGTCCTAACTAATCCCTCAACCTGGAGGTACTGTTAAAGGTACAGAGGTCCAGGCCACCAGCGTAAACCCTGTCTCCTATCAATCCCTGCCAACTGTATTCTAGTCCTAAGAAGGACCCTGAATACCACCAAAGGGAATGAACAGGTAACGGTTAATGAACAGAAAGAAATACAAGAAAGACAAGAAATAAAGTAAATAAAGTCTTACATACAACACTCACACACAGTAGGAACACCTAAGGTCTCAGAGATAAACTGTAAGCTATAAGAGTAAAAACAACTAAGGAGCTCTTAGCTTAAGTATTCTCAGAACCGCTCCAGTCTGCTAGACTACATGAATGCTTTCACCGGCGTCTAACACCCAGACTGGCAGGAATATAAAGGAAACTAATTAGAACATAATCAAAAGCAGCCGGGCGAGGCTGGACCTAGTCTTAGCAAAGAGCTAGGTAAAATTAACTCTCTCATTACCAAACACAAAGAAACAGCAGCTCAGCTGTGAGAAGTCAGAATGTGCAATCGCGACGATCTTCGTGGCGATGCACCCATGACAGTACCCCCCTTCTACGAGGGGCCTCCGGACCCTCATGACCAGGTCCGTCCGGGTAAGTTGTGTGAAAGGTCCGAACCAATCGATCTGCGTTAGCATCAGACGCAGGGACCCACGTCCTCTCCTCAGGACCATACCCCCTCCAATGAACTAAGTACTGAGGGGATCGGAGACTGAGACGTGAGTCAATGATTTTCGACCCATGAAATTCCACGTTATCATTGACTACCACTGAAGGAGGAGGTAGAGGTGACGGTATGACTGGTGCCACATACTTTTTAAGTAATGACTTGTGAAACACATTATGATTTTTAAACGTAGGAGGGAGGTCCAGACGAAATGCCACAGGATTAATTATGGAACTGATCCTGTACGGCCCGATGAATCTGGGACCCAACCTCCAGGAGGGAACTTTAAGTTTTATATTCCTGGTAGACAACCACACCAGATCGTTCACCTTCAGATCTCGACCAGAAACTCTCCCCCTATCAGCCATCCGTTTGTAACGGTTCTCCGTAACCTTCAGTCTTAACCGATCTGGAACTATCAGTCTCCCTGGAAGTCCCACAGGGGCGTCCCCCTGAGCCCCCAATACCTCCCCCTCAAGCTCAGAGCATACAGCTGACACTACAACTCCCTCCTGAGGAATAGGAACCGGATCATCCATCCTCCCGGTCCCTGGGAAAGTACGAGATAAGGCATCAGGAAGCAACTTTATTGAGCAGTCATATGCGCGATGAGGAGGTAACTCTTTACACCCCTCCTCTGAGAACATCTCCCCAAAGTCCTCCAGAAAAGGAGGCAAAGTCCTAGGCACAACCGCACCGATGACCGTGCTCATGCAGTTATTCTTGCAAAATTCACCCCACTGGCTTATCTTTCTGGATTGCCAATCAATCACTGGGTTATGTTTAGCCAACCAAGGAAGTCCCAACACAATAGGAGTAGGTAGACCCTCCAACACATAACAAGACAATTGCTCTTTATGTATTGCCCCTACTCGAAGATCTATGTTATGAACAGCTTGTACCAAGCTACCTTGACCAAGAGGTCTAGAATCAATAGAGAGTATAGGGACCGGTTTGGCCAATACACTCAGTTGCATACCATGCACCTGGGCAAACCGAGCGTCCACCAGATTAGCCCCGGACCCACTATCAAGAAAAACAGAAATCCTCTCAGTTCTAGTACCAATCACCACCTCCGCAGGCACGAGAAACTGAGAGGGATTTGGGGACGAAATACACACTCCCAGGTTAACTCCTTGGCTCAAAGAGGTCCGGGATGGACACCCCCCAACAAAATGTCCCTCTCTCCCGCAAAAGAAACACCTTCTAGTCTTGCGGCGCACCGCCGATTCCCTCCTACAAAATGATGTCCCTCCCAACTGCATGGGTTCCTCAGAACAGACCAGGGGAACCTCAGTATAAGGGACTTTAGTAGTAGGTGGAGTCATCACGGGGGCGGAGTTACCTCGCGTCTTCCCCGAAGTCGTCTATCAATGCGAATAGCGAGGGCCATAGCAGCCTCCAGTGATGGAGGAGAATCATACTGAGCCAACACATCTTTTAATTTGTCAGACAACCCTTGACAAAACTGGCTCCTAAGAGCTGGGTCATTCCACTGAGTATCTGTTGCCCATCTACGGAACTCAGAAGAATATTCCTCCGCTGGACGATTTCCTTGCCGTATTTTACGTAACCTTGTTTCAGCAAGGGAGACTCGATCCGGATCATCATATACCAGACCCAGGGCAGTAAAAAATCGATCCACTGACTGGAGATCTGGGGAGCCTGGAGGAATAGAGAACGCCCAAGATTGAGGGTCCCCTTGTAAGAGCGAGATAACAATTCCCACCCTCTGCTCTTCACTCCCAGATGACCGAGGCCGCAGCCGAAAGTACAATTTACATGCCTCCCGGAAAGTAAAAAATTTGTCCCGCCCACCAGTGAACCTGTCCGGGAGAGCAACCTTAGGTTCAGATCTGGTTTGCTCCGGGGGGAACAAAACCTTGGACTTAATGTCTGCAAATTCCATGGACAACCCCTGCAACTGCCGAGCCAGCTGGGCTACTGGATCCATGACAGCTGGGGAGAATCTTTAGTTGGGCCGGTGAAAATGTCACGCTGTATAGCAGTATATATATATGTGATGTCAGTAATCTATATCAAAAGGGCAACATACTATATAACATGCGCATAGATATATGATAACATAGATTTACCTGACAGAATGTCCAGTGGGTCAAAACGGAATCCGTTATACGCTGTCTCCGGCTAGAGGGTGACCGGGGTCTAAGCTGACCCTAAACTGGGGTCCTAACTAATCCCTCAACCTGGAGGTACTGTTAAAGGTACAGAGGTCCAGGCCACCAGCGTAAACCCTGTCTCCTATCAATCCCTGCCAACTGTATTCTAGTCCTAAGAAGGACCCTGAATACCACCAAAGGGAATGAACAGGTAACGGTTAATGAACAGAAAGAAATACAAGAAAGACAAGAAATAAAGTAAATAAAGTCTTACATACAACACTCACACACAGTAGGAACACCTAAGGTCTCAGAGATAAACTGTAAGCTATAAGAGTAAAAACAACTAAGGAGCTCTTAGCTTAAGTATTCTCAGAACCGCTCCAGTCTGCTAGACTACATGAATGCTTTCACCGGCGTCTAACACCCAGACTGGCAGGAATATAAAGGAAACTAATTAGAACATAATCAAAAGCAGCCGGGCGAGGCTGGACCTAGTCTTAGCAAAGAGCTAGGTAAAATTAACTCTCTCATTACCAAACACAAAGAAACAGCAGCTCAGCTGTGAGAAGTCAGAATGTGCAATCGCGACGATCTTCGTGGCGATGCACCCATGACATATTAATAGTCTGGGAAGCTCCATGGGTATTACCGCTTCCCAGGCTATAAACATCTGCAACCAGCTGTCTGCTTTCCCTCTGCTGGTTAATAAAATTTCTGGGGATCCCACGCCATTTTTTTTCAGAAAATAATTTATTTAGTAATAAAATACTTGTAAAGTAAACTACACAAGCACTGTACTAATTACATATGTGACTGACATTTTTATATTTATCTATTCTATGTCTATATATCTATTCTATTCTATTCTCTCTGCTTGCACTGTGATTTTACTGTATGCGGCATATGAAATATTGGGTTTTCGAGGACATGCATGTGTAAAAATCAGATGACACTCGCATGGTCCATACTTTTCCTGGTTTCTGCCCCTTATTTGTGCTGTTTTGACATCTTTTGTACAAACCTGAAAGTGTTGTCTATGTATTTGGTTTTACCTACCGTTGAATTCAGTGAGGTTCGGATACGTTCGACGAACATCGGGAAGTTCGCCGATTCCAGCTGAACCGAACAATAAAATGTGTGCTCATCTCTAGTTATACCAGCTGCTCTATATTCGCAGAAAAGTGACTAAACCCATGCCGTCACGGCCCACGTGACTTAAACCGAATGCTGCTGGGGAGAATAAAGTTTATTAGCTAAGTGCAGGTGTTGGGCTGGTTAGTAATGCTTTTAACCTGCACATTAACACAATATCTACAGGCTAATAGCATTTTTGCTGTTGACAGGTTCCCTTTAACATTTAGAAATGTGAGAACTTTGAGTCTCACACTCCGGTTGAACCCATCATTTCGATCATTTTGGTTGCCTACTTGATGGAAGAAGCTGGAAGCTCAAACACTCCTTTATGTTATGTATAGAATGTTAACTATAAGGTGCTTGAATAGGAGTTGTGTAAAAGGTGGAAATACTTATTTACAAAAAAAATATAAATGAGAGCTATGAATAAAATCTATGTTTTTAATTGTATGACGTGAATGGTATGAATGAGAAGTATGTACAGTATTGTAATTTTATCATGCACTACTACTGATGGTTGACGTAGACCACAATGCGGTGTTACAGATTCTTCTTCCATCAGTCTCTGTCACAATTGAGCTCACAATCTATTCTGTACCATAGGCTCAAGCTTGCATAGCTGTGCTCATTTAATCTGGGCCTGAAATCAATTTGCTTCTGTTGGAAACTTGCCATAAGTATATTAATCTCGCCATTAGTGCTGCCCTTTTGGACTTTGTACACTGTGAACTGAATTTACATGCAAATAGAGCATTTATATGCATAAAGATGTCAGCGTAGCTCGATAATACAGAATTTAGCAGAATTCAAGATAAACATGGCAGAATACAGACAGAAGCTCATGATGCAAATCAGGACAAGCTCAAGATCAGGCCTACACAAACATGGAAATCTCGCATCTACCCAAATAGAGAAAACCTCTGGTGATCACTTCCATCAAGGCTATAATATAAGATAACCATACCCAATACATTATTTATCCACTCCATCTTTGTACGGCTTTGATCATTTTTCCACTAATATTCTAAACTTGCATGTGGCCACGCTGGTCTCCGCAACAGCATGACAACCGAATGTTGTCATCTGCTAATTATTACAATGAGTGAAGGTTACATTCAGATCCTTTTTTTAGGCCGGAGTCACATTAACGTATCACATCCGATGCAATATGCTCATGAAATTCCAATTTTTTAATAAAAATTTAGATTTTGGTTTACTTCAATTATTATTTTTGAAAGCCTTTTTAAATATTGCCTAATGTTTCTTAACATTCTTTTTCCTGTAAACTCCAAATTCTTGTCAATTTTGAATATTTTATTGTCAGTCCTTAATATGTAGTAAAATGTGACATGATTGTTTTCATCAGCTATCTGGGAGTCAGAGATGCTTTCAGTGGTTTTCCCCATGCTGTTATTCATCCTTTCAGGACCTTTTCCATCCATTTCAACATTTTCACTGACCCCCAGATCTCCTTGTAGGGTCTACAAGAAAAATGCTAGGATTTCTCATTGACTCCCATTATACTCCTTACTAGAAACGTGCATCCGAGCTTTAGGATTGCTCGGTATGAGTAACAAGTTTCTGAGCATTTTAGTACTCACTCATTTGCACTTACTAATAATTAAATGACCTGTGCATTAATAAGGAAATGCTGAAAACATGATTTGTTGGGGGCAGCGAGAACTGAAGTTTGGGAAACAATGCTCTAGAGGAAGTGGCTAGAGGAAGCATCAGTGAAACGCAAAATCGCCATCATCCGAGAAGCACTCTATTGCTTTTCCTGCTACTGTGTTGCTGTCACATGGATTATCAGTAGAAAAGTAAACAAAAAGTCAGTGGTGCATGCGGTCTTCTTCTTACATATAATTGTGGTGAAAATATCAATACATTTGAAAATGTTTCTTTTCCAACTTGAGCCTTACAAATTTGGAATGTAAAAAAATGAGAAAAAAAATCCAATTTTTATATTGAATCATCTGTATATAAGAAGATCATGTTGGACGAGCATGAAGATCAGCACTGTACTGTACATTAATTCTAGTACCTCAGTACTTTCTGATACTTTGACAGCATCGATTAAATATCTCAAGCGGGCAATTAGTGTTGGCTTCACTTTCCCTACCGTCGGACAAATCTCACATTCGGAGGAAGTCGGGACTGCTGCTCTCTCATTTGCTCTGGATGTATGTGATACTTTCGTAGGTGAGGTAGAGTGAAGTCAGCGCTGATTGGCCAGGAGTGATAAAACAATGTTACGAGATCCCAGGGAGATGCAATACCGACACCAAGTACCGAAGGTGAGTAGAAGTGTTATTAATTTGTTCTGCTCATCAGCTTAGAGGAATTTTGGCCCATTCTTCAATATAAAACTGCTTCAGATCTGTTACGTTGGTGGATTTTTTTTCTTCCATGAGTTGCTCACTTCAGGTCCTTAAGGTCAGAACTTGACTTTGCTAATCCAAAACTTTAACTTTATTCCTCATTAACCATTTTTTTCTGTAATGACTTGTGTGCTTTGGGTTGTTGTCTTGCTGCATAGCCCACCATCTAATGAGAGTTTCCTTTTAAAAATTGCTGATAAAATTTGGAATTGTTTTTTTAATGATGGGAAGCCATCCTGGACCAGGTGCTGCAAAACAGGCGCAAATCATGATGCTATAAAAATCATGTTTCACAGATAGTATGAGGTTTTATACTGTAAAGCAGTGTTTTTCTTTCTCCTGATATGGCACTTCTCATCTAAACAAAAAAAAACTCTATTTTGGTCTTATTACTCAGTATAGCATTGTTCCAATAATCTTCTAGCTTGCTCAAATGATCTTTAGCATACTGCAGATGAGGAGCAATGTTCTCTTTGAAGAGTTTCTTTCTCCTTGTAATCATTGTTTTTGATTAGTGTGCTTCTGATGGTGGACTCCTTAACATTAACAAAAGCTTATACTAGAGAGACCTTTAGTTGTTTAGAGTTTACCTTAGGCTTCATATTATACACCTTGCTCTTGGTTGCCCACCCTTGGAGAGCATAATAATGGTCTTGAATATCCTCCGTTTGAACAAAATCTTTCTGACTGTGGATTAATGTGATCCAAATTCTTTCAAGATGGTTCTGTAATCTTTTTCAAGCCTGATGAACACCAACTGCTCATCTTCCGAGGTACTCCACAATTTCCTTTGTGCCATGATACATTTCCATAAATGTGTTGTGAAGATCAGACTTTAGATCCCTAACTAACAAATAAAGTTGCACTCTGTAATGTTATAGCATGTAAACATGAAATATTTGAAATTGGAATTGGATTATTGCTCTAGAAAATAGGAAACATGAAGATACTTAGTGCATAAAGTAGTCTATTCATGTATGCCCAACAGCCATGACAAGGTAGTTTTATTTGTTTGGAACCTAACCTAATGTGTTTCCTCTCTTGGGTTGATAGCCTACATTTATTATGGTAGGTTGAATCCTGCTGTTATTAAAATGGGTGAAGAGCTGGTTCAGAGAGCCTATGTATACAAATATCAAAAGACTGAACGTCACTTCCAAACAAAATAGGTGTGAACAGGTGCATACTGAGCGAGCCACCTCTATAGATAACTAACAAACAAAGTTGCACTCTCAAATATGCAAATTGTCTCTTCAGAGAGGAAGAGGACTAGAACTCTAGTGCCACCTCAATATTGACTTTTAGGATCGCTGCTTCCAATAGGGGGCGCTAGAGTTCTAGTACTATTCCTCTCTCAAGAGATAATTTGCATGTCTGAAGACGCAAAGTTTTGCTGGGTTTGTCAACTAAAATAAATCTATTGTAATATCTCAGCAAGAATATTACTTCAAGGAGTTAAATGATAACTTTAGCTCTGCTACATCTGTCCATCCTCTGTAAATGTTTCCCTTGTGGATTTGCCACTGTCACATTTATCTGGGATATTCACTATATAAGCCAAAACAGTTTTAGACAGGTATTTTAATATTTAATTATCAGCCCACAATAAATCAACTGGTAAACATGAATGAGCGCTTGCATAATCTACGAGGCAATGTAGTGGGTTTGTCATGTAAAGGAGCAACTGTTGTAGGATGATACAAAGCAGATGTCCATTATTTACAACGTACAGGTTGTTTATTGTGTGTCAGGAGTGCGGCATGCAAAAACACTTCTTCAGAGTCCAATTATTTCAAGTTGGTATTGAGTTTGATCAGCTATAAAGCAAAAAAAAGGCACTTTATGAATTGTGGCACCAACTGTCCTTTACAGCATCAGCTGCTGCGCTGGTGGCGGCTGCTCCAGCAATGAATCTCTGTCTTGTTAGCTGGGTAATTACCAGTAGGATTCACTTGCTGTGCGGGTTTTGTTTTAGTCAAGATGCTTGTTTTATTCAAATTAGAGTGGACTGAAAATAGAAAAACATTAGAAAGTGTCGAGCTTGGTGGCCTTGTGTCATATGGTCAGCGCTCAATTACCTCCTGTGCTTCCTTCTTCCAGTGCAATAAGTAGTCAATTTACAATCACAGATCAATAGTCAAAAAGTACAAGAAAACCAGGGCAAAGCCAGACATGGATTCAAATTGAAGGGCACTTAATTTCTAATTTGCAAAAAATAATTTATGAATTAACTTCACTAGCTTTCCATAATATTCTAAGCATTGTCCACTGCCACTTTTGCTGTGCAAACTCAAGGATCACTTCTGGATCAGGGTAACCTCCTTTTTTTCAGAATAATGGCTCATGTACATGATTATATCTGATGCTTTCTGTAGTTTTCACGAATAGCACTCATACCCATATTATAACAATAATAGTTTTTATTTCTATAGCGCCAACATATGATAAGTACCGCACAGAGTAACATATATTTCAACAGGTAACAAGAGGAGTGACACGAAAAGTAAATTGTAAAAACAGCTTGTATTATGTTGTCCAGCCATCAATATAATAAATAGGTTATTCATATAGTGCTGCATGATCCAGTCACCAGGCAGTATCTGTACAGCACAGATGACTATTAAGTGCATGGAGCGTGTGTGAACAGATACTATGAGGGTCCAGATTTTGAAGAAAATGTTGTATGGGCAAAAAGGGGATAGTTAAATAAGTGAGGTGATAGGCCAGTCTAAAGAAATGCATTTTTAAGGCTTAAAACTGTGGGTTTTGGGAATTAATCGAAGTGCAATCGGTAGTGGATTCTAAAGAGTTGCTGCAGCACACAAGGAGTCTTGGAGACGGGAGTTGGAAGATCGGAATTATGGTGGATGTTAGTCTTAGGATGCTAGCAGAAAGGGGGCATAGGAAGGGTAGTAGACTGTGACAATGGATGAGATGTAGGGTGGTGCTGAACCGTTGAAAGCTTTGTGGGTGAGAGTGTTAATTTTTTACTCTGTAGTGGATGGGCAACCAGTGCAATGACTGCACAGGGTAGAGACAAAAGTGTAGCAGTTGGAAAGGATTATAATTCTATTTGCTACATTCAGGAGGGATTGGAGAGGGTAGAGTTTAGTGAGAGAGAGACCGATTAGTAGAGAGTTGCAATAGTCCAGACGAGAATGAATAAGAGCTACAGTAAGGCTACTTTCACTCATCAGTTTTTTGACGTCAGGCGCGATCCGGCGTGTTTTTAAAAAAACGCATCCGATACCGGATGCGTTTTTTTGGCATTGACTTTCATTAGCGCCGGATCGCGCCTGATGTCATTGCGTTGAATCCGTTTTTGTCCGGATCCAGCGGAAATGTACATTCCGGCGGACGGACAAGACGCTGACTGCAATTTTTTTTTTTCCGGAGCCGCCTGATAGTGCCTGAAGCTGCGCATCAGGCGGCCGGAAATAATACAAGTGCATGGAACCGGACCAGTCTTTTTTGAAATCCGTCAAAAGACTGATCCGGATTCTGGAAATCAAGGTCTCTCTCTCCTCGGTCCGGACATGTGTACCTCATTTTCCACATAGAAAATTTATTTTTCCGGGTTGAAAAGGTCAGGTCGGATTCGGCAAGAAAATGATCAGTTGCATCAGTTTTTTCAAAATCAGGGCCGGATCCGTCCTATCAGGTATACGACGGATTATGCCTGACACAAAAAAACTGATGTGTGAAAGTAGCCTGAGATTTTGCTGAGTCAAAGGTAAGAAAAGGTCGAAATCTAGAGATCTTTTTGAAGTTTAGGTGACATGAGTGAGTGAGTGCTCGGATGTAAGGAGTGAAGGAAAGATCTAAGTTGAATATGACCCCTAGTCAGTGGGCATGTTGCTTGGGAAAAATGGTAGAACCACACATGTAAATGGCAATATCGGGAATAGGTAGGTAAGCGGATGGAGGAAACACTAGGAGTTCAGGTTTTGACAGATTCAGTTTTAGATAGAGGGAGGACATACTATTAGAAACAGCGGAAAGGCAATCACTGGTTTGATTGTTA
Source organism: Oophaga sylvatica (assembly GCA_033576555.1). Lineage (NCBI taxonomy): Eukaryota > Metazoa > Chordata > Amphibia > Anura > Dendrobatidae > Oophaga > Oophaga sylvatica. The sequence continues at coordinate 949,527,008 of JARQOD010000001.1, read as the reverse complement.
TGTGAACATGGCCTAAGCAACATGTACGATACCTGCCAATGGTGCAAACATCCTGACAGATGCACAATCATCAGTGCCATCTAGCTCCCACTGTAACAGGGAGCAGGGCCAAACAACATTGTTAAGTCTGCATCATACAGTCGACTTTGAAATTGCAACCTGAAGAAGGGCTCATACAAAACTGGCAAGAATCTGAGTACAGTGTGTTAGATGACATACACACATAAGGAGCTATTGTCCTTGTATCAAGGCTTTTTGCAACTGGCGTCAAAAAGTCACAAATTTTAGCACACACAAATTTTGCACAAAAAATTGCAATCTTTTCTAATTGTACGCAACTCTTGAGATTTGTATAAAAAAAATTGCATGATAAGCTATGCAAATGAGGTTTTAGCAAGCAAAATTTATGAATTGAAAATAAGCTTCTATTCAGATTATCTACTGAATTTCCGAGCAGCTACTAAACAGAGTGATGGAACGGTGCTGTTCCATTCTGCACACTGTTTGCATCCAGTCATTGTCAGAGCTGGTAACAGCTAACCAGTGAGGATACCTGGTATCGGACTCTTACCAATTTGATATTGATCCTTAGTATAAATATGTAAATAAATTTGAGTGGAATTGTACTTGAATTTTACAAAATTCCACATTTGCCATAATGGAGATTTTTTTGTGATTTGCTTCTGGGCAGATTGAGCGAAAAGTTGGCCAGTGTCCACCATTTTCCTGCTGCACAATGTGCCATCAAATCAATGTGCACATTGTCTCTTCGGAGAGGAAGATGACTAGAATTCTAGTTCCACCTATAGGATATAGCAATCCTAAAAATTATTATCCACTCTCCAACGAGCCTTGTCACTTGACTTAGAATTTAAGCCAAATCAATATACGGTACTCACCCTACTGCTCATCTCTCCAACTCCTCTTCTATGCAATGTGGGCAGTCTGGTCCTCACCAAATCTTCTGATCCCCTACTGCTCGTGTTGGAATCATTGGTCCTTTCACACTGCACCGAACTTCTGGATTTCATGGCTCCCAAGTTCTGCAGAGGCGTGCAAGAGGTCACAATGTGTGTCATTCACCCCATAGCATAATAAGGGACATTAAATTTGCAGAGAGTATCTTCTCAGTGAATCGAATTTCCCAGGAAAGATTGCATGAACATGCAAATTCGAATTTTGCCTGATTCACTCTCCTAAACTTGTTGGGTTAGATCATAGTAGAAAAATCCTCCTACAAAACCTTGGCTTCAAAGACTGTCACTAATTATTAATTTCTTCTCCTATAGCTATCCCAATGTAAAACATGTGGGAACTTTACATTAGAGGATGTTTAAAATTGAATTGCTTGCTGTGACTACGTTGCTGATGTTTGCTGCAAATTTATTTTGTAATATTTGTCTCGTACTTTGATAAATTGGGCACATCTTTAAGTAAAACACTTCTATCTGCAGCTATTTTAACTACTTGACTTGCTTTCCTACTACTAAAGCAATACATTTGGATTAGATGTATTTGCAAACCTAATCATGTTCACTTTTCCAACCACATTTCAAAAGTAACAAAAAGTGATAAAAAGTTTAAAAATTTTGCAGCAAAAATGAAGTGAGACGAATTTTCCAACTTTTAACGCCCCCCAAAAATGGCACAAAATTTGTTGATAAATTCACGCATTGTATCCTAAAACAGTGATATGGCTAATTCACTTTAGCTAAGGCTTCACACCCCAGTTTTTATTAGTATTTCTAAGGGCACATTCAGCTAGTCGTATAAATCAGACCGAGTTCAGATGACAATGCACAGAGTGGCTGGCCGCTCTCCTGCCCCTAGAATGACAGCTTCATATATTTCTAAGCAGCTGTCACGTTCAGGTCGGGAGACCCACAGCCGGTCCCTGCATTGTGGTCCGATCTCTGTCCGATTTGCACAGAAGTCTGAATGCGCCCTAATAGAAACCTTTACAGCCCTTATTACATCTCTAGGTGCTATGCAGGAAAAAGAAAGCTGAATATAAGTTCTGGTACATTTGTAAAGGAAACTATTTTTATCCGCACATTTCTGTCAGGGGGTAAAAACAAAGTTAGCAGCTATTACAGGTCCCTGTCACACTGTTTATGAGCACAATACTATGGCAGGTATAATCTGACTAAAACTAATTCTCTTTCTACTATTTCTTTTAATAACATTTTGCTCAATTTCTACTGAATGCGGATTGTTAGCATGAGGCAATCATAGAAATTTAAAATTGCTTATAATTTATTTTATGTCATTTCCCTCTGCATTGTCTGCATTGATACAGTGAAATTGCAGGGGAGAAAGGCTTGCAATGCTTCATTAGCTAATTGTGCATGGTACAGCTCTTTAGGGGTAAACAAGTGAAGGACATTTGCTGAATGGCCAATGCTTGTCATGCATATCATGGCCTAATGATGCTCGTAATGGTACCGGCCAAGCTCCCGGAGAGTCATCTGTCAAATTAGCACATTGAATTATTTATTACCTCAATGTAAAATTGTGCAAAGCAGCTGAGACTTGTTTTTCTTTTGCTATTTTTTTTTTTCTACAAAAGCAGATGAATGAGGCCGGGACTTTATAAATGATAATGGTAAATGTGACATCCAAAACTCAAGAATTATTATAGACCAGGGAATGAGGTGATGGCTGTTTACTGTGCTTTCTGATTTCTTTTCGTCTATGTTGTTGGCATTGTTGCTATTATTTCAATTTCAGGAAATATGTCACCTCTGTGACTCAGATGGTGCTTACTCACAAGGATTGTGTAATTGTGGCCTATGTCAAATGTTATATTTCCTATAAGTACGCCTGATATGGATTCCACAATATTTCTGAGTGGTTCTGAGAGTGTGGTGTAGTTTAGATACTTTTATGCTGTTTTATCTTTACATTTTCAAACCCAGCACAGGTGATGAGCGCACTCTTGGCTTGGCCTAGCCGTTCAGTGCACCTTCCCACCTTCTTGTTTTCAATTATCACTGCCTCCAGTAATGCTAAAGCTGTCTATCAATTAAGAATGGGATGGAGATAGATGGAAAACAAGTAGGTGGAAAGTGTACAGAACTGTTTGGCCTCCCCGAGGTAGTGCCTGTTCTTGGTTTCAATAGTCATGTTGTGCTAACAGACTCTATTTCAAAATAATGTCCCAATTTTGCAAGTTAATACCTATCCACAAGATTGCTGATTTCTGAGGTTCTCCCAATGGGAACCACCATCTATCTTCTAATAGACAATGAATGGAGTCATGGTGCACATATATGTCCATTGTTCAATTCAATCAGGGCACTAAAAAGCCCCTTTCTCAGTATGGGTGTGAGTCCCACCACACTCAAAAAAGCAGAGGCTTAGTCATAGGGGTGCAAATGCCCTCTAGGCTGGAGAGGCCCAAAGGATCCCTCTATTACTTACGAGTAAAACAATACTATAAAGTGAGCATGCTAGGGGGTAAGAAGAACTGTTACAATATTGTTTTTTCAAATCTGTATCTTCACATGGGATGATGTAATTTTTTTGTAAGGAATTATCAAACTATCTGAACTAGCACAAATAAACATCATTCCTAAAGACCCCAATACAGAGTAGACTAACATCGGCCAAGCTGCTGATATCGATGTAATCGGCTAACAGTCTAACATATATCAGTTTCTACCAAAAATATTTGAGTAGATGTAAAACTAATAAAGTAATAAAGTGGTGGCCTATGATTTGGGGCACTTTCACTGATAGAGCTAGAGAAAAACACTACAAAAGAACTAGGAGACAACGATCCTAGGTATTAATCGGTGGTACATGTACACCAGGGTATACATATCATGTCTTTGTCGGATAGTAGCTTGGTGCTTAAGCTATGCATCTAAACAACTGCCAGAGCAGGTCATTCATGTACTCCAACTGAATCAAGCAGCAGTCTGCATGATCCATTTGTGGTATATAAAACTTTCGGACATCATTGAGTACAACACTCAAAATTTTAAGTCAGTCCCATAAAGAAGAAAACAGTGCAAGTCAAAAGTTCCATTTCTAGTGAGATGTCAGTGGTTGGATCCTACAGAACTCGAAGTTAACACCCAGGGAGATACATAGATATCATATGGCACTCCCCCTAACAAATATTGAGCGTAGTAAGCAAGGTAACGGCACTTATCTAATAACTTTTAAAGACAGGGAGAGGATCATGTATATGAATTTACACAGAAAAAGTGCCACTACTGGAATCCCTCAGTGTTCTCACACACTACACTATGCCTTTCATGGCCACATACAAGTACAGTACAAAGCTACCACAACTAGCTTCTCACACACGGTGTAATACCTCAACAGCTAATTCTGCCACATAATCAATCTCTACAATAAATGTACAATATGATGCTCCCACAGTGGCCCCAACACAGTATGATGCTGTACATTCACCCCAAAACTGTATGACATCCCCACAGTGCCCCAACACAGTACAATGACAGACAGTGCTTCTAACACAGAGTGATACCCCCATAGTGACCCCACCACAGTTTGATTCCTCACAATAACCTCTCCTGGATGATATGATGCCCCCACAGTTCTTCCACACACAGTATGATGCTTCTACATTGACCCCCCCAGTATGATGCCTCCATGTTCCCTTACATACATTATGAAACCACCGCAATGGTCACCCAAAATTTCCCCAAACAGATAATGAGGCCTCACAGTTCCCTCAATAAGTACTAATTGATAAAATAATAAAAAATACTCACCTAGCCCTATAACCACCATGTGTGGCTCCAGTCAGTGATATGTGTGGATTGAGTCTCTGTACAGTAGGTGCCAATTGCCAATCTCTTAATGTAATTTTTGCAACTGAGACTCAGATTCATAAAGCTGAATAATGGAGCAGAGAGCTGACAAATCCCTATTCCACAATTGTATTCAACTGTATCTGCATTCTGAGGATGAAAATATCTTTGAAATTGAGACGCCAGACGGGGAATGGGGGAAGTATGCCACTGTTATCTTATATTGTGTAACCTTGCGTCAGCATCTTGGGGGCCTTTGGTATAGCAGTCATGATGTTGCGGCATGCACTGTAAATGGCAAAAGTGTTGGTCTTCACGTCTTGGTTGATGAACTTCATAGGATCCAGGTCTATCTAACAGTGTACTGACATGGACACCGATCTAGAGTCCTGAAAACGTTTCTTCTCAACTCTAATAAAAGATAGGTAGATAGATAGATAATAGTAATCAGTATTAGACATGTATGATATGCTGAATTATGTTCCTCGAGAGCTGTAGTAATATAATACTATGACCCTTGAAGTTTCAGAAGTTGTATTTAAATGTCTTGGATAAGTACTTAATTAGACAGGAGAGGATTTTCTTCTCTAAACTGCTGTTGTTGTAACAAGTGTGAAATTAAGCAATAAGCAATATACAGAAATACTGTCCTAAATCTAATTAGACACAAGTTACCCATCTGTTCTGCATTATCATGGGGCTTACATACATGCTCCCTGCCTCATTACAAAAAGGCAGAGGAGCAAATTGAATTCAGTTGAACTTCCTCTTAGAGAGAGATCAAGGCTTGAAGTTTAGTCTCTTGCTGTGATCCAACAAAGCCCCATCAGGAGAAAGTCGCCTGAGAGTTGTTTCCTTAGAGGAAAGCAGCATGGCAGCTCTTTAGAATAGGCCATAAGGGAGCTTTAATACTATTGTTCTCTACAATGGGACACGAGCCGCAACAATATAAAGCTAGTTCTCCATGCAAATTGTTGTTTTTTTGTCTTTATTCCCCCGTGGCAGATGCCCTTTTTATTCGCTGTCTGTTCTAGTCATGCCAATCTCAAGGCCATTGTGTGGCCAAAGAAAAATTAGTCCCATTAAAATAAATCCATTACAATATAATATAGTTTACCTGTTTTATTTAAAATGTTTTGCTTGGAATTGTATATGCGTATTTCTACAGGGAAGAATTTTTATTGTGAAATTTAACAGTATATTTGTTATGGAATTGATTTTCATCTAGGGCATATCTATTGTTCTTGTTTTCCACATAGAAAAAAAGAATATAAACTCTCAGTCATTGGATTTCATCAGCTAATTAGACTACAGTTTAGCTCTTTATCTGGAGCAGATCAGAGAAAATAATGTAGTAAGGATAATTGAAAAACAAATAACAGATACTAGTGTATAATAAGAAAGACATAAAAAATCTCCCTCATTCTAAACATAGTTTACACTTTAACCCTAACCCTAGCCTTATCCATATCTATGCATTATGTATTAAAATGAGATGAGTCACAACATGTTGAGATACATGTGCCAAGAATTTTCAGGATTTAGAAAAATGATGGAAAACTATTTCAGACTGCATGGGATGATGTCACAGCCTACTAACATTGATAAATTTTCCCCTATATCTATATTCATTTTAGACTGTTAGCGTTTATTCATATTTGCGGTATTTTGGACTGGAGTTAATTAAATTTTTGTTATATCATTTGCAGTCATAGTTGGACTCTATATTATCCTTGTCAAGGATTTAGCTTGCTATCCAAGAATGTACCTAAATGCTTAGTAAACAATAGTGGCTTCTTGCTGCCCATCTCCGACAAACATCATCTAAGATATTTATCCCACCAACAGTCCACATAGATACCCCAATCTTTCTATTGATAACTAGTGATAAACACTACTCAAAAAAATAAAGGGAACACTCAAATAACACATCCTAGATCTAAATGAATGAAATATTCTCATTGAATACTTTGTTCTGTGCAAAGTTGAATGTGCTGACAACAAAATCACACAAAAATCATCAATGGAAATCAAATTTATTAACCAATGGAGGCCTGGATTTGGAGAGACCCCCAAAATGAAAGTGACAACAAGTCAAACTGAAAATCAAAACAAGACCAAATTAAAGTGGAAACAAGTCAAAATGATGCTCAGTTGTGTGTTTGGCCTCCATGTGCCTGTATGACCTCCCTACAACGCCTGGGCATGCTCCCGATGAGGTTGCTGATGTTCTCCTGAGGGATCTCCTCCCAAACCTGGACTAAAGCATCCGTCAACTTCTAGACAGTCTGTGCTGCAATGTGACGTTGGTGGATGGAGCGAGACATAATGTCCCAGATATGCTCAATTGGATTCAGGTCTGGGGAATGGGCAGGCCAGTCTATAGCATCAATGTCTTCATCTTGCAGGAACTGCTGACACACTCCAGCCACATGAGGTCTGGCATTGTCCTGCATTAGGAGTAACCCAGGGCCAACCGCACCAGCATATGGTCTCACAAGGGGCTGAGGATCTCATCTCTGTACTTAATGGCAGTCAGGCTACCTGCCAAACCGGTCATGCTGAAGGATGTTGCAGGCAGCATAACGCTCTCCATGGCGTCTCCAGACTCTGTCACATGTGTCAC